>HG995205.1:1200000-2400000 GCA_905332935.1 Bombus hortorum | reverse complement strand
TGGGTAATTCATAATACTAATTCCATCGGAGCCACAGAATAATCGAGCGTCAACCATAACCTATTAATAGCATCGGTCACGGGGCAAAAATTTATTTATGGAGTACATTCGTTATCGAGGCATTGAAGCCTCTAGCGAGGCTCGGTGCGAAACTCGTGTGATTTTGAACACACGCAATTGTTTACTTGATAAAAACAATACATCGAAACAGAGTCGAATCCGCGCATGTCACGTGTTTGAACAAACGAAAATAATCTGTCGACCAAACAAGGTCGGCAAAAACATCGCGCAACAACAGCATGCGTATTTAGTTCGATCGAAACATTTGGAGTCGCGTCTCTGGTTAGGTTACAGTCAGTGAGCTGCATTAATTTCTAACAAAACGCTAGAGATCCGCTAATTTATGTTTCGTCTTGTTTACAGTGGGAGAAAAATCAACGGGAGCCGGCGTTTGCGTTACTCGTCGCGATATTGACGCTAATTACCGATTCGTCGAACGTGGAAATTTATTCCCCAGACAAATTAATTAGGGTGGACGCAGCTTTTAACGGCATCTCGGATCATTTCTCTTGCAGATGAATTACCCAGAATGCTTGGTTACCTCGACACGCGACAGGTGAAGCGTATCAAGATGGTAGATGAGCCGCGTTATCGGTGTGAAAATAACGGCCACGAATCTAATGAGTCGCGTCTGACCACCGGTTTTTAAACGGCACAGATTAGGAAATTCGATAAGAGCCGATTACATGTCGCGATCTATGTTAATAATTGCACGCACGAAGGTAATCGTTCAGACCCGAGACGAATCATCGACGCCACGACGAGTTTCCCTTTACAAAGTCAGATAAGCAAACTCATTCAGACTATGGTCCCGTCTGACGAATATATCGGTGAATGAATTAATGAATTCAGGTTGAACTGTTCATCTTCTGGTTTACAGGCGCGAATGTTAATACTTTGAACTTATATGGTTACTTGATGACGTTTCAATTAGTTTTCTGACACAGAAATATCCTTTTCCTCCACACAGTAGATATTATTTGTCGATGTAAGTACTGTCATTTTATATATAATGGACACCTGTAGAAACTTTTTATGGATATTACTGGCAATAATTATTTGAACGTTCAATTATTTATCGCATTAATAAGCCGCAATGTTTTTAGTGGCTTTCATCTTCAGCACTAATTATATGTTCGAGACTGCTATTCGAGCTGTGAACTAATTTTTTTATTTCATCAAATGACTTATATATTCTACATACGTTTTAAGAATGGTTCCACATTTTAAAAATGTGATCGCAATACTCGTATCTTATTAGCATGCTAACTGTTGAGGATGACTTGTAGAAGAGCGAGTGGATGAATTTGTAATAGGAAAATATATTGAAATAAATGAAGGTATAAGTGTAAGTATAATGTATAGCTTTATGCTGATCCTGATCCTGATTCTCTTAGTGTTACAATACAATGGAAAAATAGGGAGCACGTTCACGTATTTATAGCAAACGGACATTACCAAAAGAGTTCGGATTTTTCATAAAGCTTTGAACATTTTCTATTTGATTATACCCACAGTGTACACTTAGAGTATTTGGCTTTTTCATTTACTTAAGACGTCCTATTTACGCTTTAGAATAATAATTTAAATAATAATATGGGTTTGTTATGATACATTTTCATAGGTTGGTTCTACTCTTAGGATTTTTCATGAAGCTTTGAACAATCTGTGTTTACGTTTTCCATTTGATTATACCCACAGTGTACACTTAGAATGTTTGGCTTTATCCTCTATTTTAAGACATTCTATTTACGCCTTAGAATGTTAATTTAGATAATAATGTGTAGATTTGTTATTATCCATTTTCATAGGTTGGATTTTTCATAAAGCTTTGAACAATCTGTGTTTACGTTTTCCATTTGATTATACCCACAGTGTACACTTAGAATGTTTGGCTTTTTCATTTATTGTAAGACATCCTATTTACGCCTTAGAATGTTAATTTTGATAATAATATGGGTTTGTTATGATACATTTTCATAGGTTGGTTCTACTCTTAGGATTTTTCATGAAGCTTTGAACAATCTGTGTTTACGTTTTCCATTTGATTATACCCAAAGTGTACACTTAGAATGTTTGGCTTTTTCATTTATTGTAAAACATCCTATTTACGCCTTAGAATGTTAATTTTGATAATAATGTGTGGGTTTCTTATTATCCATTTTCATAGGTTGGATTTTTCATAAAGCTTTGAACAATCTGTGTACGTTTTTTATTTGATTATACCCACAGTGTACACTTAGAGTGTTTGGCTTTTTCATTTATTTAAGAAGTCCTATTTACGCTTTAGAATATTAATTTAAATAATAATATGGGTTTGTTATGATACATTTTCATAGGTTGGTTCTACTCTTAGGATTTTTCATGAAGCTTTGAACAATCTGTGTTTACGTTTTCTATTTGATTATACCCACAGTGTACACTTAGAATGTTTGGCTTTTTCATTTATTGTAAGACATCCTATTTACGCCTTAGAATGTTAATTTTGATAATAATGTGTGGGTTTATTATTATCCATTTTGATAGGTTGGATTTTTCATAAAGCTTTGAACAATCTGTGTTTACGTTTTCCATTTGATTATACCCACAGTGTACACTTAGAATGTTTGGCTTTTTCATTTATTTTAAGACATCCTATTTACGCCTTAGAATGTTAATTTTGATAATAATGTGTGGGTTTATTATTATCCATTTTGATAGGTTGGATTTTTCATAAAGCTTTGAACAATCTGTGTTTACGTTTTCCATTTGATTATACCCACAGTGTACACTTAAAATGTTTGGCTTTTTCATTTATTGTAAGACATCCTATTTACGCCTTAGAATGTTAATTTTGATAATAATGTGTGGGTTTGTTATTATCCATTTTGATAGGTTGGATTTTTCATAAAGCTTTGAACAATCTGTGTTTACGTTTTCCATTTGATTATACCCACAGTGCACACTTAGAATGTTTGGCTTTTTCATTTATTTAAGACGTCCTATTTACGCTTTAGAATATTAATTTAAATAATAATATGGGTTTGTTATGATACATTTTCATAGGTTGGTTCTACTCTTAGGATTTTTCATGAAGCTTTGAACAATCTGTGTTTACGTTTTCCATTTGATTATACCCACAGTGTACACTTAGAATGTTTGGCTTTTTCCTCTATTTTAAGACATCCTATTTACGCCTTAGAATGTTAATTTAGATAATAATGTGTAGGTTTATTATTAACCATTTTCATAGATTGGATTTTTCATAAAGCTTTGAACATTTTCTATTTGATTATACCCACAGTGTACACTTAGAATGTTTGGCTTTTTCCTCTATTTTAAGACATCCTATTTACGCCTTAGAATGTTAATTTAGATAGTAATGTGTAGGTTTATTATTATCCATTTTCATGGGTTGGATTTTTCATAAAGCTTTGAACATTTTCTATTTGATTATACCCACAGTGTACACTTAGAATGTTTGGCTTTTTCATTTATTTTAAGACGTCTTAGTTATGTTTTAGAATATTAATTTAAACAATAATGTGTGGGTTTGTTATTATCCATTTTGATAACTTGGTCCTACTCTTAGGATTTTTCATAAGGTTGACTGATAGAAGAACAAGTGGATGAATTTGTAATAGAAAAATATATTGAAATAAATAAAAGTATCAGTGTAAGTATAATGTATAAATTTATGCTGATCCAGATCCTCATTCTCTTAATGTTAGAATACAATGGAAAAATAAAAGGTACATTCATACATTTATAGCAAAAGGACATTACCAGAAAAGCTAACTTTATAACTGCAGCTAAAGGCTACAAGGAACACAAATAGAAATCTATCTATTAGTTTCCTTGTTCCTAGACCTTGCAACCCAAAACATAATTTATATTCAAGGACACAATAATATGCACCTCTCCTTATTTAGAATATTTCCTTCCACTAAATTCTATTTTCTGCCTAATAGCGGTCTGCAGGTCACGGATACACATAAATAAAGATGTAGTGTTTTTCTTGAAGTAATTACTTCAACACCAACGAAACCTCAGAAGATTTTCCACATCGTAATGATACATATTCTCGCAACTTTCCAAGCTCTCAAATACTTCCAGCCATTATAAATACTTGGAACCTGTTATAAATTATATACTCCACAAATAGAACTCAAAATATTAGGTTTCACCTGAAAATGAATTATCCAGAAATTTCACAGTCTCGTGTCATTTTTCCATAAATTACCGATAACTTCGTTACGGCCGTTCCAGAGAATCGGGCGTCAACTCGATAATGGACGCTGCCGTCACAATAACGTGTTGTGTTTCACAACAAGGGAGGCGTACTACGGTTGTGGTTTGCATCGGCAACCGAAATACAAAGACTGTGGAATCATCAATCAAATCGAATCAATGAGCCCTTTGTAGAGGCCGATTTGGCTACTTATTCATTTATCATTATTAGAGGCGCGGCGTTGCGTCCGCAGCGAAACCTCCCACCTTCTGTCTCGAACCATTTACCTTCATTCATCACCGAGCTAACTCATACAAATTGTTTTATTCACCTTATCAGCCATTACGATTCGCGTCTGCCAGATGAATTTTGACGTGTTGCACCACCGGTTCTAGCACCATCATAATTCAAAAACTAGATCGTTACCTGTCATCGAGTTAAACCGTACACGATTACCAATTAATGGTCCAAGTTTTTATAAGAATAACATGTTAACTTTTGTAAGTTTATCTATTAAAGCAGATACCAGAAATAAGACAAATCTTTATGACATTATCATTTTTCTTGACTTCTGAATTTATGAGATTCATCAGGCTTTCAGTGGCTCGTGTTTAAGAGACTGAAAATCACAGTTGTATATGTCAAGATTTCATACCTCAGTTGTAACTTTATTCTCTGCTACGATACGATTTTCACAATTTGAAAAAGTGTGATTAATTCTTTTCTTCTCATTTAACATTTTCCTATTCACCATACATGGACCTGCTGAAACTAAACAACTATAAGCTACATTTACGTTAACTTTATATACTTTCTTACTCTACATTACACTCTTCTATTTTCCTTCTATTCTCTTCTTTCTTTTCCGTTCGATTAATTCGTCCATTGTCATACCTAAACACACAGCGCTATTTTCTGAAAAATAGCGATGGATTAAACGACCTCGCTACGGTTCCAAGTCCTCCACTTCTTTTCCACCAATGTGATATAAGAAACTAAGAATTTAATCGACCAGAAAGAAGAAATGCAAAGAACGAGATTTTTCTTCTGGAAATTTGTAAAATATCCAGAAAGAGAAAGTGATGGCGAATTGAGCGAACATGTGTTGCCAATCAGAGGAATTGTGACGCTGATTCCAACGGACCAACATAGCGTCGTTAATTCTGGCTCCTCGTTGGTTTCGCCTGCCGCGCCGTCAGGACGTCGCCAAAGTTTTCAAGCCGAATCGGCTGTGCTTGATAAAAATGTACATATTCAGCGAGCGGCGGGAATTATGCATCGTCTAGCGCGCGCTTTCGCGTGTCTTGGCGAATTAAGCCGGAGGCGTCGCTGGTAACGGCGCGAAAATCATCTGTCTACCGAGAATACGTAATTTTTCCAGCAACCTGGCACGCAATTTTTTCGCTAGCCTCGCGCCCGCCGACCGATCACCAGCTGAACGATCCTCTTTTTCCGCACACGTTTCGACGCTCGTCCGCCGTCAATTGGACGTTTCCTCCTTCTCCCATCCACTCGCCTGAGAACCTTTCTCCTCCCATTACGCAGCTGTCTATTCTGTAGCTACGTTTTTCAGCCATCTTCCTCTGTGTTTCTCATTTCAACCTTTTCTAGCGGAATTTTTCTTTTGAAAATGAAACACCATGGTATGTGGGTCATGGTACACATAAATTGTATGTATTGTGTTGCATAGATTGTAGAAAATAGACGAGTCAGGTGTAATTTTTTAGCATTTTGTAGCATTGCTTTCTACAATTTATTCAATACAACTGGCAACTAAGAGCTTGCGGATTTGTCAGTAGCATCTGATGACAAAACCCGCAACCACTTAATTGCCAAGCCAACAGGTCGAATCCTCCATCCATTGCAAATAAACCTACGTGTAGCAATTAAAAAATTACACCTGACTCGCCTGCTTTCTACAATTTATACAATACAACTGGCAACTAAAAGCTTGTGGATTTGTCAATAGCATCTGATGACTCGAATGATCGAATCCTCCATCCACTGCAAATAAACCTACGTGTAGCAATTCAAAAATTACACCTGACTCGCCTGCTTTCTATAATTTATACAATACAACTGGCAACTAAGAGCTTGCGGATTTGTCAATAGCATCTCATGACAAAACCCGCAAGCACTTAGTTGCCAAGCTGATAGTGTTAGTCTCTGTCGTTTGAATTCGAACAAATCCACAACTTCTGTTACTGAGAATGATACTGAGAATTAAAGAATTATAGATTTGTGACAAGAATGACGTGACAGTGTCACACGCTCAAGAATGCCACCCGCTTAGAAATCAGGTAGACGAAACATCCTGCATACCACAGCTATGGAAACAATAACCGAACAGTGACGAAACAGCCGCCTCTGCTACACATCCGACGATAAACCCTCCAAAGGGACTAAAACCTCAATATAAAAACCCTCCTAAATTAGCGCTCGACACATCATTCTGTTGCAACACTTTGAACCGTCACTCTGTCAGATTTATATAATAAATTCCATTATCGTATACGAAGTTCAATTTCTTCGCCTTATTCGTGAAACGTCCGAACTGCAACGCGAGGAGATTACCGGCGATCTATCGATTTCGCGATCTCTTGTGTCTCCGACGTGACAATAGCAATGGAATTGTAGAGGGTAGTTGGTCGTGTTCACGTCAGGTCAGGGTCGCCAATGTAGAGGTTTGTTGGTCACTGTAGAGGATGGTTGGTTTGTTTTGTTTAAATAACGAGATAACTCGTTGTTGGAAACCGTCAACTATATTTAAAATGATAAATAAATGGATGAGATTGTAAGGAGTTCGGTGTCTGTCAGTTAGCAACGAGTTATCAGCGATCTTATTAGCGATTTACACATTGTCTTTAGCGAATTCGTTAGTGCGAGTGATTATTGTCTGTATTAATTTTTTTATTGTTTTAAATATACTTGATGGTTTCCTACAGCGAGTTATGTTGTTATTTAAACACAACAAACCAATCATCGTATACACGATGATCCATAAGTTCATCCATCGTAAGGTAACATATTTATGTTATTATTTAATAGTAAGATTCTAAGACATTTCACTCTATGGATCAACGTGGCACCTGAACAGCTACTGTACCAAATTGCTATAATTGTACATTATCATCCATAGCTTGCGCTTCGTAGCATCGTGTAGCTAACTTCCATTCAAGTAGCTAGAAAAATCATGAGATAAGAAGATAAGGTAAATTTAACAAAAGCGTCTGCATCATAATTCTCCTAGACATTTCACTCTATGGATCAACGTGGCACTTGAACAGCTACTGTACCGAATTGCTATAATTGTACATTATCATCCACAACTTGTGTTTGATATTGTACTGCAACATGGTATAGCTAACTTCTGTTCAGGTAGTTAGAAAAATCATAAGATAAGAAGTTCAACAGCAGTTTCTAGATATCACCAATATCATCGGTCACAATCTATGGAAACTAAGTGACTGCGGGTTTTGTCATTAGGTGCTATTGACAAAAGCCGCAATCACTTAGTTGCCAATAGAATGATCCATAAGTTGATCCATCGTAAAATAACATAAATAATAGTAAGATTCTAAGGTAGATTTAACAAAAGCGTATCTGCATCATAATTCTCCTAGACATTTCACTCTATGAATCAACGTGGCACTTGAACAGCTACTGTACCGAATTACTATAATTGTACATTATCATTCACAACTTGTGTTTGATATTGTGCTGCAACATGGTATAGCTAACTTCTTTCATTTAGTTAGAAAAATCATGAGATAAGAAGTTCAACAGCAATTTCTAGATATCACCAATATCATCGGTCACAATCACGTAGTTGCCAATAGAATGATCCATAAGTTCATCTATCGTAAGGTAATATATTTATGTTACTATTATTGCTATTATTATGTTATTATTTAATAGCAAGATTCTAAGGTATATTTAACAAAAGCGTGTCTGCATCATAATTCTCCTAGACATTTCACTCTATGGATCAACGTGGCACTTGAACAGCTACTGTACCGAATTACTATAATTGTACATTATCATCCACAACTTGTGTTTGATATTGTGCTGCAACATGGTACAGCTAACTACCATTCAAGTAGCTAGAAAAATCATGAGATAAGAAATTAATCAGCAATTTCTAGATATCACCAATATCATTGGTCACAATCTATGGAAACTAAGTGACTGCAGGTTTTGTCAATGCTACCTAATGACAAAACCCGCAATCACTTAGTTTCCAACCCAATAAGTTGCAGGTTCGAAATACTACAAATGTTAGAAGATAATATTGGCAAAGCTAAAAGAGAAACTTTGATCTTTTTGGATAACTTGGAACAGTTCGTCTTTCTTCCATTCCTTCGATTTTCCATTCTCTTGCCTTGGGAGTTATCGCTGTTTCATAAGAAACAAACGTAAGGGTAAGAATCTATAGAAGGAATTTTTTAAACGCAGGATGGATCGAATCAAAAATGCGTTGAGAACTCGTTTCGGGACGTGAGATCGCACAGGTATCACGGAAAATTGCGAGGAAGTTGTTATAATAATTATGCGCCTCGACGCTATAATTTCGCGCTTATTATATCGCTTGTTATCTTCGCAAAATATTCGCTTCGGTTTCATACGAACGCACTTCGAAACCAACGAACAGCTAATTATTTACGCGAAACAGACGAACGTCTGCCTCCTCGCTCATCGGAAAACAATATTCTTCCATTCTTTTCTTTATCTAGATCACAGTTTTCCAAACTCCTCTAACTTTCCAATTGTTCCTTATTGTTTCAGACTTAAAAAAAAAATGAAGAAAATTAACTTGAAACTTTTTTATTTTATTTGGAAGAATTTTGCAATCAATCCTCATTGAGAATTATAAATAAATTATTCCGGCGTGGCACTATAATATGAATAACGAGTGTTGAAACTTATACGAAATATTTAAATTTTCCAAACTCCTCTAACTTTCCAATTGTTCCTTATTGTTTCAGACTTAAAAAAAAAAAATGAAGAAAATTAACTTTTTTTTTATTTGGAAGAATTTTTCAATCAATTCTCATTGAGAATTATAAATAAATTATTCCGGCGTGGCACTATAATATGAATAACGAGTGTTGAAACTTATACGAAATATTTAAATTTTCCAAACTCTAACTTTCCAATTGTTCCTTATTGTTTCAGACTTAAAAAAAAATGAAGAAAATTAACTTGAAACTTTTTTATTTTATTTGGAAGAATTTTGCAATCAATTGCTGAAACTTATACGAAATATTTAAAACTTGTTCCAATGAAGATAAAACCTCAGAACTAAGAAATTGAATGATAAAGTTTCACTTACAATTAGATCATCAACTACCCTATACGATTCGCCTACAGAGTGTTAAAACAATCATTGATCATTACATAAATTCTCGCTATCTTCACACTTTCACGTCAACGATCTGAAGAGAATAAAGCAAACGCAAGATTTGATCCATCGCGGTTAGCCGACCGGCAATGGTCAACTGTCGGTGAATCGTCGTGGAAAACGGCGAGGGGCTCGTGATGATGCAACGGGGCGAAAAGCCGGAGGATTTCACGTGAAGTTGCGCCACATCCGCAAACCTTCTTTCGGACCTTCTTCCCGACGAATCCGCAAAGACTTCCGAGGGTGTCCGGCATTCAACGTAACTGAAGCAGAGCGAATCGCGCGATCAGGTTTTACGATGACCGCAGGGTGCCAGTGTAGACCGAAACAGCGACTGTTTACGCTTCTGCTCTTATTCTTTTCACAATTCACTGGTCCAAGACTTCCAGAACAAGGAAAACTGCTCCCATTTCGACAGACAGAAGCTTGAGAAGGGTTTGCTGGTTACAAGGGGTTGTCAGAAGTTATGCAAAACCAAAGGGAATATACCTGGGGACCTACTTTAAATCAGTGGGCAGCGCAACGAGGTCACCTGTATCGTTGCCGGCCCCAACGTTCATCAAACTTCGCCGATTTCCTTTGATTTATTACCAGGTCGGACGGACGTGTTAAAGCCTTGCCTACGCTTCACCATGTGCACGCTGCGAGATGCAAGGTCGTGCTCGGCCTGGAAATTCATCTTCGAGGTAAAGCGATACTCTTGACAGACGAAACGAGAAACATGGGCTTGCAGCCTCCTCCAACATGTCACATGCTTTTCGGGTGAAACTTTCAATGGGCCATGTTTTCGATACGTGACAACTGTTGGCCACCGTTGACAATGGCCACACGAAGTGCAACTCCTTCTTTTTTTTTATTTGAAAATAGTTTACAATCAATCCTCATTGAGAATTATAAATAAATTATTCCTGCGTGGTACTATAATATGAATAACGAGTGTTGAAACTTATACGAAATATTTAAATTTTCCAAACTCCTCTAACTTTCCAATTGTTCCTTATTGTTTCAGACTTAAAAAAAAAATGAAGAAAATTAACTTGAAACTTTTTTATTTTATTTCGAAGAATTTTTCAATCAATTCTCATTGAGAATTATAAATAAATTATTCCGGCGTGGTACTATAACATGAATAACGAGTGTTGAAACTTATACGAAATATTTAAATTTTCCAAACTCCTCTAAATTTCCAATTGTTCCTTATTGTTTCAGACTTAAAAAAAAAATGAAGAAAATTAACTTGAAACTTTTTTATTTTATTTGGAAGAATTTTTCAATCAATTCTCATTGAGAATTATAAATAAATTATTCCGGCGTGGTACTATAATATGAATAACGAATGTTGAAACTTATATGAAATATTTAAATTTTCCAAACTCCTCTAACTTTCCAATTGTTCCTCATTATTTCAGACTTAAAAAAAAAATGAAGAAAATTAACTTGAAACTTTTTTATTTTATTTGGAAGAATTTTTCAATCAATTCTCATTGAGAATTATAAATAAATTATTCCGGCGTGGTACTATAACATGAATAACGAGTGTTGAAACTTATACGAAATATTTCAATTTTCCAAACTCCTCTAATTTTCCAATTGTTCCTTATTGTTTCAGACTTAAAAAAAAAATGAAGAAAATTAACTTGAAACTTTTTTATTTTATTTGGAAGAATTTTTCAATCAATCCTCATTGAGAATTATAAATAAATTATTCTGGCGTGGTACTATAATAATAAATGATTATCGTATGCTTGGTTCTGAATCTAATGTTTAAGTTTGGAGGGGAATTTCTTTTTGACCTGCGGATCTGACCGTTTTGGTGGTTGATAATTCTTGTGTTGTATCTATCACTCAATTTGGGTATTTCTTCTTTAAGTATCTTGGAGTTTTTGATCGGAATCGGCGAAGAATTCCCAAGTTGGAGTTACTCGCAGTTACCATATTTGGGTCGCATAAGTCCGAACACAGGTTTTAATACGAATTTATATAGCGTTATTTTACTCTGCACGCTCGGTAGATTTCTTTTAATTTGAATTTAAGAAGTTGCGTATAATAACGGAGATGTTTGAAAGGAAGATTCATCTTGTTGCATCACGTTGTTGATTTTAGAGAAGAAGCCTTCTCGAAGGTAGTCGATTCATTTGAACTTTGACCTGACGTAGTTAAAAGACGATGGTTAGGTTTAAAAGAGGCTGGCCGCCTCCAAAGCTTATCCGTCTATTACGAAATACTGGCATTAGAAAGTTTACTATAGAATTTCGTAATCGCCGCTACTGCGCTGATAACATGCCACTGTTCTGATAATAATACGAGCGAAACTGCTACGTTTCGATCTAATACACCGTCGTTGAAAGTGAAGTATGGACGAAAGTAAACTGCAAGTTGCAATGATAATAGAGTAGGAAAGGTACAAACGAGTTTGCATTATACATAATAAAAGCCGCGGTATCATCTCGAAAACGGAAGATTAATATCGAATAAATTGCGAAAATTCTCGGAGACGCCAGCTGAGCAGACTTGGCAAACAATCGTTTGCAGGGCTTAAGAATTAAGAAATATGATCGTATCTACAAATGTCAGCAAGAATGTTGCACTTGGCGACTAAGAAGTTGAAAAGAAAAAGGTAAAAGCCAAAGTGCATTCGCCAATGGACACGCAACGGCATTAATAAACATTAAAAATTCGAAACTTTCTCTTACGGTTAAAATGCAGATATTTCTGCTATTATTTATAACATAAATACTACGTATATTGTTTGTTGTTTCTCCATCCGATAAATACCATAGCGAGCGTTTAATATTTTATACAGCGGAGAACAAAAATACGCGGGTTAATCGAACTAATACGAGTGTCATATACTTGAGTTTTATTTGTTAAATTCTTCGTCAAACGCTTGATGATGGTCGACCAGTGTTTTTCTTGTTGCCATAATCTTCAATATTTTTTAAGAAATTGTGCATTACTTTACGAGTTCTTCTTATTACTTTTGATATTTTTGTTAGTGATAACTGTTGCTGGTTTAGTTCAAGAATTTGCTTTTTTCAGATTAGTTTAATTTTTTTCCGCGTCACATACTTAAAAATTTGTATGACATTGTTAGTGTAATATTTAATCGTTGATAGATCATGAACTATTGAGCAATTTGTAAACATGTTAACAGAGTGTGCTACCATTTCGTTCTTTTTGTTACACACTAAAGCTCGTAATATTTTTAATTATTTTTAACAAACCGCATATTCTGAGTTCATAATGTTTTGAGTCTATAAATTAGAGACGAAAAAGTTTACACTGAGAAATTAAAAATCATTGAGAAATTGAAAATAGCATACTTGGGCACACGTTTATTAGAAAATAAATAATTGAAACTAATAATTACTTGATTAAATTAATAATTGATAATTAAAATTTACATTTTCGTATTTAAAGAAACTTCATTCGTATTCATTAGGTTGTCAGAAAAGTGTGTTTCTTTTATCAAATCGTCTTTTACAACGATGCATCTTTATACAAACATGAAAGCTAATCTGTTAAAAGATATGATCTTTATTTTTATAGAGCAAAATGGTCCATACGTAATTGGATAAAATAATAAAAAAAGGTAAAAAGTTGCGCGTCCTTTATTTCCTCATACAACGAAAGAAACTTTTCGATCTAATATTTTTCTGAATTCGATTAAAGAAAGGAAGATCTGTTAAATGTTTTAAAAAATAGTCAGTTCTTCTGCTTCTTCTTTTTATTATTAGACTACTTTTCTTTTAATTTTTCAACTGTATTTATTATTTATTTATCTGTGAATGTTCATAGTATTAAAATTAGTACTTGTAAAAATTCATAGTAGTAAAATTATTATTTTTCTGAACTCGATTAAAGAAGCGAAGCTTTGTTCCACCTTCTAAAAAATAGTCAGTTCTTCTTTCTATTATTAGACTATTTTTCTTTTAATTTTTCAACTGTATTTATTATTTATTTATTTGTGAGTGTTCATAGTATTAAAATTAGTACATGTAAAAATTTATAGTAGTAAGATTAGTATTTTTCTGAACTCGATTAAAGAAACGAAGCTTTGTTCCACCTTCAGTTCTTCTTTTTATTACCAGGCTATTTTTCTTTTAATTTTTCAACTGTATTTATTATTTATTTATTTGTGAATGTTCACAGTATTAAAATTAGTACTTGTAAAAATTCATAGCAGTAAGATTAGTATTGTTCTGAACTCGATTAAAGAAAGAAAGATTTGTTCCACCTTCAGTTCTTTCTTTTTATTACCAGGCTATTTTTCTTTTAATTTTTCAACTGTATTTATTATTTATTTATTTGTGAATGTTCACAGTATTAAAATTAGTACTTGTAAAAATTCATAGCAGTAAGATTAGTATTGTTCTGAACTCGATTAAAGAAAGAAAGATTTGTCCCATCTTCAGTTCTTCTTTTTATTACCAAACTATTTTTCTTTTAATTTTTCAACTATATTTATTATTTATTTATTTGTGAATGTTCATAGTATTAAAATTAGTATTTGTAAAAATTCATAGTAGTAAAATTATTATTTTTCTGAACTCGATTAAAGAAACAAAGATTTGTTCCACCTTTTAAAAAATAGTCAGTTCTTCTTTCTATTAATAGACTATTTTTCTTTTAATTTTTGAACTGTATTTATTATTTATTATCACGAGATTGTGAATGTTCATACAAATTAGAATTTTTCTGAACTCGATTAAAGAAACGAAGCTTCGTTCCACCTTTTAAAAAATAGTCAGTTCTTTCTTTTTATTACCAGATTATTTTTCTTTTAATTTTTCAACTGTATTTATTATTTATTTATTTGTGAATGTTCACAGTATTAAAATTAGTACTTGTAAAAATTCATAGTAGTAAAATTATTATTTTTCTGAACTCGATTAAAGAAACAAAGATTTGTCCCATCTTCAGTTCTTCTTTTTATTACCAGGCTATTTTTCTTTTAATTTTTCAACTGTATTTATTATTTATTTATTTGTGAATGTTCACAGTATTAAAATTAGTACTTTTAAAAATTCATAGTAGTAAAATTATTATTTTTCTGAACTCGATTAAAGAAACAAAGATTTGTCCCATCTTCTAAAAAATTATCAGTTCTTTTTTTTCATTATTAGACTATTTTTATTTCAATTTTTCAACCATATTTATTATTTATTATCACAAGCCCTAAAATTTATATTTTTCCACACAGTGTACATTCCATATAACTTGCATCCCTTAAACATCCCATAAATGCACAAACATCTACAGTCTACGTACTCTACGTGATTTTCCAAACACGTTTCAATTAAAATATTCCAGATTAGTTTCGTGACACGGCTGAAATTCCTTGGCGAAAGGTCGGTGCGCAATATCGTGTACAAACGATAGCAACGAACCACCTTCGCCACGATCCTTTAAATTAGATTCTCGCTTCACCTGTCGAAGCATCGGTTCTCATCCTTTCCCGCGTCCCCCGTCAGCCGATGGAGAGAGGAGAACGACCAGAACGAACTGATCTGTTCGCACTTTGATTTACTGCCTGGACAACCCAAAGGCTTGGCCGCCGCACCCCGCAATATTCGTTTTGAATAAGCAAATTATGAGATTCAAGGTCGCGGCGTCTCAAGGGTTTCATTTCGACTGGACGAGAAAATCCGTTACCTGGTTCAGTTCTACGCAAAATTCCTCGACGTCCGGATGTCCGATTCGTGATCGCGATCGCGATCGCTCTTTATCTTAGTTATCATCTGTACCTACGTTTTTCCCCTTTTCATTTTCATATTTCGCCTGGTTCATGCTCGATCAATCGAATCGATCGTGGCAAAAATCGTAGCATAGTGCGCTTTCCAGTGTTCAACGTGATTTATAGTTGTTACGCAGCAAAGTCGTTGGTTCGTTCCTTTCCCTCGACGATCGTCGAGTACGCAGCACGTGGAAACATCGAGGTAAATGAATGAGATAGTAGGATAAGCAACCGATCTGGCATTTGATCGGCGTTGTATCTTGGATTAATTTTAACGCGTCGCTGGCTTGTACGTTTGGCCTTTCGCGGCGCGTTCTATTTACAAGTATCGATCGGTTCAGTTGGTGGCACGTTGCGGTCAAAATGGTGGAGGAAAAACGTTTGTTTCGCTTCGGCAACGATTGAAATTAATTCACCGTTACTGCGCGTTCAGATTTCATGCACTTCATAAATCCTGTAGACGGAACTTTGCAAGTCTTCCATTTCAAATATTTGTACTATGAATTAATCGTTACATGTTTTAAATAATTATTAAACGTGGTATAATAACTGTAATGTTTTCAAATTCGTTTTTGAATTTTGTTAAATTTTGAAATTTAACTGTTAAAGATATCAGTACGATTAATGTCGTTTTTCTTATTTATCTTAAATCTCAGCAATTGGATTAAAGTTATAGCGATCTTTAATTAAAGTGTTCAGAGGGGGCACTGATCAAAATCACAAATTGATAAGTGCAGTAAAATAATGTTATCGCAAACACTATCTTTTAAATAAATGTCGTTACATATTTTAAATAATCATCAAACTAGGTATAATAACTGTTATTTTGTCAAATTCGTTTTTAATTTAGTCAAATTTTTAAATTTAACTTTTTAAATTTAATCTTTAAATTTAATTTCTTAATTTTTAATTTAAATTTAAATTTAATTTTTAAATTTAAATTTAATTTTTAAATTTAAATAAAACTAACGCCGTTTTTCTTATTTATCTTAAATCTCAGCAATTGGGTTAAAGTTCTAGCGATCTTTAATTAAACTGTTCAGAGGGGGCACTGATCAAAATCACAAGTTGATAAGTGCAATAAAATAATGATATTGCAAACACTATCTTTTAAATAAATATCGTTACATATTTTAAATAATCATCAAACTAGGTATAATAACTGTTATTTTGTCAAATTCGTTTTTAATTTAGTCAAATTTTTAAATTTAACTTTTTAAATTTAATCTTTAAATTTAATTTCTTAATTTTTAATTTAAATTTAAATTTAATTTTTAAATTTAAATAAAACTAACGTCTTTTTTCTTATTTATCTTAAATCTCAGCAATTACATAGTACAATTTAAATAAAATTCTAGCAATTCTTAATTAAACTGTTCAGAGGGGGCACTGATCAAACCAACAAGTTGAAAAGTACAGAAAAATAATGATTTTTGCATTTTGTTAAATTTTGAAATTTAATTGTTAAAGATATCAGTACGATTAATGTCGTTTTTCTTATTTATCTTAAATATCAGCAATTGGGTTAAAGTTATAGCGATTTTTAATTAAACTGTTCAGAGGGGGCACTGATCAAACCAACAAGTTGACATGTACAGTAAAATAATGATATTACAAACACTGTCTTTTAAATAAATGTCGTTGCATATTTTAAACAATCATCAAACTACGTATAATAGCTGTAATTTTTTCAAATTCGTTTTTGCATTTATTCAAATTTTTAAATTTATCTGTCATCAGCATGACTAATGTCATTTTTCTCATTTATCTTAAATCTCAGCCATTAAACAGTACAATTTAAATCAAATTCTAGCAATCTTCAATTAAACTGTTCAGAGGCGACACTGATCAAACCCACAAATTGGAAAGTACAGAAAATGATGATTTTTGCATTTATTTAAATTCTTAAATTTAACTGTTGAAGACATCAACACGACTAATGTCATTTTTCATATTTATCTTAAATCTCAGCTATTAGACAGTATAATTTAAATCAAATTCTAGCAATCTTCAATTAAACTGTTCGCAGGAAGCACTAATCAAACCCACAAGTTGACAAGTACAGCAAAATAATGAATTTTGCATTTAGTTAAATTCTGAAATTTAACTGTTGAAGACATCAACACGACCGTCATTTTTCTTATTTATCTCAAACTTCAGCAATTAGATAATACAATTTAAAAAAAGTTCAACGATCAAACGCACAATTTGTCAAGTACATCAAAATAATAACATTCCAAACACAATCTTTTAGATTCATCTGAATATTTATCATTACCATGAATGAACTTACTATAGTAACTCATTTGTTTCCCGGAATTGAATATTAATCACGTATCTGCTTACGTAATACAATTAAGAAATGAATAAAAAGGCGAGTTAAACTGGAGAAGCTTCCGAGAAACTCGATTAATCTTCCCATTAATCAATCGCATTTATCTATTTCTATACAAACTTCACGCAACAGAAAACATCCTTTAGAATCCAGCAACAGACGTCAAAATGGCTACTGATTGTACGGATTTAAAGGGTCTGGCGATTAGAATTCAGGCGTTAGGTATCGCAGCGATATCGATAATGGGTCGCGATATCCGCGGGGTGCGCGTACGTACGCGCATGATGTACGAGAAGTAATATTTTCGCACGCGCGATATATCTGCCGGCAGCGGACAGCGGCCTGGCGATGTGGCCGTCGATATCGGTTATCGAAAATATTTTTAAATTCGCAAATGATAACGTGCCACGTTGCTTCCGCCCGATCTCGTCGCCGACGTCAGTTTTACGCCCAATCGGGGACCGTTCCTCCCGCGATCCCATCATCGTTCGTTATTAAATGTCGGCTGGGCAAAGTTGTTGACGTGATCGAAATTTAATTTCCAACGGAATTTCTTCTTTTTTCACTTTATCAACGCTACTTTCCGAGAAATATCGCGCGACGTTGAAAAATGCGATAAAATAGCCAAGTTTAAGCGAGATCCATTGGATTTGACGTGGAGGGAATGGAAGTTGGAATATCGAATTTATGAATAAAAGAAGCTGCAGCTTCATGAAGTTGAGAAGTAGACGAGAAGCGTAAGAATACTTTGATGCGAGACTTGTGGCATACAATAGAGAGATCTTCGATAATGTATTATAATTTTCGACTTTCTCATATCGAAGATCGCGCTCGTTTCCATCTCAATATCGTCGTAACGTATCGATCTCCGCAAAATCGAGTGTCTTACTTTCGCTGCTCCAAAGAATTTCCCTTAAAGTACGCTACCAAGTTACCAAAGCGAACATCGGTATCGTGAAAAGTAGCTGAATAATTCAAAAAACAAAGCTAAAATTGAATCTTCTCTCAAGTACCTGCTTCCATTTGACCCAACAACCGAAACAACCGATGGCAACATATACAAAACGTAACGTGAAAACCTCGCTTCTTCTGATGAACATCGAGCGAAAGTACGCTACCAAAGTGAACATCGGTATCGTGAAACGTATGAAAAAATAACTGAATAATTCAAAAAACAAACCCAAAATTGAGTCTTCACTCAAGTACCTGCTTCCATTTCATCCAACAACCGAAACAACCAATGGCAACACACAAAACGTAATGTAAGAACTTCGCCTCTTCTGATGAACATCGAGCGAAAGTACGCTACCAAAGCGAACATCGGTATCGTGAAAAGTATCAAAAGAAGCTGAATAATTCTAAAAATAAACCTAAAATTGAGTCTTCCCTCAAGTACCTGCTTCCATTTCATCCAGCAACCGAAACAACCAATGGCAACACACAAAACGTAATGTAAGAACTTTGCCTCTTCTGATGAACATCGAGCGAAAGTACGCTGCCAAAGCGAACATCGGTATCGTGAAACGTATGAAAAAGAAGCTGAATAATTCTAACAATAAACCTAAAATTGAGTCTTCCCTCAAGTACCTGCTTCCATTTCATCCAGCAACCGAAACAACCAATGGCAACATACAAAACGTAATGTAAGAACTTCGCCTCTTCTGATGAACATCGAGCGAAAGTACGCTACCAAAGTGAACATCGGTATCGTGAAACGTATGAAAAAATAACTGAATAATTCAAAAAACAAACCCAAAATTGAGTCTTCCCTCAAGTACCTGCTTCCATTTCATCCAACAACCGAAACAACCAATGGCAACATACAAAACGTAATGTAAGAACTTCGCCTCTTCTGATGAACATCGAGCGAAAGTACGCTACCAAGTTGCCAAAACGAACATCGGTATCGCGAAAAGTATCAAAAAGAAGCTGAATAATTCTAACAATAAACCTAAAATTGAGTCTTCCCTCAAGTACCTGCTTCCATTTCATCCAGCATCCGAAACAACCAATGGCAACATACACAAAACGTAATACAAAACGTAACGTAAAAACCTGGCCTCTTCTGATGAACATCGAGCGAAAGGGTTGCCGAAATGGGAAAAAAGTCAATTAAAAGACGGTCCCGTTTCGAACTCGTTCTTGGTAAACGAGCAACCGATTCCATGCAACATGGAATTCATCTGTCGGCCCTTTTTACGCCACCTACTCCTTTTTTTTTCTCCTTTCTTCGTCTGTTCTCGAACGTATCGCGACCTCAAGACTGCAGCATGCTTTTATCGTGTAGAAGTTCACCGTTGCTTGTCTCGCTTCGGGCGTTCTACGCGCGACGACCATGCGATAGCGGCGATAGTCATACTTATAATTAGAGGAGTCAGCCAAATGATTTACGACGCACACGTGGTACACGCGGGCCGCTTTCGTAAATACGTCCTCCGCCTCTTCTTCCTCATCTCGTTTCTTTCGCACGGGCACGCGGTATCGCGAGGTGGCCCCGCTTCTCGATTAATAATTTTTGCCAACCTATACCCTGCACCACTTTGCGCATCGTGACGAATAATAAAATTAATCGTAGCTCGATTAGCGACCGATTCGAGGAACGCGCGCAACGCCACGCAATATCGATAAATTTCGATCGAATCGCCCTTTGTTTTATCGTTAGCAGCGCGTTCAACTAGTCACGCCATCCTGTAATTTTCCTCGTCGAATTTGCCTTTCTCGAACGACTACGAGAACCCCGCCAGTTTATTACCATTTTCGGAAAGTGATATTCATAAATCTGCTCCTTTTGCTTCCCTCCTTTCGCGGTATAGCGAAATAATTTTCTGTATTATTCTCTTTATCTTCAAAGATAGCTTTTATTTTCTAAATAAGATTCCTTTTTTTTGGTAGAATATTTCGTTGAAGTTGACGAAGTTACGTGTTGTTATTTCAGAGGTAGCATCGCTATAACTATTATTTTATTGTTTGGATAAATCCATCACACCGTTCTGAACCGAGAAACCTTTACTGCACACTCTTACATGGACTAGGGAAAAAGAAAGAGAAACAAAAGAACATCTAAGTCTAAAGCAATCTTCTAGTTACCATTTTTCGTAACTAACGCATCTGCATATGCATGGCGAGCACGAACTCACGTTGTCATTTTCAACATCATAAGAAGAATCCACTCGAAAATTATTCCATTAAAAGTATTTTTTATAATTCTTTTTACTATAAGATGCTTAATAAATTGTATTTCACTGTTCTAATTATCTTTGGGTACAAGTCGTCGCGTTCGGACCTGTTCGAATGCGTCGGCCGTCGGAATACGCGACATACGCGCCGATGTTTTTTCATGGAAAAACAATTATGTTACATTTAATTACTCGTACATCGCTTTCGTGTTTTATTTTCACCGGAGATATTTCATTGGTTTCACTTGATCGCATAAATTTCAGCCACGTCGCGCGCAGGAAAAACAAATTACCAGCGTAATTTTCGGCTAACTTTCGTCTTTTTGCTTTCGAATTAATTATTAAATAACGTTATTGAAATTTATCGCAGTTGAGTAATTACTCGAATCGACGACAAAAGGAACGTTACGCAACAGTTTGAAGATTGCGTAATTGGAAATGACTGTGAATGAAAATTGAAATGGAATAAAGGAAGTAAAATATTTTGATTATGAAATGAAAAATTGTAAAGCAACGAAATAATCAGGAATATGACGTCAATTTGGGTTAAAATGGTTCTCGTGTAAAAGCCGAAAGGGATACAGCTTAATGAGCGAATAAATTTACACGAAAAATTAATCCAGTGTACAAACCACCTCGACGTGTATAAAACAGCAACAGAATTATTTATGATCGCATATTGAATTCGTAGCGAATCTATAGAGGGCGACAACAAATAGTAGTTAAGCTTCAAGATCTATATTTATTCAGTCAGAGATACAAATCAAAAATAAACCGAGTGAAACATAAATCGAAATAATTCCACCAACTCCACCAGAAATATATTACCTACTTTATCGAAAAAAATGCTTTCGTATTTTTTCTCGCGAAAAAAAAAGAGGGGCAAGTACGTACATGGGGAGAAATATTCTTTAAAAACATTCTACTCCGACATAAATAATTCTCTCCACAAATTCACCAGTGAAAACCAGCAAGATTCGCTAATCAAGAGAAATCAAACCTTTTAACCAAAAACGCAAAAAGAATATTCTCCAAAAAACGATGAAACTTATTTACAAAAAAAAAAAAAAATGTTGTATGTTTTAAAAAGCATTTCTTCGAATATTAGCAAGATTTCCCCCCCCCCCCAAATTTATCGAAAAATGATCGTTCTTTTTGCCACGGAAACTGCCCCATCGCACAGCTTTACAAATCACAGAAATCGCACAACAATTCCGCCAGGATTTTTGATTAAACGAAAAACACGGCTCGTATTTGCTTGATGGACCGTGAGTCGGAGGCGGCAGGCCAACATGGCGCTGCGACGGCCGTCGGAACATGGCGACTGGCGGCCGGTTCGGCTGGGACTCGTTACAGAATCTCTGTGCAGCCTGTGTATCCTATTCGACGTGATCTCTGGCTTTTGAAAAATCGTCGCGTTTCAACGGTCACGGCTCGTTAGAATATCGCTTGACAGTCGGCAACAACGACGCACGGCGTCGAAGTACGCTTCTATTAATACGTCGCTCACGAGCTGTCGAGCGTATTGCGTTCGCGACCGTGCACAACACCGATACAAGTAAAACGCGCCTGTATACGATCGTATTGGTGAATAACAAGGAAGGAAAAGCTGGTCGATGTGCTACGTGACGCATATACGCCTCCATACAAGCACGTATTTTTGACGCACTTTCGATCTGCCTGGCTGCCCCCGGGGCCGCGATTTAACTGGCCGAAAATTAATTGTCGCGGCAACGTCGTGTCGCACGGCCGGCCGCATTTTCGTTATTTTTCAACGGCGCACGAAAATCGTGCCAGAATCTTCACCAGCCTTCGAATACGCTTTCCGTTACGATGGAACAGCTGCGAGATACGTCCAGATGATTCGTCCAGGCTACGGAAAACTGTTTCTCGAATAAACGGTAACTCACGAAACGATATTATGTTACGTGAGTTGTACGAAACAATTTGAAATTTTCGAGTAACACGATATGTAAAATCTGCAACGAATCTGGAAATGTATATACAAGTTACAGGATATTCGTTGGAATTCACTTTGTGAAATGATGGAGGTATTTGAATAATGAATTATTCATTTTATTAGGTTGGCTGAAGTTTCTCTTTTCAATTTGTCTTTTATTGATTTACGTATGATTCATTTCGTTATATTTCTATTATTACGTTTGCGCATAATTCAATAAACTAAAAACATTGTGCGTCTATTATTTTCTTATAAAAGGAAAGAAACTTTTCGGACAACCTAATATTAGTAAGCTGCAATATTTAGTGAGACTATATGTTCATATTCTATGTACTAATTTTTGTATAATAATTTTACGCTTACTTATTATTATTACTTTTTTTACTAAATGTAGGTAAATTGTAATGAATATCTTGTAACTTCTATACGCATTTTCCGATTGATGAATTTTACGAATATAATTGAGGCAGCCGTGTTTCATTAAGGTGCCAATGAAATTTCACAACGTTTACTATAACGCTTACGGTATTTTCATATATTTTTTACAACAGTACACCTTCGAACAAACGTGAAAGCAAGTCTGTGAAATGTCACGATGTTCATCTCAATAGAAAAAAATCCATCGTACGTAATTCGACAAAATAAAATGGAACAAAAAACGGACAACCTAATATTAGTAAGCTGCAATATTTAGTGAGACTATATGTTCATATTCTATGTACTAATTTTTGTATAATAATTTTATGCTTACTTATTATTATTACTTTTTTTTACTAAATGTAGGTAAATTGTAATGAATATCTTGTAACTTCTATACGCATTTTCCGATTGATGAATTTTACGAATATAATTGAGGTAGCCGTGTCTCATTAAGGTGCCAATGAAATTTCACAACGTTTACTATAACGCTTACGATATATTCATAAATACTTTCTACGATAAATATCGGAATATTGAGTTGCCCGAAAATTGTTCTTCTCCGCAAACTTGTTTTTTACAACAGTGCAGCTTCGTGCAAACGTGAAAGTAAGTCTGTGAAATGTCATCTCAACAGTTCATCTCAACAGAAGAAAATCGATCGTACGTAATTCGACAAAATAAAATAAAATCGTTGTGCGTCTATCATTCCCTCATAAAACGAAAGAAACTTTCCGGACGACCTAATATTCGAAGAGTAGCAAGACTGAAAGTATTTTCTTTTTAATGGAGATTATATTATTTAGATTCTAGGAGATTTCGTTATGGATTTTCAAGTCTTTATGAGAATATATACTAAAGTATTTGAATGTATTTGTTGCATCGACATATGCGTCACACCACGTCATTGATTATGCAACAATAAATAACATCGTGCTACTGACACAACCAGTGTATTTTTAGTTCTCGTGTGTTTCAAGAAATCGCATCAGGCAATTGAACAAAACAGTTGAGAAGAGTCGTTAGAACGATCATCGTTGCTCAAAGTAAAGGCATTTCTCGTGAAGAAAATGTGCAGTTCCAGGGGTGAGATATTTAAATACAGATGTATTTTATCAGCATCGAACGTATTAATATTTAGAATAGTTTTTACAGATTGGAGATCCTTTCCCATCGAACTCTTCGTTTGCTCTGATGTATTAGGTTGTCCGGAAAGTGACTTTCTTTTGCAAACGTGTTTTTTACAACGGTGAACCTTCGTGCAAACGTGAAAGCAAGTCTGTGAAACGTCACGGTGTTCGTCTCAACAGAACAAAATGGACCGTATATAATTCGACAAAATGAAATAAAACAAAAAGCTATTCCGACAACGTAATACTTCTGTAGGCTACTTTTGTACGTCGATTTCATTTTCATCTATTTCTTCCGTCTTCTACTTTTACGTCTGATTTCGTTGTTTGCTAAAACGTGGTGGTTTTTCTTCTTTAAGACAGGGTGGAGATGTGACACGATCGTGGTGGAGTGAATTTTTGCCCGATCCGACGAAATGAGACGCGTTAGATCCAATGGTATTGATTAGGGGGTCGAGCCGTGTGCTAGGGGAATATAAATCGTTCGGTGTGGCTCGCTGAACGCGCTGTTAAAAGCTCGTGATCGCTCCGTACTTCGCCTTAACGCGGCGATGATTGTTTTGCTCATTACGACTCTGTTTCTTTCTTTTTGCCCGTACGATTGCTAGTGGATTGGAATTGAAACTACGACTCGTGTTCAACCGACACTCACGCTATCCTAAACAACACAGCATCTGAAATACCCACTTTTAATAATCATGTTTTAGCATCGATATCGTTTCGGTTCCACCTTCTCATTTGTCCAAACGTCCAGATAGACGTGACATCGTTCCGCTGTTATAAAATTCGACAAAAAAAAAAAAAAGTGACGGGGACAAAGAAACGATGGATCGACGAGGTTCCGATCGTATGCTCGCGTATGAGAAATTGTACGAGCTGAGAGATAACATCCGGCCGACCTTCTCAGCTCGCGGAACATTTCGTCATTTTTCGACTCGCTTAATGGAAAGTTAAACGGTTCGAGATAACGTCGGATAAACCGCAAACGTTACGAGATCCACGCTATTAATAGACGCGGATCGACGCGCGGAAAACCAAACTGTCGTTACACAGCGGCTGGAAATAGGCGTTTCTTGGTCGTGTGTGCGAGTATAAATATTTATAGAGATTATTTGGTCGTTGCTAACAGCCAAACGGAATTGATATTCGCGTATCTCTGCTAACGTGTCAACGGATACGTGTTCGATTAGATACTTACACATTCAACGTAATCTCTTGATTTTCCTTCAATTCAATGGGATTCGCGTTTAACTGAGCTGGAAGGAATTCTCGCGAAAGAATATTCAATTAGCGAGACCGTATTACGAGATGGGATGAGCGTGATTGAATTCGTGACAGGATGGAGGTGGGCATTTTTCATCGGAAAGCTTGCCAAAGGTTCGAGTTTGCCGGAAGTTCGATCAAAAGCACGTCCGTCGGACGAGCGGAGGTGCGAGAGCCTCGCTACAGTTAGAAATGCCCTTACATTTGTTTCAGTCGGTCCGAATCCGTCCGTGTCGGGGGACCAACTTTCAACCCCTGTACGTCGTCATTAAAGAACTGTTGGTGGGACGAAGGCTCCACCGCGAGAAACGTCTGAGTGGTGAAATTCGGCGGAAATTGGGAAATAAAAAGCAGACAGAATATTCGACAGCTGCATACGTACAGACGAGAGAACAGAAACGAACGACATGCAGAGTGTTAAATAGATAGTACGTTTATATGTTCTGCATATATATACTGTATATATGTACTGTACAAATATACTCTATACATGTACTGTATATATACCGTATATATGTACTGTATAAATATACTGCATATATGTACTGTATAAACATACTGTATATATGTACTGTATAAATATACTCTATACATGTACTGTATATATACCGTATATATGTACTGTACAAATATACTGTACATATATACTGTATAAATATACTCTATACATGTACTGTATATATACCGTATATATGTACTGTACAAATATACTGTACATATATACTGTATAAATATACTGTATATATCTACTGTATAAATATACTGTATATGTGTACTGTATAAATATACTGTATATATCTACTGTATAAATATACTGTATATGTGTACTGTATAAATATACTGTATATGTGTACTGTATAAATATACTGTATATATCTACTGTATAAATCTACTGTATATGTGAACTGTATAAATGTACTGTATACATGTACTGTATAAATATACTGTATAAATATACTGTATATGTGTACTGTATAAATGTACTGTATATATCTACTGTATAAATATACCGTATATGTGAACTGTATAAATGTACTGTATACATGTACTGTATAAATATACTGCATAAATATACTGTATATGTGTACTGTATAAATGTACTGTATATGTGTACTGTATAAAAGTACTGTATATATGTACTGTATTTATAAAGCGATTAAAAGCGATTAAAGCGATCGGGAGAAAACAAAGAAGTCCTTGCTATGTGGAGGAAAATTCAGATAATTTGTGAATAAATTTGAAGCTTTTTGTTCTTTCGGAAATCCTGTCTGTACCTTAGCAAAGAGAAGATGTGGAGGGAAATAATTTTTGATGTGGCGTATGAATGGCGGGTAAGCTGCAGGAATAAAGAAACAAATGAATTTTGAACGGTCGTACGGTCGATGTTAAATAATACGTCGCCCACCGACGTTCAATTGTTCGACACAATAAGCTCAAGTGACATCCGTGCGTCGTGTGCTTGGCTACAATTTGTACACACTTCCGATACAATACTCAATCACAACTCGCGAAAGCGAGGTTGCGTAAGGCTCGTTGCGACGACACATTGTCGGATATTTCGAAGCGATCGCGAGAACAAAAGTTGGTCGGACCATTAGTCAACCGGGTGGCAGGTTGCGCGGCTTGAAAAATTGACAAAGACAACGCTGTCGATTCTACGTTATATCCGTGAGCGCCTATTTTATACTCTAGAAAAACACCGATGACAAAAGTGTAGTAGCTTTACGGAACGCGCGATGGATAATAATCAATCTTGTTGTTGTTTTCGCGAAAAGAAAAATAAAATGGGATAAAAGCAGAGAAATCGGCCGCCAAATTTCAAGCTGCAGGATAAGCGCGATTTTCCGTTCAGGAAAAACATTCACGTCGACCAAGCTTTCACGCTGTGAACCGGTAGCGTTCGGTATTGACGTTTCTCCACCATCTTTCTCCACGTTTATTTCCATCCGTCATGCACGCGAATGCCAAAGAAGAGAAAAAACACAAGCCGAAGAGAAACAGACGGAGAGGCGAAACGATAGAGAGGAAACGGAAGAATACGAAATGGAAAAAGAAGACGGGGGAAAAGAGGCAGAGCGAAAGAGAGAGAATACTCGCATCTTGCTGCCTTTATAAATGCTTCTACATTTATTAAGGCTACTCCCCGGAGCCTGGACGTACCAGTGTACGTATTTCGAAATGAATGCCTCGTGACGTGGCACCGCGACGCTGTCGTCGGGGCGCGCGAGCGCTACGAAAAGTGAAATATTTCCGTCGTATTTTCACATGCGCGGCCACGACGAATGGCGTCCCTGCTTCTGACGGCTCTGTGCTTCGGCAGCGTGGCAAACCAACAGGAATAAAAAGAAGAAAAGAAAAAAAAAGAAGAAACGAAATAATAATAAATACGTAGGCACGCGTAATACGCTGTTTATACACGCGTGTGTGTACGTCATACGCGCACAGCGAACACGTAGAAGGCAAACGCGTTTCGAACGAAAGGTTTCGCTGCCGCCGGAAAAATGTCGCGCCGACCGATCGAGAATATGGCGGCCCCGCTGTTCGTTTGCATGAAAATGAAGAAAAGAATTTATTTCGTCCGTATGAGAAACGCCGCGTTTCCGCCATGATTTATGCAACTCGAGCGCGGGAAAGCGCGACGCGGAATTTCGCATTTTCTGCGGGTTCCTTCGTGATAGTTTGACAAAGGATTTTTGCCTGGGTCGTTGGTTATTGTATCGCCAGGACTAATAGCGTCGCCGTCTCGTCACCGGTCGAAATATTTCTTCTTACATTTGCAAAAGCTGCTCCGCAGCAACCTGGTTGCTTGTCCTTGTCGATTCGCATCTATCGTCGAGAATCTAACCTACATCAAAAGCTGGTGATCAAACGAAAAACATTTCTCCTACGTCATTTCTCGTACGCTTGGTTTTACGTTGGGAATCTTGTCGAAAATCTGATTGGAAGATTGAACAGGTAGCCGCGACGAAAAGTTTCCGTTCGCATCGGTTGTTTCCCGTCAACGACGCCGGAATTACATTGAATTATTTAACGGTCGTATTTCACGGTTCACTTTTCATGCGACTTCTGCACGCTGCTCCGGCGTACAATGCGCCTGTAATTTTATATAACCAGTTAAATGACTCTTGGCAAGGAAGTGATTTGTCGCACGATATTTTATTTCAGATAATCATCCTCCGTGTCAGACGTGGGCTGTCCACCGCGACAATGTATGTATACATTGATTAATGGTCGCCTGTTCGCCGCGGGATAAAAGTCAGGGAAAAGAGAGGAAGAAAGGATAAGAAAATCGGAGATCGAGCGCCTCTTAAATCAGGACACTCTGGTTCCGCGAGACCAATTCTTGCATTTTCGAAACTTGTTAGTCGCACGAAAGTTGAAAGTCGCGCTGTCGTCCGTCGTTCCGCTTACCAATCGTAGCGATCATCGTTTGTTATCTTGAACGACATTGATAAAAAAAAAAAGAAGAAAAAAGAAAGAAAAAGGGAGCATAGGCAAATGTTATTGTCTGTTGATTCTCGAGTGATTTACAGTGGAATGCTTCTTGGAATTTTCTGCGGTAACAGAAACGTCTCGCCTGTCAGACGAACGGATTCATCGTGGGCTGTTTGAAACAATAGGATCTTCTGTTCGTGTGACAAATTTCATGTCACGACGATTAAGACGTTTGGAACTTTCATTCACAGCTATCGTGGTTTAATGTTAGCTTGTCCAAAAAGTTTCTTTCGTTTTGTTAGAAAATGATAGATTGTTTTATATTAGTTTATTGAATTATGCAGGAACAGAATAATAGAGATAGGACGAAATGGAGCACACGTAATTTGATAAAATAATATAAAAGAGAAATTATTGTTCATTTATTATACTCCAAGTGTGGGAAGAATACTTTGATTCTGATTCTAATAAATTAATTACTTTGTTATAAAATAACGATGAAAGTTTCCTTGTTTATTTTTATCGAAGGCCGCGAATTTTATTTTTTCTATCAGTTTCTTTCGTTTTGTAATAAAATAATAGACGCACCATGTTTTTTGTTTTATATTAGTTTAATGAATTTTGCATAAACGTAATAATAGAAATAAAATTAAAGTGGAGCAAACCTAATTCGATAAAATAATATAAAACAGAAATTGTTCATCCACAGCTTTGAATTTCGTTGCAAGGAGATATTCTGGTCGTTGAAGGGTTGTGTTAGATAAAATGACGGGATTTCGGATCGCTGTTTCTCTTTAAACGTTGAAATTTGGAAAATCGATAGTAAGAAACTTGAATTTGAAAATTTACGTCTGAAAGTTTCACTACGAACGTTCCAATTCAAAGTGTTTAATCTGACGAACATGCTTTAGCTTAATATATTAGGTTGTCCGAAATGTTTCTTTCGTTTTATAAGGTTTTTTTCTTGTATATTAATTTATTAAATTATGCAGGAACTTAATAATAGAAATAGAACAAAATAATATAACATAAAACAGAAATTATTGTTCATTTATTATACTCCAAGTGCGGAAGGGATACTTTGATTCTGCATATTTTATTTATAACCATACTAATAAATTAATTATTTTGCTGTAAAGTAACGATGAAAGAGTTTCCTTATTTATTTTTATTGATTGATTTATATTTTTTCTATCAGATTTTTTCGTTTTGTAAGAAAATAATAGACGCACGATGATTTTTATTATGCAAAAACAATGATGGAAATATAACGAAATTGATCATACCTAATTCAATAAAACAATATAAAAGAAAAATTGTTGTTCATCTATTATTACGAAACGAAAGAATCTTTCGCACAATAACAGAGGATAAAATACGGCAAAGAAACATTTGTGTAGAATATTGGATGGTGGGATTAGAAAAGAAAAATTGCCGATAGAAAAAAAATAAATCAATCGATAAAAATAAATAAGAAAATTCTTTCATCGTTACTTTGATAAAGTGCCATTCCACTGTACGTAGATGTTTAATGAGAAATTCACAGCAATGTGAAAAATTGGACGTTCCACGCGTTTAAACCGAAAGCAAGAAAATTTGATCGGAATTGTACTAGGAAAACTCGCTATGTCTCGCTATTTACTTCGAATTTTCTTTTCGGGAAATTTCTGATCTTACGGCGACTTGTAATAAAGCGGTTACAAGAGGATTACCGAACACCCAGTATATCACTGCCGCGCAACGTTGCAAAGAAAAGCAGCCTTTGCCAATGGCTGTTAACCCGCTAAAGATGTTTATAAGCAACTTTCTATAGACGCATCGGCCATTCTTTAACGTCGACAGTGAAAAGCAGGCAAGATGGTCTCTATAAAATCAACTAGCGATATTTCGCAAGGCAACAGGGTGTTTGCTAATTAAATAGGCGTTGAACATCGTAATAACTTGCACTGAAAAGAAAAATTCAATCGATGAGTGAAAAACAATCGCGAAATTGTAAAGCATCTGAGAATTTTCTATCAAATTAAATTAGTCGATTAAATGAAATGAAAGAGTAAATTATTTTGCTGGATGATTTTAATGGTTCTTAGCAGCGTGAACTCGATCAACGTTAAGTAGCAGAAAAGGAATTAATCATTGAAAAGCACGGAAAAGTTTAGGAGCAATCGACGAACCGGATCGTGTAACGAGCAAAGGCGATCATCGCGATACAAAAGAAACAACGAAAGCAGCTCTTATTTTACACATGTGTACTGAAGGGGCAATTTCCGGCGCATAGCTTAAAAAACGTAAACGCTAGGAAATTGCAAGATATGGTAAGAAAGATGCGATTGGCAATTTTTTCCTTTCGTTGGTGATTCAGCGAAAGATACAATGTACGCGACATCGTACAATTTGCATTGGAAATTACAACTAACCGCGCATTAATTTCCGTCTAGAGGTTACTATCGTCTCGTTTCTTTTTCCTCTCGTTCGAGTTTCGTGAACGCGAGGAACCATTTTACAAAACGATTCATAGCGATTCCTTTGATTTTTTTACCAACTACTTTTTCGTCCGTTTCGTATAATGAAAGGTCGTTTGCGATAATGAATTCTTTGGAAATGAAATTGGCCGCGAATATTCACGGCAAATGTACGTCATTAAGGTGTTGCGAGGTTTTTGAATTCGGCGAAATATCCTTGTTAACGAAGGCCGAGTCGTACAATAAGATGGAAAAGGCGAGCGACAAGTGTCAGCGACGATCGAGTGTGATAGCAAACGACAGGAGGAAATGGCCACGTTTATCCCAGAATCGGGTAGCATAACTGCAAATGATAGATTACGATTAACCGTAGGGCCCGGCAGCTCGATCGATCAGTCGCAAATGGCAATAATTTTCCTACGACTGCGAGTAGCGTACAACGTCTTCATGAAATGAAGCGTTTCGAGCCAACAGGTTTCGAAGCGACGCGGCGGACCGTTTCCATCAAAGAAGCATTAATGAAGATGAACAAACATTATACATAATAAACGCTTCTTTGAATGCCCTAACCTGTCGTAGAGAAATAAAATGCAAGAAAATGCCGACAGCACATCATCCATTCGAGTAAACGCAAATAGACGCATCTATTCTATCCAAGCACTTGGTACAACAGAATACCACCGCTCATCGTCCACGGCCATCTTTTCCCTTCGACCATGGTAGTAGCATGGTAACGACTTAATCTGCTCGCACGCGATTCGACAAAATATACCTTACTGCCCCTTTCTCCATCAGCCTCCAATTCACCTAGCATCGCTTACGTAACACGTATTCTCCTTCGCCAATCGACTTTGCTTAAACACTCGTTGGAAAGTAGCAGCTTTGGTATCGGAAAGGGCTCGTAAAGAGATGGGAGAGAGAAAAAGGAAGAAATAAAGAGAGAAAGAAAAGCGACTGTTGTGCGCGAGGGGCGCAATTAGCGAGGTTCTCTCGGGTAGAAAGTGTGGCTCTCGAAGCTCTCGAAATTGCCCCGGCGGGAAACGAAATTGCGTTTTGCAGCGCGTAATACGTTGTACTTTCGAAACGGTCGGGGCCTGGTCCGAGAACGAGGGCCGCGTTCGAAGCTTCGGGCGGTCGCTCGTGAAACGAAAAACAGAGCAACACAGCACGGACCGGAATACAGAACGACGGCGGCGGCCATGGTAGACCGCGAAGACCAGTTTACAAGAAGAAACGTACGCTCAGTGCGGAAAGTACGCGCGCCAACGCTCTCGCAACGCGAAAAACGGTCCCGCGGAACGTCCATCCGCCTTCGGTACAGCACACGCCGTCGTCATCGGCCGTCCTTTAATTCTGGTTAGCCTGCCATGGCTGGTATCCTGTTTTAGTCTTTCATATTTAAATGTATTATTAGCAGAGATTATTATAAGCACCACCCGGGGGCATTAAGTAGACCCGATCGCGAGCCATTGCTCACCGGTATCTGGAATATTTTATATCGAGAGTAATTTCCGGTTTTGCGCACGCCTTCGCGTACACCGCGCGCGACCGCCTCCCGCTGCCCCCCGGTTTTCCCCCGGATGCGTGAGCGTTATCGACCAACCTGCAACGTTCGATCGTTTTTTTTTTTTCTTCCTTTATCATAACAAGCAAGAAGTGGTAGTAGGTATATGGGGTGTATGGTTAATTAACTGCGTTGTTTCTTGGATATAAATAATGTGGTAGAATTTCGTTTAAGTATTAGGTTGTTCGAAAAGTTTCCTTCGTTTTATGAGGAAATGATAGGCGCACAAGGTCTTTTCTTTTGTATTATTTTGATTCATTGCGTTTTGTTGAGATACTTTACAGATTTGGGTTCACGTTTGTGTGAGGGTGCATTGTTTTATAAACAACACGTTTGCGAAGGAAAGATACTTTTTGGACAAGCATATATGGGTTGTATTGTAAACTATAGATTTGGCAAAAGTGTTTAAGTATTCCTATGAGTAGAAGCTTTCGTGGACTTAGGTACTCAACGACTGTAGTTTAATTTTGTAAAATATTTTATACAAAATGACCAATGGGTTATTAGTAAAAATGTTGCGAGTATTTTAGTCTTCTCGTGTAATGTAAAAGTTCTAGACAATAAGGATAAGAATAAAGAATAAGAGTGGAAATTAAGAATTGGAAATGAGAATAGAGGATGAAATTGGGATATAGAAATGGAAAATTAAGGTACAGGACAAGAATGAAGCCAAACTAACCAACTATGTTCTTTATAAATTCCTCAATTTCGATTAATAACAATAATAATAAAAGTAGAGAATAAGAATAGGAAATAAAAATTAAGGATAAAATTGGGATATAGAAATGGAAAATTAAGGTGCAGGACAAGAATAAAGAGTAAAGATAGAAAAGACGATTATTTCTCATTCCAAAAGCCAAACTATGTTCTTTATAAATTCCTCAATTTCGATTAATAACAATGATAATAAAAGTAGAGAATAAAAATAGGAAATAAGAATTGAGGATAAAATTAAGATATAAAAATAAAAAATTAAGATACAGGACAAGAATAAGACTGAAGATAATGAATTGATAATAAATTTTCCAAAAGCCAAACTGACCAACTATATTCTTTACGAATTCCTCAATTTCTATTAATAACAATAATAATAGAAGTAGAGAATAAAAATGGAAAATAAAAATTGAGAATAAAATTGGAATTAAAAATATAAAATTAAAGTACAGAACTAGAATAAAGATTAAAGACAGAAAAGAAGATTATTTCTCATTCCAAAAGCCAAACTATGTTCTTTATAAATTCCTCAATTTCAATTAATAACAATGATAATAAAAGTAGAGAATAAAAATAGGAAACAAAAATAGAAGATAAAATTGGAATTAAAAATATAAAATTAAAGTACAGAACTAGAATAAAAACTAAAGACAGAAAAGAAGATTATTTCTCATTCCAAAAATCAAACTATGTTCTTTATAAATTCCTCAATTTCGATTAATAACAATGATAATAAAAGTAGAGAATAAGAATAGGAAACAAAAATTGAAGATAAAAATAAGATATAAAAATAGAAAATTAAGATACAGGACAAGAATAAGACTGAAGATAATGAATTGATAATAAATTTTCCAAAAGCCAAACTGACAAACTATATTCTTTACGAATTCCTCAATTTCATTGTCCAACTTCGCGATTAATATTCAATTTTCAATCATCTAAACAGAGATCTGTTCCATCCACTAAATTGTACAATGTCTGTTATGCTTTGAACGATTTATATAATTTTGTAGATACTCGTGAAAGCATAGACACCTGTAGCCAACTGCCGATCTCGAGTATCTCATAACGTAACCAAGAAACATTAAACTTAGACAAAAATTGGTTCCAGCTGCTGAATTTTATTGTTGAGGTTGACTGATAGTGAAACGAGTGGATGAATTTATAATAGAAAAATATATTGAAACAAGTATAGGTACAGGTATAGTGCACAAGGTCCAAATCAAATAAATTGTTATAATTATTTATTAATTTAATGTATGATATTGTTGAGATTTACTGAAGGAGAAACCAGTGGATGAATTTGTAAAGAAAAATATATTGAAACAAGTATAGGTACAGGTATAGTGCACAAGGTCCAAATCAAATAAATTGTTATAATTATTTATTAATTTAATGTATGATATTGTTGAGATTTACTGATAGAAGAACCAGTGGATCAATTTGAATTAGAAAAATATATTGGAATAAGTATAGGTACAGGTATAGTGTACGCTGATCCAGATCCTCATTCTCACAGTGTTACAATACAATAGAAGGAGCTATGATGGGAAGCACGTTCATATATTTGTAGCAAAGGACATTACCAAAAAGTTAAACTTGTAGCTGTAGCTGAAGGCTACAAGAAGCAGCAATAGAAATCTACTTATAGCTGTTTTGTTTCCACACCTTGTAACCCAAAACATAATGTATATTCAAAGGCACAATATGCACCTCTCCCTATTTACAATATTTTTATTTCACTAAATTCTATTTTCTGCGGTGTCCAGGTCACAGATATACACAAATAAAGATGTAGAGTTGTTCTTGAAGTAATTACTTCAACATTTCTAAACGCTCCACTTTGAATATTTCACATACTTTCGCGTGTCTAAATATCCACGGCTGCACAAGCAGCCACACAGTCAACTTATAAGATGCCAAAATATCAAGCATTAATCTCTCAGTGTAAATTGGGGATCGTCGTGAAGGAAGCGATACAGGTCGATGGTTGCCTCGTGTCCGATCTGGTCAAGTCTCTGACCCAGCGAGGGTGTAGCGGGGGAGAAGACGGATAATCCATCGTGGCGGCGATGAATCATGAGAGAATGCTAGGGATGTTGAAGAAGCGAGCGGACTAGTGGCGGGAGCGAGAGGTAAACCGTGAGATCGGTAGAGAAAGGGATAAACGTCAGCTAGAAAGATCGAGTGTAACTAGAGGGTGCCGTCAGAAATTCTTACGTAGAAAGGATAGAGAAAGAGAGAAAGAGAGAGAGAGAGAAACAAAGAGAGTTGGAGAAGAAAGAAGGATGGACGGGTCGATAAAGGAACGTCGGAAGGAGGCAAGGAAAACAGAGGGAAAGAGTCGGTTGAAAGAAACGGGGGTGAAACGAAATGAAGAGAACGAGAACATAATGGGGGGAGGCAGGGAAAATGCTAGCTGTCGACCAGGCCTCCGGAAGTCCGGCTGCCGCGTTGTCGTTCCTCCATTTTTCAAAAAATAAAACCAACCGCAACGCAGGCTCATTGTTTACTTTTGCCGTTCGAGCGCTCGTGAGGCTTCGTGCACAGGGGTTGAACCAACTCCGCACAGGGTGGATACATAGCTTCTCTATGTTCGTGTATATGAATTCATGTAGAATATTTATCAAAGTATCGAAGAAATACGACTGTATCGTTGATTAAACGACATAGATTACGTTTGTGAATTAAGTTCGTATTTAGACGTATTAAAACTATCAAAACTCTTTCCTTTTTTGACAAATAAATGTAGGAAGGACCGGCACATAACGCGATTAATTCCGTCATGGACGTGAAAATCCCCTGAGCTCAAAGTTCATTTTCCAAGGAAAGATGAAGTTCTTCCGAAACTTCACCCCACCCACCTTTTCTCGAACCTGTGACGTTCCTATAAATCTATTCTCCGAAGCAGCCTATGTTCTAGAAAACTCAGGGACCAAAGAGTTTATCAATTCCTTAACTTTGTATATCCTCACCCTTGGATCCACATCTCGCCATTATCATCGTGACGCAAAGGTCCAGTCATGGCAGCTAACGCTAGAACTACCGATAGTTAACAGGAAGATATTTCTACCAAAATCAGTGAAATCACTGGTCTTTGAAAAATACCTAATGATAGAATATTTTTATATTTATTGATTTATTGCTTTCTTACAGAAGCAATTCCATGTTATGTAGTACATTTTTGGTATTTTAATCCATCTGGGACCATCGTCCCTAAACGAGGGTTGACACGTTTATAAAATTATAGAACCAGTCGTTTCGACTGCTGTGGTATTTCTAGCGTCAGCATCTAGCGATCTAGCGATCGATCAGGAATTTTCCTAATTACCGATATCGTCGTATCGAATGATACGCGGTGAAAATTTAAAAAACGCGTGGCAAGTTGTACGAAACGAGGAAACTGGTTAATTGGGTTCGATAAACGGATTGCGGGAGCCTTTTACACTTTGACAAGTACCAGTCACTTTGATTGATATTGGTATGAGTAGCCTTACAAAATTATTTTCAGCTTGAATACATAAAAAAGAAAATAAAATTCATTATATTATTCGAAAGTCGTTACATAATTGCGGAAAAAATAACACGAAGTAGGAATTTTAAAATAAAATTTGACTGGTGTGTTAGTTCTAGTGTTAATAAGTGTTCTGTAGATGTTGATACAATTATGGGAGATTAAAATGTACAAGTATAAAATATTCAATGTTAAGAACTCGTTTGAATAATTAAGGATGGACGAAATCACTATACTACACTATAACACGAAGTAGGAATTTTAAAATAAAATTTGACTGGTGTGTTAGTTCTAGTGTTAATAAGTGTTCTGTAGATGTTGATACAATTATGGGAGATTAAAATGTACAAGTATAAAATATTCAATGCTAAGAACTCGTTTAAATAATTCAGGATGGACGAAATCACTATACTACACTATAACACGAAGCAGGAATTTTAAAATAAAATTTGACTGGTGTGTTAGTTCTAGTGTTAATAAGTGTTCTCTAGATGTTGATACAATTATGGGAGATTAAAATGTACAAGTATAAAATATTCAATGCTAAGAACTCGTTTAAATAATTCAGGATGGACGAACTCACTATACCACACTATAACACGAAGCAGGAATTTTAAAATAAAATTTGACTGGTGTGTTAGTTCTAGTGTTAATAAGTGTTCTGTAGATGTTGATACAATTATGGGAAGTTAGGATGTACAAGTATAAAATATACAAAATATTCAATGCTAAGAACTCGTTTAAATAATTAAGGATGGACGAAATCACTATACTACACTATAACACGAAATAGGAATTTTAAAATAAAATTTGACTGGTGTGTTAGTTCTAGTGTTAATAAGTGTTCTGTAGATGTTGATACAATTATGGGAGGTTAGGATGTACAAGTATAAAATATACAAAATATTCAATGCTAAGAACTCGTTTAAATAATTAAGGATGGACGAAATCACTATACTACACTATAACACGAAGTAGGAATTTTAGAATAAAATTTGACTGGCGTGTTAGTTCTAGTGTTAATAAGTGTTCTGTAGATGTTGATACAATTATGGGAGATTAAAATGTACAAGTATAAAATATTCAATGCTAAGAACTCGTTTAAATAATTCAGGATGGACGAAATCACTATACTACACTATAACACAAAGTAGGAATTTTAAAATAAAATTTGACTGGTGTGTTAGTTCTAGTGTTAATAAGTGTTCTGTAGATGTTGATACAATTATGGGAGATTAAAATGTACAAGTATAAAATATTCAATGTTAAGAACTCGTTTGAATAATTAAGGATGGACGAACTCACTATACCACACTATAACACGAAGCAGGAATTTTAAAATAAAATTTGACTGGTGTGTTAGTTCTAGTGTTAATAAGTGTTCTGTAGATGTTGATACAATTATGGGAGATTAAAATGTACAAGTATAAAATATTCAATGCTAAGAACTCGTTTGAATAATTCAGGATGGACGAAATCACTATACTACACTGGAAGTAGGAATTCTAAAATGGAATTGCAAAGCCAGTCAATTTGACTGGTGTGTTAGTTCTACTGTTAAAGTACAATACAACGTAACAGAAAGTAGAACTGCGCTCTTAAAACGAGAATAGCCTGTACTATGGGAATGAAGCGTGACCCAAAGCGTTGAAAGGCGACCAGACGCAAAATAGTACTCTTTTGGGACATCCACGTTTCTGTCGTTAACAACGTCGTCGCAGTTTTCGCCGGGCGAACGTCTTCGTCGGACGCGACGTCACGTGTAGGGTGGCTAACAACTTGAGGGGATAATTAGCGCCGGAGATAGTTAATCAGTCAAGAGAGAGAGAGAGCAGCATCCCCCGCGCGTCGCTAACGGCGAACGCGACCTGTCGTCTCCTTATTAAAGCCAAACAGAAGTGTCTGGCGTTGTGACGTCATTATTAATTCAAGAACGCCCGCCGCTAACGACCGCAGTAATTACTCGCCGATGCGGGAATTCTGTTCGTCGGTCCGACACAAGAAGAATGAACGCCGAGATACGTTCGATGCTTCTTGCTATGTGCGTCAGTTGTTGCATCTTTCTCCTTTTTTTCTTTTCTCGTCCTGATAGATTTATGATCATGAAGCCTTGATTATTCTGAAATCAGCCAGATACGCAACTTAACCAGAAGAATGTACAGCCTGCAAGAATCTTCCTTTACTGGATCTTTGAACCAAGTTAGCGAACGAAGTGGATAGTTTCGTTAATCTAAAGAATTTCTCATATCCTGGCTACTCCCGTAATGGCTTATCTATCATCCCTCCAATCGGTCGAGCAGAATCTCGTGCAGCCGCCATGCGGACATCGTACGAAGGGAAGGAACTCAGGGAACCGTGTGCCGCGAAACCGTACGAAAGATACGAATATCAATTGGCGATAGAAAATCCCACCACGAGCAACAACAACGTTTCAGAAATATGGCCGGCAGCCAAGCCCAAGTCCTTGATCCTAGGTACTTATCACCCCCTTGCTGGAGCAACCGTTCGCCGCCTGTAGTACGCCGAGTGTGTACACAATTTTGAACAACTTTCTTCCTTTTGCTGGGATAGCTGCCAGCGATAAATTTGCCGCGGAGCTTTTAAAAGAAAAGGAGGAAAGAAAGACACGTGCAGCGTATAGATACGCGTGCTACCGTGAGCAAAGAATAAGTAAGAGAAAGAAGAAAGAGGGAAGGAAATATACAGAAGTGGAATAGCGTGAAACACGCGACGATGGGTAACGTTGCAGGTTAGGGCAGGTTAGGATGAACGTTAGGTAGGCACAAGATCGGCTCCCAGGTTTCACATCCGACTTGTCAGTTACGTCACGTCACGTCACGGTGCGTCACGGCGCCCGGCACGTACAGATACAATGCGGTTCCCGAACCCATAAATCGCTCAAACGCCGCTCCTGCAATGGACGCCGGTTACGTGGACGAAATGCAAAACCAATTGCACCCGAATTCTACCGCCTGTACCTTTCGGCCACCCTCCGCGTCGTACCTGCATGATTTCTCTTGACAGCATTCTCGTGTCTTACTGGCCACATTCTGCTGCAACTTATTATAATGACGCGTCCCTTCTGAAATTCTTATTGCTTTAACGTAGACGCTTGTCTTTCAAGAATACCGTGTACCTTGCATATTATGAAATCGTTTAAATTCTTACGAAATTGAGGAAATTCCGACAGGACAGAAATTGATATTATTATAGATACGTGTAATTGTAAATGGATATAATTATATGTCTGTTAAAGTAATAATGAAAGAGTCGTTATTATTATTTCATCTATTATTCGATCAAAAATTGTTCTTTCCTAGTCTCGGTAGTTTATTTTCTGACGCTCCAAGTGTGCAAGGAATGCTTTATTTATAACTATATTAAGAAATTGATTATTTTGTTATAAAGTAACGAGGGAAGAGTTTCCTCGTTTATTTTTTATTTTCTATTTTATTTTCTATCAGCAATTTTTCTTTCCTAATCCCATCGGCTGCTCCAATATTCTACACAAATGTTTCTTTACTGCGTTTTATCCTCTGCTATCGTGCGAAAAGTTTCTTTCGTTTTATACTAATAGATGAGCAACAATTTCTCTTTTATATTATTTTGTTGAATTACGTGTGCTCCATTTCGTTACATTAAACAAAAAAACTGTGCGTCTATTATTTCCTTATAAAACGAAAAAAACTGATAGAAAAGAAATAAATCAATGAACAAAAATAAATAAGGAAACTCCTTCATCGTTATTTTACAACAAAATAATTAATTTCTTAGTATAATAAATGAACAACAATTTCTCTTTTATATTATATTATTTTGTTCTATTTCTATTATTATATTCGTGCATAATTCAATAAACTAATATAAAAGAAAAAACATTGTGCGCTATTTCCTTATATTATTATTATTATTATTATAGTTTCCTTATAAAACGAAAAACACTGATAGAAAAGAAATAAATCAATCAACAAAAATAAATAAGTAAACTCCTTCATCGTTATTTTACAACAAAATAATTAATTTCTTAGTATAATAAATTAACAACAATTTCTCTTTTGTATTATATTATTTTGTTCTATTTCTATTATTATATTCGTGCATAATTCAATAAACTAATATAAAAGAAAAACATTGTGCACTATTTCCTTATATTATTATTATTATTATAGTTTCCTTATAAAACGAAAAAAACTGATAGAAAAGAAATAAATCAATGAACAAAAATAAATAAGGAAACTCCTTCATCGTTATTTTACAACAAAATAATTAATTTCTTAGTATAATAAATGAACAACAATTTCTCTTTTATATTATATTATTTTGTTCTATTTCTATTATTATATTCGTGCATAATTCAATAAACTAATATAAAAGAAAAACATTGTGCACTATTTCCTTATATTATTATTATTATTATAGTTTCCTTATAAAACGAAAAAAATTGATAGAAAAGAAATAAATCAATGAACAAAAATAAATAAGGAAACTCCTTCATCGTTATTTTACAACAAAATAATTAATTTCTTAGTATAATAAATGAACAACAATTTCTCTTTTGTATTATATTATTTTGTTCTATTCCTATTATTATATTCGTGCATAATTCAATAAACTAATATAAAAGAAAAACATTGTGCACTATTTCCTTATATTATTATTATTATTATAGTTTCCTTATAAAACGAAAAAAACTGATAGAAAAGAAATAAATCAATGAACAAAAATAAATAAGGAAACTCCTTCATCGTTATTTTACAACAAAATAATTAATTTCTTAGTATAATAAATGAACAACAATTTCTCTTTTGTATTACATTATTTTGTTCTATTTCTATTATTATATTCGTGCATAATTCAATAAACTAATATAAAAGAAAAACATTGTGCGCTATTTGCTTATATTATAATTTCCTTATAAAACGAAAGAAACTGATAGAAAAAAAATTAATCAATCAACAAAAATAAATAAGTAAACTCCTTCATCGTTATTTTACAACAAAATAATTAATTTCTTAGTATAATAAATGAACAACAATTTCTCTTTTATATTATATTATTTTGTTCTATTTCTATGATTATATTCGTGCATAATTCAATAAACTAATATAAAAGAAAAAACATTGTGCGCTATTTGCTTATATTATTATTTCCTTATAAAACGAAAGAAACTGATAGAAAAAAAATAAAATTCGCGAGCGTCGATAGAAATAAATGAGGAAACTCTTTCATCGTTACTTTATAAGAAAACAATTAATTTATTACACGCTTAAAGTATAATAAACAAACAACAATTTCTGCTTTATATTATTTTATCGAATTATATCATCCCTTTCGTTATATTTCTATTACCACGTTCCTGCATAATAAATAACATCGTGCGTCAATTATTTGCTCGCAAAACTCAAGAAACCATTCAGACAACCCAACACAAGCATTTCCAAATTAGCATTTCTAAATTATTCTTCAATAATTTATTCGAAATCGACAGAAAGTCCAAGCGGCAAAGGTACACCAAAAGAGGAAAATAACATTAAAATAGGAATTGGAAGCGGAGATCGGAGGCGACGGTGGCAAAACGTTAACGTGCGAGCGCCAGCAATGGAAGCAAGAGAGCAGCAAGTGGCTCGTACGTCAGCCGGTGGCTCGTAAACGTCAGCGGTGGTGCTCGTAAACGTAAACGCGATGCTATAAGGGGATGTAGAATGGCGCAGCCGGGGAGTCGCCATAACATAACAGTTAAAGAGATACACATAGAGAGAAAGACGATCCATTTAGCGGTTTAAATGCGGTTGTTACGGCATCCTATGCAACGAAACAATCTGTCGCATTCTCTCTAGCTCTCCAGAAGATTTAGGACCAACCCCTGGGCTTACGTTTTGTCACGAACCATGAAATTTTTTCAATTCCTGTAACGTGTTCTCTCTTTGCAGTCGACATTCTTTCTCTATTCACTTTTCTTCTCTATTATTCTATCCTTATCGAAATTGGAATATTGACACAGTGCAGGACTACTGAACTAATCAACACGACTGGAATTGGATTCCTTGTAATTATTAAAAATGGACAAAAGGGTGGTTACTTGTTTGCTTGCCAGCTTCCTATGGCATGTTTAAATACGTGTTAAAAGATAATTTTGCTATTAATTATGGTAAAATAACAGTAACCTTGATTTATAACTGTGCACGTTCTGTAAGAAACTTAGTACATGAAGTACATTTTGTACGTCCAAACACACAGAATTCGAATATGCAATATGCAAATGTGTCGAAACTAACGAAGCTTCTTAAAAGTAGAATTCGTAAAATGAATTAGTTCGTGAAACAAACCTCTGCTTAAATCCACTTCTCTAGCTACATTCTGCAAAAGAGAAATTTGTTCCTCGGAACGAAAGCATAGCGATCGAAACAAGCATTATCCTTCTGAAGAAAATTAATAAAGAAAACGAGCGTGTCTTTCCGCGACATTAGACAACGAAACTTACCACGGTAATAATTCCAATTAGGGGGAAAGAGTTTATCAATGAAGGAGAATGAATAGCAATTAGGGGATGAGTCGTGGCCTGTCTGCCGACAGAATCAAAACGTAACGAGATAAATTCGTAGGGTGTAAGCGGAATAAGGAGATCCGATAAAGGCTGCGGGCCATCGTCGAGAGGGGTGGCCTTGGTGTTATTGAATGCCACGAAAGCAGAGGCCATGGCGAGTTTTCAAGGGGGTAGTGATTAAACTGAGGGATGAATCCTAGGGATCCAGCGAGTGGCATGCCTCCAGAGGTAGCTACGTTCAGGAAGGGGTTGAAACAACGCCATTCTGTGTTTAATCATGTCTGACCGACTGAGGGGACAGTCGTTTCGGGGGTGGAATTTGCATAGTCGCCGTTCTCGGTCGTTTCTCTTCAATGGAAACAAAAACTCTGGATTTTCGTGGATTCTATTGTACACTAAATACGGTGGAGCGTGGAAGACGTTTGGACGGTGACGTCGAAAGAAAATTGCTTCAACATATCGATGAAAAATATAGAAGAAAGCGTATAATCTTCTCGATGATAGTTTCAATTTATTTATCGCGATGGATTTTCTTCCGTTTTATCTTCTGCTTTGAGAATCATAAAAACGAGCTTTTTAGAGGAGATTGTTGCCGATTTACGAAAGATAATAATGCACGGGATACAAATGGATGTTGGGAATTTTCCGAAAGTTAAGTGTTTGTTATTATACGTGCAGCGATATTTATCCATTTATCGAAAGTGTCATCAATTTTCTACTCAATTAAATTTTACGGTACACCGGAAGCGAATGAATCACAATTAAATGGAAGAAATTATAATGTTAATTGATTCGCATGAATAATCGTACACAAATACCCCTACGAATTGCTTTATAAATAACGCGATTAAATTACAAGGACGAAATTAAATCGACGATATTTAACACGATCAGAACGGTACCACAGTTAACGAGAAAGCACGATCGATCTTTGCTGTCGTCCAACCAGCGTGTAAACTTACAATTGCCTTTTTTTATCAACTTTATACAGCACCAGTTTCGCCCGAGATTTTCATATAAGTACGCACCACGATAATTAGCTTTGCGTACCTTCTACCTTTCGTACAACGCCGCTTTTACGCCATTTTTACGCCAGTTTGAGGCTAACGTCGGCACAGCGGTGAAAGCGGCGAAGGAAAGAGCGAAGCGAAGGAAACGAGAAGAAGAAGCAAGAAAGAAACGGACAAGTGTACAGTATATACACACCGATATCTCAATCTCCGTATAAAAACCAGCAATAACTTGCGACGCCACCCAGAAAGATGATTGCACGCATCGTACGCCACGAAAACAAGAACCCCGAGAAACGCCAAAATTATGATAATGATTCGGAGCCGTTTTCAGTTAAGACATTAGGGGACGTGTATAATTTAGACAAAAAGCAGGCCCGGTAAGTAAAGACCGCAAAGTATCGATTCGTGGCCGTTCACGATAATAAACTTTAATATATATTATGCAGATTGCTGGCCGGATCAGCACCGCGTCTACGCCTATGGCTGGCTTTCTCTCTTTTTACGGTGAAACGGCGTGTATGAATACACCGTGGCGGTAAGTAGAGGAAAAATTTCAGACCTCCCTCTCTCTCTTTCCTCGTTATACAATTATTTCTGCGTTCCTCGGTAATAAATGCATAATGCAAACGGCCGAACAACGCAGCTCGCATTAAACAGCGACCGATCGATAGCTGAACGCCGCTGAAACACGGAAAATTCGTTTATCGCGTCGCCGCTGATCCCTGTTGCGACATTTCTTCACCGACGTTTCGATATCATTCGAAATGACAATCGCGTGTCTTAGAAACCGCGATACTTTCGTCGTCTCGTGCCAACCAACCCCTCGAAACGACTATTTTCTTCGCTGGAACGCGGGGCTCTGCCGTTCGCAGAGAAAAATGAAATAACCGCGTAAAAATTGGTAGAAGCCGAAAGGGCAGAGAGCGAGGAAGGACGAAGAAAGAGAGTGAGAAAGGGTAGGAAGATGTTGGGCAAGGGGTGGGAGAAAAGAGGCGGTCGGCGAAGGGGAGGCTGATGGTACAAGAAGGATAATAATCCGTAGTTTCGATCAAAATTATAGGCGCGGATAAATGAATAGTTTACGAGCAGCGAAAATGAGACGGGTAAAATATTAAACGCTGCCTATGGACGCGGAGACTCGAACCTTTGATATGCTGGTCGCCTGTAATAAAGCTCAATGTTAAATGTCTTTATTGCGTTTCTGGCCCTATCCTGCTATATACGGTAATTGATACGAGCAAAGCTAAGGGCGAAACGCGCGCGGACTCCACTTGTCGGCAAATTATACGCGGCGTACTCGCGCTAAAAGGACAGACAGGTATTTAATAACTAGCCTTGGTAACGGCTTCATTCTTGGATGCGCGAGAGAGTATTTCTAGCGATCATGCGGATTATTAGTATCGTGTCAACAGAAAGAACATCTTGAATTTTAATTCGAATCTTCCGAAACTTGAAACTCTTCAGCAGAATACCACATTTCAATAGCCTACAACGTACGTTCCTTCCAGATGGTGTAACCGAAAGTTACAAAAAAAAAGAAGGAATTCCCCTCGATACCTTCGGTGAACCCTCGTGTATCTCGTTGAGAAAAACGTGCTGTGTTTGTACAGGTCGCCTCGATACCATGTGCACATTTTTCTATCCGCCAGAGCAACGGGCTCGGCCCTGGTTTGACATTTCGCTTACAAAGCAGCTCATCAGTCCCCCGACGTGTCCGTCTCCGACGGCCGAACTGGACGAAGATTGAAATCAGGAAATCGAGCAAAACGAGGATCTCGCATACCGTAGGTAGGCAGGTTAGGCGTCAACCCAGCGGGAATATCTGGCGCGTAAGTACACGCTGCGGGCATGTCCGTGACGCGCGTAGTGCATCCCGAAGGATGAAAAGAGAGAGGAAACGAGTGGTACGCGTTGCGAGGGGCGCGCGAGTACGTCGGTGTGCGTGGTCAGACGGCGGTGTTCGTATCCGAAATGAATTGACCGGTGCGTGGTTGATGGACGTAGCGGGTGGCTCGTTATGCTTACAGCCGGCCCAGCAATCAAGAAGAATTCATACGAACCGCCTGACGTGTCGCTCATGATGGAGGCTCGAGCCACGTAGTCATCCATCTTTCAACCTCTTCCGAGTGTTTGCTTTATTCGTAATCTGACGTAACGAAATGTTGCGTATCTTCTCGATTTTCCCTTCGTGCTACAACGTACCGTACGTACGAAGATTTCACGCTAATAAAATGAACAATCTCCGTCATAAATTCATACGTTCTTACCCTCTCCTATCAATTACAAATCCCCAAAAACCGAGCTTGAGAACGCGATAACGTATTCTACGCATACTTGTATTGCATATACACATACAACTCGATTATTGCCAACTAATTAACGAGGCCATGGGATGAGGTATAGCTCAGATTCTTTCCTTTCGAAGATTCTTTCTTCATGTTGGAGGGGTGGCTCGTGGTGCTGGAAAAGGTGGATGAAAGCGTCGGTCGGCGATGGTGGTGCGAGTGGAAAGAAGATCGGACAAGGAGGGGGCTAGAAGAGGAGAAGAGAGACGAAGAAGGGACGGGTGGACGTGGCTTGGGGGAGTTTTTCTCGTTCCCGGCTTCCGTCTCCTGGGACGCGAAGCGCGAGGATCTTTTTGCTCGCCTCGACGGAGGATCAGACGTCCCACTTTATCTCCGCCGACCCGTTCAAACTCCCTTCCTCCTGCTTTACCCCCTTTCCACCCCCGTATCCCGTGTCGGTCCTACCCCTCTTCAAGCAACGCGCTCTATCCTGCCGCAACCCCCGTTGCGCCACGGTTTTCTACCCCAACTCTCTCTCTCTCTCTCCTTCTCTCTGCCCCTCCTACTCCCCCTACGTCAGCCAGAGCTATGGTTGATCACGTATAGGAGGAGCCCCTAGCAGTGCCTAGAGTGACGCGTCGTGGAGGAGCCATTTGTCATCCATCAGCACACGCTTCCAACCCGACGAGATAGCAGGCTGGAGCCTGACCCAGCCTAGACCGATTCTACGCTTCTTATCTTCCTTCCTCTCCTTCTCTCACGCGCTCCACTCTTCTTTCCTTTGCTCCTTTTACCCCAGTGCTTGCCACGTGAAGTGGGATATTCGGGGAAAACACTGTTCGAGAGGTCTTTACAAAGGAGATCACGAATTCGGATTACCAGGCCTAGGGATTCTCATGCGTCGACACTTCGTTTCTCTCGAAGACGGTTCATCGAGTCAAATACAGACGAATTCCTCGTTTCTCTTATGTCGTTCGATGATCAGCATTTTGAAAAACAGCATGCCATGTAGCGTCGAGTTTCCTTTTACAACGTTCAACGATCTGATCGAAATGGAACAGACATCAGGGTAGATTGTGTTTCGAGTTATCGAAGCTCTTCACATAATGTCCAATCGCGATAACCTTAATAGCGTCTTTAAGAAGATCTTTCTCTGTGGACTGCAATTTTGAAGCAACAACTTCGCGGCGTATGGTTTCTCGATTCCTTAGATCGTTTCTATCCAAGCGATGAGACGTCGTCATTTGAAAATAAATTCGAGTAATAAATTCGATAAGTTGGCGGGGAAACTTTGCGCCTGGCAAACGCGAGTTAAGAAATTTATGAAAACTGATGACAACGACGACGAAATATCTGGACGATCGACCAGGTAACAAGCAATATATATACAGCGACGTTCTAAATTCTCACGTTGTTTGTAATGACAATTCGATCGGATCGTTTCTTCGTGCAATGGAACCATTCGCCGCGTTTATCCCAACCGTCGAATGCGTACCGTATTTCTGACCACGTTGTTCTCTCCCGGACTTTTGTTCTCGATGGCTTATCCGCGGATTTGCGGCCGCCGATCCGAGTATCGTGAACCGCCTACTTATAAGATTTATTTGTCCCGAGTGTGGGTCACCCTGCCTCTTTCCTGCCCCCCCCTTTCCACTCCAATCGTAAGATATAATATGGTATCGTATTGGGTCTTGACTAATTTTGAGTAATACGTTCGATGCTTTTGTGGATTTAGGTACTCAACGACCGTAGGTTAATTTTGTAAAATATTCTATACAAAATGACGAATGGGTTATTAGTAAAAATGTTGCGAGTAATTTAGTCTTCTCGTGTAATGTAAAAGTTCTAGACAATAAGAATAAGAATAAAGAATAAGAGTAGAGAATAAGAATTGGAAATAAGAATTGAGGATAAAATTGGGATATAGAAATGGAAAATTAAGGTACAGGACAAGAATGAAGACTAAAGACAGAAAAGAAGATTATTTCTCATTCCAAAAACCAAACTATGTTCTTTATAAATTCCTCAATTTCGATTAATAACAATAATAATAAAAGTAGAGAATAAGAAATAAAAATTCAGGATAAAATTGGGATATAGAAATGAAAAATTAAGGTGCAGGACAAGAATAAAGGGTAAAGACAGAAAAGACGATTATTTCTCATTCCAAAAGCCAAACTATGTTCTTTATAAATTCCTCAATTTCATTGCCCAATTGCGATTAATAACAATAATAATAAGAGTAGAGAATAAAAATAGGAAATAAGAATTGAGGATAAAATTGGGATATAGAAATAGAAAATTAAGGTACAGGACAAGAATGAAGACTAAAAACAGAAAACAAGATTATTATTTTTCATTCCAAAAGCCAAACTATGTTCTTTATAAATTCCTCAATTTCGATTAATAACAATAATAATAAAAGTAGAGAATAAGAAATAAAAATTCAGGATAAAATTGGGATATAGAAATGAAAAATTAAGGTGCAGGACAAGAATAAAGGGTAAAGACAGAAAAGACGATTATTTCTCATTCCAAAAGCCAAACTATGTTCTTTATAAATTCCTCAATTTCATTGCCCAACTTCGCCATTAATAATAATAATAATAAAAGTAGAGAATAAAAATAGGAAATAAGAATTCAGGATGAAATTGGGATATAGAAATGAAAAATTAAGGTACAGGACAAGAATGAAGCTAAAAATAATGAATTGATAGTGAATTTTCCAAAAGCCAAACTGATCAATTATGTTCTTTATAAATTCCTCAATTTCGATTAATAACAATAATAATAAAAGTAGAGAATAAAAATAGGAAATAAGAATTGAGGATGAAATTGGAATATAGAAATAGAAAATTAAAGTACAGGACAAGAATGAAGGCTAAAGATAATGAATTGATAATGAATTTTCCAAAAGCCAAACTGACCAATTATGTTCTTTATAAATTCCTCAATTTCGATTAATAACAATAATAATAAATAAAAATAGGAAATAAGAATTGAGGATAAAATTGGGATATAGAAATGAAAAATTAAGGTACAGGACAAGAATAAAGAGTAAAGACAGAAAACAAGATTATTATTTTTCATTCCAAAAACCAAACTATGTTCTTTATAAATTCCTCAATTTCGATTAATAACAACAATAATAAAAGTAGAGAATAAGAAGAGGGAATAAAAATTGTATTTTCAAAAAGTAGATGACTCGCGTAAGTACGTTTATCCTAAAAAGAAGACACAATTGATAGTAAATTTCACAGTAAGATGAACAAAATAACGGTCATAAAATTCTCATTTTTCTCTATTTTTCAATTTTCCAGTTCCAATAATATCACAGTCAGATTGCCCGTATCCAAACAACCATCAATTCGAAAGCAACGTCGTATGATTCACCAAGCGTACACATAAAGCCACCCCAATTTCTCCGCAAGCTGGGTCCTCCTTGTCCCGGCTGACTACAAGCAACGTTTGCAAACGGATTAGAACCGGTCCATAATTTCTAATTAGCGATCGATACTGACGAAGTGGAAAGAAGAGAGAAAACAGCTACACGCCGGCTGCCTCGGCACCGAGGGTATCCCTTAAATACACGCTTTTTTGCGGGCAAACGGATCGAGCTTGGAGAGGCTTGCAAGGCACAATAGATGATATAGGTATCGCCAATTTTTCAGCCGTCCGCCAGATTTTTCAATGTAACTTGAGAGCCGCTCCCTCGCGAGGTCCCAGGACAGAGGAATGGATGAACAGGCGGCGAAGAAGGGCGGCAACGGGGGCCACGACGACAAGAACACCGGAGACGCCGGAGCGAGAGGGTCACGGCGGAGAAAAAGAGGCCACAGAAGAGAATGGAGGACCGTGAAGAAGAGATAGACACGGGATGAGAGTGGAGAGTGAGAGAAAAGTTGCTGTTCTTCTTGCCCGGGAATACAATAATGCTGGGAAAAAAGGTCTGCGAGATGGAAAGGAACGAATCCTCGACGTTACCGCGGCTGCATTCGCCGCGACAGAAAATCTGCCCTGGAGGGTTGTCGAGGGTGAACGAAGACCAGGCCCCTGGAGGGGATGCTGCCTCAGGCATCGATGTCATTAATAAAAGTGTCAATGGTGTCAGTGGACTAATGTCTGTAGTCACTCGTTGGTTGAGGGCAGACGGGTGGTAGCAGCGTCAGCCGACCTCCTATCCAAGTGTCTCACCCACCCCTGGCGGTTCAATCGTTTTCCGTTGCTTCTTCCTTGATACCTCCTTCTTTTGACTAAATTACCCGATCTTATCGCTTATCTTACGCAGAAAAGGTGTAAAGAATGTGTCTCGAAAAGTGGAGGGTAAGAGAGAAGGGAAACTATTGTCTCGTTTCTTTTTAATTTCGCCAAGGTGCGAATCCTTCATTTCATAATAACCTACTGTCACTTAGATTTTATAATTGTTGGTTTAAATGTTCTTTTGTAGAAACGTTAGCCAGTGCAATAGGATGATATTTTTACTTGTGACTTATTTAATTATGTGATAAATGCAAACGAGAGATGGCTGAGAGTGAATAAACCATTCGAAGATAATGCGAATAAATATTAAAGGAATTCAGAATATTAATTGAATAATTAATAATAATAACGTGAGAAGTCGTAAGAATTTGTAAAGAACGTTCTTGCAGTTCGTACATGGATTAAGTAAATGTTCGTACAGAGCGCTCGAAACGTGTGACAGAATAACACAGAAACTCTCAGAATAATGGAATATAGTTTGCCTACAAGCTGAGGACGATGGCTTGTTAAAATGTTTAAACGATAGAACGTTTGCTTATTGAAGTTCCCAAGACAATGACACGAAGCTATCGCACAGAATCAGGAATAGAATTTGATTTAACTTGGACGTCTCGCGAAGGTAACAATTTCTCCTCGGCAGTAATTTCTTTCGTTACCGGGACACATTAAAGTCGAATTAATGGTTTAAATATAACTTTCTCTGGGAACCCTCTTCCACTTTTCCATTCGTTCGGTCACGGAAGTTTTACATTAAGTTCGCTCGATCTCTCTCCAACAGGCAGCTGAACAGAATATTCGAAATTCCACTTCACCACCCCCGTTAACGCACTTTTCCAAACCAATTATTCCTCGTGATGCCGAGCACCTATTTTCACCATGAACCTCTAAATATCCACTCTGCAAATACCATAGTAGTAGAAGAAACACAGAAGAAAAGAAGCAAAGCAGACAATTTCAATTCAGATACAATTTCCTCAGCCGAGTATTATGCTACGCCCACGTGTACAAACAGGCGAGTTTCCCCGATAAGGGTACAACGTATATCGACGCAAAATGAAGGAACATGTTTGCAGATCGGAAGGGTGGCGCATAGGAATATCTAATAAGAAGCTCAAGCTCATCCATCGTGCGTCGGGCCACTCGGTAGGCTGTCACCGTAGGCGTCAGCGTACTATGGAGAACGGGTGATTTACATAGTAATAATATCGGGGCGCTGGGCTGTACCACGGCTATGGAGTTTCCAGACTCAACCACACGGTCTTAAACTTGTTTCCTAATACGAGAGACCGCTCGCTGCCGTCATTACCCTGCGCACCCTTTCACGACATCGCCGCTGAGAGATCGTTACTCTTGAGAAAATGAACTGTTATTGATGAACACTGCGCTTTTTCCACGTGGAAATATACACAGTCAAAATTATAGTACTCTTAAATACTTTGGAGATTGAAATACTTGAAACTATTGCAGAATCGTTTCCCAGGTTCATTTCATTTTTGTGATGATCTACGATGATTTCTATTTCACACTCAGCTGCTATTGCTGAGTCGTAGATGTTCGCCAAAATTTTGACAATGGCAACGACAGATTGTATTCTGTGTCGTACGTGATAACGAAGGAATAATAAATTGTCCGTGCGAATAAGAAAATGCAATGCAAAATACGAACGCAACGGAGATATTTCGTTTGGTATACACAGGTTGCTGATATTCCAGCAGAAAGCGATACAATGTAGAGCACAAGAAGCGCGTTAGGTGTTCGGCAGTTATGCAATAGTGTAACTTAACAGTCTACTTATCTTACGTAACGTTGAGAAATATTTTCAATTTGTACGTAATATGAGAAACATCTCAATTTACGTTAAACAGTTCTTAGAACATTACAGTTCCTGTCGTTCGTTAAAATGTGAACGATATTGAAATATAAAAATTCGAGGATCGTAACAGGGTTGAAATTTGAACACTCGTTCGAGGTTTCCATTTAATTACGTTGTTCAATCCTTTTCAAATTTTACTGACATAATCTGAAGACCATCTTCCTGTTGACATATGCTTGTCTAAGCAAATTACTTTAATGTACATTGTCTCAGCCATTCGAGTTTGCATATGTAAGCGTTCGAATACTTTCGTCAGCCACTGTATTTATTTTTCCTTCCTTAGAAATCGCAATCTCTCAGCGCACTTTAACACTAGAACCACCGATAGTTAACACGAAGCTATTTCTACCAAAACCAGTGAAATGACTGATCTTTGAAAAATACCTAATGATAGAATATTTGTATATTTATTGATTTATTACTTTCTTACAGAAGCAATGCCATTTATGTAGTACATTTTTGGTATTTTAATCCATCTGGGACCATCGTCCCTAAACGAGGGTCGACACGTTTATAAAATTGTAGAACCAGTCGTTTCGACTGCTGTGGTATTTCTAGCGTCAGCATCTAGCGATCTAGCGATCGATCAGGAATTTTCCTGATTACCGATATCGTCGTATCGAATGATACGCGGTGAAAATTTAAAAGACGCGTGGCAAGTTGCACGAAACGAGGAAACTGGTTAATTGGGTTCGATAAACGGATTGCGGGACCCTTTTACACTTTGACAAGTATCGGTCATTTTGACTGCTGTTGGTACGAGTAGCCTTGATAGAAAATTATTTTCAGTTTGAATACATAAAAAAGAAAATAAAATTCATTATATTATTCAAAATATAACACAAAATTTTAAAATAATTTGATGTGGTAGTTCCAATGTTAAATATCCTACTAACCCAAACCGTTGCGACGTAATCTCATTAATCGAGGGTTAGACGATTATCTTAAAGCCAATTTTCATTATCACAGTATCACAGGAATAACGTGTCATTCAATTAATTCTATAGAACTGGTATAATTCTGTTTTCTAAGTCGATGTAATAAAAATGAATGGCAGTATTTCGATAATTGTTTCGAGCAACGTGCTTTCTATGGAAACAAGAAAATTCCAAGATGATAAAATCCAAGGAACCAGTTTACGTCAGCAAGATCTATCGGCAATGGAAATGGTATGAGAGGAAGAAAACGAGGTCGCCTTTAAAAATAGAAGCAAGACGCAGGGAAGGTTACCAATCATCCCTGGCGATCATCGTAGACAAGGAATTTTCTTTCAAGCCGGAATCAGCCCCGGAACACCATTTCCTCGAGACATTCCGCCGACGGTGCGGCTGGGTCGCTCTTCTTCTTTCATCATCCGAGGTATCCTGCACGAGTTATCGTCCACATTCAAAATTCCAAGAACTTCTTCGAGTAAACCGGGACACAAGGAGAAGCGGAAGAGGAGGAAGCGCGACAGTCTACCGATTAGAACATCAAGAGACGAATAACAAGCTTCGCATAATGAGCGCGGTAAACAATATAAAAGGGGGTGAAAGAAGGGTTGCTGCGTCCGGGACAAAAGGGGTTGGCAGTGAGAGCCGACAGACGCTTTGACGTCTTTCTCCATGGAGCACAATGTTAATTAACGAGAGGAGAGCCGCTCCTGAGATCCCGGCTGCGCTCACGATTCTCAATCAACGATGGTATTCATGAGCCCCTCTATCCCCCAACCCCGCCGACAACGCCACTCGACGGCTGGCTTGAGTTATGCAAACTAAGTATAGAACGTTTAATGAACGAAAGTATCGGGATGCCTCCGCGAAACGGTTTTTCACTGTCCCTCGCGACCGCGCTCCGATCTCGCCGCAGAGAAAGTTTCCACAGGGTTGGTTCACAGTTACGTGCACCGAAAATATGAGTAGGGTTAGGAAACTTTCAAATATTCTCTCTTTTATTTCGTAATAGAAGCAGCTCTGATATATTCGTCTTAACATTATTCAAGAAATTCAGCTTCCACGATAAAAATAAAACATGTTTTTGTTAGCAACTAGGGGGTGAAATTCAGCCATATTGATATATTGTTACGTATGATATTTATGACATAATGGGAACGTTGATAATACTTATCATAGGAAATTCAAATGCGTGAAAATGTACAGAATATGGAAATATCCAAAGCAAGATATTTTTTATAATACCCAGAGGGTGAAATGTCCACCCGCTTGTGTTCGTAACAATATAAACTTTTGTAAAAATGTTCTTACTTATCTGAGGATCGTACAACTGGATTTTCGTACGAGTGTAAGGAAATGTAAATATATCCTAATCGCGGGTAACGCAAGATATTAACCCTACGATGATAGATACAAAGTACCAGGCGATTCTATTTTCAAGCGACAAGTTCTGCGAACCGAAGCAAAGGATGAAATCATCGAGTCAAGATACTCTGTTGCCGTCTGTCGGCGCGACAACCTAATTCCTAGCCTGCATTTTCCAACTATTTTTCCTGCTATCAAGTTCTTGGTATAGACTATTGCGGTTGTTAACTCGAACAAACGAGCCGATCTGCGACGAGTTCCCTGAAATGATCAACAGCGACGCGACTGACTCGATCTCTGATCACAGAAATTAACGGATGAAAAGTGATTGAACTGCCTTTCCTGGCACATCCATGAAACTATTCAGATTTCCAAAAACAGACGTAAGAAAATGAATGTTATTTAACACGTTGACGCCGGCGCTACCCACCGGTGGGTCAGACGAGTCTGTTCGGTGAGGCGGCGCGACCCACCGGTGGGTCAGACGTGTCTGTCCCGAGGGGCGGCGGTGGGTCACGCATGTATCTCACAAAATAGGTAGTATGAAATAGGTTTATATTATTTTATCCCAACATTATAAGCAGACATACAATGGTAAAAACGTAAGAATTCGATATTATAAACTTAACGCAATTATTTCCTTTCTTCGCGCAATTTTTTAAAACAAGTCAGGCAGAGTGCCGGCTGGCTCTTACAACGATCACGATATGTCGTTACTTTTTTGGTTCTTTTCGCGGCATATTCTCTACCTTTTATTCTGGAAATACGTTTACATCTTTCTTTACACCGCCGTTTCGTTTTGCTCGCGGGCCCTTGCTACGACTGCAGGAAACGTGATCGTTCTTTGGGCAGTACTTCATTTTCGCTTGGCGTTTCTTCTCTGTGGGCATTCGCTATATCGAAAAAATGGTAAATAATTTCTTCGCGAAATTTTAAAATTTGAATACCCTTAGTACCCCATTTTCTATGCACATACCACGCATTTACAAGGCAAGTCCCACATATTAATTCCATTACGATTTTTTTATACCATTTTATGGTTCCGCGCACACAACTATAATAGGACGACGTCTGATCGGATAGATCAACCCCTTTTTAGCATCGTTATAAAAGAAAACAGTGTCTGGCTTCAATTTACTATTTTTCCCCTGAACAATAACACACCTATGATTTTTGGAAGTAGCTAGCATATATACCGACCTTTTGTCAGTCCATTTTACGTAACCTAACACGATTTTCGTCGCGCATATTCCTTACGCGCGCCGTTGTTCTCCGACGGACATGCATGACTATTCTTTTTTCCTGTACGGAATCGAAAAATTTGTTGATTCGCGCTATGAACGTTTCTCATAGAAAAATGTTCAGAGAATCGCGTGCGATGGTGAGAATTCGCGTGAGACGTCTACCTTTTGAGAAAAATCGAAAAGAGTAGAAAATCAGGGCCAAAGCTGGTCCCGTCGGCTTTACTTAACATTTACAGAAATATGCAAATCGATATTGGCAAACTATTGCATATCAACGTATTAGTCGAAGTCCACGGAATCCATTGAACCCAACAGAAATCGTATAGCTTTTGTAATTTCGCTATAAATTGACGTCAAAGTTGAAAGATTGCGGTCGTGCCGAACAGTCTAACGTGACCCACCGCCGCCCCACGAAGCGGACAGCGAATTCGGGCGCCGGCGTCATCGTGTTAAATGTACACGGAAAGCAGAAAATTAAAGCATCAATTTCCTACGTTCGATCAGCAACAACGAGCGATTGGTAATTGCAAAGTGGATCGCAAGAAGCGTCATGGTGCGAGTCTCAGTAACGAGATCAAGGGCCGAGGACACGGTGAATTTCATCGTAAAGGTAAGGTTGCCGGCGAATCTGTAATTAATGCGACTAATTGGCAAAGCCGGATCAAGCGATGCATAACACACATCCTGTATATATATATATTATAATCGTTGGAAGTGGAGAAAAATGGGGACCTCGAAGTGCAGCTCGTACGTACGAAGGACGCGCACGATAATTCCAGCGCTGCGCAATCTTATCCGCGCTATCGACGCGCGTCTCCATACAGGTGAATTCACTCTGATTACAGATTCAGCCAGCCTGAAAATTACGCGGTCGATCCTGCGTAACGAAGAGCAGAGAGAGAGAGAGAGAGAGGAGAAGGAGAGAGGAAGTCAAAGAGGTAAAGGGAGAGAGAGATTGATAATACAACGGCGTGTAATTTTACCTATAAGATCAAATTACAGTCGGCGTCGAATTAAAGACCGTTCATTTTCTGCCTGTTTATTCGCGGCGGATTTAGACACGGGGATTCGTCGACTCGTTGTCCAAGCTGTTTCGCGCACCAAACGCTCGTTTGGAGGTGGTGTGGCGCGGCGTACGTGGCCAAACCGAGCCATTTACGTCGATTCGCGACGTGTCTTTAAAGCAACAACTTCAACGACCGTTGTTTAAGGCGAAATTGCGGTGCGCAGGGGGAGACGGCGCGCGATTAACGCGATCACGGCCGGGTCACGCTCAATGCCGAGGCCACGCGGTAGTTCTTGTTACGAGAGAAATTTGTAAGTAAGGTTCTTCTATTAAAACGAATCTCCTCAGCGACAATCGCTCTCCTTCATTTTATTCTATTTATTCGATATGAATGGGGAAAAAAGGAACTGCTGAACGATTCATAGGTCGAGCCAATTCCAATTTCATTAATACGGTAATGAGCGTTAAACCGGGAACGGACGCGGCAAATCGAGTCAGCGAACGGACATCAAAAGACCATCACGCTGGCCTCAAGAGGGGGTTCGAAATCTGACGATACTAATGTCTTCCACCTTCCTCGCAGCATCCTTTCACGAATAGACGTTTTTTGCATAACTTGGCCGTAGCAACGTTCCCCTCTCGTCGCCGCCATCAGCACCCCCTCCAAAACCCAAAGAGAACTTCCCATATCCCGCGCCTTACCACCACCCCCTGCCTGAACTACCGACCACCTTTGCCCCCTCTCCTTTCGCTGCTTCTTTCTCTCACTCCATGTTTCTGCCGACCTCTCTTCTACCGACACCTCATCTCCCGGTTTGCCGTTTACCTCCTCCCCTGCCGATCGTTCCATCTTGCTTTCTCTGTATTCTCCGCAGCAGCAGGCTGCCACGGCGCTGTACACGAGGCTGCGGCTAAGAGCAGAGCGACGTCGCCGACGCCACGCACCCCGACGTCGCCCTGACGCGCTCCACTGACGCTGCGGAGCGGAGATTAATGGCTTCGGACTCTGAAATCCTGGAAAATAAATAGCGGGGGCGCCGGTGGCGAGAGCGAGAGTCCTGCGGAGCAAGATGCGATCCTGCTCTTTCTCTTTCCGTTGCTTTACCGCTATTTCTGTCTTTCTCGTTGCTGGTCGACAGAGAAAGGGACAAGGTGGAAGGGAGACACAACCGACAAGGGTTGGAGAGGGAGAGAGAGGCAGCGTCCCGAGGGACCTGCCTACCGCTCGCGCTGCCCACCGCCATCGCTGTGTGCTCCTTTGTGAGCAACCTGAAGGTTGTCGAAGGGCTGACGCGAAAAGCGACCGGCGTAGAAATTTATCTGGCCGGAATGCTTTTGTTGGCCCGCTTCGTGACGAGGAAATTGAAGGCTCTGCCAGCCTTTCTCCTTTTTTCTTTCTTCCTCGTCGACCAGCCTAGGGGATTTATCGGACACTGCAGGATCAACGCTAGTGATACGCTTTTGTTCCGGTGAATCGTTCTTTTCTCTCCACGATCCGCCAATGTTTTCGTGAAAGACAGTATATATATCATGTAGGTTTCATAAAACACTACGATCGTTAGACGTTCTTACAAACACATATATATCGCAGGTTGACGAAAACACCGAGACCAAAAAGAGAGAAACAGAGACAGAGATCTCCATCGTGGCTTAATCGTTAACAAGAACGTTCGCCAGAGATGCAGCATCTCGTACGACATTAATCGTTTGAAAGTGACGCACCAACGACCGACAACAACGACAGCTGGATACCTGTTGGATATTCGAAAGTCTTGGTGGAATGTGTGAAGATAGCCATTATGTAGCCGACGCCGGGGTAAATTATATTAAATACTAAATAACCGGTGGAAGACCACGGTCTAATTGTTGCGTCGTTTGCATAATGCCCGGTCTGTAACTACTCTCTTCCCTTTGCCTCCCCAATGCTGTACCTTCTACCATTTCCATCTCTGTCTTCCGACCGGTACCCTCTTTAGCGTGCGCTTCTCCGCGTATCTCTTGCTCGCATCCTCCACCTCGTCCTATCTGCCCTTTTCTCCCCTCCTCCCTGACCGTGTCCCCCTTCTCCGATTCGTCGCAATATACCGACCGAAAGATTAATTGCTAATTCTTGCTACTGCAACCAGTTGCTACTAAATGCGCACGGTGGTCGTGCAAAGATCAAGGAACCTCGTCGAACCTGACCAACTACGTTGCACTACGCAAGAAACGTAAACGCAATAATGAAGCTGCGCGCTTAACACCGTATAGCATAGGCGGATATTGTGTTCAGAGGTTGGCGAAATGGCCAGTGACAACACGATCCAGTAGGAAATTTGCCTAGCGATGGAAGATTGGAAACGCAACGTCGTCAAAAATCAACGGTCAGAGATGACGTGTTTCGCACAAAGGTCGTTCGTCTTTCGTCTCATTTGAGCCGCCTGCCCTCTCATCCTTCTCCCTCAGTCATCGTCTAGTCACGTTTGCACGGTAGCCATTTGCGAGATTACAACGAGCGCCGCCCGCTAGGGCGCTCATTAACGAGCGAACGAAAGAAGAGATTATCAAGCGACTAAGCGTAACTAACAACAACGCGCCGTTCAATTTGAGAAACGGCTAATTATACGGCCGCGGAACGGTCGTGGCTCGCCTTACTTTTTCGCGCGACTAATTGCCTTGAAACGACTTCGATCGCCACCGTTGTCACACCATTGCCAACGCCAGATTAATCGCGATACGTGCCACTAGCGTGAAATTAATTGCATCGAGTACGCTTCCTACTACACGCCAGTACCGTGTCCAAAAATCAACCACCTGGACAACCAGGAAAGAGAAGAAATAAGAAGATGAAGAAGACGATGAAGGAGAAAGAGAGTAAAAAATAAATGAGAAATCCGGTGTCCTGAAATAATAAAGCCGACCCGGTCCCCTGTTAATTTATTATTCAATTCGTAGGAGACGCTCCCTTCCCCAACATTCCCCTACCAAATCTCCGCGCAATATCCGCGTATATAGGCCGAAAACATCCGGCAGAGATTGCCAACCAACATCCTTGCACGATGAATTCGTCGCGTTACATTCTTGCACGATGATTTTCGTGCTTGCACATGGCGAACCCGAGGCTACGGCTCAGGCAACAGCAGAGGAGCATGGGGACGTGCACGGGGTAGAAGCTGAGAGGGGGCTAGATTTGATTCGTAGGGGGATAGAACAGATCGGCTATGGGTCTACCTCGACAGACACGGGGGGAGATGGCGGCGTGCAACGCCGTACCAAAGCAATATCCATAGGAACACCCCGTGTCAGAGGGAGAGATGCAGAGACGTGCAATCAATCACGAGGGACCCTGCTGCCACGTTCGTGGCCCTCGTATCAAACGTAACGCACGGTAAACATTTTTAACTTTGCCACGTTATTAATATTCGTTGCGCCCCGGGATCCTCTGCCGCTACCCCTGCCCCCGTCCCGCTACCTCACCACCCCCCCCCCGCCCGCTCCTCGTTTGCCCGTTGTTCTTTTTTCCCTGGGAATTTGCACTCCGGCGTTTTTGTTAATCAATTTGCCGAAACGGCTACCTCCACCGCGGCGCAAGAAACTGTCAAAGTTTACCGATTACGTTTATTACCCGCGAATATTATGCCAGTTGAGGGTGAAGTATCGTTTGATACTGTCGGATATCTAAACGGAATATTTTCGAAGCTTGCAGTTGCGAAATGTATGGAACGAGGAGTCAATCGATGTTTGTTCATTTTTATAAAATCAAAGTTGGCGATTTTTTATTTTTATCTTGCAATTATTATCGAACGAAGTATCGTCGTGCGACAGTGTGAAATTCATAAGCGGATCATCTTTGGACGAAGATAGAACTGGCGAAATTTGTTATTGTGCTTGAAAATACACGCGAAACGAGAGGATGGAGAATAATTTTTGCAAGGTGCGTTCGACGATGCGTTTTGAATTACGTGATCACATTCGCTGGAATCGCATTAAACGTGTAATGCGCGGGAAATGTTTTTTGACTCGGCCGCGATATTAATATCCGTTAGGGGTTCTCGCAGCCTGGCCGCGCCTCCATATTAACCGCATTTTTTTCGTTCAGTCTTTTTTCTCTCCTTTGTTTCTTCCTTTCTTTTTTCTTTTTTTTTTTTTTTTTTTTTTTTTCGTTGTATTAAAGCACATTCTGGACACTAAACGCAATAATGGAAATTGATAATCAGCCGGTCGTTAACGTCACGAGCGAGTAACGATTATTTATTCGTAACGATTCGCGGCTGCGTGATTCGCCAAGGGGTGAAAATCGCGATCCACCGAACCGATTAAAACTTTGCTCTGCTGTTCGTATTGTAATTATTGCACGTTACTCGTATGTTGTACACGTCCCTTACCGGAACGCTGAATTCTCTCTGCTTGATATATCAGCGGCGAGTAAAATTAGAATTTTTCTAATGGCCGACATGAAACGGTTGAGTACTTAATGCTACAAGGCAGCTCTGTTCTTATTGTTAGCTTTCAAGATACGAGTCTGCGATTAGGTGAAGTAGGATCGCTAAATTCCACGATATTTCAACTACCAGTGTAATTTCACCTGTATTTTCAGGAACGAAATCAAAAGCAGCCTCTAAATATTCATTTCGCAGCTTAAACGTCATAATTCTATCGAAATTCAATTATTTCTTAACCCTTTGCACTGGGAATTTTATCTCAATCTCGTTAGCAGCAGCTCCCAACGCTTTTAAGCGTTTTATTTGGAATTTACTTGTGGATTTCTTTCTTCCTTTATTTATTTAAATTGTCTTATTTTTCAGTTAAAGTAAATTATTTTTGTACTAGAAACTTCTTCGATTATCGTTAGGAATAACTTTTTATTGGAAGCAATTTGCATACAGCATGTTTTCTGTAGAATAACACTGGTATTCCAGGGTTGATAAAATACATTGCAAAATTGAGATTGTTTAACAGGGTAGAATCTCCATTATCAGAATGTGGACTAACCCTTTGCACTTTGAATTTTATTTCAATTTCCTTAGCAGCAACTCCCAACGCTTTTAAGCGTTTTATTTGGAATTTACTTCAAGTGGATTTCTTTCTTCCTTTATTTATTTAAATTGTCTTATTTTTTAGTTAAGGTAAATTATTTTTGCATTAGAAACTTCCTCATTAAAGCCTGATGTTATCAGAATTTTCTGTAGAATAACACTGATATTCCAGGGTTGATAAAACACATTGCAAAATTGAGATTGTTTAACAAGGTAGAATCTTCATTATCAGAATATCGACTAACCCTTTGCACTGGGAATTTTATTTCAATTTCCTTAGCAGCAACTCCCAACGCTTTTAAGCGTTTTATTTAAAATTTACTTCAAGTGGATTTCTTTCTTCCTTTATTTATTTAAATTGTCTTATTTTTTAGTTAAAGTAAATTATTTTTGCATTAGAAACTTCCTCATTAAAGCCTGATGTTATCAGAATTTTCTGCAGAATGACACTGATATTCCAGGGTTGATAAAATACATTGCAAAATTGAGATTGTTTAACAGGGTAGAATCTCCATTATCAGAATGTCGACTAACCCTTTGCACTCTGAATTTTATTTCAATTTCCCTAGCAGCAACTCCCAACACTTTTAAGTGTCTTACTTGAAATTTACTTGAACAAAAAATAAGACAATTTAAATAAATAAAGAAAGAAATTCACTTAAATCCAAAATAGTTTTATCCACACTATCGTTGTATTTTCTAATATTTAAGTGTATGATATATCTTGAAACAATTTCCAAAATGCACGTTTCACAGAAAAATCTGAGACTCGACGAAGCAGCTGCTGAGACCTGCTGAGAAGACTGACATAGGACTACAAACGATTAATAATTATCAATGACAGATATAATGATTCTGTGAAGCTGACTTAATGCGCTAAAACCTAAGTTCAATTTATCGTTCAACCAATTCATAACTTGCAAATATTTGGCTTTCAATATTTCCTTACTTTTGCATATTATCTGTATTCTGTATATTCTTACACATTTACCTTATATATCTAATACAAATAATTTATTTTTCATGGAACGATTCCGTCACTGTTCCCAAGCACAAGAACCAATATCCTTCTCGTGTATTGTAATAATTATTGAACGCGGTGGAAGTTGCAGGGGCCGACAAAATGTCAGACATAAATATCGCCTCAGCACGAGCCTCCGTGTTATCGTTCCATATTGATGCGGACACCATACCGATCATTCTGCTGCCCCGTACGGCTCCCCTATTTCTTCCCTCTATTTCTTGCACGGAGGAAACTCGTACCACCATTAAGTACAACTAGATCCACTTACGTGTACTGGAATCTTTTTCTCATTTTCCATAACGCGCTGTATCACGGTGTGTTGCTGACAAATCGCTCAACGATTCATCGTGAAAAAATGTTGTATAACAACTGGCAAATAGAAAGTTACTTGGTCTAATTTCCACACAACCGATTCCAAGCTAATTAACGAATACACAACGAATACGTACGAAGATAGAACACGGTCGTGTAACGTGATATTTTCTTTTGCAGAGCAACGTCCCAGTTCGACGCAGAATTTTGCCAGACAACCCTCTTACGACTTCCCGAAATCCTCTTCAATTACGGCTACGCAACAGAGGAGAGCTTGTAACTGTCGAGAGCGTTTAACAAGGGCCACGTGTGTAAGACAATTCTCGATGGTTGTTACGGTTCCAGGGAACGCTGCAACGCAACGACAAACAACAGGATTCAGGCTGCCGCTGTTTCTGCCCACGCAACGGCCAACAAACGTCAGAACCATAATCCGGATGAAATTAAAGCAATGGAATTAACAGTGCGAAGGAAATACTCGAGCGACGTGACACGGCTCGCCATGGCATAGTAGAAGAGCACGATCGATCATGCGACCAGATAAAAATTCATTATCGACCCTGTTGGTATCGGGGCCGGTTGCCGAAAATTGATGGCTGATCGTATCGAGTCGTAACAGGTGTATAGAAGTTTCTTCCTCCTTTGTTCCTTTACTTCGAACCCTGATAAATGTTGTCTGCGACGCGTATCGCGTTATCTTATTCCCAACGATCTGTATCTTAGGAAGAGAATGAAATGTAGATGTAAATAAAGGAACTGATCAAAGCTATTAGCGGTCGATCGTAATTCGCCGCGTGTACAAATGCAGAAAATCATAATGTACCTATCCGTAATCGGAGCGCATAAATCACAGTTGACAAGAAAATTATACCGAAATGTTGAGTGTTTGCGATAGAACGACTAATCGTGTTCGTCTTTTAGAAAACGAGCAGCAAAGAGAGGCCGTGCACCCTTTGACATGAAACTTAAAAGCGACGAAACGAGAGGAAAGCAAGCAGTCGTCAAAGTGAATGCCAGTTGTGCGAGATCTCGCCAAAGGGTGATTAATGTACGCGGAAGACAGAGAAGAGGAAAAACAAGAAGAAGAAGAAGATGAGCGCACGAGGAGAAGGTGGACGAGGAAGAAAAAACGAGGAATAAGAAATGGAAGACGATGAGCGGAGGATTCGGCCGTTGTCTGCCGGAACACAACATCGTCCCAGAAAATATCCTTTTTAATCCGATCATAAATTCGGTGTACCGAATTTTGCCGATGAACGAGCCGTACGCTAGCGCGATTAAATATTAACTACGAAGCCGATTATGTAATTAAAAGGATATTCGTAGTAATTGGGAGGACGGACTAACGAGCTTTCTAAAATTTCCGAAGATAATTGCGCGTGCAGCGCGTGATTATCGGTGGTTCGCTAATTACGGGCTAACGCGCATCGTTTCTCTTTTCCAGCTATTACGCCCGAAGTCGCCACGGAACTCAGCGTGCAACTGACCGCCAGAGCGATTCCACCAAGATCCTGCAACTTCCTTATCTGGCTTTTCGATTTTCCCTGCCTCAACTGTAACTCACCAGGCTGGCCATGTTAAACCCTCGCTATAATTTCGTATGCCTTCGACATTTTGCCGCCGATACGATGCAATCGTGGTTGCTCCGCTTAAAAAATTCCGCGGTTTTACGATTTTTATGATTATCGCAGGATAATATTGCGGTTTGAATTGAGAAGCTTTCTGGCCAAGCCAAGGGATCCATAAGGCAGAATAGCGATTTAAGCGAATTATTATACTCCAAGTGGTTCTGCTTTTTTAAATATTTACGTTTGCGTGAATTGGCAATTATAACGGCTCTTGGACAATTGTGTTCTTTTTGTAAAATAAATAAAAATGGCAACTGTTTGATTAATACGCTGGTCATATTTTTGCAGAAACTCGTGGATTCTTTTCAAGGAACAGTTTTAAATTGTCTTATTAAATATAGTGGTTTCCTCGGGTAACTTTCTATCGGGTACCTTTTTTCGTTTTTGAAAATATATTGAAATATTTGAAGCTATACCTTTTTGTTTTATTATTTAACTTGTACTCTACAATTTGCCTAGCTGAACATTCGGTAGATTTTTCTAGCTTAATTGCTAAATAACACGGCTACCCCCAGCGGGATACCATCTTCCAGTTTGTCCATTTTATTTCTTTAGTCAGGTCAATGGGGTGTTTTCTCTTTAGTCTTCTTTTTGTGAAACATTCTATAGGATGCTAAATATTCTTAATCGAACGGAGAAAAAGAAAAATGGTACGAAGAAAATAACGTAACTTCAATTTTCTTCAGTGTAGAAATGGCACCTAGCGAGTTCCAGCATAGCCGTATAGCCCCTTTTAGAAACCGGCAATTTTACTGAGAATTTCTCTCATGTCACCGGCTATTGGATGTGCAAGTGAAACGATATAAATAAACTTCATTATTTAATTTGATTTATCATTCAACTTTTATGATAAACAGTGTAACAATCACCTACGTGTAATGGCACGCAACAGCTTTTGCGAATATATCTAGTTTCGCTGCGTTTTCCTTTGGAACAGCGTACTCTGCACGCTCTGGTCGGATTTGTTCCTCTGCCAGTGACTATTTTTCTAACACGTGGTGTCCTGGTTGTCTAAAAATTCCGAAGGATGCGTCGTTGGAATAAGAAGCTGTTTTAGAAATTCGAGAAGCGTCAAGCGCAAGGCTGCGTTCTTTGGAACCCACAGTTTTCCAATCTCTAGCTACTCGCAGTAGAAATTTGTTGAATCTTGTTTCATTTCCTGGCAGGTAGGTACAGTACATTGAACAAGGAGTTGCAGTTTATCGGAAAAATGTAAATTTTTTAAAGTTAAACGACGCTGATGTTAAAGAAAAGTCACGAGTTAACTCGCAGCCGGTCAACAATGTGTTAAGTAAGAGTATTAAGTACAGTTAAGAAATCTAAATGCTGGAAACCCTGTTCAGAGGAAGACAAATCTAGCGTTTGAAACTGTCAAAGAAAAATACATCAAATAACGAATATGTATATCTGAAAGCAGTTTACATATAATTAAGTAATTACATTTCACACGTGGAATATTTTCTACGCCAGAATTGAGTTATACTTTGACGGCCGCTCAAAACCATTTATGCAGTCATTAAGGCATCATTAATCTTGCTCTCCGTTATGCGCGACAACAGAGTCATTGTTGAAACAGGTGCTACTTCCGAAGAGGCGAGGATCATTAGCCGAGTGAATGGAATCGGTTCTCCGCGGAATAAAGGAATCAACGATAGAAATCACGACGAGCAACAGAATAGGACCGTGACGCTTGTGGCGACGGCAATTACCGAAATTCTGCCACGAGACAAATTCTCGTCGAGTTTCGGCAAATTTCAAAGCAATCGAGTAGCTTCTGCTTGCATCGAAGCTGAAATAACATTTACGTCTTTGCAACGTAGTAATTAGAATTTGAACAAGAAAATTATACATCCTATTCTTCTATCGATAGATACTTTAACCCTTTAACGGCTTAGCTTAACACTTTGACTGCCGCGTGGGCCATATATGGCCCACCACGGTTTCTCCTGCGACGCTACGGTGGTCATTGGTGACCGGAGCGCTTGAGCTTCTTGCGATTGTAAAAATTGAACGAAAATTGACAGTTGGGGCATTTTGAATGTAACCGATAAATAGAAGATACTTTGAAATAAAAAGCGCCCCATTGAACGATTAAACATTTCTATTAGAACATCGATAAAAAAATGAGAACAAACGTTGCATCCAACGGTGCACTGTGTTAAACACTTCAAACATAAATGTGGCTCGTCGATACAATCTGGACGATAGGTGGTCGCCCTTTTGGTCCGATTCTTAGCAATTTTTGATCCTAACTGTTTAACATTCTTTTTATACCACTCTCTGCAAATTTTCGCGCCAGGTACGCTTGCCCTTCTTTCTTCTGCGTTTCGTGTCGCAATCTTTATCGAATAAGTATATTTCACGGCTCTGGTGAATGGCACCGTGCAAGGTGCGTCGCGAGTGCCATTCTAAAAGCTGATACCTTGATTTTTGTTTTTCCTGCTTGTTTGTAGAGCATCATCGCGTTTGAAATTGATGTATTTAACAATAACTCTACAGCTAATTTTATATGCCACTTGAGGGTTCTTCTGTGCGCTGTAGAATATGCTACCATTTGATCTGAGAAATCTACAGCACATTTTCCTCCGTTGTAATCTACCACTACCGTTGCTTTATCGCAAACATAATTTTTCCTGGACCTCTGCCATTTCAGCCGAATGTTTCGTCGAAATCGTAAAAATAATCGTAATACCCTTTACTAATATCTTCTACACGTTTCAACGATATATTCTGCGCGTTTTGCTTGCGACGAAACGACGAATGCGAATGGTTCGTTGAAATAAACGAAGCCTCGTTATAATACGTCGCTATCAGCTGTTAGCAAGGCGCCACGATGCTCACCCGTGACCACCAATAAGATAAACGGTCCACTGGGGAAGAATGTTGTCTTACACCATCAATTTATTATTATTTTGCCATTATATGCTTTGAATAATAAAAAACATGTGATTTCAGTGTGGCAGTCACAGTGTTGAGAAAAACTCAAATAAATTGTCAAATATAAATGTAATATAACTCCATTGCATTGCTAAACTTGTTACGTTTCCAGTTCACTTCCCTTTCAAGAAACAAAAAGATTTTGAACGTTCCGAGAAGAACATCTTTACGCATAACATTACAATGCGAAATGGCATATTAATGACGACTTTATAGAAATTTTTTGACGACAAAAAAATATGATTAAGTTGGAAGTAATGCAAAGAACGCGGCATAGTTTGATGCCATGTCACACGCGAGGCTATTATTAATATTATTAATTTCCTATGAAAAATTGCAAATGTATTTTTTTTATACTTAATATCAGAAATGAAAGAAATCTTCAAGATAAAGAGAATGTTACTTTCTATGTATATAAATCGGTCGATCGTTTTATCAAACTGTCAAAAAGTTAACCGTGTGAGTTCCAAAGATCGCTGTGTAGATTGTTTGCTCAGACCTAAACAAAGAAACACTGATCTAGCTCAATAAGTCTGGGGAACAGCTACGACCAATGCTCCATCTTTTCCACCTCTATCATGAGCTTTTTCGGATGATTCGATTGGCCAAACATAATAGAGCCGAGAGCATTGTTCGCGGATTCGGTTGAAATAAAAGGAACGGCTGGTGGACGAAGAAGAAACACCGAAAATATTCGGTCGAGGAACGTAAACGGCTGCCATTTGTCAGCCAGACGACTCAATGTCTCACGAACGTCTCGGGCTTGTTCCATCGCACTTGGGCTGAAGACTTCACAGATGCACGATAAACCGAATCAAAAGGCGAATAAAACGGCGTGTGTTGTCAAACAGTCGATGAATGAAATCTACCGAATGCTACGAACAATTACGAAACACGCGTTTTATGACATGTTGTAATAAGCAGATATAATGTTTCTATTAGAATATTTGGGAAAGGTGGATTTAAAATTAAAAATATTTGTCGGACAGAGCTAATTATCGTTTGCAATATGAAAGAATTTTGTTTCTATTAGAATATTTGGGAAAGGTGGATTTAAAATTAAAGATAATTGTTCGATACAGCTAATTATCGTTTGCAATACAAAACAGTAACTTTTCTATTAGAATAATTGGAAAAGGTGGATTTAAAATTGAAGATAGTTGCATGACAGAGAATTATCGTTTGCAATATGAAAGAATTTTGTTTCTATTAGAATATTTGGGAAAGGTGGATTTAAAATTAAAGATAATTGTTCGATACAGCTAATTATCGTTTGCAATACAAAACAGTAACTTTTCTATTAGAATATTTGGCCAAGGTGGATTTAAAATTAAAGATAGTTGCACGACAGAGAATTATCGTTTGCAATATGAAACAAGTACGTTTCTATTAGAATATTTGGGAAAGGTGGATTTAAAATTGAAGATAGTTGCACGACAGAGAATTATCGTTTGCAATATGAAAGAATTTTGTTTCTATTAGAATATTTGGGAAAGGTGGATTTAAAATTAAAGATAATTGTTCGATACAGCTAATTATCGTTTGCAATACAAAACAGTAACTTTTCTATTAGAATAATTGGAAAAGGTGGATTTAAAATTGAAGATAGTTGCATGACAGAGAATTATCGTTTGCAATATGAAAGAATTTTGTTTCTATTAGAATATTTGGGAAAGGTGGATTTAAAATTAAAGATAATTGTTCGATACAGCTAATTATCGTTTGCAATACAAAACAGTAACTTTTCTATTAGAATAATTGGAAAAGGTGGATTTAAAATTGAAGATATTTGCTCGACAGAGCTAATTATCGTTTGCAATACAAAACAGTAACTTTTCTATTAGAATATTTGGCCAAGGTGGATTTAAAATTAAAGATAGTTGCACGACAGAGAATTATCGTTTGCAATATGAAACAATTACGTTTCTATTAGAATGTTTGAAAAAGGTGGATTTAAAAGTAAAGACATTTGCTCGAAAGAGAATTAATTATCGTTTTACAATATGAAACAATTTTGTTTCTATTAGAATATTTGGGAAAGGTGTATTTAAAATTAAACATAGTTGCACAATAGAGGATTAATTATCGTTTGCAATAGGAAACAATGCCGTTTCTATTAGAATGTTTGGCAAAGGTGGATTTAAAAATTAAAGATAATTGTTCGATACAGCTAATTATCATTTGCAATACGAAACAGTAACTTTTCTATTAGAATAATTGGAAAAGGTGGATTTAAAATTAAAGATAATTCTTCGACACAGCTAGTTATCGTTTGCAATATGAAACAATGTCGTTTCTATTAGAATATTTGGCAAAGGTGGATTTAAAATTAAGGAATTAATAATTATTCAACACAGCTAATTATCGTTTGCAATAGGAAACAATTACGTTTCTATTAGAATGTTTAAACAAGGTGGATTTAAAAGTGAAGCCATTTGCTCGACAGAGAATTAATTATCGTTTTACAATATGAAACAAATTTTTTTCTATTAGAATATGTGGCAAAGGTGGATTTAAAATTAAAGATAATTGTTCGACACAGCTAAGTATCGTTTGCAATAGGAAACAATTACAAAACACACGTTTTATGACATATTATAATAAGTAGATATAATGTTTTTATTAGAATGTTCGGGAGAAGTGAATTTAAAATTAAAAATATTTGTGCGGCGGAGCTAATTATTATTTGCAATACAAAACAATTACGTTTCTATTGGAATGTTTGGAAAAGGTGAATTTAAAATTAAAAATATTTTTGTCGGACAGAGCTAATTATCGTTTACAATACAAAACAATTACGTTTCTATTGGAATGTCTGGAAAAGGTGGATTTAGAATGAAAAATATTTGCTCGACAGAGCTAATTATCACTTGCAATATAATGTTAAAGAAACTGAAAATAGAACAGGCAAAGGTTGATAATCGAGTCTTGTCCAGCCTGTTTATTAAACGTACATTGTGTGTTTTTTAATGATAGTATGATTGAAACATTGCTATAGCAATTTCAAGAACGTTTCAATGCGGAAAACATAAGAAGATTGCGATCGACAGCACTGGGTTTGGCTTATTATAGTGATCTAGATATAACTAGATAGGTCTTTAATAGCAAGTTGTAATTAATAGTAATGTAAATTATAGCCTAGAAACGACAACACGTAATATGTAATTTCACAGAATATAGACGGCTGTTGTAATCGTATGTGATCTAAAGGTCAATGGGTAATGACGCAACGAGTTAATAAATAAAATGCTTAATAAGTACCGACATTGACTACTGAAACTTATTAAGTGTGTATCATGATTGTATTATAATTTCCTTTTTATAACGTTTCGGTGATTTTCAAAGCCGACCTCCACCCATTAATTTCTCTCATGCCAGTGAATCACGTGCACAAGAAATTAGCATAAAAATCAAGGCTCAAATACGTGAAAATTGTGGCAGTTTTAACATTTCCTTCAAAATAGAAATATATGAAACTTAAATTATCATTAGGATAGTTCGAATTTATTGAATTACGCAACTACAAGTGGACGTAACGCCGAGGTAAATTGAGAAAACTGCAATAGTCATTGATTATATAATTAAAGGAAGAAGAAAAAGCAATACACCTGCGTGAAAATTTATGCGTCGCGTACAAGTCACGCGTATCGTTTCACGTAATAAATTACACGCATACTTGATGGAACCATAACGAACCGAGCGAGCCTCATTTTCACACAATACACTATTTACTTCATTTCATCTAATAATTAACACCAGCCTAATAACTAATGCCACGCTTTAGGCTTTAACAACCAGGCGAATTAATTTAAGCGAACGCTTTAAGCATCTCGCTCCCCATCATCTATCGTCGCTTCAATTTTCCTCTAGATATTCAATTTGCACGAGATCGAGCCGGCCGATCTCGAAACCTCGCGCCACACAATTCTCGCTAGAAATGAAATCGCCTGCGCTAACCATCGCTAACTACAACGATATACACCGAATACAAAATACGCGATTTTGTAGAAAAACATACCTGGTGTTTTATTAAACAACATACCTTTGAAATTCGTCGAACGCTAAAAGTAAAGACATTAGGTCGTCCGAACAGTTTCTTTCCTTTCACAAGGTGGCAATAGATGAACAATTTCTATTTTGTATAATAATACGTAATAAAATATTAATAAATGTAAATAAAATAGTAATAAAATATTATTGAATTAGATGTGATGCATTTCGATATTTATCATACAAATCTTTGATGTGTATATTGCACGTGCTACATGTTGTTTCGTACGTCACACGTACGTCACACATATATTCGTTAAAGTGTTGCAACAGTCTCGCTCATTTAGGAATATTCATTGTAAGCACATGTTGCGATATAATTATACTGCTACATGTGACTGGAGTAATACAAGTTCATTTTTCATTTTGTATACTTGAAACTGGTTATTCGCTTATTCATGTACATTAGGTTGTCCGAAAAGTTTCTTTCCTTTGACAGGGTGGCAATAGATGAACAATTCTGTTTTGTATTATTTTATTGAATTAGGTATGATCCATCTCTACTTCTGTTACTATGTTTCTGCATAATTCAATAAACTGATGTAAAAGAAGAAACATTGTAATTTCACGTTTGCACGAAGCTGCACTGTTGTAAAAGCACGTTTGCTAAAGAAAGATACTTTTCGGATAACCTAATACATTCAATGACGAAAGTATTTCGATATTTATCATAAAAATCTTTGATGTGTATATTGCACGTGCTACATGTTGTTTCGTACGTCACACGTACGTCACACATATATTCGTTAAAGTGTTGCAACAGTCTCGCTCATTTAGGAATATTCATTGTAAGCACATGTTGCGATATAATTATACTGCTACATGTGACTGGAGTAATACAAGTTCATTTTTCATTTTGTATACTTGAAACTGGTTATTCGCTTATTCATGTACATTAGGTTGTCCGAAAAGTTTCTTTCGTTTCACAGGATGGCAATAGATGAACAATTCTGTTTTGTATTATTTTATTGAATTAGGTATGATCCATCTCTATTTCTGTTACTATGTTTCTGCATAATTCAATAAACTGATGTAAAAGAAGAAACATTGTGATTTCACGTTTGCACGAAGCTGCACTGTTGTAAAAGCACGTTTGCTAAAGAAAGATACTTTTCGGATAACCTAATACATTCAATGACGAAAGTATTTCGATATTTATCATACAAATCTTTGATGTGTATATTGCACGTGCTACATGTTGTTTCGTACGTCACACGTACGTCACACATATATTCGTTAAAGTGCTGCAACAGTCTCGCTCATTTAGGAATATTCATTGTAAGCACATGTTGCGATATAATTATACTGCTACATGTGACTGGAGTAATACAAGTTCATTTTTCATTTTGTATACTTGAAACTGGTTTATTCATGTACATTAGGTTGTCCGAAAAGTTTCTTTCCTTTGACAGGGTGGCGATAGATGAACAATTCTGTTTTGTATTATTTTATTGAATTAGGTATGATCCATCTCTATTTCTGTTACTATGTTTTTGCATAATTCAATAAACTGATGTAAAAGAAGAAACATTGTGATTTCACGTTTGCACGAAGCTGCACTGTTGTAAAAGCACGTTTGCTAAAGAAAGATACTTTTCGGATAACCTAATACATTCAATGACGAAAGTATTTCGATATTTATCATAAAAATCTTTGATGTGTATATTGCACGTGCTACATGTTGTTTCGTACGTCACACGTACGTCACACATATATTCGTTAAAGTGCTGCAACAGTCTCGCTCATTTAGGAATATTCATTGTAAGCACATGTTGCGATATAATTATACTGCTACATGTGACTGGAGTAATACAAGTTCATTTTTCATTTTGTATACTTGAAACTGGTTTATTCATGTACATTAGGTTGTCCGAAAAGTTTCTTTCCTTTGACAGGGTGGCGATAGATGAACAATTCTGTTTTGTATTATTTTATTGAATTAGGTATGATCCATCTCTATTTCTGTTACTATGTTTTTGCATAATTCAATAAACCAATACAAAACAAAAAACATTGTATGTCCATTATTTCCCTATAAAACGAAAGAAACTTTTCAGACAACCCAAGGTACCTACAAGTAGCAAAGTTCTTGTCCTGTCAACTGAACTATCTGTTAACCAAAATTTCCTACAGAATTGAAAGTTGATAAATGCATATTAATTTTTATTATAATACTTTCAAAGTTTAATACGACGCGTAATAATTTATTTCCAAGATAAATGGAACGATGCTCAAATAAAACCCCCAAGAATGTACGTACATTGATCCTTAAAGAAAGGAATTATCTAAGAAATAAGCAGATAAACTCGTGTTGCTCGGTGAAAAGGTTAATATTCTGCAGAAAGACCTTATTCCTGCATATTTCGATGCATCTTTACTTTGAGAATGCACAGAGAACACTCGGTACTCGACTTGACAAAGACTTGAATAGGTAGATAAGTACTTAACAATCCGATTCGGTCATTTATTCTCACGTTTTCCCGTCTTTCTTTCGTTTCACCGTTACGCGAAACGGATTTCACGAACCTTTCGAGAACGATTGTACGATGTTAGCGAAATGGCAGAAGGTTCGCAGGTCTGTTTCCGGGCCAAAGAAAACCAGCATTGTTCCAGTACACACGTGTCGCGATGTGCTTTCCTTCGAAATTGGAGCAATTTATGGGCACCGAAAATTCGTCGCAATATTCGACCCACGACGTTCTCAACATCTGGCTTTTTTCTTGCCGACCTGGCCACCACTACGTAACGTCTTTGTGAACAAGAGTTTCGAATGTGCTCGACGAGAAAATGAGAATTTATGTGGGGCTATTGAAAACTTGGCGACTTTTGCCTGTAAACATGTTGCAAACGAACAAAACCAGATTGTAAACGTATTGTACTTATGCTGATTTAAGTATTTGCTTTACGTGACCGTAAAATTTGTATCCAGAGTACAAGAAATTATGTAGTTTCTTAGGAAGAGAAGAAATTTGTCATTGAATGGTATCCTTCTGGGGGTAGCCATCCGCGTGTTACTTAGCAATTAAGTTAGAAAAATTGACCAAATGTCCAGCTGAACAAATTGCAAAGTACAAATTAAATAATAAAAAACAAAAATTATAAAGATTTCATAATGGACACTGTTGCCTTCTATAGAATAATATTATAAAATAAAGACATAGAAACTTTTCTATATAAAAACATACTTTCCATAGAATAAAATATGAACATTTGTATCAGACCCTAGGTTCTTCGTACTTCTTTATACCAAATAAATAATTTTATACCAAAAATTGTTGAATAATTATCGTTCGTTAACCGAATAATCATTTCGTCTATCGAAGAGTCAGTTATCGTTTCGTCTATCGAAGAGTCAGTTATCATTTCGTCTATCGAAGAATTAATTATCATTTTCTCTATCGAAGAGTCAGTTATCATTTTCTCAATCCAAGAGTTAATTATCATTTTGTCTACCGAAGATTTAGTTATCATTTTGTTTATCGAAGAGTCAGTTATCATTTTGTTTATCGAAGAGTCAGTTATCATTTTCTCTATCAAAGAGTTAATTATCACTTTGTTTATCGAAGAGTCAATTATCACTTTCTCAATCCAAGAGTTAATTATCATTTTGTCTACTGAAGATTTAGTTATCATTTTGTTTATCGAAGAGTCAGTTATCATTTTGTTTATCGAAGAGTTAATTATCATTTTCTCTATCTAAGGGTCAGTTATCATTTTGTCTATCGAAGAGTCAGTTATCATTTTCTCAATCCAAGAGTTAATTATCATTTTGTCTACCGAAGATTTAGTTATCATTTTGTTTATCGAAGAGTCAGTTATCATTTTGTTTATCGAAGAGTTAATTATCATTTTCTCTATCTAAGGGTCAGTTATCATTTTGTCTATCGAAAAATCAGTTATCATTTTCTCTATCGAAGAGTTAATTATCACTTTGTCTATCAAAGAGTTAATTATCATTTTGTCTATCGAAGAATGAGTTATCATTTTCTCAATCAAAGACTTAATTATCGTTTTGTCTATCGAGGAGTCAGTTATCATTTTGTTTATCGAAGAGTTAATTATCATTTTCTCTATCTAAGGGTCAGTTATCATTTTGTCTATCGAAGAATCAGTTATCATTTTCTCTATCGAAGAGTTAATTATCATTTTGTCTATCGAAGAATGAGTTATCATTTGCTCAATCAAAGACTTAATTATCGTTTTGTCTATCGGAGAGTCAGTTATCATTTTGTCTACCGAAGAATTATCATTCGTCAACCGAAGAATTTTACATCCGTCAGTCTGTCAGTCAATTATCAATATCGAAATCGAGTAAGATTTGAATAAATCATTACATATTGTTAATTTACTCTCAAACAACTTTAATCGAACAATTTAATAGCAGGTCAGGCGAAAGTGGAGCTTATTGCCAGTTTCATTAAATATCAGTTAACGCTACCTTCTCGTCGGCAACTAAATACAACGTAACAATATACACAGATAATAATTTTTGACAATCATTTTTTTACTCTTCTCAACTTTAACTCATGCAAAATACCAAACTTGTTATTCAATTTAAAAGTTATGTAAATCTAAGTCAGCGTACTAATCCGATAAGATACAGCGAGCCCATCGAACTCACTTTCCCGTCGCTTCGTCCACAAATCGGCATCGAGTTCGGAATCGGTCCGAGTCGAACAACTTGAAAAGAACAAAGACAGGAAAATTGCATGGCATGCAGAAAGTACTCACCCATCTCGCCGACGATGACTCGAACAGAACGGAAAGTCGAACCGCGTGACGACAAGCTGCTTCCTCGTCCGTCGTGAGACGCAAACTGACTGCTTCATCGCACCGAGGCCGTGTTTCTAAGATAATTCGCAAAAACTTTTGCTCCAGCGATTGCTGCAACACGATCAAACTATTTTTTAAACTGTGGACCAGACAACGAACTGATCGTGTCGCCACCAACAATAATATCTTGTAACGCGTTTCAAAGAAGAAGATCGTTTCAAGATCAAGCGACGAAGAATATGGACGACGCTCTTACGAATACGAACAGTTCATGTTTGGCGATTATTGTTGCGATTATTGAATCGTGGAAAGCCACGGAATTTGAAAGCATCGCGATCGAGGAATCTTTTGATTTTGATAAAATTGCTCTGGACTTGATCAGGTTCGCTGTAATTATGGAATTCTTCAGTTCTATATATGAAATTCTGAACTCTTCTCTTATTCGTAGCTTGCCATAATCGAATAAAAGCAAGTATTGTTTATCGCGTCTTCAATGTAATTGGCAAAATAGAAATTAAGATATTAGAATATTTTTACAAGAATAATACAAGAAACGATATTCCACGTTCCCTCGGCTCATAATTGCACGTATTAATTGCTCCACGTATGCGACTTACGTACTGAACCACGGAAAAAATCATTATGAAGATGTTACTCAGACTTGCAAAATAACACCAAGCTCTGTTAGATAGCGGAAATATTTAAAAATCAAGTAGAAACATGTGATCCATGAAGATTGCATTACTCGAGGCATAGTAACTACGTTATCCGAAAGCTGGAAGATCCGATTGTTAGGAAATTTAAAGCAAGTGTTACCTCAGCCGATGCAACATGTCCGCCCTGCGCGCTACTTGCAGTATGCCGATGGAAGGTGCCGTTTCGATCGGCGGAAAATCGTCCAGCGTGGTGTCATGGAATCGCCAAAAAGGGGGGTTCGATGTCGCGAATCGAGGAACATCCTCGCGAGATAAGGGATGAAACCGAAGGCACGGGAAACGTTGCGGTGAAACATTGTAAAAAAATCGATCGGTCGCGTTGACGGTTCGGCCGCGAAGGTGGCAGCACCTCACCACGCGATCTCTCGTGGCGGCGGGGGCATGCATCGATGGCCGCGTTTTTGTTGTTTTTCCGTTCCTTTTTTTCTACTCCCTTTCCATCTCTTCCTCTTGCTCTTGCTTTCTCCGGCTTTCTCGCTCTCTTGCTTGTTCGTCCCTCTATTCTCTCGTAGTTGGCAGATTAGGCTAATGCGATGGACCAGATGAGATATGGGCCAGCGAATCGGAGTACAGTGCCGGCACGGCAGGGGCGTGACTGTACCCTGGAAACGGCCGTGCCCCGGGCCACAGTCACGACGTGAACTAAGTGCTGGGTGGAGCCCCGTCTAGGCACTACCTACTCGATGGAACCATCATCCTCTCCCTCGAATGTCACGGGGCAACCTAATGGCTGCCAGCCACCTCGAAAACGGCGCCACTTTTGAAATGGTCTCGCGACCACTTCGTTACAAACTTCACCGGCTTCCCTCATTTTGGCCAACTTCCCACTTGCTGCGGGCTATCCTTGCTCTTTCAGTTTAGTCACCAATCCATGATGCGGTACATGACGGTTTAAGTAGCGTGGCATGTAGCAATTCTTTGAAAGAATTTCGCGAAATTATAAATCGTCTTGGCAATCGTCTACCTACAGGGTAGCTTCATAAATAACGTTCATCCTAGAAAAGACTGAACGTCTTAATCGGTAACCTAAGCATCATGCTAGGACGACAATGTTATGTATGGGCCGATGTGTATAAGAAAATTTCATGAAAAATGCAATAAAGGTTGGAGATTACGTCGGAATGAATCCATTTGTCAAGTCCTGTATACGTGTCTTAAATGTAACGATCGGTATTTGATGAAAGCCAAGTTATATTCTTCCACTGCAACCACACCCTTCATGAATCTCCATTCCAGATTCATCAACTTCGTGCTTTTAAAAATTCGTATATCTTGCATCTGATGCTTAATCCTTCTTCTCATAATGTTGATCCATTGATATCGACAATAATTTTCATTACAATTTAAAATCTCGCGCTGCATCGCCTGGAACAGTTGAAACGTTCGTTATACATTTGAAGATTGTTATGAGATCTAAAAACTAAAGAGCAATTTGTAATTGGAAATTTCCTCGTGGTCGTGGAATCATCCTGCAGCAAATGTGCCCTTTAAAAGAGAAAGCAAAGTAGCGCGAACATTGTGAGCCACATAGGTAGCACGATTTATCCACATAATTTTCCCTTGAAAAAGGAAAACAAGGTGGGGAAACGGTGCGAAAATGGAAGAATACCGAATGAGAAAAAAGAGGGAGGAGAAAAAGAAAGAGCGTAGCTGGTACAAGCACTTTTCAGTCGATCGGGCTTCACCGGGTATTTTTTCACGTCCGTTTGCCCGTTTCAATCCCCTGTTCGAGGCCGCTCCTCATCCATCTGCCTACCGATATTCGTCCGGGGCCATATCTCCCGGCCACTTTTCAATTTCGTCCGACGAATTTCCAGTCTCTCTCTCTCTCTCTCTCTCTTTGCCTGCAACTAGCACGCGTCTCTCAATCTACACGGCCAATTCTCCAGAGCATAAATCCGGCAAGTTTTTATTATTTAACGTTCTTTTCTTTTTATTCGAGGGTGGCCAGCAACCTGGTAGTACGTATCAAACGTTGACGCGAAGGAGAGAAAGGGGATGAAAGCTGGACGAAACGAAATTTCTAACCTGACCCATCCGTGGACACTCTCTCTGCCCCCATGGGGATACTGCACACCAGCGTCATCGGGATATACAGGCTAATTGCGAGAATGTTTTGTTCGCCTGTCGCAACTCCGGACCATCTCCCCTTACAAGGTTTTGCATTTAGCCTTTCCGTATCGACGACACGTACAGCACGGAACTCCGCGGAACCAGCTGGGAAGCCGCTACCCCTGTCCACCCTGACTAACTTCGCTTTAACGCGCTAATAGACGGGCCCTGTAACACGGTGAAAGTTGCTTTGCCGCAGTCTCAGTCTTCGCTGACAACGCCAAGGAGACAGTAGATTGATCGCTATGACGAGAAAAGTTGGGCGAACGGGGTTGATTCTACGAAGTAGTTAGGATCCGCTGGTCCGATACTTCTATACGTAGGAATTCATTTCTTGAAGAATTCAAATACCTTTGAATGTTTATAGCTATCACATCAAAGTTTAAGTAGCTCTGCTAAATATCATGGCGTTTTTATCAAGTCTTATTAAATGTAGAATTACTTGAAAACAGGACGAAGGACTGGAAGATCCAATTAAGATCACGTCTTACTAACCGACAGAGGATATTGCATTAAGAAGAGAGGCTCGTGTAGAAGATGAAAGCCGATGGAATGAACATAGAAGAAGCGGAAGCTTTGTGCTCGTTCGTCGAAATATAATTCTCGCGGCGTGCACCGGACTGCTGGACGCGCGCGTCGATTGATTCGTTAATTAAGTCGTGGAAATACTTTTGCACGCATGCGACAGGACGTATTAATCGTCGAACGCCGGAGGTCATATATTGTTTGTGACGCTTTAGACGCGAACATTGATTGCGAGAGAGACGCCGGCGTCGGTCGGTGGTTTGCAGAGGAGAGACGCTGTTCGGGGGAGCACCGCCGTGTCCCGGGGTAGGAAAGGAAGGAGAGGGAGCGGCGATATTATTGATTTATGTCCCGTTCTACGTTATGTATTCTAGCTCCTCCACACCGGTGCCGAATGATCCGAGGCAAGTGCCACCGTTTTCCTCGCACTCGGCCTTCGACTTTCAATATTTACACCTATCACACGCGCTTATCTCATTCCGCAAAGTACAACTTTTACTTTAACGACACTCCTGGTTCCTTCTAAATTTTCTTCAAAATATCATTCCAATCGGGAACATTCGTTCCAACAGGAGTACCAAGAATCCGTTTTACAAACTTAAACATGAACATAATTAGTAGCTATAGCTTAACTATTGGTATAGCTTGATCGGACAATTGAGGTGAGAAAGTTGAGAAAGAAATTGTCAACGGGCTTGTTCAGGGGGATCTGTATGCACATAGGCAACGAATGTACTTTCTATTCAAACAATTTGCACTGATCTTGTAAATGTAGAAATTCTTCTTCCTTAAGAGCCATTAACTGAACTATCAGTCCTAACAGAACTAGAACTATGAAACTGTAGAAAGGCTTCTATAGTCGCAGTTATATAATTAGATCAACGAGGAAGAAATAAATCTACCGTGTGAGCCCAAAGAATAACGAAATCTAACGACCAGCTCCACATTCCACCTATCCGATGTATAGACACGTGTACTGAGAACTTCATTTGTACTCAGTGAAGCGCTATATCCCGGACGAGGATCGGATTTACCAGAATCCGACGAGAAAATCGCAAACGATCATCGCTACTACAAACGTCACGAAAGTGGCGATCACGTACGCTGATCGCGGGAAGCGACCAACAGGGATATCAATTACCTTCGATGCGAATCACAGTTACGGGAAACACTATGCCGGTGGGGGTAACGGTGGAAGTTGTGCGTGGCGGAAGTTAGGCTCGGCTAGGGGCAGAGAGTACGAAGACAGGGGCAAGAAGGGTGGTAAAGAGAGAAAGAGAGCAAAAGGAAGAGAGGGATCCGTGAACGAGAAGCGCCGAAAATTGATGCATTCCCTATGCAAAACAGCAGAAGCACGGCGCTAGTAGTAGCTGGACAACACGCAACCGAGAATCCTCTACGGTCTCTCTCCGTGGCATTCTCTCTCCTCGTTTCTCTTTCTCGCCGCTCGTCCGTCTCGCCTTCTACCACCATCAGCGGCTCCGTCACCTACGTCCTGAACAGAATCGAGAGCGGTATAGGAGCAATTAACACTCTATTAACACTAACGACGCTCATACATAACAACGGTGCCGCAGGGATTGAATTTATGGTCTGTTAATGGGGGTTACTTTATGCGTTATGCAGTCGTACGCGCGTCACGACGCCTGGACGGCCTCGCGTAAATTTCGCGACGCCTGCCGCGCGCGGTTTTCTTCCTGCGCCAGGGGTGACACGCGGAACGTCCTGATCTGCGGGCCGAACCCGCTCGTTGCAGATTTTTCCTTGATAGCGGTAATTGCGATCCTCGCGGGGATGTCTGAATGTTTTATACGTGGACGGAAATATTCTCCAATGAGGGTAAGATAAATAAAAGATACGTCTGAAATAATAGATTAAAGAGTAAACTCTGCTGATGGAAGATCGATAAACCTAAGTACATGCTCGTAGCACGAGTAATAATGAATGTCAGCCAAATAGGAATTACAGAGTAATTAAGATATTCATTAATTTGGCAAATTTATGAAACGATCCCTCGCAGTTCGTGAACCCTCGATGACTCGGTTTCAAACTCGGTGTAATCATCGCCAGGCAATTTCCATTCCCAAACGGTGTCTGATTCGGTTGCAGGATACCGGGAAAGGACGAAAGAGGAAACAGGTGTACGCGTAATCTCTCTTCGGCGAAACGCGAGTAAACAAGAAAGTTAGAGGGGCTCACCGTTCGTCGAGTGCGGCGGAGTCGAGTGCCAAAGTTCATCGTGAGATCCTGCCCTCCTCGCGGCTAAAGGAGACGCGGCAAGGCCGGTAAAGTGATAAAGCGGCCATAAATTCTGACCGCCATCCTCCCGCCGAGCCCCTCTATCTTGCCGGCTCTTCACTCGACCGCCTCGCGCTTCTCCCCTTCTTCGTCCGTCTATCTCTTTCTTTTCTCTCCTTTCCACCTCCCTACGTTGCAACCTGCATGCACCTGCAACAACGGAATTGGCAAAGGTCAGCACGTGCATTTCCTCCTCTTATGTTACGCACGCTCTTTAATACTCACTCGATGACGATTCTGCCTCGCGTCCTTGATAATCTTCGGACGTTCTAATCGTTGGCGAGACAGCGTTGTGAATCGTGGAAAGTGCGGGTTCATTCAGTTTAGTTTACTTCGACAATTCATTGTTGATATTTTAAACGCGTTGAAAATATGTTTTAAGATCCTCTTTATTTCTTTATTTTATTCTTTCTTTCTTCGTTTGACAGAGTTAATTACAGCAACGAATACTTACCGTTGGGTACCTGTTCTTTGAAACAGCATTTCCTATGTTCGGTGGGTGTCAGTTACTCAAGCAGATGCGGATAGTCTAACGACCTAGCAGCGAGTTGATACGAGCGATTCTACTGGCAGAACGTCCTTGACCGGAAATAACGAAGGGAGAGAAACCGTCAATTGACCCGACAGACGTTCAAGTCGACACGCTTGTTCGATCTTCACCCACTTCTCGATTGCGCTCGTAACTCAAGAACGACCGCGTCGAGCCTTCGAATTCCCACTTAACGTGTATACATATTTTGGCGTCTAGCAGTTCGACGAAATTATTTCATCGTGCTGTAATTCGAGAAGCAGGAGCGTAGCAATCCTGCTGGAAAATTTCATTAGCGGATCGAACGAAAGAGCGATGGTGCGAAGCAGCGCTGAAATAGGAAGGGGAAATTAGGTCAGGCAAAGACACATGGAATACCACGTGGTCAAAGCGAGAATAGAGACATCTATACGACGTATAGAAGAAATCCGCGGACTGTTACAGCTGCAGTTGGGCGAAATGTCGAAATCCAATATCGCGGTGTTCCAGGCGTACCGGCCTCCTAGAAGCTAGGCACACGGTATGTTCGTTGCAGCGCAGGGGCGAACAGACAGAAATCCCAATAAATCATCCCGTCACGAGCCGTGAGCCAAGGCGGAGCCTCTTGCCTCGTATTAGCCAATAATAATCCTCTGCGAGGTGGAGGCCATCTTGGATTATACAATGGTTCCTTCCGCCACAATTCGTATAAATGCAACCTTCGGGTTACCGGGCAACCTTTTCGAAGGGTCCCAGTGGCGTAGCGGCGAACCGCCGATATTTTCGTTCGACCGTGAAAGACGTGCAGCCGATCGACCCGAATTCGACGAACGTCGTTCCGGCACCACCTTCCCGAATACGTCACATGCCACGAATTACAGCGACGTGTAGTTATCAATCATGGGAATTCGAGACCACCCTCCGGCGATGATTATCCGATCGTTCTAATTTCAATTTAATTTCAACGAGGGACATTAGTTAATACGATCGTCGAATTCGTCTCTGTGTCTTATCGTGATTTGGTGTATCGTTTAGGTTACCAGATATATATGGCTGATGAATTTAATGGCGTCTCATGATGATTATTAAGGCGTTGTAAAATGACAGATGGTAATTATGGCTATTTGTCTGCTATATTCCAAGATACAATGATCATGAAGATGGTCTCGAACTTCGAAACCAGTAGCGTAATTATACACTTGCTGCTGACATTAAAATAAAACAATCGATGAAGTTCTATCAATCGGTTAATTAATGGAAAAAGAGAGAAAGGACGGTACACACGAAGGCGCGATGAATCTCGCGAAGCGGGCTCGAACGATCCCAACCGATAAGTCCACGTGACTGCTTTCGAACACGTATGTTCTCGATCGATAACGTTCGGTCGGACGTAGAAACGAAAGTTGAAGGAGAGAAAACCATACGTCCCGGATGATCCGCCTTTGGCCCAAACCGAGCTTCACACTCTGTTCGATTTTCATATTCAACCACAATTTATTTCTCGATTTCAAACACAGCTATTATAATTAATATAATTATTATTAATATGGACAGACTCTTATATAATATAATACAATACGGTTTAGACTTGTCGACATGATAGCGTATAATACTATTATCGTTTCCCATCGTCATCGTCGCTGTCATTACTCATAATACATAGTTCTTCATTCGCGTGCATATCGTTCGTCATTGCAATCGTATCGTTATTATCGTAATCGTCGTCACCATCATCGCCATCATTATCGCCGTCATCGTCGTTATCATCATCATTATCATTATAATCAACATCGTTCGCTGACATACATCTTTTTTTTTTTTTCTCTCATGTGTACATTTAGTTTACATAATGCGGGACACTACAAAATAATTATATACGTTTATCGTAATTCGTAATACTATTATATTTATATTTATATTTCATATTTATATTTAAATATATATAATTTATATATATATATATATAGATTTATTTTATTTATATCATCTTTTCTTCCACTTATACTTCGGTAAAGTGGCGTTGCCTACATATTTTTCGGCCTGTAGGCACACCCCTATCTAAATGTGTTTCTCTTTTTTTCTTCCGCATCGCGCGTACCCGCTTCAAACGAATGCGTTGTACCCGGTCTTTTTTGTGTGTTGGGCGTGTACTGCTGCGTATGTGTGTACGTGCGTCCGTGCGCGGTTGTTGTGTGTATACGTGTGTAATATGTTCTTGTACAATATAACATGTACATGAATGTTCCACCGGTTCGGTCGGAGCAATGTGTCCACGTAACACTGATGGCTCGAGTGTGCAGTCGATGTAGCCAAAAAGAAGATGACGTACATAATTCCAGTACTACGATATCTTAAGCTCTGTTCATAAAATCGCATTGGTACGAACTACCTGCACGGATGAATCTGTGAATATAGGTATCCGTAAGTATCGATATCTATAAATACAGATAATGATACAGACAAGTCTACAAACGTGGAATAGATATCTACAAAATGCGATGTTCATCGTTTTTCCAGATTTTATTGAAAACAAAGCGTAAGAGTTCTACACACTGGAGCGATCACAAGTACATAACATCTGGGGACGACAACGTGGCAGCTCTTAATAATATTGTCATCCTTTTACTCTATTTTCCTCGTCACGGTTACAGGCAATCAGACCATCGGTGATGGTCGAATCGTCCGTATTGCCATGGCGTTGCTCGTATATCGTTACAGTACCGTATCAATAAATAGTAATTAATTAGTTCTCTGCTACCATTACTTTGTAATCCTTTTAGTCTATTAAACAGGTACCTACTTTACCTACGCGGTATCGTATACAGTGGTCGCGGCTCGCGATTCAATGCCACGACGTCAGACGTCGCCTTTCACATTGCCCCGCCGATAAAAAAAACCTCGTCGATGCGCCCATTTCGTTCGCGTGGAATTATTTACAATGCTTCTCTTGTAACAGCGTGGCCCGTGACACAGGACTTACATCGCCGCGTTTCAACAAAAATCGGAACACCCTCGATAAGTACCATTGTATTTCTTTTCTTCCGCGATAGAATTTTTTTTAGAAGTAAAAACCTTGAATCGATTCTCTAAACGACGACCTCGACATGTGCGAAATTCTATTCGTAGCACACGAACCTCGCAATACTATTTTAATCGGATACGTTTTAAACTGTTATCGTGTAAAACACCGTTTTCGTCGCGTGTTACCGGGTCTATCAGTCTTCACACAGCGGAATTATTATCAACGAGACCGCGCGTTCTAGGAAACTTTTCGTCGAATTGGATAAAGTTCTTTCTGAAACAATGACGACGACTTTTCAAATTGCAGCCGAAAAAAGCAATACCCGTTACTTTACAATTACCTGTATATTTACAAATGCGTTGAATGTATAGTGAGCGAGTCGTCGAGCCAGATTTTTAAACGCGACATCTAAAATTCAGACATTTTTATTCAGACGATACGACGCTGGGCGAAAGCATAAGTAAGTACTCAACTTCTATACAATTTATGCGAAAACGATCTTTTTTTTTTTCTTTTTTGAGAAATAAAGCCAATAGAAAAACACCGATTAAAGCGACGTAATTGAAGAGAAGTTTAGGGATATCACGGCGCGTATGTCCTTATCGAGCGTAGCAAATTTTCCTCTATTTTACCGATATGAAGTTGTAAATCCATTTTTAATTGTGTTTTCTTTTTGACTGTCAGTCCTTTTTTTTTTTTTAATGTTTTCGTTTGTATCGTATAAAAGACGGCTAATTGAATTGTACAGCATGATGAACGTTTTTAAGTTACAGCACTCGGGGTAATGGATTTCGCTTTGACTGAAGTAGAGAGGCGATGGACTACCCTTCCTTTTTCTCTTTACATATTTCGATAGATATACAGTACCTAGAAAGGTATACGAAACTAACGACACCTGTCTGGAGACTGACAGGTTGTCAGGAACTCTTCGGCGCATGGGCGTGCGAGGACGTGGTTTATAATTATTTGCCAATTATGATATAGTTTTTCGTACCGAACTGCTTAAGAACATTGCAAGCCAGTGAGAAAATGAGCTTCGAAATATATAATAAATATATCCAACAGTATTCCTCGTACTATCGCAAGTATATACATTCAGAGTCGAATTTGACAAGTTAATATCATGTTAAAACAATAACAACGAATGTTTAGAGCGTACCTATAGATTTTTATTGAATCGCGCACGATATATGTAGTGAAAAATATTTATTGGGCGATTATTGAAAACAAAAGGAAATCCATTTTGCTGCACGCAATATGGTAACAATAAATATTACGCGGTACTACTACATTAATATGGAGGATACCGAAAGCTGCTTATTTCTTATCAAGCGTTTTAATCCTCTATCCGATAGGTGGTGTCTGCGAGCTCCCCAAATAGACACTGACTATATACACGATCGCAAACCCCACGCTAGTTACTTAATTGCGCATTGCCCATGGTACATAGAACGGCGACCGAATGTACTTTTTCGACCAGATGTTTCTTTCCTTTTTTTCCATGACCACCGCCCCCGCCCGCTGCAACCGATATGCCCGTTTCCTTAATTCTATTTAATTATCATCTTAAGACTTAGGCTTTAGACGTTAACCTTATCGATTAAGCGCTAGCTTAGTGACTCACTTCGTACGTACGCACGTGATGCTATCGTTATTTTTCTCTTTCTCTTAACTTCACTCCCTTCCACTTAATCCTCTTGCCTCTTCGCTTTACCTCTACACACAATCACGGTACTCTCGCATCTTTCTTCTCTTTCTTTCTTTTTCACTCTCGTTTAAATTACGTATATCTGTTTAATTTTTACGCGACTATATAAGAGTAAAGATAAAATATATAATTTGCATTTTACACATTCCAGTTAACGCTAGGAATTCACTTTTCCGCCTTATCTCTCTTTTTTGCCGCATTTATACATATATATTTACTCTATATAAGTAGTAGTGTGTGTTCGCTATCCGATGGATACAAAATTTTCACTTTAAACTAAACTGGCGTTCACGGCGATCGCTCGCGGCATGTAACAAACTTCATAACGTCCATTGATTCTCTTTCTTTTCGAAAAATCTTTGTGTCTGTCCCTTTCATCCAGAATCGCATTTTTATCTAAATGACGGCTGATTAAATATATATTGAACTCTGAGTAACGTGTGCGTTAAACGGTGACGCGTAATTATATTGCACAATTCTGTTTTTCCACGTGTCACGAATGATCGTTGGCAAGAGAAATACCGGTGATAAATTTACCAATAAAGACCAAACAAATTTTTCTTGTTCCTACACGCCCGGCAGGACCTTGAATATGCACGAACGGTAATAAGAAAATTTCTGATCGATTGATTTGACCTACTGCTATGAACATATGCTACCATGAATTGAGACACAACAATGTGAACGTGTTTTTGCCAATCAACTAAACATTCAACGAGGATTAATGTAGCTAACCTATGTAGTGCCCGGCGAGAAGTCTCTGCGAAAACGGTTTGTCAAGCAGGCATTTATGCGTGAAATTTCGCCTGCACTGTTGACCACCGTGTCGTAACAGTTGATACTATGATGCAAGAGTAATAAATACCTCCTTTGTCTCGAAAGCCGCACCCTTCGCTTCAATGCCGGCCATTACCTGGCCTACATAGATGGTATCACTGATTAATGCAGTCAGAATTAACACATGTCTCACTTATCTATCGCGAAACGCGCAAAAACAATATCCAAATCATACGAGACTGATCGATTTATCGTGAACATTGTAATCAACAACACAGAAAGAGACACCTTGTTTTTCGACAGGAGAGGACAAAAATTTGCTAACCAACGTGACGTGCGAGTCGAAAACTGAATCGAATGACAAAGAACAACTAATCGATATCGATGTCGATTGGCAGACAGAGCTACTGGTGAGAAAACGGTGAAACAAAAATATTCATGGTTGACAGTTGAATGTACATATGCTATAAATATGTTTTGATAATATTTAATGATCAAACAAATGTAGTGTGACAGTTTGCGTTAAACTCAATAACAAACATAATACAAAAAGTGTATATAAGCATTTTCTTATAAATAACTTTCGATGTAAACGATAAGACAAAGATAATCTTATCCTAACCCGCAAAATCGTACGACTACCTGACCTGGGCATAATCGAACAATGAAACGACACGAGGGTGAAAAGGATATATGTAATAATTCGAGGTAAGTAGATTAGAACAAGAATCAAAGATTTGTTATTTATCGCCGGTGTTCCTCTTTCGTTAAAACTTTCACGAAAACCCATATACCGACAACGACGCGGAGGCCCTCAACGGGCTATCGAGCTTAATTGACGCCAATTTGCCCGAGCAATTTAGAATCACGACCTCTGACCGTAAACATACGGGTTTCGACGCTTCCCCCCGAAAAAAGAACAACCGTCCGCAAAAGACAGCGAGCGATCGTCGACGATCTTCCGTTTTTCACAGTTCGTTGCTCCTCAAGGACAAAAAGTTATATATAAATAAATCTCTGGAGAAAGAAAGGCCGGCCGGTGCCCAATCGATGCGCGTGCGCGAGCTGGACCATGTATTACGTATATCAGTTTCATATATCTCCAATTTTTTTCCATTTTTTTTTTCTCTTTCATGATCGTTTCTCCTTTTTATTTTTCCCCCGTTAATGCGAGGACGGGCCGGAAGAAAGTTCGCGGGACATCGTTTCGCGTCCCACGGGAACATTCTTCGAACCCGTGCGATCTACATGTAAACGAGATTTCGCTGAAATCCCCAGATTATTTCCTCCTATGTACATTTATATTCTTCTTTACCTTCCCCCCTCTCTTTTTTTATCGTTTTCTGTTTTTGTCCATTTCATTTAAATACCGCCCTTTCATCGTCGTCATCCTTTATACATTATTACGTATTCGTTAATTATCGTTTATTACGTATATCATTAAATTGCGTGTATACAAGGTATAAACTAAATTATGTCGATCTAAGTTTTACAACACAGCACAAGAATTCGCCGCGGCAGAGTTCTCCAACGTGTCCTCGACCCGCTAGATAGACACGATGATGTCATCGGCCAGGTCACGATCCGGCGTCATCGATCCGTCATCGATCGCAAGCATTTTTATCGACCGGCCCGGACAGATGGTGCGTTTGGCCACTGCTTGGCACACTTAACGCAGTTTCTATGGGCGCGAAGATTTGAATAGACTCGTTTCACATTTCAACAAACATGCAAGGAAAGAAAACCAGGGTCACAGTGGACATGCGTTCAAACATGTGACTAGTGACCGTGCATTAATAAGAGAACTGAGAGGATAAGGTCTATTAAATTTCACTTGAAAATCTTTTTACTTGCTTGCAAATAAATGAAAAAGCCATTTTAATTTTGTATCTTTGTTTCAGAAGGATAATTTCTTCGGATAGGCACGAATGAAAATTTTGATTGAACGTATAACAAGCTTGAACAGTACGGTCTTTTGAGGAAACTAAGAAGATGCTGTTGAATTTTCATTTCTGCTCTTTTTTTGAATTAAGAATGGATCAGGATAGCGTTTTCGATCGACAACTTTGCTTCCTAGAATCGCTGTTAAGGTGCCAAGCGGTTTCATGCCGAAAGCATCCTATTCCAAAAATATGTTACGAATTACATCACTTGGTAACTTGGCCTCGTATCTCGCGGAGCAGTAGTAAATTTTCAATGGTCACTCGCCCCTGAAGATCCCTCGAATTTTGGTTCTATCAAGGATCTATCTGATAAGAGTTACATTTTTTTCACCGTCGCTTCGAATATTTACAAGGCGAACGCAAATACTGTTGCGTAAATACGCAAAACGTTTTTTTTCTTTTTTTTTTTTTTTTAAATACTTGGACGCGCCATCTACGTTGATGAAAGGTGTTTGCAACAAAATGCGCGATTTTCTTAAGTATATTCTAATATATTCGAATAGTAAACATTATAAATCTCTCCATTAAATCGAAATGCAGTTTGTATCATGAATACAAGAAAAGCAGTAAAAAGTATCTTTACGACAGGAAAGATAATTTGTCTGTTGACACGATCGGTCCGGACTGTTGGGAAACACCTTTTTACTCAAGTAGCCGCGGTATTTTTTGCTCGCAAAAAAAAAAAAAATGTTTAATTATAATACACAGCGATATATTACCCGTAATCTTTTAGCTACGCACCCGACGAGAATAAACAAAGATGGTTCATTTTGACATGTTCTTCAAGCAGTATACGATCGAAAGAATAAAACTTGAGACAATAATTGTAAGAAAAACAGTTGGAAGAAAATGATGGGATATTTAAAGAGGAAAGAATTGCAATAATGACGAGACAAAAACATACATACACTAAAGTGCAAGTAAGCATAGAATTTGTTTAACTGACCTTACGACGACACTGATGAAGAAATGTCAAGTCGATTCGATTCTGCTCCGGCGGAGGCCTCCGCACTCCTAACAGCACTGTTTTCATTCATTCGATCAGCACACTTTCCGGAGAAAAGGATCCCCCGTTTCGTTCGACGTATTCGTGATTGGCCAAGACTACTGGCAAATCGACAGATCCGATGGATCGCCGTAATATCACTGGAATTTAACGACTTGCGTTACAAGCACACACTGGTAATTCACTGGCTTCACGACAACGTAATCGAAAATCGCTTTGATTTCTTTTTTTTTTTTTTTTTCCTCCGCTCCATCCTCTCCGATTAATTCATTCGCAACCTCGTTCTTTAACCAGAGATAATGTTAAGCGTGCAGCCGTTCTACCGGAACTTCCTCTGCATTCCGTTCTCTCTTCGTCTCCGCATTTCCACATCGAATCCTCCCGGCACTGGAGAAACACACATTCGAAGATCACACTTGGCACGTTCGCGATTACTAAATAACCCTCGCTGAGCCACCGCGGTATTATAGAGAAAAACCTATCTAAACGATCTTCTAAAGAACACTAAACCGTTCATCTACTCGCTAAATAGAGACACGACTGGACGACCGTCCTTTTTCCGCTAGTTTTCTTCCTTTTTACGTCCTAACCGCACTACGAACTCTACGCGTGTACGACGTGTAAGAGAATAAATAATAAAACGTTTTCCTAACGGATAATTCTTTTTCCACGCGAATACAACGTTTAATCCATGAAAGATTCACCATCGCTCGATCCGCGCGGTCATATCGCTCGCTCGTTCGCTCATCATTCTCATTCGTTCGGTAAAATTTGCATACCTCGCATTTGCGCTCTCTTTACTTCTTTTATATATATGTATATATATATATTTATATATTTATATGTATATATATACATATACACACACACACACATATATATATATCACTTTAAACGTTTTCACTGGCGCTCATTCATACTCTACTATACAATTACAAGGACCGATTCGTTCAGTTCGCGTAACGTATATTTGTTCCTCTCTTTCTCGCTCATTCTCGCTCTTTTTTCTTCCACACACTCTCGCACATTCTCTCTCTCTCTCTCTCTCTCTCTCTCTCTCTCTCTCTCTCTCTCTCTGACGTTCTTTCTCCGCCAAATTATCTCTAGCATTATAGGCTTTAGTACAATTACATTCGATTAAATGTAATAGAGGTTAACGCGGTTCTGATTAGCATGTGATCCAGTTTTCCTCCGATCCGATCCAATTCCTCTGCCTCTTCTCCGTTCTCTTCGACATTCCACCACGTGATTATTAGAAGATCGCGCGTCCCTATAAATCTTCATCCGACTCGTTCGTGTGTCCGGTTCCCTTTCCTTTCCTTTCCCTTCCTGTTACTCCGTTCCATGTGCACCTCTGCTCCTTTTTCCACTCGAACCTCCTCGCCTTATCTCGCATTCCCTTCCCTCTTTCTCATCTCCTCTTTCCGACTCTCTCTCTCGCGCGCGCGCAATCTCGCTCCTTATCCTTTCATCCCTTTGTCATCGTTCTGTTCACGTCTTCACTTCTATCCACACTGTCGGCAACGTCCATTTCTCTTCCACGATCGTCTCTATCCCGTTTATCCCTCTTACGTTGTCCTCTCCTTTTTTGGTACGAGCAACTTGATTAACACGACAAAATAAGCGTCATTGCTGTATGAGTGGGGTGATGGTGGGTTGGCTTGGGTTGGGGTGGGCTGGGCGTGTGGGTGTTTTAGGGGGTTTGATATTTGGAGATGTATCGGGGCTTGCATGGGGGGCGGGGGCGGGGGGCTGCGGGGCTAGCATGGGGTCTGACGGGGGCTGGTAGGGGCAGATGTGTTTATATGTGTATGTATGTGTAGGGGGAGGAGGTAGTGCTGGAAACAAGGTATTAACGACCCTGAGAGAGATGAGACCTCTTTGGAAGTTCCACTCCTCGGGGATCTCTCAACCCTGCGGCGATGTCTGCGGCGAGATTTCAGTGTCGCCGTCGCCCGAGCCTGGCTCGCCCTTCGTCTTGTTCTCCTTCTTCCATTTCATCCGTCTGTTTTGGAACCAGATTTTGATTTGCCGTTCCGTCAGGCAGAGTGCGTGCGCGATCTCGATGCGCCGCCGCCTGGTCAGGTATCGGTTGAAGTGGAACTCCTTCTCCAGCTCGAGGGTTTGGTATCGGGTGTACGTTTGCCGGCCTCGTTTCCTCTCTGAAACATGGAAATCACCGCGCACATTCCTCGTTAGTCTCGCGTTTCTCCTCCTTTTTCCCTGCCTACGAATATATACTCGTCAGAGATCTGGCGTGAATCGAGGCTACGCATCGGTTTCCTTCGCGACCAGGTCTCTTACGAGCACACCAACTCGCGTCCTTCATCGTACAATCGAACGCGCGTCACACGTAACCGTGAACCCCCGTAACTTCTCCTTCCTTTTTATCGCTTCCCTTCACGAAACCTAGATGATATTTCACAGACACTCCGCGGATGCGTGTGCAGGCGAATTACCCTTGAAACGTACTGTAGTTTCAAAACTGCTCGTATAATACGCGCACTAATTTCGATGTCGTTCCAAGAAACCTGGTTTCTCGCTAAAATGTAAGCAGACCACTGCAAGCCCAATACCAATGTGGTTCGATCAGTGGAACTAGTTTTTTTTTTTTTGCTGTTGAGAAACATGGTATACCGCGATCCTAACCTCTTCAGAACAATTCTGGTCGCCATGTTGCCAGCGGTGTGTGGTCGGTTCTGGGTAAAGTGAGGGTCGACGTAACACGGTACAAGAATAACTCCTGTGCTATCGACATTTGTTCCAGCGTAATCGTAAAGAAAAGCTCGAGAAAGGGAAAAACGATAGAAGAATTTCCGAATGCTATCGTTGAACGATATTCCGATCCATTGGAAGTAGCCATGGCATAGGGAAAGAGGATCATGGGAGACACGGAGGCTTCGTTAGCGGCGCGGATACTCGGCAGGGAGAGCTCGAGGCCGCAATCTGAGATATTTAATGAACGCCACGGCCTGCAACCTGCTTCGGCACGCGGGAAAGTTTTTACAGGCTCGGGACGAAACAAAAATGTCTGTCCAACGAAGAAAAAGCTCTCGGCCGCCGGTTCGTAGGCGCAGTTCCGCGTATGATAGATACCTTACAGATATCCGTGACATGATCTGCGCTCGGTGTGGCGGTACACGAATCCCGAACAAGAATATTAATTGTACTTGCCAAGGGAGCAAGGGAAAGGGAGAAGCGCCGACGTACACAGAAAACCAGCTGGACTCTGTATGGAAGCAACGTCTGGGACCGCGTGTCCGTGTTTACGTGGGTATTTGCGCGCTGGCCACGTATACGTGTATGCATACTCTCTCGCCAGGCATAATCTCAAAGGGTTAGGTTAGCTGTTGCCACACGAGTGCAAGAGGGCAAAACGAGAATATTTCAGAGTGGTACGAGGGAGAGAAAAAAGAAGAGGGGGCGAAGGGATGAGCAGCAGCGAGAAGAGAAGGAGCAGAAGGAGGAGGAGGAGGAGGAGGTGGAGTACGAGGAGGAGTAGAAGAAGAAGAAGAAGAAGAAAACTCCTTGGTGAGCATTCGAGGCAAACGCCGCCCGTCGCGCTGTCGGCCGATGAAGACGGATGGCGACTCTCCTCCACAGCGAGAGAGAAAGAGGAGATTCTCTTCTCTTCAAGGGTTCCAAGCGTTGCTCGACCGGACGAAGAGCAGCGCGCCAAGGGAAGGAGAGAAACTCTGGGAACATGCCCTCTCCTCCTTTTCTTTCTCTCTCCCTCGGGCTACGCTCTCAAATTAACAACATACCAATCTCTAGCGTTTTCTTATAACTTTTAACCATTTCGCCTAGCTTCCCCTGATCCTCTGCCTGTTGGCCAACAATTACTCCGCATCACAGCCTACAGTTTTTGCTGGAATCCTTTCTGGTATCTTAAATACTCTGTCGGAGTAAACTGCGCTTTTAAAAATACATTAGAATTAAACTTTCTAATATTACCTACATTCTTTGATGCCCAATTTACAAGCGCTGGGGCAATCAACGACGAGCTCGTACGCCGTGCCGTGTTCAAAACCGCAAAATTGGAGTCCTAGCCAGCCAATCAAAGGATGCCCGGGATAAACATAGATCTCGGGTTTCATCAAAGAGGCTGATGAGTCGCGCGCGAACGCGCCTCCACTTGGAAGCCCGGCTTATTAATGTTCATTCGTCAGCCGGTTAATGAAGGTGCCTCTTGAAGACGGTGTACGTGGTCTAACCCAGAAGATCATCAAAGCGTTCACGGAATAATGAAATGGTGTCGAGTCACGCTCGAGCTGGTCCGTGCCGATTAGTTCGTGCCTCTTTATCGATAACACTCTCGTTGCCTAATTGCAAGAGAATCCTCAACGTTCACGTGGCTAGTAAACACCATACAAGGCGATAAATACTTTCAAATAAATCGTTGGCTAATGCCAAATAGCAAAAGAAGAGGTTCAAGAATAATTCAGTCAGCGTCGATTACATTCGAAATTGAAGAGTATTCGTAGTAAAGCAGATAGCGACGAATATTGAGAAAATGTTGAAACAAAGTTTCTGCGTTCTTCCAGTACTAATTCCTTGTTGTAATGTCATGCAAACGTTACAACGAGAAACGAACGCTAAATCTGGCGCGATTAACTGCTACCCTAATCACAAGATAGCTCAAGGATATTGGCGATATCCTCTCGACTTACGTATGCGGCTGTCTGTTTCAGAGTCAATCGATTGCAACGGCGAAGACTCGAATCTTGATTAGCCCCTGTCCGCCTCTGAATTAGACATCGGACTTTTTCTCGCCATGCGTCGCGAACATGCGAGCTTAATTAAACGGACGTTCGATGGCCAACGTGAACAGAAACTTTAATCGACTTGTAAACTGCACAACTTATGGAAAACAAGCTACTCGAATTTTCGACCTGTAAAGGCCAAGGAAAATTATTGGAGTGAGTTCCAAGGATAGCGCACGTTCATCGCGTCCACGTGACAAGTTACAAGAAACGATCTAAGAAGTTAAACAGTAGTTTTAGCAAACGGATGGACGATACAAGCTACGACCGTGCAGAGTTGAATTATTCTGCAAAACGGTGAACGTTCGACGAACGTCTCCTTTCCTTCTCTCTCTTCCTCGAACGAAGATATCAAACGCAGGGTGCAATGCCGAACGCTTGAGTTCTATTCGCGCAAGCGAGTGCTTGGAAAACGGCGTGAAAGCGTTATCAACGCGCAACATCTCCGGCAAATTAATCACCGGTATACATTCTTGCCGGCTGAAAAGAAATTAATGGCGTTTTCATTGTACGAAGGCGCCGTGGGAAACGCGATGTAGATATCGAGGGTGTGAGATTTTCTTTGCCAATGGAATATCGCGAGAAGGAAGAAGGTGGAACACGGCTGAAACAACGACGTACGACAAGGTCTCCGTAGGTCTGGGCAACCTGGATTCGGATATAACTATGGCGCAATCTTTTTCCCGATCGAAGGACGGATGTTGCGAATGAAGCTGAGCGTAGGGCGTGTTAAAGAGGTCGATAACAAGAAAAGCTAGCCACAACCGTCGGTTTATGCTGAACCGGCGTTCTGATGGCGGCGTAGCCGTTGCTCTCTCGCGGACGGAGGTGACTTTAAACGCGGGGCAATAAATTAACGGCGTTGGGTTACGCAAGGATCAAATGTCCCCTGGAGTATGCCCGAGAGATTTATGGGTCTGCCTTCACTGGCGCAGCATGAAGGAACGGAACGGAACAGAACAGAACGTACACAACCGTACGGCTTATTATAGGCTAGTTGCTCCGCTTCTCCGTTTCTCTCTCTTTCCCCTTCCATCTGTTTCTCTCTTTCTCTGTTGCTTCTCTGCGGACCGACTGGTCTTTCAGACCCGCCGCAGGATACATGCAGGACTTTTCAGATGAACAGCTAGCCGGATGTTGTAACCCGCTAATAAGGCGCGGCCACCACTCGCTGCCCAATTAAGCTAAGCTTTACGTGGCCACCTTAAGGCCAGGCCTTGAAATGCTCTTCGATTAGATACCCTAGATATCCCATTAATTTTATCGCTCGCCCTCTCTCCTGCCTCCCTACGCCACACTCTCGCTACACGAGCCTCTCGGATTATATGACCGGTCGACGTCGCTGACAGAGGTTCAGATTAATTGCGTGGAATCCGGTGAACCACCTTGGAAAACCTTCCAGAACGGGTATTCCGAAGATTCAGTTGCCTTCGTCCGATTCATTCAACTGCGTTGCCGTTAGTATGTTGTAATAGGTGCGAATGTATCGGCGAGGAAAAATATTGCCCAAACGCGTCGCTGGATTTCTAGGGAAATACAGAAACTGCTGAACGTTCGCGTCGAAACAGTGCGCGTCTCTTTAATCCTGAACACGTGATCGAACTTCCCCAACTCGCGTCTGTCTGACTCTCCATATATTTTAAGCCCGGCAATCCGTCTTGCTTTTTGTATTTCCGTCCTAGGCTGCTTTATGTCACGTTGTTTTCGTTGAACTTTCTTCGCCCGAAGGGGGGAGGCGTCGTTTTTTCCCCGGCAAAAGCAGGCAGCATGGCCTCAGCGTAGGGGTCGCGCCACACAGTCAAGACAAACTTCGTTCAGGAATTTCGTCGGTTGTTTATGCATCGGCGCGGCTACACGCAGGGTCGCGTTCCAAGCTTCGCGAACTTCCTGCATCTGCGATCTAAAAACAAAGCCATAGACGTTCCACGCGTCTTTGGTAATCGCCGATAAAGAGAAAGATGTTTCAGGAACGGAGACGACCTCGCTCTATCGACTAGAATGACGGCAGTTTAGTTTCCTGCATAGGACGCGACCGAGCAAGCTGCACGCGATTATTCTGGCCCGAGGAAGCTGGACGATGTGGAAGCGTCCTAAGCTGGGAACAGCCACCTGCGCCAAGATGACTCGTAAAGGACGAGAGAAAAAGGAATTCGACAGAAGTCGCCGCCGGAGTAAGAAGAACGTCAAGTCGACTGACACTCATAGAGGGGTCTTAGAAGCCCTCGAGGAGAGCAGAGAGTATCTGATAGGAGGCCTTCCTTCCCTCTTCTTCCCCTTCACCTTCTTCTTTTTTTCTTTTTTTTTTTCTTCTTCCTTTCGACCGCAGACGAACAGACAGAACCGGACAAGGAGACGGAGTCTGAAAGCCAGGAGGAGAGCGCTAGAAGGTCGAGATAACGAGCAGCGAGAATGGGCCCCATGCGACGTATGCGTCGAGAATATTATTGGATCTGCTCGTTGTCCTACTTTGTCCACGATCGCCCCCTTTGTTTACACCTGCTCGTGGATCGAGTTATCGCTGAGGAGCCTTCGCGACGAACAACAAGGGACGATGATAAGGTTAGAGGTAACTGGGAATCTTGAAATTCACGACAGAGGATTTATAATGTAAGCTAGGAATCAGCAGTGTTTTAACGTGTTATCTCGCGAATAAGCAATGACAAATGAAGCAAATATATTAAAACTGCCAGTGTTTTAACGCGTTATCTTATGAATAAGGAATAACGAATGAAGCAAATATATTAAAAATCTCGAATTCTTAACCGATATTAAATTCTTGCTTGATATTAAATTTGCAGAATTTCAAGAATTCCTTGCAGCGATTCTTAAAGAAACTATAGTTGGTACGCGTAATAGGATCGTCGATTCGGACCCTTTTCGCCCCAATTTCCCCAAATTTCCAGGTTTAATACGCGAAGGAGCCCATATCCCAACGGCGTATCGTCCATAGTTGTCTCGACAGTTTATGGCGGCGGCCCAAAAAGCAAACGGACATAGGATTTCTCTGGTCTCATCCATCATCGTCAACGTTTCTACGCCCTCCTCCGGTCGACTTCCTCCCTCTTTGTTTCGCCGTATACCGCGTCCGTTTGCCTTCTCCTTTTCTGCCTTTCGACCTCACGTCATTTCCTCGACGCTCCTCCTTTCTTGCCTCTTTGGGTTCCATCTCTTTTTGAATATCTCACGAAGCCGCCATCGTTTCGGACACCAATCTCTGGCGTCTGACACTACGCGAACTAGAACGAAACGCGTTTCGAGATGTGAATGTTGATCGCCACGACCCCCGCCAGCACACACGCAGATTAAAACTGTACGCCTGCCACATGGTATCTAGGGACTTTTTTTTTATCTTTCCCACATATCGAGGGAAAAAGGGTTACAGGTGTTGAGCGGTTGCGTTTAACCCTCCTGCGTTCTCTCAGATATCTTTGAACAAGAAACGGTCAAAGTTCGACCGGATTGTACCTTCTGTCAATTAAAATTTCATTTTAGGTTAAGCTGGACGAAAAAGCGAAAGAACGTTTATTGCTACGCACGCTTTCCCATTTAGATAACATGTTGCAGATTTTCCTAACCTTACTTTGGAGAGCAGATTATCACTACCGTTTTGTTTTATAGAACAAAATGTAACGTGTAACTGTGTGATAGTAAACTGGGCGTACAAAAATAAGGCTAGTCATACAACTTGATGGAATAATAATACCTGAATGTATCTTACAACGCGATAAACGTGAAATATTTGCATCACAAGTAGCCCGCAGTTAAAGTTGAAAAAATCACAGTGTTGCCATGTAGCGAAATCTACTATACATAGCAAGATAACGTCGAAAAAGGTAGCGACGATGAAAGGTTAGGAACCTGTAAAAAAACAAATAACTAAAAGACGCGCGCTAATATCTGGTATATTTTCGCGAGACATACGCGGCGCCACGTGCCTCGATGAACAAATGGTGTCCAGTCTATAAATCTGCGCCCTCAATTAGCCAGGTCGTATGAAAAAAAAAAAAAAAGAAAGAAAACGTGGGAGGAAAAAGGAGAAATAAAACGAGGCAGGGAACGGAGTAAGGGCCATTTTAATTCCTCATTACGCGCACGGGTTATTGGCCATTTACGTAGATATTTCGCGCGATTAATTCGACGGTAGTGCGGTTTCTTCGCCGTGGTACTTTGTTCGTCCGCTAAGCATTCGTGTCAGTGCTCGGATTACATAAGAAATGTGGCGCTCGTACCACGTACACGTGTACGCAATAACGGAAGCCTCACACCTATGTATAACTGCACCGCTGCATGCTTATTTGCGACGGGGAGAAAAGGGACGAAGTGGAGGAGGGGAGGCCAAGCAGAACCGGAGGAACTCGATACCATAAATCTTTTCACGCAAAAGGATCGCAATTATCTTACGTATTAAAAGCATCAGCGATATCGATAGGCTTTTTCTTTTCTACCAAACCGACCAATTCACGTGGATCCGCGTTCGACGACGTAATATCGACACATAATTACAACGAATCAGCGTTAAATTAGAATTTCGTTCCGAGTTTGATTCCGAAGGAAAAACGATGAGGAAAAAACGATAAAAAATTTCCTTGTCTTATAATGTAAGATCCGGTGGAATGGTCGAAACGTCACGGTGCCTGGAACTTCTGAATTATAACTTCATTGTGTGTTATTTTTATGGTATCGCGATGGTGTTTCATGGGCCCTGGCTACGAGAAATATTATATTTTTTCGTATGATAATGCGTTTCGCAGAATAAACTGAGATAACGCGTATGCTGTTGCAGTTGTTACACCGCAATTACCGATGGTCGAATCCGTATAAGCCTCTGCAAGCTAATTTTCACGTTTTCTTTTTCCATCGAGCTAATTAACTTGATCACGAACCCCGAATACTATCATTCTCCGCAATTGGTTCTAATTTTATCTGCTTGGCGAATTCATTTGAAAAAGAAAATGCTAATCAATGAAAGTTTATGCGTGTGAGTGCATGCATGCATGCGAATACAACGTACGAATGACAATGAACAATTTTACCGAAGTTCAGTGTCGGCGCATCCGCGAAACTTGGGACGAGCGAACACTTACAACGTCGACAGAATTACATACCCCCAACGAAAACATTATTTACGCTGGCTCATAACGTTTCGAGTGAAACAATATTTACTAGCAAAGACAGCAAACTTCCTTGAGATATCACTGTGATTGTGAAAATGAATGATTCGCCTGAATGAATTTCGCTTTCAAATATTTTTCTTTTCCGATTCAACTACCTTGGCTACTTTCGTCAACCTTTCCTCGAGACAAACAGGAATTATCGCGGATCGTAACACATAGTGACATTTCGAAGAATAATAAAAACACTAGTTACGCAATGGTTAGGACTGGTAATACGACAGAAGCTGTCACGTGACTCGACAGGTGGCTAGGGATATTTAGTGAAAATCGTCGTCGTAAGAAATCAAAGGCGGAGCAAAGGGGCATTGTATATAGAAGAAGCTTTCACGATGAAAGTCGTGCACGTTCACGAAGCGTTTCACGATGTTCGGCAGTAAACGACACCGATGCGCACTCGCATGCCGGGGTTTCGCGAGCCAGCCAACTATGCCGGAATTTCCTAACCTATGTAACGCAAATGTCCCGCGCAAGGTGCCAGGGAATCTCGGCGGTTTCACCGGGCAAATGCCCGGGAGAGCACCTGCATCTATAAAATTGAGCCATGCATTATTCATGGAGTCCTGCTTATAGCACGCTTAGCTCAGCTGGTGTTTTGCAACGTGGAAAGAAACAGGCAGCCACGGCCACGAATGGATAGCTAGATAAATTGATATGAGGTTTATCATGATTGGTAGACCTGTAAGGGTAATACGATCGAGCGGCAAACCTCATGAGCGGTGTTAACCAGAGAAGAACGAATACTCATAGATCGAATTAGTATCGAAACCAGATATGAGGGATGTTTGTTAGAATACATCGACTCTGACGTGAGAGCCGATTGATCTTGTTTCGAATGGCTAATAAATACACGATGAATGGAATCGTGTGCGATCGACATACACATATACAACACGGAACTATGTTTATAATGGTTAAACCGAGAGAATTATTGATACAAAGCTACATATTTTGTTGGTTTTAAACGATCATAGAAGATTCTCTCTGTAAGATTTGTTCGAGGATAGATGGTGTAAACGTATATATCGTGCTTTCCATATGAATCATTTTTGTTTACTTATGGAAAGATACGGCGAAGATAGCATGAAATCAATACGGTTACTAAATAAACCACGAGGAACGAACACATATATCGTTGGACAACCCATCGAAAAGACGTAAGCGTGCCGACATCTGTGAGCAGATTCAGGCACTCGATCCTCTTTCTTCTTTTGACTGGCAACGAAGAGTATGGACCAGTCTCGTCATTCGTGAAGCACACCGTTTATCGGCGAATCAAGCAGGTTGGTACCAGCTTTCGAATTGAACCGAGAGATGGTTTCGTAAGATTATTACATTCTCCATATCCAGTGTAAGAAATGAACGGTATAAAACGTATAAAGATTCGAATTACACTCACGTGACAAATATCCAGTAAAGAACAGGTGGCAGCTTGTGAACGATTTTATAAGAGCAGCAAAAAATTCGTATCTTGAAAGTTGATCTACGTAAGAGTAAGTACTGGCAATAATTCGAGTTGTAGAAGCGAAGATTTAAGTTGAGCAGAGTTCACCGAGCAACTGAATGCTAAGGTAACAAGGAAGAAAAGGGGTCGAGGAAGCCTGACTTTGCAAGGTTGCGGCATTTTCACGGATTTGAAGAATCAGGGGAAGGGTGAAGAAAATAAGAGCAAAGACAGCGGGAGCGCCGGAACCTGTGCTCTTACCCAACCCGGGACAGATACCTCCGGGTTAAAGAAAACGGCTATTATCACTTGGTTATTGCCGCCATAAATCCCCAACTCATTATTCCGAAATTACCCGTGCGATTCTTTGCAGTCACGGTCGACTCCAGCAGATTTCCTTAAAGCCTTTCTTACGCTACAACCCAAGATATTCGAAAAAGCAGAAGGTATTTATTTCTTGTCCCCTTGAATATATCACGCTCAGCTTCATAAAGATCACGAAGAGGCTGGAATTTCGTCAAACAGAACGAATTCTCAATAGAAATTGCCCTTGTCTTTGCAGAAAGTACTTGGAAAGAAGAAATACTAGCTCAATATACTAGATTTCTGTCCAACTAGACAGACGAAGGAAGGTGAGTGAAAACAAGCGAACTAGTTCAGCATACCATCGAGTGGAAGCGAGCAGCAGCGAGTTATCATGGGAATAAAAGTGGATGAGCGGAGACTCTGCCAAGCCGTGGAGCCAACACGGGCACAGTCAGCAAGAGAACTTTTATGGGGAGGTATACGCTTACGTGTGGTGAAACCAGCGAGAGCTAAAAGGTCAGGGCAATAAATAACTCGGGATGTCGGTATACCTAGAAACTGGAGACATTATGCCAATCTTGGCTTGCGAACCGTACGAATGTGGTCTAGTTTTACCTACTGTTGCATAAATCTGAAAGCGGCCGACTACCTGCCGTCCTCTCTAGAAATCTTGCTTTCTACCCGAACCTTTTGGTCACGCGGGAAAATCCTTGAGCCTATTTTCGACAATCGCCTCACGTATTATTTCCTCTCTGACTTTACGAATGTAACATTCCTGTTCTTTCTCTCTTTTTCTTCTCTTTTTGCTACTTCCAGATACAAAGATTCTTTCCTTCGCTATACGATTTTTGAAATGCAGGAAACGAGCAGGTTAATTCGGATGCAAATGGAAGATTCAACATGGCTGCTTCTCGATTTCTACTGGCATTCCTAACCCTTTACATTTATAGACCAGGTAACGTTCTGTGCTAGACAGTATTTACCGTGAACCCTACTTTCACTGAATTTGATTATTTTCATTCAGCTGAAACAATTTTGTGTATTTCAAGAGGCTTCAAACTCTCGATACAGTGCATCGTATATCACTGCAATATGAGGTTATGTCATATGTCCGTCAGAGACATCTTAGCGAATTTCAAAGCTCCTAACACGACGGTCACGTGACTTTGTGTATACTTTCCCCACGATTTGAACGCAAGCAACAGACATTTTGAACGTGTACATTGAAAGTCCATCTTACCAAATTGACTTCTCATCCACGGGTAGAGCGGACTTGGTAGGTTGGCAGTGGCCGCACCTTGCGGAGTGGCCTGCTGCTGCTGACTAAGCGGCGACGTGACCACCCCTTGGTGTTGCTGAGGTTGCTGTTGTTGTTGCGGATGCATGCCAGGCTGAGATTGCTGCGACGCCGCCTGCGTTTGTTGCTGCTGTTGGTACATCATATGCTGCTGCTGCGCCTGAAGATGTTGATGCTGCTGCTGCTGCTGTTGATGTTGCGACTGTTGCGGCTGCATGTGAGGATGTTGCGAATGCATTTGGTGGTGCATCTGCGACTCCACCAATGGCGGGCTGTCCGGTCCATCGAGTACCGTACCCTGATGATCGACCGCGGCCGCTTGAAGCTTGCAACTCGCATAGACAATAGGAGTGGACGGATGTCCGTTCGGGGTCGGTGTGTGTCCCATGTGGCCCATACCGGGGCTCGGGGACGTCGACCTGTAACCACCCAACCCGTCCATGCTGCCGTGCTCCTGTTGATGCTGATAATAGGTCGCGTTCCGCATGTCCATCCGATTGTACGGAGGAAACCTCGGATAAGGCATATCTTGCTGGCTACCAGCGGCCCCATAGTGATGGCCAGGCACTCCCTGACGTAGGAGACTAGGATCGCATGGATCCCCGGTTTGCTGAGATGGCTGTTGTACCGACTGCGTTTGCTGGGGCACCTGGACGGCGGCACCGTAGTGCTGCTGATGCTGATGCGGGTGTTCCACCCCGCCATTACGCAGGTCCGGGATGTACGAATTCGCGAAGTACGAACTCATGCTACTGTCCCACCTGGCCCACCTTCTAATGCCACCTCGATCTTTTTGTTTCCCTTACGTGTCCTCACGCTTCTTCGTTTCCTAGTCGTTGATCGTTAGGCAGGGTTTTTAATTTATTCTCCACCTACTACTACTCCTCCTCTCCTCTCCTCTCCTCTTCGTTTCTCCCTGTCTTCGCACTGGCAAACTAGACGCCTGTTTTTGTCTTCACTTTTTATAGTCGGATTTCCGTTTTTTTTTTCTTTCTTTCTTTCTTTTCTTTGTACTCGAATACCTGCGTACGGACACACTGGCACACGTCCTTACATATACATGAATAAATTTCTATTATTTATACATATAGTATCACCTCCTCCGGCGCGACTCCTCCCTCCTCGCACTCACTCTCGGACAACACGCGCGCGCGCAACACTCTTCGTATCACACCAACATCACCGTGTATCACTTAGCGTATCATCGAATTATGTATACTCTTCGATACTCTTGTCTCGTTCCTTTGCCCGTTTATCACACTCGACTCATCGATATAGAAAGAAAAACTAGAAACTGGAGCACTACAGAACCGTGAGTTATCAAGCTGCGGGGGTAGTTTAGGGGGCAGGTTTAAAACTTGTACACGAGGGGGGGGGGGGGGAAGATGGTAATCAGAGTTCTTCTTCGGTGTGGTACCTTCGTTCAAAACGCCAAGCCGCTCCAGACACGTTCCGTTCCTCTGTCCACCCTGCTAACGAAGTTATGCCACACCTGTAACACGAGAAAGATAATTCAATCGATTTTAATAATAACAATTGATTAAAATATTCTAACATATATTGTGGAGTGTTAAAACGGTGATAAACGCGGTAAGAGAATTTTAACGAGAAAATAAAAAAAAAAAAAAAAACAGATTTTCGTTGCATTGTCGTATTTTATTATTTTGAATTTGTTTCTCTTTTCGATAAAAAGATACGGATAGAAATAGATTTTGGAATTTCGGTCGAGTTACAAAGTACCGTGTTTTATACCGAGTTCGTTCATTAGAGCAGTCGCTGAAGCCGGCAAAAGCTCCGTTTGCTGATCTTTCGACGAACTGAACGAACAGAAGTGAGTTTTACTCTAAATGACAGAAGGCGAGTTACACACGTGCTCGTCACGGTGACGGCCATCGCCCAGACGCCAAACTCGCTTGTCCCTTCTGTGTGGGCGGGCTAAACGATCGTTAAATTTGGAAAATTCCCGTCCATTAAGCAACACGGCTACTGAACGCCTCGTCGAGATTCTCCCCAAGTCTACTAATTTTTTTGTTGCACTGCTTGCCGACATGGATTCCGCGCAACTCGTTAGTTAGTACGTAACTAGAATCGCGGCGTTGCCTTTCTTTTTAAGAACTTCGGACAAAGCAAAGTTCCGGAGAGCGAGAATTATATTTCCGATACGGTGAGATTGATTTTACTAGAGAGATCGTTTCTGTGCAAAAGCAGTAACAGGCAGTCGTTACACAGAGCGATAACGTTCGTTTAATTAATAATAGATTTAATGATAGATTGAAAAGTGGCGACAATACCGATAATTTCACAAATTTCGAAACATCGACGATCCGTCGGTCCTTTATCGGCTGGATCTTCAATCTTCCGGACCGATCTTCCGATCAGGCCCGGAAACCTTCCATACCGACCGTGCGTCATTTCACCGGTATCGTCCTGAAGTTAGTTTTTAACTCAGTGCTTCCACCTGAGTATCACGTGTCTGTGTACCTGCTGCCTCATACCACTTGACGCCACTGAAACGTCTGATAATCAACAACGAAACCTACTTCCTTCATGCAATGACTACACTCTACACACAATCCAAGCTATTCGCCTGAAGTATGCAAACAAAGTGTCTAAACGTCTATTTCGAATGCTTTCTATCAATTCAGTCATGGCACTAAGCTATGTTCACAGTGAATGAGTATTCGAATAAACTGACGTTCCGAATTCAAAATATGTATACAAAACGTAACTATACTAATAAACCTATCGTGATATTTAACGTTTAAAATGAATCTCTTCCTAGATTACTTGTTAGACAAAAATGGGAATTTCCATAAAAGCTGGCAATCTACTTCTAAACGTGTGCATTGCGGTTTTCGGGTACTTCATACAGCAGAACGCCGGCTGGTCCGAATGCACATCTACTATACTAACTATAGCCTTAAACAATTAAACAGACAATTCCTAGAACCAGTTTCTATGAACGAACAAACACACCAGCCATTTACAGAACAAATTGGTTGGAAGAGTGAGAGGAGCGAACGATAGCCGATTCCGCGAGTAATAAAAAAGGGAAAAAAGGGCTGCGATTTCAGACGAGAGAATAGAATGCACGGTGCGACGGCATTGTGGGCAGCACGGTGGTCGTATTGGTAATGGTAGAGAGCACGCGGGCATGGGAGACGGGCACGGATGTACAAGGGGATCGGAAGGTGGGGGGGAAGGATAAGGGCAAGGGGAGGGGTGGCAGGTTGAAGGGCTACGGGTGGAGGTGGGGCCCTTGGGAGTTTGCTGTACACGGGAATGGGTCGGACGCGGGACGATCGCGATTAACATTCCGGCCGCTAGCTCGCTGTTCGCGCGGCGCTTTCATTAATTCCAGCGTATTGATTCCTCGGATTGATGAATGGCCGCCGATAGCGATTCCATGCGCTCCGTACTCGGCTGGCCGCGCTCCCCGCACCGCTGCCCGCCCGGATCGCGTATAAATTCTACCTCTCGCAGGATTTTAACTCAATTCCCGCTTTACGGGCTCGCCCTTACGTATTCTTTCCCCTCCACGGAACAGCAACATTGTCCTTCTGCCGCGCGAGTTATTTTTGTTTCTCGTTTCTCTACCTCGCCAACCTCTTTCCCAGCGATCGAGGTTTACGGCTCGTTTCCATTGGAACCACGCGACGCGTAACACTTTGCTTCCGTCTGCTATCCTCTCTTTCTTTTTTCCTTTTCTCGTTCTCTCTCTCTTTTTTTTTCCTTTTTTGTCTTTTTCCCCCTCTTTCGAAGAGACTCGTTCGAACGCAGCTTAGCACAGAGCTTCCTACTTTGGCGCGATTAAACGCGATCGCTGTTACGCCAGCCGTGTAATAAACCGTTTGAAATGGAAAACGTCACGCCTGGGTATTATCGGAAACGTTCGCATTGTCTTGCCGTGAAAACGTTTTTGCTATTCTCTCGTTGGAAAGTGGCGTTTAATTACGTAGAGGGAACTCGTATTTAACGGAAAGCCGCTTCCTGAACGGTGGAAATGACTGGAAAAATGGCAGATAAATTCTTCCGCGTGACTATCGATGTCGAAATCTGCTTCGACACGGCAACTTTTTCAAGGACACGAATTCAGGTCATCGAGCTTTATTCGGTGGTGACACCGACCGGAAAGGGCATAAACTAGCTAGCCATTTAAAGCTCTAAGAAGTTCATATTATTGCCGGCAGATGGCGATGGCGATAGCCAGAAAGAGTGGAAAAAACGGGGTGGAGCGTGTCTGACAGCTGGGTGGGTTCGGGTCCAAGGTGATTGAAAACAGGGTGGAGCGTCACGTGACGCCATAGTTGGATATGGAAGTGACGTCAGACAGCTATGATGGCCTCTAGTTAACAAAATGGCTCCTCGCTGGGGAATTTCTTTGTCCCTCGCAGTTGTTTACTGGTCGTTGTTATCAAACTGTAAAAGGAAGTTGTCGTCCTATTAGCTCGAGCAACGATTCTTCCGAAAGTCATCGAGCATATAAACTCGTTTGATCCTTTTCAAGTAATTATTCGAATCAAACGCAACTATCAACAAGTTTCTTTTTTTCGATCCCACTTTCATATGTACAACGTACGAACATTGAAATGTAGTCTTTCACAAGCTGCATGGTTTACACGAGACATTTTGCTATTGATCCGTTTGAATAAAATAACCACTTGTCCGCGTCAGCGACACGTTTCAGTCGCAAAACGTTTAAATAAAACCGGATAACGTGTCTATCTATCGCGTACCAATTGCGGTGAAATCTCACTCGAACGATCTTCGATCGTTTCTCGCTTGCCACGCCATCTACGTAATCTTATTAAATTAGCAAAACGCCTGCATCTTCTTTATGTTCAACATCGCCATATCCGTTTCCCCTGGCTTGCGACAGGAAGCCATAAAACGTACAGCAGAATGAAGAAAGAAAGAAAGAAAGAAAGAAAGGAAAAAATGAAGCAGAAACTCCTGCCTACTGCTATTTCACAAATAAAACGTTCTCGTTGAAACACGATACCACCAGCCAGCCCAGCGATAAACTGACGAATGCTAATCGAGCGGTGAAATAGTCGCGCGACGATCCATGAAAGTTTCACGCGGTCGTTGAAACAGCGTTGTTCGAATAAACGGCGAAATATCGCGGCCAGCTGGAAGATTCAGTGGTCACCGTAAACGGTGGCAGGATTTGACAGTTATGGGACTCGTAGCTCGTGCCAGTCGTTCGCACGCCGTGAAACGGTCGTAAACTAAACGAGGTCGTAAAACGGTGACCCTCGAACCAGACCAGGCCACCTCTTCATTCTCCACAAGCATCCAGGAGAAAAAAAAAACAACGAACATAAAATTACGACCTTGAGAGCGCATTCCAGTTCCGGCCGCGTCGATCGGATCCCTGCGACCACCGCGTTTCCGCGCTGCTCTCGTGGCGGCTTTTTTCCGAACTTCCGCTGCGTCTGATCCAGCTATTGATAAACGCTTTGCACGTGGAAACTTCGTTTCGTTGAATATATTTACGACAGGCTGATGAATGTTGCGAAAAAATATTTGATAATTCGAGGCTCGGTTGGAGAGTAGAGATATTTTTGAAATTTTGATAAATAGGCGTGAAACTATCTAAACGGCGAGATAGAAATGTTTAAGTCCCCATGAATATGCATGGCAGCGTCCTTCAATTTCTCTGGTAAGTTCTAGTTTTTTTTTTTTTTTCTACTTTTAATTTTGTAGGATGGAAGACTTCTTCGATGTGTAATTTTAATAATTTGGTAATTTTATTCTAAATTTTGGAACGACTATGGACACGTATGTGCGCTGATGTATTTTAACTTTTGAATCCAAAGTTTCCCGAAATGAAAGATTCTATCGGTCATTTTATCGGACAATTTATCGGACATTTTTTCTTCGAGTTCTGATACCGGAAAAGAGGATGAAAGATATTACACGATTAACTTATCTATCTACATTTTTTATATCCGCGTATAGTATTTCAGCGTAATTGAAACCGCGTGTCTGACTTTTTTACTTTAATTATAGATTGTTCTTTTTTTTTTTTTTAATATGACGTAATTTAACAGAGAAGAAACAAGTTGCGATAGATAAAGATCGGACAAAATTTACAAATATCGGTACGCGAAATCGTTGAGGTTGATGAATATTTACATCGATCGTGCAGTGTGGAAACAGACGTAGCAGCGCAATTAAAGTCTCATAGGGAACACTAATTGCATGTCATTAATTTACGAATCGCGTTAGTAATAAGCAAATGCTTAGCGAAGTCTGGTTACGAAGTTACGCGACGAGAAGGAAAGAATTCCTTCGTATTTTCGAACCCACGAACCAGTTCGAATAAAATAATTATGCCACTTTTTTCCTAACAAACGTATCTGTTACATAGTAAATTGGCTGAGCGTGCCCTTATCTCGATTCGAAATCTGCATCACTTCCATCCTCTTGAATATGTGTAGCCATCGAGCCGAGAGAGCCGACGATAAACGTTCGTTGGCGTAGTAAAACGCACTCTTGTTGATCTTATTTCGCGCGAAAAAAGAATTACAGGATTCAACAGATGCTGAGTTTATTAAAAATTGTGATGCAAGCTTCGTGTAACAGTTAGTCGAAAACGTGGAGTGACAATTTTCGCTAGGAAACTTCAGTTCCGAGAAACATGATGTTTTCAATGTTAAGTACGTGCAAGTATTTAGGAAAATATCTCATTTTAACTTTAACCAAATCTCGTTTCTTACAGTTTCGGCCTTTTTTCACAAATGGGATGATCTTCTATCGATTATTTTTTATTTAGCGTATTCAATCGGAAATAAACGAAGCGCAGATACACTCGATTTTCGCGAAAATGTCATTCTGCGTTACAACGCGTTCTATTAGGTTAGGTCATTGCCACCTAATGACAAAATCCGCAAACACGTAGTTGCCAGTCCAATAGTACGATTATTTCTCCAACGCCCTCTTTAACTGTCTCGTTACAATTATCCGTTTTTAGAACGATAGGAAAAAACAATTACGAAAACGAGTTACAAGGGCAAATGGAACGAGTTGTCGATTCGAAAACTACAGCCTGTATCGAAAATCGTGGGCGATTTCTCGAACGAAAGTCGAAAATGTATTGTATCGGGTTGGTAACCAAGTGATTGCAGATTTTGTCATTACCAACCCAATATATACAGTTCATTGTGGATGGTTGGAGGCGAATCGTCGAGAACTGAGATTAGATAAAACGAGATAGCTATGGACTCGGTATAGTGTTGCAATCGCTACATCTCTTGATTCTCGCGATGCTTCGCCACCTCGATTCGACCCATGAATCTGCAAAACCACAATGCACACGAAATGTAAATAGAGCGGAATGCAATGGAGTGATATTATCGACGAGAGCGTCTCGCGCGTGGTAAACACCGACGGGATCTTTCTCGGAATGTGATCTTGAATCGGGCTAACCGCGATCTTCGGCGTTAGTTTGGTATATTTCACAACTGAAACGTGATATCGCTCGAACTGTTCCTCGGAATCGAAGACATTCGAATGTACGTACACCCGCTATATTTTTCCTTATTTCGAACGTAACTCTCGAACGAAAAGTATGGAAAAGTGAAAAGAAAGTTTTAGTCTTGCTGTCTCATCCGCACTACATTACCAACACCTTCAAGCTAATAGATACATACAAGACAACACACACACACAAGCAACGATAAATACCATAATGTTCGAATACTTTTTCTAGTCACCGTAATAAATTCATTCTCGTTTTCTCGAAGAAGCAGGTCAAGCGTTACAGTATTTTGCACAAACTTTATCTAACCAACGAGTAATTTCTTCATTCCACATTTGTATAAATTCAGATCGCACTAACTGTTTGTATTTTCTAAACGATTATTCCAACATTCTTGCGCACGTATACACAAATAAAAAGCGAATGAACTTATTAATACTGAATCCGGATGAATTTCTTTTCACCCCGTAGAAAAATCCAAGAAAAACCTTGCGCGAAGAGTAACGGACAGCGTCGAGGTATAGTCGAGGGAAATCAGCGAAGAATACCGTTACGCACGGTGGAAGGTGTCCAGCTGGCGGAAGGTCGAGTAGGCATTGAAGGGTGGCCGCGATCAAGGTTTCTCGAGCGCACCGCTGCTCCATCGAAAAGGATCGCGGTTCTATTCGTGTGTGAGATCGTTTACGCGAACACACATGGAACTGGCGGCAGCCGGACCGGTGAACGGAGAACCAACACGCCAGCGGATCAGCCAAATGCTAACATGCATATGCGATTAGCATAATCGAGTCGGCCTGCAGGAAACCAGTTTGCAAGGCCGCTCAAAAGCCGGCCGCCCAATAGCTTATGTCGCTCTCCACGCACGCCGCATCCGTAATTCCATTTCCCCTACCGAGTTCGCATCGTCTCGCGTCAGCTGACCGCGAGAAACGGACCTGACCGTTCGTTCCCGTCCCGCGCTTCCACCGATTGCAAAATCCATCCTGGCGAACGTGTTTCACCAGGAATCCGATAACATTTAGTATCGCAGCAGGTAGGTTCTTTCAACCACGATAAAGGTCGCTGTGGATACTTCAAGTGATTAGTAATGAAGCTACGGTGGCTACGAACATTCGTACAACATTGTATTTCTTATAGCATTGATGTATGGCATTATGTAGTCTCTTTCGTTTTATAGGAAAATGGATGCACAACAATTTTCGTTTTATATTATTTTACCGAATTACGTATGATCCGTTTTATTCTATCAAGATGAAGATCACAACATTTTATAGGTTAGGTTCCATGTTTGTATAAAGATGCGTCGTGGTAAAAAACGCGTCTGTAAAAGAGACACTTTTCGGACGACCTAATGGATAGCAATTAATAAAAAGGAATACTCGAATGGGGTTCCACCAGTGACACATTCTTATAGAAGTTGAATTAGTTACATAATATCCCAGTTGCGTGAGTGATACATTGGGTAGGCCGACTAGGTGATTACCATCTAATGACAAAATCCGCCATCGTTTAGTTGACAACTCAATATTTCTGCAGTCCCTGTCGATCGTTTCAGTCTAACAAGCTACAGATATTCGCGAATGTTTACAAACGAAGGAAGCACGTTAGCTGCTTGAAACTTGATACAGTGTAACATAATCGCCCCTTGCCAAAACACACTGCATGTGTTTCCGACTCTTATTCGAGATCTTCGCTCGATTGGATGCAAGTATATCGAATTTCGTATCGTTTAGCGGTGTTTACATGCAACTAGCAAACTTCAGTGCTATGAGAAAGAAACCTAATGAAGAACGCTTCTTTGGAAAATAAGGATGCGTGTGAATATTTTTTTCACTGTATATTTATACACTTTCATTTGTTTTGTTAAACAGCTTAGTGTTTAATTATGTATATGAACGCCTTATCGGTTGAATCTATTTATCTGTATATCAGCTACTATTACATGGAAAATAAAATTAACCAGTTTAACTTCCGAGTATCGGTGTATCATAATATCGAAGTGCGCAATAGCACTTTGTGTGGTGAATAAACGATATACAATTTTCACGCCGGTCAATATGTTCAAGTATACTGACATACATGACTGCTTTTATGAAATATGCTATTTACAATCAATTTCGAAAAATCAACATATTAATTCGTTACGACATATGATATCAATATCGTGCCGATATTTCATAAATCTTTTGCAATGTGCAAATTACCGATCATGATAAATCGCCGTGAATAATATACACCTATATAACAAAATCAAGCTCGAACAGATAAAAACAGATTATTAAATTCTTCCTAAACATTCATCAATTTTTCAAACAGTCGACAAGCCACAGGATCGTGTTACACGTTGAGGAAAATTCACCATCGTGAGTAGTACCAAAATGTTGGTACATTTAGACATATTTATAATAAACAGAGATACCGAGACACATATAGACTTCCGGAAAGCGTTGCTGGCTAAAGGGTGTGCCAAGAGGAAGAAGAGGGTCGAAACAGTAGACCATGAACGTCGTAGATAAATCCTACCAGTGTTTTGCTAGCCGACGATATGTATTACAACCTCGCGTACATTTTAACCTTCCTCTATGTTCTTTTCTTTCTTTTTTTTTTTTTTTTTCTCTTCTGTTAGTTTACAACTTACTTGGGTCGCATGGCGTCAGTTACCATCCTATCTTTTTCTATTTTTCTCTCGCTCGCCTCTCAATTCTGCATTCGAGATTATCAACGCTCGTATTTTTCAACGAGCTGTCCCGACCGAAGTTGTTTTTGTTTTCCGGTCGCGTAGATCGAAGGCAACCACGTGCTCGATAACGCTTTTTGTCCTCATAGATACACTCGTTTCAATGAAACCTTTATCGGCTACCAACGTGATTGATTTCCTTTTTTCTTTCTCTTTTTTTTTTTTTTCGCCATTTCGAATCTCGTTAACACATTCTGCACAACTTCCCGTCCACGTGGTGCGTATCATTTTGAAACGAATAACGGAACAAAAAGTTGCAGATCACGGGATCGTTGGCTCTCCGATTCTGACGCCACTTTGGGACATATCATATAAATGATGATAAATGACATAATTTTTTAAGCTTCTCGAAGTTGATCAAGTCTTCTATCAGCCAAACGAGGAATATCTTAACGGTGTGACGAGCAGTGCTTACAGAGTTTTGGAAAAAGTAGGAGAAAGTACGTTTAACTTGGAAACTAAATAAGAATTTTAGCAGCATGGGATTGATTGAAAACACATTGAATTTCAAAACTGCTTTCCTATGAGAAACAGGTAGCCTAACTCATCATCCTCTTTCTCGGTAGCAAACTTTTATTTTTTAGTTTTATTTACTAATTGTTACTAATATACTATATAATATAATATATAATATAATATATAATATTTAATATAATATATAATATATAATATTATATAATATTTAATATTATATAATATTTATTATTAATAATATATAATATATATATATTTATAATAATAGGTAGCCTAACTCATCATCCTCTTTCTCGGTAGTACACTTTTATTTTTTATTTTTATTTACTAATTGTTACTAATATACTATATATATAGTATATTATATATTTATAATATTATATATTATATTATATAGTATATTAGTAACAATTAGTAAATCAAAATAAAAGATAAAAGTGTATTAATAATATATATATATATATAGTATATTAGTAACTTAGTATATTATATATTAGTATATTAGTATATTAGTAATTAGTGTATTAGTATATAGATATCTATATATATATATACCAATGGTAATACTAATGGTATATATATATACTAATACTACATATAATCTATATATATAGATTACACGTGATATTTTGCATAGAATATTTATACTGATATGGAAAATTGTACATATTTTTACAGATTCATCGGATGGCCAATGTCAGATGAACGAAAACTCCTTTTCACTGGACACCATCGCCGCATTCGACGTGTTAAAAAGCTTCTCCTGCCTGCGATGCTATTGAAACAATCGTTTTTCCGCTTTCGACAATTGAATATGAACGTGGCGTTGGCGAACGTGATGCAATCGACGACCGGATTTCACAGGAATATAATAAATGCAGAGGCAAAGACTTTGCTTCGCCGATGACACATAACGTATGACGTATCTCGTAAGCAGATGTGACTCGACGAAATATTTTAATATATATCAGCTCGTGAAACGTGTTGAAATTATCACGAACATGGACATGTTCTGGCGAGACTCGATACGATGAATAATGCGTCTCCTACGACCAATCGCTGTAATTTATTCGACGCGATGGACGACGAGCAGAAGCTTCGCAAAGTATCGAGCGATAAATAGACCGGATTTTCGGGCGTAATTTACTCGAATCATCTCGATTGGCCTCGTTAAATCGAAAGGCTACCGTAGAAACGCGACGAATAATCCTATTCGGAATCGTCCTAATTTCCTCGGCAATTTTAATCGCCGAACATCATCCTCGAATTAAATGAGAACACCAGAAAGATAGCTAAACGCCAGACCGAAAATAGATAGCGCGATCGATAATCGGTTCGAGCATGGAAACAAAATTTTGTTTGCATAAATTCGAAAGTTTGATTAGCTGCAAAATTATTTAGCTAATTTTGACGCCTGATAGCTTCGCGTGACTCCTTTTCTTTGATAAATAACGACTTACAAATATCAAGTATTTTTACACGAAAAAGCTTTCTCACTAAAGGAAGAGATACCTATCGATAAGAAGATTATAGTTAAAACGAAAGCTAAAAATTATAACGACGTTTTTATGGGAACAATAACTTTTACACGCTCTTTGCTTTCGACGATGAATTTATAAACTGGGCAGGCGTGTCGACTCAGCCTTAAAAACATCAACGTCTACGTTATATCGATTTCAATGGTCACGGGTCACCTTCGTTCGTAACGCAAAAACAGTAAACAGAGGGAAGAGAAATCGAGCAGAGAGAAGCGAGGGAACACCGAGGATTCTCGAAGTAGATCGCTCGAATTTTGCGCGTCGTCCGCGCAACGGGGTGCCTAACACCCAGCGTTGCCATTTACTTGCTGTCGCGTTGGTGGCAAAGCGTTGAAAAGCCTAGCAGAATCGCAACGATCCCAACTTTCACATTTTTTCGTGAAAACTTTTTTCTTTACGACCCATGAAATTTAGGGCAGTCAGCTTTCTCTTTTCGACCCCGGTACGTTTTGACTCGAGGGTCAATGGTTTCTTGAAAAACCAGGAGAAATTAAAGCTGCTTCGTTAAACTGTTTCACGCCATCTAGTCCGTTTTATCTTGTCACGAGATAACGAACAGAATTGCAGCTACGACATTTTTATTACAAGAAACGAGGTCGTTTAGCTGACAGTGAACTTTTAATATTCAGATTAGCGTAGCTCTGCGTGACATAAAAATTTATTTTTTTTTTTTTTTTTTAGGAACTTGTTCCTCAAATCTTTTATTTCGTTTTCTTAAAAGATACGTTTGTCGGCGTTGGAATATTTTCTTGAAGCGAAGTGAAGTTGAACCTTTGCGCGTGCGACGTTGCGCACATATGTACAACGCTGTATTTCAGTAAGTAATTAAGCAATCAACTAAACGACAAGTTTAATGAGTTTCAGTGCAATGATTTTTTGCGAAACTTCCTGGAAAAATGTGTCTTTATTATTAGCATTGGGTAAAAAATAATTTTTCTCGGAAATTAACAAAGGGCACTTCTGAAAGGGCAAATAAGCTTGCAAATTGAAGAATTATTTGGTAACATTTATTAATATAAATCGATATTTTCAAAGATGAATTTCCAAGCAGTTTTTACTTTTTATAACGATAATTTTTTTCACATGACAGACCAAGATGTTTCGACACAGAAAGTACTAAATGACGCGCGTGACTTCGTTTGCGCGTGAAAGCCAAAACCGATAGGATCTCGAGCGCTGACATTGCGTACACAAATAAAAAGCGGCGTTTCCTGAGAACGTTAAGTTTCACCTGGCTGACGAGGTTAAAAGTCGTCGGCAAGGTTCCACAAGATCTAGATTCCACTTTGTTAATAACCGTTTCTGAGGAAGACACCGCGTGCTATCTCATGGTCCATCAAGAAGCAATGAAAGTTTCCTGGATGAAGTTTAAAAGTCGCAGGGAGATAGTCGGCGAATTAAGGGAATCTCTGACGGCATAAAGTCACGGGAACAAGAGCGACAACTAGCACTGTTTCAAACCGTGGAATTGCTGCAATAAACGGACAATTAACACTAGAACTACCACACCAGTCAAATTGACTGGTTTTATTTTAAAATTCCTACTTTATGTTATACCGTTTTCTGCAATGATGTAACGACTTTTGCAACGTTAACTAAAAGAATAATATAATGAGTTTTATTTTCTTTTTTATCTATTCAAACTGAAAATAATTTTGTATCAAGGCTACTCGTACCAATAGCAGTCAAGATGACTGGTACTTGTCAAAGTGTGAAAGGGTCCTGCAATTTGTTCATCGAACACAATTAACCAGTTTCCTCGTTCTGTACAACTTGCCACGCGTCTTTTAAATTTTCACCGCGTATCATTCGATACGACGATATCGGTTATCAGGAAAATTCCGGATCGATCGCTAGATCGCTAGATGCTGACGCTAGAAATACCACAGCAGTCGAAACGACTGGTTCTACAATTTTATAAACGTGACGTCCCTCGTTTAGGGACGATGGTCCCAGATGGATTAAAATACCAAAAATGTACTACATAAATGGCATTGCTTCTGTAAGAAAGTAATAAATCAATAAATATACAAATATTCTATCATTAGGTATTTTTCAAAGATCAGTCATTTCACTGGTTTTGGTAGAAATAGCTTCGTGTTAACTATCGGTGGTTCTAGTGTTAAAGTGCGCTGAGAGATTGCGATTTCTAAGAAAGGAAAAATAAATACAGTGGCTGACGAAAGTATTCGAACGCTTACATATGCAAACTCGAATGGCTGAGACAATGTACATTAAAGTAATTTGCTTAGACAAGCATATGTCAACAGGAAGATGGTCTTCAGATTATGTCAGTAAAATTTGAAAAGGATTGAACAACGTAATTAAATGGAAACCTCGAACGAGTGTTCAAATTTTAACCCTGTTACGGTCCTCGAATTTTTATATTTTAATATCGTTCACATTTTAACAAACGACGAGAACTGTAATGTTCTAAGAACAGGTTTAACATAAATTGAGATGTTTCTCATATTACGTACAAAGTGAAAATATTTCTCAACGTTAGATAAGATAAGTAGAATATTAAGTTACACTATTCCATAACAGCCGAACACTTAACGCGCTTTTTTTGTGCTCCGCATGTATCGCTTTCTGCTGGAATATCAACAAACTGTGTACACCAAACGATCGGCAAGGACTGTAGAACCGTACTTTATCGTTCGTTCAATCTTGACAAAAATATGCCATAGAACCTTATTTGAATTCCTTTAATTTAATAATAATTGTATTATTAATTGAATCCATTCGATAGAACGGTATCTGATAGTAGCTGTTTTGACAATTTAAAATTGCTAATCAAAATTCATGATTCAAGATAGCTGCTTTCCACAGGGACAAGTCGAAAGGGTGAGATAATTGATAATTTATGAGCGCATGGTTAACCGACGGGACAGGCTCTATACAAAGACCCTAATACTTTTCCAAAACACTATACTACACCTTTCGTTACGCGTAACCTTAACGTTTACTCATCCTTATTGCCGACACTCGAACCTTCCATTAGGAAGCACCTTCCTCGGAAAGAGTAATTATCGAGGAAGAACGTAACATCTGGAACAATGGTGCCCCGATAGATTTCACTTCCTAATCATTTCCACGAAGATTTCCTAACTGCTCGTTCAATAAAGTGAAATCCTCGTATTCTCGGCGATAAGCTTAAAATTTGACCACCAAGTAGATACTTGAAATTGCAGGGAGTATATGTTTATAATAAAATTGAATTTATTAATCAGACGCGATTAAACGTTAACGAAAGTAGCTAATTAATAATATAAAATAATGGGGAAATAAATAAAAATAATAATAAAATAAGCGATGCGCAAAATTGTTCAAGTTTGGAATTTTATATTTGGATTTTTAGAACCGCAAGTAACTGTGGATATTCTGGATATTGAGAGCACGAAGACAATTTTTGTGTTTTTAGTGTATGAATCAACTTCATCTCATCTAACCAAACCATCTGTCCATTAAAATCACAGAGATAATTGTTGAGGAACGAGTAGATGAATTTGTAATAGAAAAATGTATTGAAATAAATACAAGTGTAGGTATAGTGTATGGGGTCAAAATCAAATTGTTATCATTATTTACTAATTTAATGTATGATATTGTTGAAGTTGATCGACAGAAGAATTGGATGAATTTATTATTAGAAAATTATATTGTAATAAGTATAAGTACAGGTATAGTGTATGGGGTCAAAATCAAATTGTTATCATTATTTATTAATTTAATGTATGATATTGTTGAAGTTGATCGACAGAAGAATTGGATGAATTTATTATTAGAAAATTATATTGTAATAAGTATAAGTACAGGTATAGTGTATGGGGTCAAAATCAAATTGTTATCATTATTTATTAATTTAATGTATGATATTGTTGAAGTTGATCGACAGAAGAATTGGATGAATTTATTATTAGAAAATTATATTGTAATAAGTATAAGTACAGGTATAGTGTATGAGGTCAAAATCAAATAAATTGTTATCATTATTTATTAATTTAATGTCTGATATTGTTGAAGTTGATGGACAGAAGAACAACTGGATGAATTTGTAATAGCAAAATATATTGAAATAAATACAAGTGTAGGTATAGTGTATGGGGTCAAAATCAAATTGTTATCATTATTTATTAATTTAATGTGATATTGTAGAGGCTGATCGACAGATCAACTGGATGAATTTATCATTAGAAAAATACATTGAAATAAATATAGGTATAAGTGTAAGTACAGGCATAGTGTACAAGGTCAAAATCAAATAAATTGTTATCGTTATTTATTAATTTAATGTGTGATATTGTTGAGGTTGATCGACAGAAGAACAACTGGATGAATTTATTATTAAAAAAATATATTGGAATAAGTATAAGTACAGGTATAGTGTACGCTGATCAACATCCTCACTCTCACAGTGTTACACTACAATAGAAGAAGCTATGATAGGAAGCACGTTCATATATTTCTAGCAAAGTACATTACCAAAAAGTTAAACTTGTAGCTGCAGCTGAAGGCTACAAGAAGCAGCAATAGAAATCTACTTATAGTTTTTTTGTTTCAACACTTTGTAACCCAAAACATAATGTATATTCAAGGGCACAATAATATGCACCTCTCCCTATTTACAATATTTTTGTCTCACTAAATTCTATTTTCTGCGATTTCCAGGTCACGGATATACACAAATAAAGATGTAGAGTTTTTCTTGAAGTAATTACTTCAACAATAGTCAACGCAAAGATCGATCCAACGTTAATGCGAAAGAACGACAAAACATGACAAAAGGCGAGGGACGCGTGTCTTCGCTGAGAGCGTCGGCAACGAGGTAGAAATTACGAAGGTGAGCCTTTATTTCGTCGCGAACGCGCGAGGGGGTACCTATAAGAGCGGCGAGACACGACGGAGAGTGGAAAGTTTTGACGCCACCCTATAAATCAAGCCGCGGGTTCGCTCGGCCGAAACGTTGCACGGTCTCACCCCGGTTCTCCAGAGTTTCGCTCACCGTATGTCTCCTTCGCCTCTCGGCACAGACAGCTTGTACAAGGTGAGTCAAAAATTCCAACAGTTCCACCCCGCCTCCTCCACCACCTTTTCATGCTACGGCTTCAACCCATCCCTATCTCCATCCCCCAGGCCGTCCAGCTGCCTTGACTTTGAAATAATTACCCCAGAGTTAATTTATGTCGCGTTCAGGGAACGACGATGCGATTTTTTTCCGAATTAACACGCCTCTATGCTCTGGAAAAATTGCACCACTCACCCTTACAGGGGAATCGCGTGAAGCGTGAATAATACAAGAAGTGGCTAATTACGTATTACACGTGATTTGGTTTGTAACTTTGTTTACAATTTTCATCGGAGATTCAAGTTTCATGTTCGTTTTGTTATACAGAGAACAGTGTACCATTGTTTCTTATATACGTCGTTGTTGTAAGAAGCTTGAGTTGGAAATATGAAAGAGAGGAATTTGTAGCAAATGAAGAAGAACGTATAGCAATATTAATCTTGTTCAGTTGACTGATAGAGGAACCAGTGGATGAATTTGTAATAGAAAAATATATTGAAATAAGTACAAGTGTAGGTATAGTGTATGAGATCAGAATTATATAAATTGTTATCATTATTCATTAATTTAATGTATGGTATTGTTGATGTTGACTGATAGAGGAAAGAGTGTATGAATTTGTAAAGAAAAATATATTGAAATAAGTACAAGTGTAGATATAGTGTATGAGATCAGAATTATATAAATTGTTATCATTATTCATTAATTTAATGTATGGTATTGTTGATGTTGACTGATAGAGGAATCAGTGGGTGAATTTGTAATAGAAAAATATATTGAAATAAGTACAAGTGTAGGTATAGTGTATGAGATCAGAATTATATAAATTGTTATCATTATTCATTAATTTAATGTATGGTATTGTTGATGTTGACTGATAGAGGAATCAGTGGGTGAATTTGTAATAGAAAAATATATTGAAATAAGTACAAGTGTAGGTATAGTGTATGAGATCAGAATTATATAAATTGTTAACATTATTTATTAATTTAATGTGTGATATTGTTGCGGTTGACTGATAGAGGAAAGAGTGTATGAATTTGTAATAGAAAAATATACTGAGATAAGTATAGGTATAAGTATAAGTACATGGTAGAGTGTAAGTACATGGTAAGTACATAGGTATAGTGTATGAGGTCAAAATTAAATAAATTGTTAACATTATTTATTAATTTAATGCATGATTTTGTTGCGGTTGACTGATAGAGGAAAGAGTGTATGAATTTGTAATAGAAAAATGTACTGAGATAAGTATAGGTATAAGTGTAAGTACATGGTTTAGTGTAAGTACATGGTAAGTACATAGGTATAGTGTATGATGTCAAAATTAAATAAATTGTTATCATTATTTATTAATTTAATGTATGGTATTGTTGAGGTTGACTGATAGAGGAAAGAGTGTATGAATTTGTAAAGAAAAATATATTGAAATAAGTACAAGTGTAGGTATGGTGTATAAGATCAGAATTATATAAATTGTTAACATTATTTATTAATTTAATGTATGATTTTGTTGAGGTTGACTGATAGAGGAAAGCGTGTATGAATTTGTAAAGAAAAATATATTGAAGTAAGTACAAGTGTAGGTATAGTGTATGCTGATCCAGATCCTCACTCCTTTAGTGTTGCAATACAAAAAATGTAATAGGAAGCACGTTCATATATTCATAGCAAAAGATATTACCAAAAAGTTAACCTTGGTGAGTAGCTGTAGCTGAAGGCTACAAGAAACAGCAATAGAAATCTACTTATAGCTATTTTGTTTCTACACCTTGCAACCCAAAACAACATATATATTCAAGGTCACAATAATATGCACCTCTTCTTATTTTGAATCTTTTGTTTCACTAAATTCCATTCTCTTTGTAACAGCGGTCTCCAGGCCACGGGTATACAAAAGAAAATGTGTAGAGTTTTTCTTGAACTAATTATACTTCTACACATATATACTTGTTATTGTAAGAAGTTTGAATTGGAAACATGAAAGAGAGGAATTTGTAGCGAATGAAGAAAAGCGTATAGCAATATTAATCCTACTATGGACAACTAAAAACCCAAGTTACCATTTATATTTATATATAAAAATGTGAAATATCACATTTTCAAACTTAACATTTTAGTTACTTGCATAAGGATTAACTACGTTCCATCTTATCTGATGTTTCCTAGCTGCAACGTCGTTTCCCAGAAATTTAGAGAGATATGAGACAGTTTACCTGTAATTGTCGTCCATTAACTTAAATTTGCTACACTTAAACTTAAACAGATAAAGCTGTAGAACAATTCACATCAAAGAGACGTCGACGTTTTCTTCGCTTTGCCACGACTGCAGGTACTTGTCAAGAGTAACAAGAACCTGCAATCATCAACAATTCTCTGCAAGCTATCCTTCTTTGTTTTTAATTCACGCGCGATTTTCAACATCACGTATGATTAATAAAACATGAAAACAAATCGCTGTATTTATAGCGTTGCCAATCTCCTCAAATTCACACGCAATAACAATCACGTTCGTTCATTGTAAGAAAGAAAAAAATAGCAAAAAGAGGAAACATTGTTGCAAAATAAGTAAATGCAAATTTCTCTGGTTCAGGCAAACTTCTATACAGCGGCGGACGAGCCAGAGATATCGCGCTACGATAATCGCGGAAATGTCCAGCGCAGAGGTAACATTTAGCTCTTACATATGTCGCGCTCGTGTTCAGTGTAGCGGTATGCGTGCAACACTGTTGAACACACTGCTGCCTGGCTACACATATTATACAATTAACAGATATAATTAGCAAATGGTGAGCTGGCTATCTTGAATCGCGTTGGAACGAGCGTTTTAACATTGAGATCGAATTTTGTCGAAGGGAAACACCGTAAGGTCGCAACACATTTCATGGTCCTCCGTGAAACGTGCAACGAACACTATTAAGAATATTTGGTTGTAATAATAAATAAAAATATACAAATTTGGCGTATAAAGGAAATAACCAAGGCTGAAGATTCTGTAAATATTTAATTGTTTATTGGACCGATAAAAGACGAATAGGAGGAACAAAACTGTACGGGACATCAACGTGAGATCCATGTAAATAGAGGTAACTGTTGCATAAAATTCAACTTGATTTAATTCCTAATTGAGCCCCTCGGAAGCCGATTTGATCAGCTGCACTTTTTACGAGTTACAAAAACGCAATTTCTCTCTTTTGTTTCCAAAAATTTCTGAAACTCGGACCTGAAGGTATCTTAGAATTTTAGGACAAATTTTCTGCGACCTAAGATTCGAAGGATCTGTACACGATTTCTACTTTACATACACTATCGATAAGCGTTAGCATTTGACGCTAGAATTTACGATTTCATTCCAGGAATCCATCCTGTCAACTATATCTCCACGAGATAAACTCAGGTATCTCATGCCGGAGAAACTCCAGAAAGATCAGACCACCCTGCGATGTCCCTTACACTAACTAGGAGCGAAGTGGCCTATCCCAAAGGAACCGGCGATAATCGAAAGAAAAGCGAAGTAGGGTCTACCCTATTCCACCATAGACAGGCTTCTGTCCATGTCTTGGCCGTAGGAAATACGTTTCCGGTAGCTTGTCCGTAGAAGTCGCATGACATAGGAAAGAGCATGGGGCACAGAAGGAGAGAAGGAGAGACAGAGAAGACCGATAGAGAGGCAAGCTAAAAGGAAGATATTGGAAGGAGTAGCGGTGATGGGGCAGGGTGAGAAGCGAGGATTCGGCGAAGTGGTTGGTTCAGGGGTTGGTATTGGATGCTGCCTCGGCGAAGCTCACGGTAGGGGTAGTTTGACAAGTTGACAAGAGCACAAAGGTCGTGGCGGAGCCGCAAGAGACGTGGAAGGGGAGGAAGGGCGAGGGCTGCACGTAGCGGAGGAACGAAAAGAGGAGTGTGGGAAGAGGAGGCGTCGCGATGCTCAGCGTCCGACGGAGGGTTACCGGATAGGGTAGTAGGGGGTTGAAAGCCCGGTAGATTCAACGCCGTGAACAAAGGCCGGCTGGCTTCGCCCCGCTGCCTACTCTCGGACTTTGGAAACGAGATCACACATACACGCCATGGATACCGCGTGTGCTCTATTTGTGAGTGTGAGAACGCCACGAACCGTGTGCACCACCCAGAAGGGGAGCTGGAGTTTGCTCGCTCGACCCGATAGATACGAGCGAGCCGGGCCTAATATCGAAAGTTCCTGGCTCGAGCTGAAACCGTGCTTAATTAAATCGGAAGGCCGTGAGAGATAACCGGCGCGTCCCTCCTACGACGCTCGACGAGAGCGTCTGGAAAACACCCGTGTACTATGGATGGGGTTCATGACGTGGCAAGAATGCAGCGGGCAAATTTGTCTGAGCGAAGAACCCATATACAGTGAACCATCGGTGTCGATTAGGGCGTCTGAAGCGATACTTTCATCCAGACTTTTTATTACAGCCCTACTTAAACGATAAAACTGAGAAATAGCTGCTTACGAGTTACGTCAATTATGATCGCCCGAGATTTATGACAGTTCGGACGACCTAATGTGCATTGAGAGAGAGAAACGAGAAAATTAAAGCCTATTGCTTGGTATAGTTCCTTTATCCGAACGTCATTCATCGCAGCAAAATTTCAGTTCCTATTTGATGAAACAAGCCCTGCAATCTACTGTGTGGAATGTAAAGTCAACGAATACGTCGGAGATGAAAGGACATCGGGGCCTTTCTTTTGCAGTGTTTGGAAAGGTCCCCGATACTTTAGTCCAGACTTTTTATTATAGCCGTACCCAAATAATAAAACTGAGAAGTAGCCGTTTATGATTCAATCCAATCAAGTTTGCCCGAGGTTCATGACAGTGGGCTTGGGCTCGGAGTGACATGACCGGTCGCTGAACGTAGCCGCGGTCACGGCAGGGACGTGTACCTAACAGAGGTATGAAGTAATTAAATAACTCTCCTTAGAAACAAAGATTGACCCGAGGGATGCAGAGAGGTACGGAGAGGAGTATATAAGGGCAGTTCCATTTGGACTGGGGTTCCGTCCGATAAGCTCGACTAGTCCAGTGAACACGTACGTCGAGTCCCAAATCGCAATCGTCATCCCGTTGACCGTGCGTTCGTTATCGAACCTAAATTCATCGTCATCGACATCTCGATTATTCAATCATCGCTATCACTTGCTAACCTTTGTAATACATTCGCTTAAGTATCATCTGGTATACGACAACGATGGCCAACTCGCAAGAAGATTCATCACACGCCCCGACTTCCAACGTTACCCTGACATATAAATTTTACTTTCGCCACGGATCCAGGGACGTCACATATACCAAATATATCTTCCGAAACGGCGCAGTATCAAGTGTATCAAGTTGTTGGAATTATAATATAAATATTAGAAAACTGTTGATTCCAGTTTTATTCTATAACAAATATCCCTATTATCCCATAAGAAATAAGGGGATCCACCTGTTCGTGGTGTGCTTCCCCGCGACTGGACGAAAATGCAATGTTATAGTTAAAAATTATGCTTGGATAGTAGGATGGTGATTGGCAGATTGAAAATGGTTAATTGCAATTTACATTTTATTTAATATTTCTATTTCGTGTTAAAAGTACAGATATTGTTATACCTGAAGTGACCTTATTCTTGGTTTGTCCAACAGAACCATTTTATTATCAACAAATTACAATTTCGCTGATAATATTAATCTTTATCGATAACCTACATGCTAAGTCCATTAACAAATGAAGGGAGACGTAGAATGACTCACGTAATGCTTCCTTAAACATATTCGTGGAAAATTAACGCACTCGCAAATTTTCTAATCTACAAAAAATTCCTCAACAAAATTCCACAAATATACTTCCATTTTATACAAAGGAATCTTCTATTCCTTTTTTTTTCTCTGATATACGCAGCAACAATAAGTGTATGGTCCGAGGTTATAGGAACAGTAGATTATTGGACCGTAGTTATAGGAACAGTAGATGATTGGACCGTAGTTATAGGAACAGTAGGCGATTGGACCGTAGTTATAGGAACAGTAGGTGATTGGACCGAAGTTATAGGAACAGTAGATGAGTGGACCGAGGTTATAGGAACAGTAGATGACTGGACCGAAGTTATAGGAACAGTAGGCGATTGGACCGTAGTTATAGGAACAGTAGGCGATTGGACCGTAGTTATAGGAACAGTAGGTGATTGGACCGAAGTTATAGGAACAGTAGATGAGTGGACCGAGGTTATAGGAACAGTAGATGACTGGACCGAAGTTATAGGAACAGTAGGCGATTGGACCGTAGTTATAGGAACAGTAGGCGATTGGATCGTAGTTATAGGAACAGTAGGTGATTGGACCGAAGTTATAGGAACAGTAGATGACTGGACCGAAGTTATAGGAACAGTAAATGATTGGGCCGTAGTTATAGGAACAGTAGATGAGTGGACCGAGGTTATAGGAACAGTAAATGAGTGGACCGAAGTTATAGGAACAGTAGGCGATTGGACCGTAGTTATAGGAACAGTAGATGACTGGACCGAAGTTATAGGAACAGTAGATGACTGGACCGAAGTTATAGGAACAGTAGGCGATTGGACCGTAGTTATAGGAACAGTAGATGAGTGGACCGAGGTTATAGGAACAGTAGATGATTGGACCGTAGTTATAGGAACAGTAGTAGACTAGTGTCAGATTACTTTTCAGTTTGATATGCTTAATCCGAGATGAAGCCACTTAGCGAAGATAAAAAGAACGGTTTTATTTGCTTGGGTTATAAAGGTTTGTCGTTGCGGCAAATTGCAGAGAAACGTGGTGTCAGTCACACGATAGTTGCAAGAATAAGAAGATACGTTAGTGCGCCAATTTCTTCGCAAAACCGTAGACCGCGACTTATTTCGGACGGAGCAGGTCGTGAAATTGCACGCTGTATTCGGTCGGGTAGTCGCAAAACAGCAAAAATTGCTGCTCAGCAAATCGAACTAAGTGCAGGCGAATGGACCATTCGTCGCTCTTTAAAGAGAATTGGTTTACGAGCGAAGGAAGAAGAAAGTAAACCAGCTCCCTCGAACAAAAATATTAAATTACGAAAACAATTTGTTGACCGAAGATTGGAAAAGAGTTGTATGCAGTGACGAAAGGAAAGTTAACAGATTCGAATCCGACAGAAGGTGCTGGTATTGAGCTTCAGCCGACAATAATGATCAACCAGGTGGTATAAAGCAAACTATGAAGTTTCGAGGTGGCTCGGTTATGCGTTGGGGTTGTTTTACTCACAGAGGTGTTGGTCCCATAGTTCGAATCGAAAGTATAACGCGAAGAGAGCATTATTTGACCATTCTACAAAGTAATTTACCTTCTGTTAAGTTAATTCTATTGGATATAATGAGCGTGAAATAGTATTTCAACAAGACGGGGATCCTAAGCATACCGGAAAAATAGTTAAAAAGCTGGCTAGAAAATCAACATTTTTCTGCGACGAAGTGGCCAGCACAATCCGATCGAAAATTCGTGGTCCATTTTGAAAAGAAGGCTGGCGAAATATAATGGTCCACCTTCAGGAGTTCATGAATTATGGGAATACTTAACAATTAAATTAACAATTTAACAAATAATTAACAATTTAATTGACAGTATGACTCGTAGATTAAAAGCATTAAAAAGAAGTAAATGAAAGTGGAGGAAATACTTTTAGGTTGAAACCTTAATTCGACGAGTATAATTAAAGTGCAAAACTGTAAACATTTTTGTAAAATGCTCTCTACATTATTAATGTTAATGAACTATTACATTTCGTTGATCAGATGCAGCTTGCAGTTACTGTTACCCAATCTTCATCGATCACTTGAAAAATTAGTCGTTGTATCGCCTTTTACATAAAGTCGAGCTTTTGCTCGTCACTGTACCTGATGTGCAATTCACAGGTCGTTAAAAGAGCATCTCGTGAACCGATGAATGAATCTGAAAGGGTGTGGAAACGAGCAGAATCAATAAACTGTTGTAGCGTGCAGGATCACCGACCCGATCGACGTTTCGCGGTCTCAAGCGACGTTTCTAATGATCCTTGCGGCACTAGTCGATCGCGATAAATCATGGCAGCAGCTCGTAAACCGTAAGGAGCCCCGCTGCATGTATCAATGCGTACACACGCGAGCAGGTCAACGAGAAAGGGAGGCGGAAAGAGTCGGGTACATGGTGTTGAAGTTGTGCGACGATATAAATGGAACGCTTTTGCGGAGCACGCCTTATATACATACAGACTGGTTAGCTGAAATATTTATTGCTTTTTGAAGCGAGTATCGGTGGACCGCGGTGTGCTATTGTAGAAAATCGTTCCAGTTGTTCACGGCCATGGTTTCTATTATTTCTTCCTTTCTCTTTTCACCTTTTCGTTTTACTTGATGGATACGACGCTCTTCTAGAGGCACTTTGCAGCGTTTTGAGATTTTTCAGAACATACGTTACATTCTATGGGCTTCGGATTTCATGTTCATGAAATAGAAGGCTTGAAAAGGAATGTACTTCCATAGGGGTAGATTGGACATTCGAAGGGAGCGATTTTATTACGATTTTTTTAAGATTGTTCTTTATATTTGTATACTTTTTCATGATTTTATCGAGGATAGTGTTAAACAGAAGTTAGAATATAATTGCAAGCTGGAGGAGAATAAAATTTGCATTGGCGATTTAAAAAGATTCCAAGGTTTGCTCAACTGTTGATGGAAGACTTGATACAAAATGATTGCAAAGAAAAATCAGAACGCAATAAGTCTAAGATTTTTTTTATATTTGCATACTTTTTCATGCTTTTATCGAGGATAGCGTTAAACAGAAGTTAGAATATAATTGCAAGCTGGAAGAAAATAAAATTTGGGTTGGTCGATTTAAAAAGATTCCAAGGTTTGCTCAACTGTTGATGGAAGACTTGATACAAAACTATTGCAAAGAAAAATCAGAACTCAATAAGTCTTTAGGATTTTCTTATATTTGCATACTTTTTCATGATTTTATCGAGGATAACGTTAAACAAAAGTTAAAATATAAAATTTCCATTGGCGATTTAAAAAGATTCCAAGGTTTTCTCAACTGTTGATGGAAGACTTGATACAAAATGACTGCAAAGAAAAATCAGAACTCAATAAGTCTTTAGGATTTTTTTATATTTGCATACTTTTTCACGCTTTTATCGAGGATGACGTTAAACAAAAGTTACAATATAAAATTTGCATTGGCAATTAAAAAGATTCCAAGCTTTTCTCAACTGTTGATGGAAGACTTGATACAAAATGACTGCAAAGAAAAATCAGAACTCAATAAGTCTTTAGGATTTTTTTATATTTGCATACTTTCTCGCGCTTTTATCGAGGATGACGTTAAACAAAAGTTAAAATATAAAATTTGCATTGACGATTTAAAAAGATTCCAAGGTTTGCTCAACTGTTGATGGAAGACTTGATAGAAAATGACTGCAAAGAAAAATCAGAACGCAATAAGTCTAAGATTTTTTTTTATATTTGCATACTTTCTCGCGCTTTTATCGAGGATGACGTTAAACAAAAGTTAAAATATAAAATTTGCATTGGCAATTAAAAAGATTCCAAGGTTTTCTCAACTGTTGATGGAAGACTTGATACAAAACGATTGCAAAGAAAAATCAGAACTCAATAAGTCTAAGATTTTTTGATATTTGCATACTTTTTCACGCTTTTTATCGAGGATGACGTTAAACAAAAGTTAAAATATAAAATTTGCATTGGCAATTAAAAAAATTCCAAGGTTTTCTCAACTGTTGATGGAGGACTTGATACAAAACGATTGCAAAGAAAAATCAGAACGCAATAAGTCTTTAGGATTTTCTTATATTTGCATACTTTTTCATAATTTTATCGAGGGTGACGTTAAACAAAAGTTAAAATATAAAATTTCCATTGGCGATTTAAAAAGATTCCAAGGTTTTCTCAACTGTTGATGGAAGACTTGATACAAAACGACTGCAAAGAAAAATCAGAACTCAATAAGTCTTTGATTTTTTTTATATTTGCATATTTTCTCGCGCTTTTATCGAGGATGACATTAAACAAAAGTTAAAATATAATTGCAAGCTGGAAGAAAATAAAATTTGGGTTGGTCGATTTAAAAAGATTCCAAGGTTTTCTCAACTGTTGATGGAAGACTTGATACAAAACGATTGCAAAGAAAAATCAGAACGCAATAAGTCTTTGAGATTTTTTTTATATTTGCATACTTTTTCATGATTTTATCGAGGATGACGTTAAACAAAAGTTAAAATATAAAATTTGCATTGACGATTTAAAAAGATTCCAAGGTTTGCTCAACTGTTGATGGAAGACTTGATACAAAATGACTGCAAAGAAAAATCAGAACTCAATAAGTCTTTAGGATTTTTTTATATTTGCATACTTTCTCGCGCTTTTATCGAGGATGACGTTAAACAAAAGTTAAAATATAAAATTTGCATTGACGATTTAAAAAGATTCCAAGGTTTGCTCAACTGTTGATGGAAGACTTGATACAAAATGACTGCAAAGAAAAATCAGAACTCAATAAGTCTAAGATTTTTTTATATTTGCATACTTTCTCGCGCTTTTATCGAGGATGACGTTAAACAAAAGTTAAAATATAAAATTTGCATTGACGATTTAAAAAGATTCCAAGGTTTGCTCAACTGTTGATGGAAGACTTGATAGAAAATGACTGCAAAGAAAAATCAGAACGCAATAAGTCTAAGATTTTTTTTTATATTTGCATATTTTCTCGCGCTTTTATAGAGGATGACGTTAAACAAAAGTTAGATTATAAAATTTGCATTGGCAATTAAAAAAATTCCAAGGTTTGCTCAACTGTTGATGGAAGACTTGATACAAAACGATTGCAAAGAAAAATCATAAAACAATATGTCTTTGAGGTTACTTTTATATTTGCATACTTTTTCACGCTTTTATTGAAAATGACGTTAAACAAAAGTTAAAATATAATTGCAAGCTGGAGGAGAATAAAATTTGCATTGGCGATTTAAAAAGATTCCAAAGTTTTCTCAACTGTTGATGGAAGACTTGATACAAAACGATTGCAAAGAAAAATCAGAACGCAATAAGTCTTTGAGATTTCTTTTATATTTGCATACTTTTTCATGATTTTATCGAGGATGACGTTAAACAAAAGTTAAAATATAAAATTTGCATTGGCAATTAAAAAAATTCCAAGGTTTTCTCAACTGTTGATGGAAGACTTGATACAAAAAGATAGCAAAGAAAAATCAGAACGCAACAAGTCTTTTTCTTTTATATCACAGAAGACGTAGTCTTTAGAAAACATTACAAAGAATTTAGAGTTTAGCTAAATAGATACAAGGGAGGAGACAATAAGGTGATGACACCATAAGAAGGAGAAAATGTAAAAAGCGTGAAAAGATGTAAAACCGAAAACTAATCCAAAGGCACGGACTAAGTAATAATAAATAAAATAAATAAAAAAAAAGAACAGAAAACATTACATTGAACGTTAAAGTAATTAATTAATTAATAATATTCTCGTAAAATTAAACGATTAAAAAAAAATATATTTCGACGGAAGTAAATTGCAAGCTTATTTCACATTAATGGAATTTTTCCCCAGATAGACGTTCTACAGATATTTGCACGATTTTCTCAATTTTGGTTACATAATAAAACCAACGATCAGAATGTAATAAATTTCGTCCCGTTACATCGATCATAAAAAATCTGGCCATAAAAGAATAGCTGGCTCTATAATTTCATGGATGAGATCGAAAACTCTCCCGAAACCTGAAGATACTTCGTAGAAACATCAAACGATGTTAATCCACGTGTGCACATATATTAGAGGAAAGTTGCAGGAGGATTAATTTGCAGATGGGCGCGTGGGATTATTTTTGAAATTTCGGAAAAAGGAATTCATCGACGTGCTTACACGCCGTGGGCGCTCGAATTAAGCAGCCTCGCCTCAACACGTTGCCAAAGCCAGAATTAACGGAAACCTGCCGTAGCCCAGGTTTGGAATTAAATCAAGCAATAGTTCCAAGAAGCATCGCCACGAAATTACGTGTCATTAAAATATGATCGTGCTGATAATAACGCGTTTTGTTCGAAGATCCAACGTATCTGTCGATGAAGGATCAAAGACACAAAGAAGAGGGAATGTTGAAGAAACAAAGAATGAGATCGGTTTCAATATCAACAGGAAGAAGATGAAAGCAAAAAGATCGAACGATAGAATGGAACACTGAGAGTGTTCACCATTGTATGAGAACTAATTAATGTTTCTATGCGGTTTACCAGCGAAGCAAATAATTAGTAGTCTCTTAAACGAACAGTTTAAAGAAACACGTAGTATCAGTTTATTCTTCATCGATCTTTAATCTGCTAATTAGAGAGGACGAGTTAATTCGTCGATCGATTTCCAAATGCTTCAGTATAATAACTTACTTAAGTCTTCTCAGTGCATCATCTCATTTCTGTTAAAAATTAATTATATTAATATTATAAATTAAAAAAAATATTAAATTATTATTGTATCGAATTAAATGATCCATTTTTTTCTATAAAAAAAAAGGATCACAAAGTTCAATTATGTTTCACGTTTATATAAAGACGTGTCTGTAAAAGAAAGACACTTTTCGGACAACCTAATGCATTCACATTTACAAGAACGAAGATTCATCTTCTTGAAATTGATTTATTTTTCAATTTCACGATTGAGAGAAATTTCTGGTCGAGGAATAATTCGATTAATAGGACGATCAATGTTCGAAACTAAACGAAGTCGAAGGCGAAATAGAACTTCTTCGAGAACTTGAAGAAATATGTCATCAAGCTCGCATAGTATTTCAAAAGTGGACTATAAACTCTGATCAACGAGGACGATGGTTATTTTTCAAAGTAACGAGAGCGACACGGTTTTCATAGAATTGCAACAAAAATTTCACCACCTCGGCTGAGTGTAAATTTCTTCGAATCCGCGACAGGTCTTGCAGCTAATTATCCTAATTGCAAGGTGGTAGTGGCGGGAAGCGCGGATTTGCGGCGTTTTCTTCTGCAAATCGAAGGGAAACAGGTGCGTGCGACGTTTTTCACGCAACATTTTCTAGGCAGCTCGTCCCGCCGCGCAGTTTCCTTTCTCGGACTATTTTCACCGCATGGATTTCCTTGGAATATTTCGTCCCAACGCGCCGTGGCTGAACAACTTTTTCTAACAGCCGTCATATTATGCGACGTAGGTATACGCAACATAGACAACGATTTCACAAGGGAATCGAAAAGCTATGAGACGCTAGAATGTGTTTCTCGTACGTTCGGTGTAAAGTCGAGTGGATGTAACGAGTAAGTGTGTTTGCACTTATGGCTTGTAGGTGTATATTTATACCTAATTAGCTATGTGCTATATGAATCAATTTATAAATTAGAGTCAGTTTACAGAAAAATGTGTATATTTTGTATTAATAAAGATTGAAGAGAATAGGAAGGTTTGGAGGAAAATGATAGTGAAGAAAGGAAATAAGAAGAAGAAAAAGAAGAGAAGAGTTTCATCTGAGATGAGATTGTTTCTGTTAGTGGAAATCTTGCAGGGATTGTTGTATATAATGTAAAATACCATATAAAATAAAGATTGGTAGTTTTGCAATAAATGTGACAAGTGTATTTGCACTTATGGCTTGTAGTGTATATTCACACTTAATAGAGGAAATTAGCTTTGTACTACACAAATCAATCTGTAAATTAGGGTCAATTTACAGAAAAATGTGTAAATTTTGCATTAATAAAGATTGAAGAGAATAGGAAAGTTTGGAGGAAAATGATAGTGAGGAGAAGAAATAAGAAGAAGAAAAAGAAGAGAAGAGTTTCATCTAAAATGAGATTGTTTCTGTTAGTGGAAACCTTGCAGGGATTGTTGTATATAATGTAAAATACCATACAAAATAAAGATTGGTAGTTTTGCAATAAATGTAACGAGTAAGTGTGTTTGCACTTATAGCTTGTAGTGTATATTTACACTTAATAGAGGAAATTAGCTTTGTACTATATAAATCAATCTGTAAATTAGGGTCAGTTTACAGAAAAATGTGTATATTTTGTATTAATAAAGATTGAAGAGAATAGGAAGGTTTGGAAGAAAATGATAGTGAAGAGAAGAAGAAAAAGAAGGGAAGAGTTTCATCTAAGATGAGATTGTTTCTGTTAGTGGAAATCTTGCAAGGGTTGTTGTATATAATGTAAAATACCGTATAAAAATAATGTATAATGCAATATATAATAAGTAAGTGTATTTGCACTTATTGCTTGTAGTGTATATTTACACTTAATAGAGGAAATTAGCTTTGTACTACATAAATCAATCTGTAAATTAGGGTCAATTTACAGAAAAATGTGTATATTTTGCATTAATAAAGATTGAAGAGAATAGGAAAGTTTGGAGGAAAATGATAGTGAGGAGAAGAAATAAGAAGAAGAAAAAGAAGAGAAGAGTTTCATCTAAGATGAGATTGTTTCTGTTAGTGGAAATCTTGCAAGGGTTGTTGTATATAATGTAAAATACCGTATAAAAATAATGTATAATGCAATATATAATAAGTAAGTGTATTTGCACTTATGGCTTGTAGTGTATATTTACACTTAATAGAGAAAATTAGCTTTGTACTATATACATCAATCTGTAAATTAGGGTCAGTTTACAGAAAAATGTGTATATTTTGTATTAATAAAGATTGAAGAGAATAGGAAAGTTTGGAAGAAAATGATAGTGAGGAGAAGAAATAAGAAGAAGAAAAAGAAAAGAAGAGTTTCATCTAAGATGAGATTGTTTCTGTTAGTGGAAATCTTGCTGGGATTGTTGTATATAATGTAAAATACCGTATAAAAATAATGTATAATGCAATATATAATAAGTAAGTGTATTTGCACTTATGGCTTGTAGTGTATATTTACACTTAATAGAGAAAATTAGCTTTGTACTATATACATCAATCTGTAAATTAGGGTCAGTTTACAGAAAAATGTGTATATTTTGTATTAATAAAGATTGAAGAGAATAGGAAAGTTTGGAAGAAAATGATAGTGAGGAGAAGAAATAAGAAGAAGAAAAAGAAAAGAAGAGTTTCATCTAAGATGAGATTGTTTCTGTTAGTGGAAATCTTGCTGGGATTGTTGTATATAATGTAAAATACCATATAAGATAAAGATTGGTAGTTTTGCAATAAATGTAACGAGTAAGTGTGTTTGCACTTATAGCTTGTAGTGTATATTTACACTTAATAGAGGAAATTAGCTTTGTACTATATAAATCAATCTGTAAATTAGGGTCAATTTACAGAAAATGTGTAAATTTTGTATTAATAAAGATTGAAGAGAATAGGAAGGTTTGGAGGAAAATGATAGTGAAGAGAAGAAATGAGAAGAAGAAAAAGAAGAGAAGAGTTTGATCTAAGATGAGATTGTTTCTGTTAGTGGAAATCTTGCAGGGATTGTTGTATATAATGTAAAATACCATATAAGATAAAGATTGGTAGTTTTGCAATAAATGTAACGGGTAAGTGTGTTTGCACTTATGGCAAGTTGTGTATATGCATATCTAATAGAGGGAATTAGCTACGTAAAAAGCTACGTACTACTGGGTTGTCCGGAAAGTTTCTTTCGTTTTATAAGGAATTAATGGATGCACAATATTTTCCATTTTATATTATTTTATCGCATTACGTATGATCCATTTGTTCTATCAAAATAAAGATCACAACGTTCCACAGATTAAGTTTCATGTTTACAAAGATAAAGACGTGTCTGTAAAAGAAGGACACTTTTCGGAAAATCTAATATTTCTCTTGTTATAGGAACTGTTGAATCTTCTTAGAAATTTGTTAGAGAGAAAGACTTGCTTATTCGAAACATAAATAAGCCAGACGATGCTGGAAAATATTAAACAATGCCTAAATTTGTTTAAACTAATTAATCGTTAAACGGGAACTAAACGTGCACAAACAGCCAATACGTCCAAAGTTGTAAATAAAATAAATGAAACAAATTTCTATCTGAATTTCACTGCTCTAAACGTATTTACAAAGATTGGACATTAACATTTGAGTGATCAGCTGACTGATTAACAACAATGATTGACATTTAATGATGCGTGAAATGAACGTAAGATAGATAAGAACCTGATCGTAACAACGGCAAACAAAAGAACACCATTTGCATTTGAATGACATAAACGCGTAAACGATACTAAACACGAAAACCTATGAAATCTCTCGTGAAATCTGCCCACTGTAAAAGTAAAACCCTCCTTCAATCTCAGTTATCACACGCAATGCAATTCGTTCTGTTCTTAACTATTAAAGATCAAAGTGTAATTGTTTAACTTACAACAGCAAAAAAACAGCACGAAGCTAAAGAAAGTAATTGATCGTACTTTTGTAAAAGATTGTTTAAACGAGCAGACGTGTTTAATAGAAGCTTCCATATTAATAATCTTTAATTTATCCGACCATTCAAAAGCCCCCGCCGCTTCACGCTCGTTCTTCATCTCACGTCGTAAGCTTCCCTAAGCTAGTAGACACCCCCACCCCAACCCAGTTGGCCACGGATCTACTAAATCAGAAGTGCAGCGAAGCGTCTTCACCCTTGGATCACCCCTCTGATTCGGGTTTTGCTCAAGTTGCCGACCGAATACAAGGCAAAGTTCAAAGTCTGGTCGACGGTGTCTACAAAGTGGCAACTCGCAAAAGGTCAACACGGGTCCTTCCGTCGCACTGTCGTCTGGCTGCGTCTTAACACCTCCGCAATTACTTAAATCTCTTCCTGATTTTCTTAAACTGCTGTCGAAACAAAGTTTCTTCGAGGAAAATAACGAAGGTACATATTATAATTGGAAGAAAAGCTGGAATGATCTTTGAATAGGCTTTTAGCGTTGGACACAATGAAGAAATATGGAATGTTGCAATAAATCTGAGATGAATAGTTTTATGATAGTTATTATGGTTGCTGGTGTAGATATATCGCTGAGGTATTGCTGTAATTTTCTTCTCATTTCCGATCTGCGGAAGAAAAATCGGAACCCGGTCGCCGGGATTTGAACCCGAGTTCCCAACGTTCGTAACCTAATGCGCTAACCACTGCACTGTCGTCGTCCGACACTATTTAGTGTCCAATGGTTGTATTTGCTGTCGAGTGTCGTCACAAATGGATCGTGTGATCCTCAAGCGGAGTACGACAAAAGGCTGTTCGATGATTTAGTCATAGAATACACGTATTTAAGAACGTATCGAGATTAGGGGGTTTGAAAGATAAAAGTCGTGGTAAATACAATTAAAAGCATGCAACTTGGATAGCAAATTTTGTTGCTTGGTGTAAAAGTCGTCGAACCAATTGGGACATTTTTGCATTCCACTTTTGAAGAAGCACCTTCCTGCGTATTACGTGCATTCTGTGCATCTTTGCGAATGTCCTACGATCAGAAATTCCTAAAAATTCCGCACTTGCGCTTTTCAATTACCGAACATCGTGCGACGTGTAGCAAGAAAGCTGACACGGCGTGAAGCAACTGTCGCGTGTAATAGATTCAAGAGATGCGATCCGAACGGAATACGTTCGTCACGAAAACACAATGCACATGAAACGTTGGAGGAACAGGCGCGCGTGCAAAGTGAGGTCGATTATTCGCGGGGACTGTTTGCAATGGAATATTTGCTCGCGGCTCGAAACGTGTTCTTCGTCAGTGACAATGTTGCAGACCCGCATTCTTTCCTCCTGAACGAATCTACAATTAAAAGAAATATTCTCCGGTTTCTTGCTGCACGCGCCGCCTCATCTACACTTGCGATTTCTCCGCGCTTTCGTAACCTGTTGCCGTCTCATCTACGCCTTTTTATCTCGAATTTATCATCAACGCTGTTAAAAACAACTCGCGTGACCACATTTTATCGTTCACCTTTCACGCAACATTTAACGACCATTTGCAACGTTCTCCTACGAACTTGAAATTTGATATTTCCTCAGCGTCGAAGCGATACGCGACAAAGTGTATAACGCGGACGAGAAATCGCGTAGCAGACCCCGTTAATCGCGTTGTAAACTCGTTTCTTAACACGCCGATTATCCTCGAGAGCTTTAATCCCGGTGACCCTCGTCAATCCGAAGGGTTCGAGCTTCATTAAATATTTATAGGATCGCGATACCGTATCGAAACGGTTCCTCCATCCCCTGTGTTACGATCAACCGAACCATTACGTTGCTTACAATCGTCCTCCGCGATTTCACATTTCTTCCGCCTCTCCTACTGGCAACGTTATCTCATAGAAAAAATCGCCTATGCATAAATGATCTAATCGAGTACTTCTGCAGACAACATTCGTGTTTTTTTCCACAATTTTCTCGTTCTCTCGCATCCGGTCGCGTGCTGCTCGTCAAGATTAAAAATAGCTCGGTCGGGTCGAAGATTATGCAACACGAGTTCTGTGTGTTATCTTCAGGTAATAAAGAGTAGTCTCGTCGTGTGTCCTGGCGAGTCGAACGAGTCCTCCGCATGGCCACGTGGCCGCCGAACGCCGGCCAACCGTCTGACCTGCATTTCTGATTTTAATCCGAGATAATGCGGGGGTGTCGCGCGTTCAACGGCACATTTGTCTTCCACCGGGTCCAACGGAGACCAGAAACATTGCTTCTATTTCAGCTGACGAAAGTTCCAGGGATAATAGTTTCTTCTAGACGATAGTAACAGATGGACAGAAAATAGATGAGAGTGAAAGTCGTACGGGATGTTCGCGATGTTTCGTGTGCATTTGCGATGGTGTAGAATGTGATAATCCACTTCTGACACTTCGATAGGGAACCCTGGTGACAGCGAAAGATGTTTTATAGGATCAAGATTACGAGGCGAGTTTCGTATGTAAATTAATTGTGCGTGAGATATTTCAATACTAGAATTACTAGTCTTTAATGTATGCCAGAATGTGTTATTTATATATGTAGATTATAGACGATTATATTAGGTTGTAATATGAATTTTAGGATAATTTTATAACAAACGTATGTTAGCAGCTGATAAGTTAAATGAAAAGAAATGTGAAACGCGTGGTATCGACGAGTCTGATACTTTTATTTTAATATCCTCTTCCCTTCCCTACTTTAAAAAGTGCACATTAAATTGGCAATATTCGCAAACGACTATTCAGACTACATCCACTGTCAGCTGTTTCTATCACTTCCATATCATCAAAAAAAAAAAAAAAAAGCCAAATCGAGCGCGAAACCTTCATCGATACGGATCGAACAAACAATAGCTTTTTTTTATCATACTGGCATAATATCATCAAATGCACGTTCCAACCTACGTCATGATGCGTCCTTGATGAAACTATTACCACGTATCCGCGACTGACTGCTCGCAGGCAATTGTGCGTGATCTGCGATTTTCTGCGCGATTACTGTCGGTCGATAAACACGAAAATGACGAACCAGGCATCGCTGCAATGGCCATAGAACATAAACATATATGTGTGTATAAATAGAAGAGAAAAGAGGGAGAGAAAGAGGGAATGCGGCAATTAAGCGTGCAGGACAGGTCGAGACACGGCGTTATCGCGGTGCGTTGTCAACCGCGAAAACCGACGACGCGCTGTTGCAGCCGCAGACTGTGCAAACACGCCGCCAATTACGTACACACTGCCGTCTATCGATACGCAAAGACGTAACGGAGGCCAGCACGCTTTCTCCGAGCAAAGCGCGTGCCACTATTTCCACGAGAGCGGAACGATTCTAGCGGCATTGCTCGAGAGCACGTCGCGGTACTCGCCTCCCGTTGCGATAATTAGCTTAAGAAATTAGTACGTGTAATTAGTACGGATGCGTCTAACGCATACACACGTATACCGAAGTAGATCGCTTGTTATGATTCATCGGTAATTGTAAGATTAAAAGTATGGTAAAACGACACTTATATTCTTACAATATTGTAATAGGAATTTGGATGGAAAGGAAGTTCTTAAGCGAAAAGAATTTCCGTAGTAAGTAGGTAGCTAAAATTGCAATGATTCAGTACCTTTGCGCGATACCACGAACTTCGTGTTTCGAAGGTGTCCGATGATTTGCAATCAACATGGTAGACGAGATATAGGCAAACACTCGGCGCACCATTCAACGTACGATTCCCTAGTCAAAGGTTGATGATCGACACTGATTTCTCGCCACGGTGTTAGAAATATATAACTAAGCAAACTATAATCGTATATGGCCATGTAAATTGACATTCGATCACCTTTGTTTGAGCGTTCGATTGGAAAATTTCGATCCACTGCGAGAATCCTCGGGATCAAAAGACTTTAATGGCAGATCCGATGCAAACTGCACAAAACACGTTAAGATGATGAAATAATACTTGGAATCACGGAAAGAGAACGTCTTGCACACAGTAAGCAAGTTTTTTCACGATTTCGCACTGCAACATTCAGCATTCACAGCGAGCAATTTCCACGCGCGTTCAACCGACGTCAGTCGCGCGGCGCGACTCTTCGGCTCACTGACAGACACGTGGGAGCTCGGCAACGTCACGTTCGGGATCACGTGTCCGATGTTCACCAGGGCACGAACGATTCGCGAGTACAGCCACGATGACGCTCATGATCACGTTGATCTCCGGCGAACTGTCATCGACACGAGCGCGAGAAGGAAGCGGTGGGAACACGAGCGACGCAGCTACCACGACTCCGCGTCCGCGTCAGTGCTTCTGACTCGGCAGAAGTACAGACAGAAACGAAACTACACAATGTGACGGCTAACGCACGCACACGAGCGACCAACGCGCGGCCAGAGCAACGAAGAAAGAGAAACAGAGATAGAAAGAAACGGGAAACTGGTGGCAGACGCGGCGACGTTGTGTGAGTGCGTACACGCGCACGTGTGCGGACGAAGACGAGTCGAACGCGAGCCGAAAGAAAAAAAGGGACGCGTTGTTACACATGTAGACGCGTAGACATTCGTGTGTGTCGGTGCACCAGTCGCTCGTACGCGTGTGCGTGAATGGTGAATGTGTGCAGAGAAGCGTATCCTCCTGTCGAGCGTGGAACGGACGAGAGCGTCGAGCTGTCAGCGCACCCCACCCCGAATCCCCCCTCGAAACCAACCCCTCCTACCGTGACGAACCCCCACCCTGAATCCCTGCTTCGCTCTCCCTCGTCCACGCTTCCCTCTCTACCCGCCGCTTCGCTCTCTCTTTCTCTCGCCCTTTTTCCACGCCGCCCCGTGCAACCCTCTGTGTCGCTGCGCGCTAAGCCACGTCGAAGAAAACCCAATGAAACGGGGGGAAAAACGCGCATCGCTCAAGAACCAAGGTTCAACGAATGGTGAAATTTCGCCGGCCTTGAAACCTCAAATCTCGTTACATATTTTATGTTATTATCGTTACAAGTGGTATTGGTTTCCAGGTTTTCGGAATATATCGAAAGAGAGAACTGTAGATGGAACGTTCTTTAGATGGGCGGTTTATGGTCGCATGCAGGCAGTTGGAATGAATTTATTGCTTTCCGAGCCGCTGGAATTAAGTAGTAAAGCCAAGCTACGTGCGATTTCATTTACGATTGTCAACGGCGATCACACTATCCGGTCAAGTTAATTTCCATACATTTAAACCGCGCCGCCTCTATATCTCTGTATTATTCGCCGGTGGCGCATCAACGCCTCTGGAAATCTTCATAATGCTATACAGTCGGCCGAGGTTTAAATACTATTCACAAAACATCCTACCCTACCTCTTCTTTCTCCCAACAAATTTCAAATGTCACCACCGCTCGTTCCAGCGGGCAACGAGCGACGCGGAACGGCAGACAGGAACGAAAAGAGGGAAAAAAAAAAGAAAAAAAGAAAAGAGGGAACGCGGTCACAGAACAGAAGAATATAACGCAGAGCGGCGGAAAAGCGCGGTCCCTTCGCGTCCATCGCGACGTAGATGGATCATAATTCTCGCTTATACCTGCGAAACAACTCTGCGGCGTCTCCGGTGCCCTTTTTACCTTTCGATTTCGACTTCGTCCGTATACCGTCCCTCTCCGTCCACGTCGATGCGTGACCAGAGGACTAGCCCCTAATCATGATAAAATGTCAGCTTTGTGACGAGGAGTCGAGCGAGCTGAGCTCGCGACCAACGCATTCCCGTAATTGTCCGAAAGTTGTAAATCACCGGCGGAAAGGGGAAATTTGTGGCGCGCCAAGATTCGCGCGTTTCACTTTTCAAGGGGCAGCAGACACGGAAGAACGAAGAGACGTACTGGATATTTTTCTACAAAAATGTGAAACAAAAAAACGGAACGACGCGGTGAAAAAATTTATTGCGAGCGAATTGTAAGGTAACTTTTTTACAAAATACCAATCGTCAGAAGGTATGAATACTTTGATCGATAGCAGGTGTGTAAGGAACAGATTGTCGCTTTCTATTGCTTCCAGAGCGACGAGATCGAGGCATTTTTCAATCATTCCAAGGCCACATTCGATCAACTTCATATTCTCAATTTCTGAATTTTAATTATACCGTTAGAGTACCTTTTTCCTTTCCACCAGTTGCGAGGAAGCGCGTCAACGGGAGTCGTAAGCTCCTGTTACGAATAGACAATCGACGCCACGAATCGATCCCCTATTTCGATTAGGGTAATAGAGGAAGTTTAATGAGTAGAATGCTTGATTAATAGTTCAAAGGTAGCATATATTTCCAACAATTTTGTAGAGAAGATATAGTTACGCTGGTGCGTAGACGAAAGCGAAGTAGGTGACTGATCTAAGGGTGAGAACCCTGGTAAAGAGATGTTGACTGTTCTAAGGATGATGAACCGGTCTAGAGATGTTGACTGCTCTAATGTCGATGTAAAACGTCACCGGACTTAACAATCTTCGATGTGTTTAATCCATTTGGATTCTCCTGAATTATAAAATCCAGAAAGCTGCAGGTAAAACGAATCATTCTGCAACTTCGTCCCTAAACAATGTCGACACTGTGACACTAAGAATTGGCAAATTCTAAATTCCATACCACAAGTAAAACAACATCGAATTCCACCCCTCCGCAAGTTAATAGCAAAACAAAATACCATGCTTATGAGCGTCAGGGCCCATTTCCTGTTCGTTCCCACCATCGAACCATGTCCAGGGCCCACCCCATCGTCACGGGTAGAAAATGTCAGTCGTGAGGCGAGGGGTTGGGTTCGCGAGTCAGCTCGAAGGATAGCCATCGTCTGTGTCTTCGTGTATGTTAGTGTAGATCCAAGGAACTTGTCTCGAGGGACGATTGAACGGTCCGCCATTGGCGGAACAACCGGAGGCTGACCTTTGGGGAGGCGAGAACCGAAGGGTCCTGATTACCGACGAAACGGATCCCTTTGTCCTTGCGGCCGAAGCGGCAATAGATCGTCTTTGTCGGGAAATTTGCCGTGGAATGGATCGTGCAAACATCATGTGTTTGCGCTCCCGCTGTTCATTTTCTCGAGAACATTACTATTGAAAACGAGAAATTGACGAAGAAAACGACACCCACGGTACAGCTTTATTGGTCGCGACGCCATCATTTATCTTGCTCTTATCGCTCATTCCCTCCATTCGCGCACCCAACTCTACTACTATTACGTGCTACTTTGTACTATTAAACACGTAGATGTATTAGGTTGTGGGAAAAGTGCCTTTCTTTTACAGACTCGTCTTTTGCAACGATGCATCTTTAGACAAACATGAAAGCTAATCTGTCGAACGTTGTGATCTTTACTTCGGTAGAACAAAATGGAAAATTTTCTTATAGAACGAAACAAACTTTTCGGACGACCCAATATGTATTGAAACAGAGAAACGAGAAAATTAAAGCCTATTGCTTGGTATAGTTCCTTTATCCGAACGCCATTTATTGTAGCAAAATTTCACTTCCTATTTGATGAAACAAACCCTGCAATCTACTGTGTGGAATGTAAAGTCAACGAATACGTCGGAGATGAAAGGACATCGGGGCCTTTCTTTTGCAGTGTTTGGGAAGGTCCCCGATACTTTAGTCCAGACATTTTATTATAGCCGTACACAAATAATAAAACTGAGAAGTAGCCGTTTATGATTCAATCCAATCAAGTTTGCCCGAGGTTCATGACAGTGGGCTTGGGCTCCAGGTGAAACAATTGGTCGCCGAACGTAGCCACGGTCACGGGATGGACGTTTTTACCTAACAGAGAAGTGCCAATATTATGAGACACGCGTTCCACTCGGACTGACGCTCAGTCAGATAAGTTGGACCAGTACCGCGCACCAGTACGTTGAGTGACACCAGAGTCTTGTATCAGATCGCATTCGTCATCCCGTTGACCGTGGATTCGTTATTGAGTCTAAGATCATTGCCATTCGCATCCTGAGTATCTAATTACCAGGGTTACTTATCAAATTCTGTCGCAATCATAATTGTACTAGTAACTGTCTTCGCTCTTGCATAACAACAATGTCTAATCCAAAGAAAGATTCGTCACACGCCCCAAACTCCAACGATAACCCGACATATATAATACAATAGACAGAGGATTAAGAAAACGATGGATCTCCGTTGATATCCATCGACTACATAAATAGCAAGTCAGGCATTTCTAAAACCTGATAACGAAGAATCCTACTATTCCGATATCGGCATTCTCGCACAGCGTATCGTGCACACTTGAGAAGAATAATTCTAAAGAAATATCAATAAACCATACATCAAGAGGACCAGCGATGGATGGACGAGGATCAGTGACCAAGAGGACAACAATATGAACTTCAGTTGTACGAGTTATTTGCCTTCCAATGGGCTCAGACAAACGAAGTTGTACTATCTGTTCGATCTTGATCTTGCAGGGAATATTCCACAGAATGTTGCAGATAATCTAAGCGCTGACTTACTTTTTAACCACCCAACGATGCAACTTTTGCAACGACTCAAGCTACGTATTTCCAAGCGTCGACGAATCAAAGAAGACGCATTTCCAAGGAAAATGGAGTCGGTGTTCGCACTGCGGTCAGCGGAGTGATGACTCTATCCAATCGACCGGGCCGATTTCTCATCCGTATTCATCCTGTAGCCGTGGGCAGAGCCGCGGCCCAGACCAGGGAAGAAAGAAATGAGCCCGTGGTCGGGGGCAGAGAAGCGCCTATGATTTATGGCCGCCATTATGGTCCTGATAATTATATGCTGCCCTATGGCCGCCCCCTCGTGCACGTCGCACGAAAGAAACGAGAGAGGATCGGTAGATGATATCCTGCCTGCTGACCGGCAATACACAACGACCGTGGCCGTTGCTCGAACTTACGAAACAACCGAAAGCAGCCGGACGCGGCCGGCCGTTCCTTCTGATTGCTTCGATCGTTTTGATACGCTTTGATATTCCGGGAGGGCAAGTATGGGTTTCAACCCTCGGTTTCCAACTCGGCCAAATTGCCGCCGAAGGAGAAAAATTACGTGGCTCGAATTACGCCACGATGCCTACCATCTGGTGACGATTACCGATCCTCCGCACCATCACGCTTGCTACCGATGATTATGGATTTGTTTCCTTGTCTTTACGGCCACGAAGAATCGCTGCTAGTTCTTCGGCAAGAAATTCTTAGTTCGATACCAACAACAAAGGAATTTTGATCCTTTGAATTTGCAAGGTCGATTTGCAAGGTGTAATTATCTGTTCAAGGTTTCCTCCATTCCTAATGTTAAATAGAAATATTCTGTGGCGACGAACGATTTGGAAAATAATTATTTCTATATCGAATGGAAACAATGATGTAAATTCTTACATTAATACGACATTCGAGATTGACCTCGCTCCTATTACATTGTTAAAGGGTTAAATGTTGGTTGCAAGTAGCGAACAGCAGAGAATGTCAAGGTTTAAGAATAAATTATTTTTGCTGCAGATCCGCTTCAGGATAACGCAAATCCACTGTTACTGTTACGAAATCGATGAAGGAAATATGCAAAAGACAGAGATCTGTTCTTTAACACGTTGACTGCCACGACAGCAAAGTGTCAGCAAAGTTTCTGGCCAGGCCGCGTAACCCATATTTGGGTGTCGCTTGTTTGACTACTAGCGAAGGATTGTCGTAGCTATTTGAAAAGATGTTCCACAGGAAGTAGTAAAACTATTGAATTTTATTTTTTTTTATTTTATTAAAAAAATTATTCAGAATGTAAAACTTTAAAGCACCCTATACATAGCTGAGGTTGGTCGGTACAATTTGGACAATAAGTTGTTTTCTTCAAATTCTTTCGTGTCTTTGTTCGGTCCATTTCAAACAGTAGAGAATGTCAAGGTTTAAGAATAAATAATTTCTACTGCAAACCCGCTTCAGGATAACGTAAATCGTTACGAGATCGGTCCGTTCTTTAAATTGATTTTAAAGAAACTTTTTATAAACTGGTAGGAAGCTAAAAAGGAAATATGTGGGAGCAGTTTCAGCGCGTCGGTAGACGAAAACAATTTTCAGAGATAGCGAGAGAAGAAAGGTAGGCAGTGGAGGAAACCAGACTCTTGACCCTCGGAAGACAAAGTATTCGTACGACCGCGAAAATCCCTACTCTCAGCTGTCGGGCAATGGTGGTCGTAAATATCGTGTGCAAAGAGGCTGGTAGTTTCTTTACTACTCCCCAAGGACCACTTATTACGTGGATTCCCGGGCCAGAATACAATCATCTAAGTATCTCTCAACGACCATGATCGAATCAAATTCACTGAACTAATGACAGAGTGTCGCGTGCATCGAAGAAAACGGCGGCAAGCTCGACTCATAGCGAAAGATTACAAAGACCGTTTCACCGATCTCGATCTCGTGCACGGACCTTCAACGTGGAAAGTATTCTTCTTTAAAGAACAAAACATCTACTTAACTTGGGCAGCTGCGCCATTTTGCCGTTGAAACACCCAAATTATATTCACTATACGTTTGAAAGTAAGGGTTGCTCGCTACTGTTAACGATCTTTTATCGCAATAGTCCTTTAATCCTTCTATTAGGTCGTCCGAGACGTTTCTTTAGTTTTAGAAGGAAATAATAGACGCACAGTGTTTTTGTTTTATTTTATATAATTATTCAGGAATAGAACGATAGAAATGGATCACACCTAATTCAATAAAATAATATAAAACAAATTGTCGTTTATTGTCGCCTTATGAAGCGAAAGAAACTTTTCGGACAACCTAAACGTTCTTTGAATCACTTTGAAAAACGCGTAAATTCTCGCTACGACGCCGCGAATTAGTCGCTCCCCTGTTTCGGTTAAGAGAACAGAAGTAGTTCGATGGATTTAACACTGTATTAACAGGGTATAACTTGTATATTTAACAATTATTCACAAATTATTTAAAGATAATACAGTTAATGCGTTACAGAAACTCGACCCCACTTTGTAATATCTCTCAATGAATTCGTTAGACTAAGCTACTTTAATTTATTCGTCACAACCTCTCGATGTTTGCCGTTTGAACCTTCAAATGAGACTGATTGCCCTTCGATCATTTCTTTGTCTTCTGGCAGACGACCCCCACTACGCGCGGGTCGCGCCACCGTTCGCGCCTATGTTCACGTATGTCACCTTCTTTGTGTGGATAAAATAACGGACCGAAATCGAAGTTTCTCGAGCTCGACGCTTCATGACAAATATGCGTTTGCCACTATCGCCATTGCCGTTTCGCCAGTCCTGTAAGACGATCTGTCTGCGACACTAGTCCGCGCGCGACGGTTAGGAATACGGCCTATAGTAAGCCTTATGGCGTAACAATCACTTTCCAACGAGTTGAAATTTTTGTTACTAGAAAATAAAATAAGAATCGTTAATAATATACATGATTTGTCAGCTAAATGTTGTACTAGGCTTCCTTGGATTGAAACTAAAGCAAAATTGAAGTATAAAATATTCGAAGCTCCCAGCAGGTTTAGACTCGAATAATTCAAGCACTGTCCATCTACTTTTGAACTCGTTCGAATAATGATAAGCTATGGCACGTATCTTACGAAGTAAGAGATTGCAAGCTCGTTCGCAATAAATTTAAAAAAAAGGGAAACATAAAACGTGATTGTCTGTCGAATATAGCGCCAGTAGACGAAGGACGATTACGCAATAAGATACTCGTTACGCTCGTTACGACCAGTGAAATATTTTACAGGGACGCGTGAACAGACGAAACAAACATGCCACGGCTGGCTATAAATTACAAGCGGTCTAGAAAAAGACGGAGAAAAATAAAGGTCCATGGTGATTTGCGTTCTCGTGACAGAATTAAGACCGCCAGCATCGTCTGCCTGCGTTCTGGTATTGAGACGTCGCGCGGACGATAACGTGCCGTTGCGTCACGCTTTTTCGCTTTTACAATAACAAATCGACAGCCCATTGTACATCGAAACATGGACGATGCATCGTCGAACGTACGTACGCGTAAATGTGAACCGCGCGAGCGTCGTGATTTGCATAACCAAGCAGACACACGAGCAGGGGGCCGCCACTGCACACAGAAGCATCGCGTGAAACGTAGCCGGCTACACGTGTAAGCTCCGCAACGTGGTAAACACGATGTGTACAAGGAATGGCGGAGGATTCATGAGAAACGACCGGGTGGATACCTGTGCTTCTCGCTGCGAGCCACGTGGCATTGTTTTGTCCTTATTTCGCGGGTGAAGTTCTTTCTTTTTATTTATTTATTTATTTTTTTTTTTTTTTTATTTATGAAACTCTGCGATCGTGTTTGAATTCTGAATTTTAACTTCAATTTTAATTTGAATTTCTGCTTAATGGATTATTGGATTATCGAATTGGTGGATTATTAATGGCGATCACAGAGGATCAATGAGCTATAAATTTCTCCGTTACTACCGAATTTTCTAGTCTTGGAAATCGGTCTACTGGAAGTATTATTTATTATTTTTATTTATTTATTATTACTTAGCCCGCGCCTTTCGACTTTGGACGAGTTTTCGGTTTTACATCTTTTTTGCCTAATCGCGCTCTACATTTTCTCATTCTTATGGCGCTATCGCCTTATTGCCTCCTCCCTTATGTCTGCCTCTTCCTTGTCTATGTCTATCTAAACTCTTTCTTTGTGTATCTACCTCCCCTCTTATGCACTCTGTTACATTGCACTGCATTATATATTCTGTCTCTGAAACTATGGCAACTTTTGGGCTTCTGCCTCCTTGCCGTGCTTCCTTATTGTCGTCCCTCCCCGTCTTGCATTGCCCCTCTCTTCTCCGTTATTGCTTTCAGTTCCATTAGTCCTTCTCCAGTCTCGTTTAGTATTTTTTCCGTGTCCTTTGGTCTTGCCGTTATTTCGCATTCTTCTAATACGTGTCTTCTTCTTTGCTTTTACATAGCCTGCATCATTTTTCTCCCTCTTATTTCCAGTGTTCCCTTGTATTGCTTTGGTCTCGCTGGTTTATGTAATAGAATTTTATATTTATATGAATAGAATCAAAAGTTACTTCATTTGGCGCTAATTAACGTTTTTTTAAGTTTTCCTCTGGAAGCTTAAAATGTTAAGCAACGAAAAGAAGAACAGAGAGTGATGCAAGGGGTTGAAAGGGTGAGATAAAAGTATACCACAGTTGGGTCATTCAAATTCATTATGGGGGTTGTGAAGAACACAGAACGATTAGGGAATCGTTGTTTGCCACTTTGATTTTTACACCCACTTCTTATGACTGTGTATTTTTTCTCAACAATTACCTTAAGGTCGATCTTCATTTCGGTATCAGACGAATAACACGTCGATTTATCAAGCACAGTCTCTATCCAGTCTATAGACTATCCAATCTCGTTTAATATCTTTTCTATGTCCTTTGGCCCTCCCGTTATTTCGCACTCTTCTATTACGTGTTTCAGGTCTTCTTCTTTCCTTTTACATAGTCTGCATCTTTTTTCTCTCTCTTCTTTCCAGTAATTCCCTTGCTTTGGTCTCGTTTCCACATCTTGCTAATATTTTTCTGTCCTTCCACTTCATCCTCCCTCTCTAAGTATTTTTTCATGACTCCTCTTTCGCGATTTTACTAGAAATATCTAATGCTATTTGAAAGCTAAGAAATACGTGAAGTGAATTAGGCTATGATAGTCGTGATAGTTATATAGTTGCTGGTGTAGGAGTAGTCTCTGAGGGGTGTACTGCTGTATTTTTCTTCTCATTTCTAATCTGCGGAAAAAAAACCGGAACCCGATCGCCGGGATTTGAACCCGAGTTCCCAACATTCGTAACCTAATGCGCTAACCACTGCGCTGTCGTCGTCCGACATTAACTAATGTCCAGTGTTGGTATTTTTTTCTATTGAGTACCGCCACATACGTAAAGTTGTCATTGTTTCTTACAAGACGAAAAGATCGTACAAATTGCGCAAACGAACGATAAACTCCAAGACAGTGGAAACAACCAATTCTAACTTTCTTGAGTATAATTTAATTCATCTCGATAATAATAATATTAATAGCCCTGAATGAAGTTTAATATCGCTTAATTGCAATTCTCCCATCAAAACCAATCATCCTCCATAATATCGTACAAAGAAGCTCTCTAATCATCGTTGGCTCCAGAAGTCTCGGTGACCTCTATATCCATCGATATATGAAAGGAGAATCAGGAAAAAGAGGGAGAGACAATGTCGGCCTTGACAATCGAGCGAAGAACAGCGCGGTTATTGTTCACCGCGATGCAATTAGCGCGGCATAAATCACGCGAATAACGAGGCGCGGCGCCCCGAAGGCGTCACACGATGTCGCAAGTGGTAGCGAGAAAGGACGAAAAGGACAGAGGGCAGAAGAACAGACGACGTGGACGTACGGGGGCGGCTGGCGTTCCGTTCGCCAACTGCGCGACGTTCCTTGCGAAGAACTTCCAACACGAAGGACGACTGCCTCTCTCTCTCTCTGTCTCTCTTTCTTATTCTTCCCGCGTCTCTGTCTTTACCCGTCTTCTCCTCCTTCGTCTTCTCGCGGTGTTCTTCCTCACTGTCTAGCAGTTGCCATCGCGACAGCAACGGTGTTGCCAGAAAGCCCACGCGCCATCCATCTTGCCGCGTGCTAGCACGAAAATAACTCGAATTTAAGAAGCTCGCGTTCGAAAACAATAAGGGGCGGGTTCTCCGATTGCGTAACGCTATCGTTTTTTCGACGAATTAGCGCGGACCTTCCGCGTTCCACAAAGGGGAGATAGATTGAGTTAGCATGTTGTTGATTGTCGGCTCGAAAACTTGAGTAACGTTGCTTTGAAATTGATGGGATTGTTGGAGAACAGGCTGCTTTCTGAATGATGTAGGCATATCATAGTTGTAATAATTTAGTGATAAATTATGTAGAAGAAATAATGAAGCTATGCGTGCTGAGAATTTCCCTTTGAAATTAATGCGATTGCATTATTAGAGAAATAGGGTGGTTGATGAATGACCTTGGTAATTCAAGTAATTCGATAATAAATTACCTAAAAGATATAATACAGCGTATCGTGAATTTGGAAAATGAATGGAGAATATTAGGACAGGTTATATGCATACAGAGGACATAAACGCAGATCGGACAATAGAAATCACGGAGTTACGGTTCACCGAGTATCCTAGAAATGAAAAAGCCACGTAGATGCCACTCGGTCAATAGATATCGACGCGTCCCGTTAACCTATTAAAGACGCATTTCGAACGCGGATAACGTGGCCCTCGCCCCATTGTTCCCCGGTCGCCTATTTATCGCCTCCCATTGGCTCGGGGCGCGGCGAAATCGCGGTTGAATTTATGCGCATTTAAAAAGCGGTTAGAAACCACGGCCACTAAAATAGGGCAGAAAAACGCGTTAAACTCTATATAATTTCGTAGATAATCTGTCGGTGAATTATCGAACACGTGGCCTGTTGGTTTACCATCTACTAGCGTTTCACTTCTATCGAATTTCGTTACTTTGGTCTTTCCGTCTATGTCGTTGATTTATCGTGATGGAAAGTACGAGAAATAACAAGGGGGATGTATATTTGACACTGCGTTGCATGGTTCGTTCCCGAAATAAAAATGTTTCAGTAGAACTGACGTTAGAACCTTTCGAGTATCTCCTCGTGAGACCAATAGCTTCGGTTTACGTACCAAGGAACTCGTTAACGAACCGCTTTTCTCCGATTTCTCGCTGAAAGAATCCAACCAGGGGTCGCGGGATAACGAGATGGAAGTAGCTGCGATGAAGTACCTACGTAAATCGAGGCTGCAAGGGTTAGCTTCGAAAGGGGATAAAAGCGCTATTATACTTTTAGTCAATAGCAATCTTGTTACGGATTTGAAAATTGGTTATTAATTCTTATGCTGTCCGTTTGATTCTCACAAAACTGTACGATCTTCTGATTTTGACTACTTTTGATTTTTGAGAACCAAGCGTATTCCTTTATTTTTAGCAAACTACTTTGGTTTGAAGAAAATATCAAAAAATTGTTACTGATGTATTAAATTGTCCCAAAAGTTGATTTCGCTTTGTGAGGAAATAATAGATGCACAACATTTTTTGTTTTATATTATTTTATTGAATTATGTTTTGAATTATGTGTGTCGTTTTTTGTTTCATATTACTTATTGAATTATGTTTTGAATTATGTGTGTCATTTTTTCTTTCATATTACTTATTGAATTATGTTTTGAATTATGTGTGTCATTTTTTGTTTTATATTATTTTATTGAATTATGTTTTTGAATTGTTTTTGAACTATGTTTTTGGATTATGTTTTTAATTATGTGTGTCATTTTTTGTTTCATATTACTTATTGAATTATGTTTTGAATTATGTGTGCCATTTTTTGTTTCATATTACTTATTGAATTATGTTTTGAATTATGTGTGTCATTTTTTGTTTTATATTATTTTATTGAATTATGTTTTTGAACTATGTTTTTGGATTACGTTTTTAATTATGTGTGTCATTTTTTGTTTCATATTATTTATTGAATTATGTTTTGAATTATGTGTGTCATTTTTTGTTTCATATTATTTTATTGAATTATGTTTTTGAATTATGTTTTTGAACTATGTTTTTGGATTATGTTTTTAATTATGTGTGTCATTTTTTGTTTCATATTATTTATTGAATTAAGTTTTTGAATTACGTGTATCATATTTTGTTTTATTGAATTATGTTTTGAATTATGTGTGTCATTTTTTGTTTTATATTATTTTATTGAATTATATTTTTGAATTATGTTTTTGAACTATGTTTTTGAATTACGTTTTTAATTATGTGTGTCATTTTTTGTTTCATATTACTTATTGAATTATGTCTTGAATTATGTGTGTCATTTTTTGTTTCATATTACTTATTGAATTATGTTTTGAATTATGTTTTGAATTATGTGTGTCATTTTGTGTTTTATATTATTTTATTGAATTATGTTTTTGAACTATGTTTTTGGATTACGTTTTTAATTATGTGTGTCATTTTTTCTTTCATATTACTTATTGAATTATGTTTTGAATTATGTGTGTCATTTTTTGTTTTATATTATTTTATTGAATTATGTTTTTGAATTATGTTTTTGAACTATGTTTTTGGATTACGTTTTTAATTATGTGTGTCATTTTTTGTTTCATATTATTTATTGAATTAAGTTTTTGAATTACGTGTATCATATTTTGTTTTATTGAATTATGTTTTGAATTATGTGTGTCATTTTTTGTTTTATATTATTTTATTGAATTATGTTTTGAATTATGTGTGTCATTTTTTGTTTTATATTATTTTATTGAATTATATTTTTGAATTATGTTTTTGAACTATGTTTTTGGATTATGTTTTTAATTATGTGTGTCATTTTTTGTTTCATATTACTTATTGAATTATGTTTTGAATTATGTGTGTCATTTTTTGTTTCATATTACTTATTGAATTATGTTTTGAATTATGTTTTTGAACTATGTTTTTGGATTATGTTTTTAATTAAGTGTGTCATTTTTTGTTTCATATTACTTATTGAATTATGTCTTGAATTATGTGTGTCATTTTTTGTTTTATATTACTTATCGAATTACGTATGATACATTGTATATTAATAGAACAAAATTATGTATTTTGTACTAATAGAACAAAATGTACCGCACATAATTCAATAAAATAATATAAAACAAAAAATGGCGTGCACCTATTACTTCCTTATAAAACGAAACTAACTTTTGGGACGACCTAGTACGCGACGTTATCCTAATTTTATGCACGAGTTCTCCTCCAACATTAAAGCTTCTTTTAAACGTTGAAACAAAAAAGATATTAAAAATCGTAGCACGGTTGATTTGGTGCTTTACGTCTAATCTACGTCTGCGAATCCAAGATCTAATCAATACTCGAAGATGGTATTCCGCTGGGGTTAGCCATCCACATATTATTTAGCAATGAAGTCAGAAAAATTTACCAAATTTGGACAAATTGTAAAATACAAATTAAATAATAAAAAAAAAAAGAAGAAAAGAGAAGATTCAACCAACAAGTGGGAAAGGATGCAGAGCTGGAACCTTGAACGAAACTCTACAGTATCCCCAGGGAATAAATTCGAGATCGTTCGGGGAGTCACGTTTTCATATCTCGACCTTGAATACGACTCGTTGTCAAGCAAAAATGAGCCGGAAAAAAAGGAAAGAAGCATCGTTGGGAAGAAGAGGCCAGGAGACACCAGCAGCAGGGAATTTTTCTTCTTCCCTCGTAAACTGTACCGTTGCCTCTGTTTATCCTTTGTAGCGAATGAACGGTCCGCGTTCTGGGCAAATCGGGGAAAGTTTGCGCAAGACCATTGTGGGCCTAGGGAGCGAAAAAAGAAAGTTAAAACCTCGTGAGAGCATTGTTGGTTGCGTCACCGGCGGGCTATTCCTCCAACCCTCCCTCTGTCCCCCCTCTTTTCTCTTCTTTCGCCCGGAGCCGACGAGGCCTCGTGTATAATATCAAAATTTATGGCACCGGCCGCTCCGGGGCCTTGCGCTGGGTACGCCGTACCATCAAGCTTCTTCTCTTCAGCACCTTCCGTCTGCTTTGCCTTATTCCCTTTGCCCTTTTCCATTCGCTCTTCCTTACGTTTTGCCTATTATCGAAACTGAGATCCTGCTTTCGCTCTAACATTGTGTACACGTAGCTTGTTTCTTAAGGCAACGAGGCTCTATTTACGGACCTTCTGCGAAATAGATTTTAGTTTCAAGAGTTGAAGTGCCTTCTATTGCTACATTGTGTTCGAAGCATTTTGTTTTTACATTTTGAATCATCGACAGGAATCTTCGGTTTTCGATTGTATAAGAACAATGACTCTACCCGGTAGCTTTGAATTTCGAAAAATGAAGGAAATAAAAAGAAGTTGGAAAGACACTACATACTATGACGATCTTCGCGAAACTAAAGATTCTTCAGAGAAAAGATGCCAACCGTTACTTATGTAATAATTATTTTATATTAATTAAATTCTTGGAAATATACATAAAAACAGAATACTATAAGAAGCTTCTATAAACCACAGTAATCTAATTGTTCTTTACCAAATTACCTTTGCACGTAAAAACATTTAACACCTGCTTCCGTTTATCATCCTATTCGGTACAATCGCTTTGCTTGCCTCTACAGTCTCTTAGTTGCTCAATCTTCAGTTCCCCAATTCTCGTATATTTTATTTCCGCGTCAGAGAGACAAGCTACTTGCAGACCAGCGAAAAAGGACATTTATCCTGGCAAGGAGCTTCCTCCTTGTTGACAACCATGTTCCTCTCTGCGAAACACCCTCGTCCTTTCACCGAAATCCCAGCCGTGCTTATTAATAACCGAGTCATGAGAATTGGCGCACATGCGGGACAGTTTGCGTGCCAAGGTAATCAGTATAATGATCAGCGGTCGAATTGACGTATCGTCAAGATAATATATATGACGGCACACGGTGGCAGATGTGTTGCACGACGTGACGTGGTCTAACGCGTCATTGATAGCCTTCCGTACCTCCTATTTCCCCTTGATCGGCTCGTCCCCCTCCCCCCTTCGCGCTTCCTCTTGGTCGTTCTGTGTGTTTCACTCTATACGGTTCCCCTTCCCAGCAGCCACCCTCCATCAAATTTTCCTATCACCCCCCGTCCGTTCCCTTCATTTCCTGCCTTCGCAACCCTCCCCCACCCCCGATGCCGCGCTGTCACGAACGGAAGGGCCGTAATGCGAGCGAGGGGAACCTCAGCCAACCAGCATCGTGGCTTGTCGGCCTAAGAATCGCGCGCGGGCCGCGCCCAGAGCCGATCTTTTCCTCAAAAAAAAAAAAAAAAAAAAAAAAAAAATCAACATGGCGTTTTTTTTTCTAAACGAATGTCATAAAGCTGGAAGATCGTCGAGATGGCAGATGCTTCTGACGCCTTGAGGAGGAAAATACGGACCGTAGAGAATTGGGACTTGGATAAGTAACGGTGAGACCAATTGTATTTTGTATGTCGAAGGGATCATTGTAGTGACGAGTGAGAGTTATAAATTCGTAGTCAACTAATGTCCGTAGCAAATGAATTTTTGTGCTTTTAGATCTGGAAGCTTTGTCTTCCGCGTACGAATATTACTTATACGAGGTATCAAACAAAGATACGTAACTGAATGACGAAGACGAGGGTTATCGTACGTGGTCGTTTCTAGTTACTTCTGACTATCTTTCATTTTCATCTCTCGCTTCCCGTTACGTATTTTGACGGGCAGAAGAAGATTGCTGCAGTCTTAATTACGCGATAACCAACTAGACCTTCTTTATGAAGACACACGCGAGACGAGTCAATGACTGATCATTCGATAAAAGAACTTCCTACAATATCAAAATCCTACAATAGGACGTATATCATTCGCTCAGTTTGTCGCGCATAGAACGCTTATAAATGGAAAGAAGTCGGTCGAGCTACAAGAAATCGAACCGTAAAGGATAAATCGTTTCGTTTCACGGTTTTTCCACGGCAGATCGATTTCATTTCGAGAGACGAACGATTAATCTACTCGTGGCGCGAACGCAGAACGATCACGCGGCTCTCTTGATCGAGCGCCAATTATCGGCATTTAATCAAAATGACCGGCCATTAAGGTATCTAGGTAAGCGATCTAGGCTCGCGGACAAACGAGCCGGAGGAATGTTTCCTGGGAAGGCCGTTCCACGCGCAGTGGCGCGGTGGTCGACAGCGAGGCATCCGATCGGCACGTCGATGAAATTTGTTGACGCGCCGGAAGAAAAACGGCATTGTGACGCGCTGTCGAGCGGTCGGCGCTATGGCTGCCTTCGTAACACAACAAGAACCAACCGACCAATTGCAGCTAACACTGGAATCCGTGTTTTTGCGTGCACCCCACGGCCCGACCTGGAATCCGCCGCGGAACAATTACAATTAAAGAGCGGTTAGCGAATTACCGAATGACCATGGCACGCGGCGCACCACGCAGCCTGATCGTGCGCCCGCACTTTTCGAGGAAACGGTAATTCTTGCGTCGTCGTTAGTCTTGCAAGGACTGTTGCGAAAGCGCGCGTATTCAGTGGTCGAGTGAGCGAAACTTCTCCCAGTTTCTTTAATCATCGTGATAGGTGACACGGGTATTTTTGTACTTTTATTTTTATTTTGGTATTAGACATAGAAAGGTTATGTTGATATCACAAACTTTGTTTGGCTGAAGATGTTGTGTAGCTGGGGAAACTGATTGGTGCAGAAGTGAAGATATTGTTTCTTGCTTGTGGTAAGATGGGAGCTGGGAGTCGACAAGTTAACCTCTCACAGTTTTTTTAATCATCGTGATAGGTGACACGGGTATTTTTGTACTTTTATTTTTATTTTGGTATTAGACATAGAAAGGTTATGTTGTTATCTCAAACTTTGTTTGGCTGAAGATGTTGTGTAGCTGGGGAAACTGATTGGTGCAGAAGTGAAGATATTGTTTCTTGCTTGTGGTAAGATGGGAGCTGACAAGTTAACCTCTCCCAGTTTCTTTAATCATCGTGATAGGTGACACGGGTATTTTAGTACTTTTATTTTTATTTTGGTATTAGACATAGAAAGGTTATGTTGTTATCTCAAACTTTGTTTGGCTGAAGATGTTGTGTAGCTGGGGAAACTGATTGGTGCAGAAGTGAAGATATTGTTTCTTGCTTGTGGTAAGATGGGAGCTGGGAGTCGACAAGTTAACCTCTCCCAGCTTTTTTAATCATCGTGATAGGTGACACGGGTATTTTTGTACTTTTATTTTTATTTTGGTATTAGACATAGAAAGGTTATGTTGATATCACAAACTTTGTTTGGCTGAAGATGTTGTGTAGCTGGGGAAACTGATTGGTGGAGAAGTGAAGATATTGTTTCTTGCTTGTGGTAAGATGGAAGCTGACAAGTTAACCTCTCCCAGTTTCTTTAATCATCGTGATAGGTGACACGGGTATTTTTGTACTTTTATTTTTATTTTGGTATTAGACATAGAAAGGTTATGTTGATATCACAAACTTTGTTTGGCTGAAGATGTTGTGTAGCTGGAGAAACTGATTGGTGGTGAAGTGAAGATATAGTTTGTTGCTTGTGATAAGATGGGAGTTGACAAGCATTCTATCGGAATTGACAGAAATGAAATTTACAATATTGTCGTTATCAACGAAACGTACTCGCAAGAACTTTCATAAATTATTTTCAAAAAATATTCATATTTACATTTCGCTGAAAAAAACGAGTTATCTTCCTTGGAAATAATAGCTGCAGACTTCTAAGAAACGAATCGATATTTAGAACAGCGACGTCTTTGGCGTGAAAGGAAATTCGAGAAAGGAACGTGGGAAGAAGTTGGCTATCCATGGCATCGCTAATTGCACAAAAGCAATGAAGACCAGCGCGTTGCGTAAACATGCAGAAGTAGTGGAAAACGTGAAAGCAGCCAAACGATTAATTTATTTCCAAGCGATCTACCACGGATTTGTTACGACAATTATCATAAAACTACTCCTCTAAAAAGAGGAACACGCTAATAATGAAAAGAAATTTACTCGCCAAGAAGAATATAAATTAACGATTCAACCATACGACTGAAAACAATTTCATCGATTACTCTCGCTATCTTCATTACGTTAATTCCTGATTTCTCGGATTTTCCGAAACGAAAAAATCTATCGTCGGACGATCGATCGCGTTAAAACAGACCCAAATAGAGTGCGACGGCAGCCACGTGTTACGAAGCAGACGCACCCGCGCCAATAACGATTAATCTTTCAGCGACTTCGATTCCCGCTACCTGTGCAATTTATTCGTTCTTCGATTCGCTTAGCGCGACCGCGTTCGTTTATTTTTACGGGGGCGCGGCTTTCGATTTCATCGGGCGGACGTGTTAGCGGAAGATACCCCCGGGAAACGAAAATCGGGAAAAAAAAACCGGATGAAAAATAGTAGGAAAGAAAATAGAATGAATGAAAAAGGAAAAAAGAGGAACGAGGAAAAATCAGATAACTTCGTCGATGTTGGAACGTTTCATCGATAGCGGCGGGAATTTTGATGAATAAGCAGGAATTCGGTAACGAATTTTGGCGGCAGCATTGATCAACCGTTACCGAGGCTATCGTAATGTGACACTCGAAGCGTGTCGCTTGTTGCGGCAGTGGCGTTAATTTAAACGTCACGTTATCTCCGCGTACGTCGCGCATTTTATCATAACGTTCCGGCCAGTCGATGCACCGTTCAAGCGAATTTCGTGTCGCTTCTTGGCGACGTTCAAGGCCTGTCACTAGCCGCTCTCCAATATTTTCCTCTGCTAAATTATTCAACGAGTGACCTGTTGTACGTAAACGCGACCGTGCACCCTCTGCCTTCACTTTAATTCGACTGACACGCGGCGGCTCGTTCGTCGTATTTTACGTCGCCGCTGCTTATCCGATTTTAATATTAATTAAGGATAGTGTAAATTGTTATTATCTTAAGTAAATTCGTTAGGGGAACCATATTTTAAATATTAGTGATAGTCTTGTAGATTTGGACGCATCATCGTAGAACGACTTCATGCGAATAATTAACAGAGTCGATAATAAGTCCTTGAGTAGAGTGAGGATATCATTAAACTTTCGTTATATTCGTTAAAGAAGAGAAAATTATATTTTTGATATTAGCGAGAATATTCTAAATTTTGACATACCATTAAGAAATCTTCACAGTTAATGACAAGAATCTAATTAGGGTACACTGTACCCTACAATAAATTTGAGATTATCATAGAAGAAAATTCTTGTATCTTCGCAAAGTCCATAGAAGAACAAGTGGAATTTAATTATCAGTATTACACGTCTTAAGAAAAACGATTTTGTTTGAATAATCGTTAAAGAAGAGAAAATTATATTTTTGATATTAGCGAGAATATTCTAAATTTTGACATACCATTAAGAAATCTGCAAAGTTAATGACAAGAATCTAATTAGGGTACACTGGGAACTTACAATAAATTTGAGATTATCATAGCAGAAAATTCTTGTATCTTCGCAAAGTCCATAGAAGAACAAGTGGAATTTAATTATCAGTATTACACGTCTTAAGAAAAACGATTTTGTTTGAAAAATCGTTAAAGAAGAGAAAATTATATTTTTGATATTAGCGAGAATATTCTAAATTTTGACATACCATTAAGAAATCTTCAAAGTTAATGACAAGAATCTAATTAGGGTACGCTGTACCCTACAATAAATTTGAGATTATCATAGAAGAAAATTCTTGTATCTTCGCAAAGTCCATAGAAGAACAAGTGGAATTTAAACATTAGTATTACACGTCTTAAGAAAAACGATTTTGTTTGAAAAATCGTTAAAGAAGAGAAAATTATATTTTTGATATTAGCGAGAATATTCTAAATTTTGACATAATCTTCAAAGTTAACGACAAGAATCTAATTAGGGTACACTGAGAACTTACAATAAATTTGAGATTATCATAGAAGAAAATTCTTATATCTTCGCTAAGTCCATAGAAGAACAAGTGGAATTTAATTATCAGTATTACACGTCTTAAGAAAAACGATTTTGTTTGAAAAATCGTTAAAGAAGAGAAAATTATATTTTTGATATTAGCGAGAATATTCTAAATTTTGACATACCATTAACAAATTTACAAAGTTAATGACAAGAATCTAATTAGGGTACACTGGGAACTTACAATAAATTTGAGATTATCATAGAAGAAAATTCTTGTATCTTCGCCAAGTCCATAGAAGAACAAGTTTAAATTAGTATTCGACACGTTCTAAGAAAAACGATTTTGTTTAAAAAATCGTTGAAACGTAAGAATGCCGTCGTGCAGGCGTGCAATTCGCGCGGCTGGATTACACGGTTGGAAGTGTTAGAGCGATAAATTGCGGGAGACGGCCGGCCAAATTAATTAGTTTGCCGGTGAATCAGAACTGCGAATTATATTTAGCGAGACGCGCGACGCTCATTGTTGTCGCGAGCGTCGAATTCCGTGTCCGGCCCGTTTCTCGAGCAAACAAATCCATGATTCGAAACTCGCTGGTTTCGCGTCCGTCTCGAATCGAAGGCTCGTTGAGATTCGACCGACGGACAGCCGTGGAATTTCAGCCGGCATTTCTGCCTCTTAGGACCACACCGGTCGCATTCTCCGGTGGATAATTCGTAAAAAGCGAGGCGCGATGCTCGCGAAACCGGATCTCCATCGCGTTATTGCGGCAATTCAGTTGGCTGCGCATCGTTTTATTAGCAGTCGCGCTCGATATGTGAAGGGAGGCGGCGAGAACCGGTGCACCGCTGTGTTTTTCGCCGGTGCACGTGACACGATCCGCGTACTTCCACGAATCCTGAAATCTACGCTCGAGAAACGAGACTCGACGACTCAATTCCGGTCGAAAAAGCTCCAGGAAATCTCGTTCGTTTCCAAACATCGTTGCGAGTTACACGTGTCGAGGTGGCAGTTTCGACGACGTGCAACCGTGCACACGGTGAATAAAAACACGCTAAGGACTGCTACACGGTTCGCGTTGACGAAGAAGACGAGGAAGTAGAAGGAGAAATGAAACGGAGAATCGAAGAATGGCGGTGAAAAATGAGGAAGAATGGGAGTGAACGCGCTCACCTCCGTCGCTTCTTTTTCCGTCGCCTCCGTCGGCGAGGTCTCCTCCTGGTTTCCCCCCTGTGCAAGGGGGTAGCTAGGTTCCCCTGTAGTTTCAGGGCCGTTGCTGCTACGCTGGCCCCGGTTTCCCCTTCTGCCTGGCTTCTTCCCTGCACCGGGGGCCTTGTTGTCCGTGCCCCGGCGCTGGGCTCCGTCGTGGCTGGTTCTTCCCTCCACGCACCGGCACCTCCTCGGGCAGCCCCGTGGCCCTAGTCGTGCTCGTGGTCGTGGTCCTGGCAGACCGAACGTGAACACGTACAGTCACCGAGCCAGCCAGCACCGAATTATTTGGCCTCGAGTGGAAACGACCCGACACCGTCCACCAAACATGTGTCCTTCGTGGAAACTTACTCTGCTCTACGACGCGAAGCGACCATTCGAGTCCAATCACCATCACCCTTCTCTCACACGAGCCTGTTCGCTACCACCGTTTCACAGAATCCGCGATCGGTATCGTATTCTCAAATACGCGTGTCACTTCTCAGTGTTTCTTTACGTCCTTCACGCCCGCACACTAGCAAACACCACTCGACCTACTCGTGTCAACGTTTCGCATAAAATCCCACCGAGCAAACAGTCGTGGAACGTATCGCGAGTGCCAGCCACAGCCAAGCCGTCTGCCGATGAATAACAATAAAAAATAAGCGAGCGATTGCCTTAGCGTGTCATGAAACCGACTGGTTCATTCGATCGTATTTCGCGTTCGATTGTGAGGCGAGTGCAGCTGGTTGGACCCGCGAAGCCTCTCGATGTAACAACAGCCGCCGGCGACGCGACAGATAAAAGAAGATTTTCTGTTCGCCAAATGGTAGTAGACACACCGCGTCAACTTTCTTCCAGTGACTTCACCGTGTGCTGCCTCAGAGCGTCGTAGGATCGTCTCTGTTAACTGGACGCACTTCCCTCTGTACAGACTTGGACACACCAGCGATAGGCTGGATTCAGCGGACGTTTTTTCTCCGGGCGATCATGTCGCACGTGCACACCGTGGTCGCGATACGATCGTGGAGCGTGTGCTTCGAAATGATCGTTGTTCGTCACCGATGACGGAACGATACTCGCGGCGGCATTATTCCGTCGATGATCGACGCGCGATTCGGCTGGTACGATTGCGTTGGCCAGCGTCGGGTGGGCCGCGCGTTCCTCGATTTTCATGGAAAACCGCGGACCTGGGGCTTGCGCTGCGCGTGTATATCTGAACCGAGAGATGCGACCACTCTGGTCCGCGAATTCCGGCCGTTCGGTTTCGCAGCCTCCGACCGGCGGGACCAGAGCGCCGCGACGCGAGGCGCCCTGTGCACATGCGTTGAGTTACGCTCTTCGTCTATGTCTCTCCCTCTCTCTTTCTCTCTCTCTCTCTCTTCTTCTATCTCTGCCCCCGTACACCCGCGTCCGCCGATCTCCTTCTCTCGCTCCTCTCTCTACGCCCCCGTGATCCAACACGACGGTGGTTGCGTATATCCAGCCCTCCCCCTTCTTTCTTTCCTCTTTGTCTTCGTCACGCTTGCTCGCTCTCTTTCTCTGCTTTGCTTGCCGTCTTCCTTGTCCGCTTTACACTTTCTCCCGCGAACAGAGAATCTCCTCCGCTCCGCCGATGAATCGTACCCTATCGTTGCTGCTTTTCACTCGCTCGTTTCCTATGTACGTCCCTCCCTCCATTCGATCATGGAAGGATCGAGGGTTGCGAACCGCTGTCACGCTGCTTCTTTCTGCGTCAACAAAGGGACGCGTACGCTCGATAACGTTTGATCGCCCGTATTCCACCAGTCGTTACCCGTATTCGTTTCCAACCGGACCAAATAAATTGGAGAGTCGATGAGCAAACGGAACGCCTAAGAAACGAACGATGGACGTGTACGAGGGCACGCGGCATTCGAAACTTTTATTTATGCGTTGGTCTGTCGAGGAACCAGATTTCACCGATACTTGGCGTACTTGGCTTTTCACAGAAGCAAGTTACGCGTTTCTCTCTGCAATATACATATTTGACGAACGCTTTGCCATGATTTGTTTTCGTTATGCAAATGGAAACTGATCGATCTGTCGGGCAGTTTCCAGTGGAACGTTGGTTGAAACGCGAAGGTTAATCGATTAATTTACTTCGGTTCGCGGCCGATATTTCGCCTCTATCAATTCCATCTTTCATTCGCTTTATCCGCTATAGACGTTATCTCCGACTATACAATTCGTATCAGGGAAAAATAGAAAACATCGACTTGCCCACCGCTCCACCCACATAATCGTTTCCCCTTCTAAAAACCACCCTGTACACGCCGCGGTTGCCCGGCGTGCTTTTAAAAACTGGCAAATTCCGGCCAGTCCAGCTTCGTAAAATATTGCCTCTGAAACTTCGATGTATGTACAAGCTATTTCAAAAAAACCAGTGTTACTCCATCGAAACGAGCTTTCGGGCGCGGCAGACTCGCGAAAATACGAGCGAAACGAGAGATTCGAAATGGAAAACGGCGCGGAGTGTGGAGCGATCGGCTCGGCCGACGCACCACGTGCCACGAGGAGGCGTACGCGAATCGAATTGAATGCGAGTCTCTGGAACCTCGGCGAGACGTGCACGGCCTACGAGCGCGAGGATCGCGCGGAAAATCGCAGAAAATCCGTGTTCGGTCCGCGCCAACTCATCGACGGATCCGGCCGTCAATCTTTTCGCGGCCATCGTGAAGTTATCGAGCGACCAGTGCCGGCGTATCGCCGACAGAAGCGCGTGGATACTCGCCCTATCCGTAACGCCCTGCCAGGCAGCAAATGATATAAATAAGCGAGCACGCCATCGACGTACAGCCGAGCGTCCATGAAACCATCCTCGATTCACCTGCGCGCAATGCTGATGAAATGGAAACTGATAATTTCGAGCTGATTGAGGTGGCAGAGGCTGTTAAGCTCTGTTCGTGAAAAGTCGCAAAATTGTAGGTTAGGTTTGCAGTAATTTTTTAGGAGAATTACATTGAGGTAGCTTTAGGGTTAATATCGGTAGAAAAGTAACAGGAAGCTTATTTACGTTTAAATCATAAAATTATTTATAATATCGTACGAATGACGTATCAAGCTACAACCACTAGAACTGTTTTATTTCTGTTTGCTTGGTTGATGCGCAAGGACCAGACGAGTTATTTTGAAAAGTGGTCGCATTAAGTTGAAGATTATATTTCGTTACAAACACAATTGTTTGCAAGTTTCTGGATTTCAAACGAGAATAACCGTATTTCGATGAGAGGTTTAAAACGATAGCCGTTTTTAAAATAAGTGAAGCGTATTTAAAAGAAACATCAGGAGAAAGGAACTTCTAATGTCAATTTATTCGTCAAACGACATCTTGTAGAAAAGACTACACCTGCAGCATCGTCTACCGAACAACCACCATCGCACGTGTTTCACATATATCGTCTTGCAAGACGACACACCTATGCACGAAAACGTGACTTTTGAAAACTAGTCACACCAGTTCGAAGATTATATTTCACTAACAAGTACAATTGTTTCCAAGTTTCTGAATTTCAAACGAGAATAACCGTATTTCCATGATAGATTTAACAAAATGGCTGCTTTTAGAATAACTGAAGCATATTTAAGAGAAATATCAGGAGAGAGGAACTTTTAATATCAATTTACTCGTCAAACGTCGTAGACACTGTCACGTAGGAGACACAAGAAATTACGAAACTGATCGCCGGTGATCTTCTCGCGTCGCAGTTTGAACGTTTCACAAATATGGCGAAGAAATTGAACTTTGTTTAGAATTTATTATACAAATCCAACAATGTGACGGTTGAAAGCGTCACAACAGACTGATCTCGAGCTCTTATTTGGGAGGGTCTTTATACCGAGGTTTTGGCCCCCCTGCAAAATATCAGAGACGGCTATTCCGTTACTATTGGTTATTGTTTCGATGGCTGTGGCATGCTGGATGTTTGGGCTATCGTATTACAGTTTCTGAGCGTGTGGTCTTCTCGAGCGTGTGACAAAACCTCGCAAAAAACATTAAACCTGCAGTCTCGCCAACCGAAGAACCGCCATCGCTCGTGTTTCTCATGTGTCGTCTTACAAGGACACACCTATACATGAAACCGTGACTTTGAGAAGCAGTCACGTCGATTGGAAGATTATGTTTCGCTAACGGATAAAATTGTTTCCAAGTTTCTGGATTTCAAACGAGAATAACCGTATTTCGATGATCGGTTTAAAACGTTGGCCGTTTTTAAAATAACTGAAGCGGTTTCTAATACCAGTTTATTCGTCAAACGACATAGACACCTTGCAAAAAGACTAGACCTACAGTCTCGTCTACCGAACAACCGCCATCGCACGTGTTTCACATATATCGTCTTACGAGACACACGTATGCACGAGAACGTGACTTTATGACACGAAACCTACGGCTATTGAATGAACCTTGGCTAACGACAAACAGCGCGTTAATAGAAACACCCAAGGCAGGCAGCGTTGGTGCCGTTAGAAGCAAAACGCCGAGATTCCTGCTAACAACGTCCCTAATAACTTGAACAACATAACGTCGGTTGCGTATACTCAATGTGATCGAGGTACGAGGCGTAAAATTGCGCTGCGAAACGCGATCGTTTCCTCCGCAAAGCGCGACGAACCGTTGGCACACGGTTGATAGGAAAATTCCCGTGTGCCAAGGCGTTTCTAATTACCAGATGTACATCGTCGTTGTATCACGCTCGAGAGGGAATCAACACTTACCGGCATCACCGTGAACGACGCGTTCGCGTAGGAGAAACGTCAAAGCGTTCTTACCTGCAACAGTTAGAAGAGAAGATTTTGATTAATTAGTGGCGAGCGGTTTGCCAGGCGGCAATTAATTGCCAAGATATCGCGAGATAAGAGGACAGCGTACGCGGAATGCGTTATTAAAGAGTGCATCGCGTTATAAATATTAATCGACGTGTGCTAGCCGCGCCGGGTTCGGCGAAATTTCTCTGGGCTATTACTGCGCGCACTCGGTTACATCACGTATCGCAACTGTTAATTACTTGTTTAGGAAACTAAAGTCTTATCTCTCTCTCTCTCTCTCTCTCTCTCTCTTTCTATCGCCTTGCACGCGGCGTTCCGTTAATTGATCGTCAAATGCGTGACTGCGCCCACAAGTTATAGCCACAAGAAAGCGTATCCTTGGCTGCGCCTAATTGAAAACCGTGAACACCTCCGGAACAGTGGTGTTCTGCTTTAGAGTTTGCTGCGCTGCGCTGCGAGGAACGAGCGGATCTCGTGATGTGTACATATGCTCGCGATGCATTCGACATTTGATATTTCCAATTTGAATGCAATTACCATGTACTTGGTGGTTCGTGTTCGATATTATTCTTGCGTGTTTTGTCAAACGGTTTCAACGAAAATTGTATTATTATCGTAATTTTTGTTACAAAGTATAAATATTCCGTTCTTCCATGCGATTGCTAAGATACGTTGAAAATGGACTGTATGTAACTTTATCCTTCTTATTGATCGAACCAAAATGAATTGTCTCGGGACGAAGAATGGCAGTAGAGGAGAAACGAGAACGTCTCACTGTTAATTAATCAATCACGAATAGCCTTCGAGTAACAACGTTCCATGACCTTCCAATGAAAATTACGGCGAAACATTACCAAGCCCAGCGCCATATTTAAGATGACACGCCCTTCTTCGTCAGCCAGCACAAAAGAAACAGGAGAAGCCCATCGTCTCGTGATTGACTCGGGCAAATCGAGGAACCATCGCTTTTAATTAGCGGTCGGGACGGTTTCAACAGGATCGAGTTAATACGGCTAATAAATAAGTGGGCCGCGGAGAGCGTATTAGGCGGTGCTAACACGGTGGCGGCCACGCTATTTCCGGCCCGACTGGCCGCGGACGAAGAGGACAGCGCGCGAAGATTTAAAGGGCGGCTCAAAAGCGTTAAATTTTCGGCGGCGCGTAATCGCAGCGCGGATCGCGAGAAATTAACGGGACGCTAGGTGGCAGTCGCGGAATCGCAACGCTGGCTGCCAACGGAAGTTGCACCGTGTGCGACCGCGATCCGCAACGAGACCACGAGAACGAGGGAACGAGAATGCTGGATGGAAGGAGATAGAGATAGAGAGAGAGAGAGAGAAAGACATCAGACAACGGGCAACGGCCGTGAAACAAAGCAGAAGCCGCTGCCCGTGTAATTGGACTCGCCGGGAGGACGACGATGCTCCCTTTAAGAAGCTGCCAGACTGCCGCGGTTCCCTTCTTTTTCAGCCGCTAATCCAGACTTTTAATCGGTGCTGCGCACGTACTCCGGCTTCAGGGATGTCGCCTTTGCTAAATGTTTCAGATCGATGCCCCAGGAATGTTGATTCCTTCGGATTATTTCCAGCGACGGGATAAATAGACAGCAGGATTAATGGGATGAGAATCTTAAAATGGAATTGCGAAGTAGGGTAAAAGTATGTTTGTCGGGAATTAAATTTTACTCCACTCCTGTCTGTTATGTCAATTTACCTGAATGTGAATTCCTATTGCACGAAGAAAAGTCGTAGGCGGGGGGGATCAATGAACCTGCATTATGTGAACTTCAGTGAGAGAATTTGAATGATTCTGAACGGGATTCCGATGGCTTCTATTTGAAACTTCCGCTATGTAAACTACAGATACCTACATGAATCATATTCGCGTTATGTCACACGACTAAACTGCACGGATTTAGATAAATGAAATTCTACGATGAATTCGATTTCTTCAGGCCGTGTAAAACGCCGCACATATTCAGAGTTAGAAAAGTAACCTTCAGATCTTAGCAATTTTGTACAAGTACATCCTGCATTTTCTTCGTTGCTTAATTTATTATTTATTCAGAGCAAAGAAACGCCTGCCTTTCCATTGAGAATTTTGGCAGCGCAATAAAAACTACAGAGAACGAAAAAATGGCTCGTAAGCCCTGCTAATGAACAAAACATAAACTGCTCGTCGAGTAACTCGATAAATAAACTCGTAGCAGCTCGACCCCGACGCCGGAGAGATTACCGCAACGCAAATGGCGTCGGTAGCCCGGTGACCGTCAAAACGGCAGCTGACTGTTCATTCGTCGAGTTACACGACGATCGTACAGTGATAGGCAGAGAGAGAGAGAGAGAGAGAGAGAGAGAGAGAGAGAGAAAGAAGAAGGAAAAAGGATAAGAGAAAGAGGGCCAACGAGCTTAGCCAGATCGTCGACTAACACTCGGTCGCGCAGACACGCACCGAAGCGGTCCCCTTCGGCAATCAGTGACCTCTTCCTCCTACTTCTTCGCAGGCCAGTCGTATCTCACGATCGTAGATAGGTTCGGCAGTGGTCCGCAAATGGTGGACGCTTGCGTGAGCGTGTGCCAGCAGATCTACGTGACCCAGTTCGCTGATCAATCGCGTGATATCCGTATGGACCGTGTTCGGGCGCTCGTGTCCTTTTGATCCTCGTAGCCTTACGCGGAGGCTCGAAACTCGATGCTAGGTTTTTTCACGATTCGACTTTTAGAACGGCGGACGATTATCCAACGGGCGACTTCCTTTTTCGAATAAGAACCACGTAGGAACGAAATCGAAGAGGCAAAGAATTCGACAGGCACTTCGAATGATTTATCGCGATCGTTCGAGGCTTCTTACGCTTGCATTGTCTGGAAACGTAGCCTAAAGACGGAGGAACGTAATTTTAGGTAGCTAAAAACAGTGGCCGAGATAATACATCTCCCTCCCACCAAGCCAAACAATGCCCGTCTTTTGAAACAACAAACCCGACAGAAGCGCTGGAGCATCGAGCATATACCAAAGCCTACAATCCAGAACGGCCACGCAACGAATTCTTCATCAGGCATTCGCATACCCCCAAGAATAGAACGGCAAGTACGAGTTCCAAGTAGCGAGTCGACACCGGCCGCATCCTGGAATCGAACCTACAGCGAAGTGCTGGACACGCTCTGTCGGTCCGTGGAAGCCGGAAGACCGAGCCCACCGTGAAGCGAGGAAACACGGTGGAGTATCGCGAAAGACGGCCGGTAGGAAGCTCGTTTCCTCGTGGCTGATCGTGGACGTCTCGCGAGCTGTAGTTAGACGCGCGAGGGGGAAATTCAACCCCGACACAGGCAAACTCTCTGCGGGAGTAACCGGAGAGAAGTTTTGGGCCGGAGAGCGTGACGGGGGTGGAACGAAGGGTGGCATGCCACGAACGGAACGACGTCGAAGGAGGAGCGGAGGACGAGAGAGAGAGAGAGAGGTACGCTGGCAGCTAAGGGGGCACGAGGGGATGAGCTAGAGTTGGAGCGATGGCAGAGTATTGATTTAGTGGGTTTCACCGTCTCCTTCTATTTATCTCTCTCGTTCTACATCTCCGCGTCTCCGGCGTCTCTGCACAAGCTACGAGGGCGCATCGGCTCTCTCGTTGTTTCAGGGCTTCGATTTCTTGCCTTTCGGGCTACAAGCCGTGAGCACTGCCGCTTTTTTCCCCTCTTTTTCTTGTCGTTCAAAGGAAAACGCTCGGTTTTCCGAATGGAAATTGCTTGGATTGAGACACAGAGACGAAATACATGTTCCTCGTCCCCGATTTTTTAGCACTGGCTGAGCTCTGTTTTTCTAGACACTTTTTTTCAGAACGTTTGGGCGGAAAGAGATACGAGATCGAATGGCTCACGCTATTGGACGGTCGTGTGAAGCGTAACGGGTGCAGCGAGGCAAATGGTTTTTTTTTATAAAATTCCCACGTCAGTTTCAACACGCGTGCAATGTTCAGTTCGAAGAAACGTAATGTTAGGAGAATAGTCTCCTTCATTCTGGTCAGAAATACGCTCACTATTACATATTAAAATTGGAAGAATTAGAATTAGAATCTTCATTTTACGTATATTGTATCGTAACCTATTGATATGTCTTCGTTTTCTGTTCAATTTCCAATTTCATCCTAAGGTTCGTTCGTTATTTTCAAACGAGGGGGCAATCATAGGTGATTTTTAATAATAATTATCAAATATAATCCATCGGTCGATGTTTCTTACGCGAACGAAGAATGAAATACGACGCTATACGTATGCACGTGTGCACTGCGTGTCGAGCATCGTCTCCGCGGATCCTCCAGTCCCTTCCGCGTTTCCGCTTTCAACACACGTAGCCGAACAACGTTCTTCGCTTTGACTCTCTCTCGTCGTGAATAAAATAGAAGCTGAGGATTTCCGTGTTGACATCGGTGGCGATCGTGTCTCGCTCGATTGGACGGAAAACCGACGAAATCACTCTATTTCCGCGTTTTTCTCAAAAACAAATAACCACGATTAAAAATTCTAATATTTTCTTAATTTAAGAAAAATTATTCCCAAAAAAATGTACGAACTTCCAAGTGTCCAAAAAAATGTACGCTTCGTTCTGAAAACATTCTTCGCACTTTTTACGGTACTTTAAAGATAAAAGCATGTGGATATTAAAACGCGGCAACAGGAGATTAAGTTGAGCAAACCTAACCTAAACCTACTAACCAGAGAAGACGAGATGAGTCATCGTTTGAATTGCTAACCTCTTAGGTATCGTAATTTCTTTATTCAGTGGTCCCCTACTACATTACTTTATTGCAAAATACTTCCATTGAAAATAAAATGACGACGTTTACACGCGCAAGGATTAAAACCGACCTACTTGAGGCCGATTTGCCTCTGCGATTAGAGAAATTTCTGGCAAAGATGTTCCATCAACAGATTAGCAACAATGTAGAGAAACGTACGCTTCGATAAAATAGCATATCTCGCGACGCTCGTTCGAATCGCAAGGACGTCCCGTATAAAACTTCTTCTGCGACTTTAGCGACAAATATTGATTCAGTCATTTGACAAATATCCGACTGGTTTATTCAGGTGAACCGATCGACAAGGGGCCCGGCGTCGACAGACGCGAAACGAGGCTGCGCGCGAATCGATCGAAAAACAGGCGGCTCGGAAGCGCGTGGCAATTTCATTGAATTCGAACAATTATCGCGGCAATGCTGCCGCCGGTTTTGCCGCTTCCGCGCGTTCCTCTCGCTTCCGCCATGTCGTGAATTTTACTTTCGTTCCGTCGGCGATGTTTAATCGCGATCATTAAACACCGAGGAATTTCGATTTCGCAAGAGGCAGCTCGTTAACATCGCTTTGACGTAATTCTTGTTGCTTATCGTTCTTAAAATGTTAATGAACGTGGAGTTTCCTGCGAGACATCTGTCATCGTAAATCTTCGATATGTTTGGCACCTTTGATTATGATTACGTTTGTGATCGCGGAAAGGAAACATATTCGCAGACGATAAATATAGAAACGCTCTTTTCCATATTGCGAATATTTGCGAAAGTAGCGAGAAGTAAAGAAATTTCCAAGCTTCCCGGAACCTATAAATCTGCATGGAATCAAAGGTCTTTTAGGTGTTCGACAATGATTAGGAAGGAAGCTGCGATGGCTAGGGAGCCGCCAAAGGCAGACGCATGGCGCATGAGCCGCGTGGCATCATAAAACTGAATCGTCGACAGCTTAATTACCGTCGTGCCCGATTAACAGCGCAATTAATAATCCGATAGTCGCGGCGGTTCGAATCAATTAAACCTCTCGGCATCGGAGTGTAGGAGAGGGATGGAAATGCAGAAATCGAGAGACAGAGAGCATCCTTGCGTCTCTGTAGGAAATTCATTTCCACGTAGAGGAATTACAAATTGAAGGAAAATAAAAGAGCAAGGAAGAACGTAGAAATAGAGAAGAACAGAGATAAAAGGAAATTCGTGTGTAATCACGGGACCATCTAATTAATAATCTTTCGACTATAACAACCGCGTAACTGCTTAGGTTACACGAGAAGGGAAACCGAGATACTATCTCTATATAGTTAAGAGGTGTTTACAAGTTCAGGCAGGGAATCTGTGGGTAAGTGGTAGAGAAGATGGCAGTAAATATTCCTTGGGTACCTCTCTCTTTCCTCTCTCGTTCCTTCGTGCTCTCTCTTCTTCTCTGCTCCTCCGCATATACTCGTTTTCCCCGGTTTCCTGCCCTCGTCCTCACCCCACTGACCCCCTGTTTGGCCCGGTGAGCTAACCGAGCCACTCTTCGCGTCGCGGAATTCCAATTTACCCTCTTCGAGGAACTCTTCCGCTTCGATCGACCGGCCAAAGCATACCTCAAAACGAAAACATTCAATTCGACGCCATCCCCGCTTCTAGCCGCCATTACTCTTCCCTTTTCTCCGCGATTAAATTTCTAACCCCCTTCTAGGAAGGGGTGTCACCCTTGTTACTTTATTAGAATTTGTTCAGTGCTTTCTCTTTCTTTTTTTTTATTTTTGTTTTATCTACATCGTTTGTAATTTTCGTTTGGTATTTTGTAACGAGATGGGTAGATTGAGTTATGGTTTTTTTTTTTAGACGATTATACGTACGTGTACACCGACCATAAGTGGTACGTCTACCGATATTTCATACAAATTGCACGCTTTATTTCACCATCGATTTTGTTCCTTTGATAAATATTGTTTTATCATGGACTTGTTACTTCATTTTTGTAGCATGTATTGTATAATAATGTTAATAATATAGTAATATTAATATAGTAATAATAATTTAATAATATAATAATATTGTGTATATTGTAAAATACCGTATAGAACAGAGATTGGTAGTTTTGCAATAAATGTAAGGAGTAAGTGTGTTTGCACTTATGACTGGTAGTGTATATCCATAACTAATAGAGGGAATTAGCTATGTGCTATATAAATCAATTTGTAAATTAGGGTCAATTTACAGAAAAATATATATTTTGCTTTAATAAAGATTGAGGAGAATAGGAAAATTTGGAGGAAAATGATAGTGAAGAGAAGAAATAAGAAGAAGAAAAAGAAGAAAAGAGTTTCATCTAAGATGAGATTGTTTCTGTTAGTGGAAATCTCACAGGGATTGTTGCATATAATGTAAAATACTGTATAAAAATAATGTATAATGCAATATATAATGAGTAAGTGTGTTTGCACTTATGGCTTCTGGTGTATATCTATACCTAATAGAGGGAATTAGCTATGTGCTATATAAATCAATTTGTAAATTAGGGTCAATTTACAGAAAAATGTATATATTATGCATTAATGGGGACTGAGGAGAATAAGAAGATATGGAGGAAAATGATAGTGAAGAAAAGAAATAAGAAGAAGAGAAAGGAAGAGAAGTAAGAGTTTCATCTGAGATGAGATTGTTTTCGTTATTGGACATCTTAGAAAGGTTGTTGTATATAATGTAAAATACCGCATAAAAATAATGTATAATGCAATATATAAAATAAAGATTGGTAGTTTTGCAATAAATTTAAGGAGTAAGTGTGTTTGCACTTATGGCTTATAGTGTATATCTACACCTAATAGAGGGAATTAACTACGTATTATATAAGTCAATTCACAAATTAAGGTCAATTTACAGAAAAATATATAATTTGCTTTAATAAAGATTGAGGAGAATAGGAAAGTTTGGAAGAAAATGATAGTGAAGAAAAGAAATAAGAAGAAGAAAAAGAAGAGAAGTAAGACTGTTTCTGTTGCTGGACATCTTGCAAGGGTTGTTGTATATAATGTAAAATACCGTATAAAAATAATGTATAATGCAATATATAAAATAAAGATTGATAGTTTTGCAATAAATGTAACAAGTGTATTTGCACTTATGGCTTGTAGTGTATATCTACACTTAATAAAGGGAATTAGCCATGTACTATATAAATCAATCTGTAAATTAGGGTCAATTTACAGAAAAATGTGTATATTTTGTATTAATAAAGATTGAAGAGAATAGGAAAGTTTGGAGGAAAATGATAGTGAAGAGAAGAAATAAGAAGAAGAAAAAGAAGAAAAAAGTTTCATCTAAGATGAGATTGTTTCTGTTAGTGGAAATCTCGCAGGGATTGTTGCATATAATGTAAAATACTGTATAAAAATAATGTATAATGCAATATATAATGAGTAAGTGTGTTTGCACTTATGGCTTGTAGTGTATATCTGCACCTAATAGAGGGAATTAGCTATGTGCTATATAAATCAATTTGTAAATTAGGGTCAATTTACAGAAAAATATATATTTTGCTTTAATAAAGATTGAGGAGAATAGGAAAGTTTGGAAGAAAATGATAGTGAAGAGAAGAAATAAGAAGAAGAAAAAGAAGAAAAGAGTTTCATCTAAGATGAAATTGTTTCTGTTATTGGACATCTTGCAGGGATTGTTGTATATAATGTAAAATACCATACAAAATAAAGATTGGTAGTTTTGCAATAAATGTAAGGAGTAAGTGTGTTTGCACTTATGACTGGTAGTGTATATCCATTTCTAATAGCGGGAATTAGCTATGTGCTACATAAATCAATTTGTAAATTAGGGTCAATTTACAGAAAAATATATATTTTGCTTTAATAAAGATTGAGGAGAATAGGAAAGTTTGTAGGAAAATGATGGTAAAGAAAAGAAATAAGAAAAGTAAGAGTTTCATCTAAGATGAAATCGTTTCTGTTACTGGACATCTCGCAGGGGTTTTCCCTCTTCCAATCAAAGTTCTTTCCGTGTCACGGAATTTCAATTTACCCTCGTCTCGCGTTTCCTCCCCGTCACGTTTGTAAGCGAACGTTCTGAAGGAAAACATTCGATTGATCGCGTTCTCCCTTTGATTCGTTCCTCGTTTCTCTGACCCTCTGGCTACGGGGGGGAAAACAACCACTCAATTGCATCCAGAAACACGCCAGCCATTACTGCTTTACCTTTACCATTTATTTTCTTCGATGGCGTCACGGTACAACTTAACGAAATTACACAATTTTCAAAATATTTCCAAGTTATTAGTTCTATTAAAATCGTGTATTTAATATTATTTCTGTCTTTTTTATACCAACTTTTAAACATTACATCTTCAAATATTACTTCTCTAAATATAACTTCCTTACGCATCTGTTGAGTAATGGGAAAATTTGAAAATTCCCAAACCTATTACAATCGCAAAATACCCGAAGAATCGTTCATATCGATTTCGTAACAAAAATGGAAGACAGTCGTTGCCAGCGTATAGTTTGGAAACGCGCAGCTCCGAGGAACGGAGCAGCTGTCGTGACGGGTGTCTTGTCCTCTCGAAAGAGGTTCGCAGTCTCCGAGTCTGCACTCCACCAAGAAATTCTGCAAAACGAAATTTCCAGACACCGTTTCTCAAACTCTGGAACAAGCATCCGGTAAACAAATTCGTCGAATCATAAGCCAACTGTACCACATTTTAAATCGCCATAAATTGCTACGATATCAATTTTCTAAGCGAAAAATTAAAATCTAATCGAGCCGAATTACCCCATTCAAAGTAAATGAACTCGGCGAATAAAGTGAAATGAAGCAGATTCGATATTTAGCGAAAACACTGCAGTCTATAAAAACGGTCGAGGATAGACGGTGAAAAGGGGATAGAGAAAAGGGGGTACGGTATCTTTCCGCTGGAAATGGAAAAAGAAAGGGGAGAGAGAGCGTGGTGAAGCGAGGTTGAATCGCGGAGGGATGGGAAAAAGCGTTGCTGACGGCAGGCTCGACCGATACGGCGGAAAGAGAGGGCCGCCGAAGGGGAAGCCGGCGCAAACAGGGAGGAAAGGACGGAGCTACCGCGTGGACTGGAAATGAAAGAGCCCAACCCATACGGGCGATAATTCATTCGTGAACCGAACGAGGCAGCTGAATCCGGCGTTGCACACGTGCACGATTTCGTAGAATAGGCGGCGCGTTACGTGGAAACTCGCGGCCTCCACGCGTTTCGCGATTCTACCCCCGCGATCACCTCGTTTTTCTCCACTATTCTCCTTTTTTTTTTTTTTTTTTCTTTTTGATTGACCAATCGTCGATAGTTTGTTTCAAAAAGTTTGTTCCCGTAGAGAAAAATATAATAAAATTCTGTGTAGATGGAGATAGGATTGAATTACGAGTTAATAAATTAGGAGTTGGACTGGGTTAAGTGTTAAATCTACGCGGTTTGCTTTATTTTGCTGTTCTTCCTTTCCCGATCGGTCAATTTTCCATTTCTCGTCCGGAGAAAGTTTACATCGCCAGGCAATTGCATAATAAAAATGGACGCATTAATGGTAGAAAGGTTAGGTTATGTGTTATAAGTGTTAAATCTACGCGGTTTGCTTTATTTTGCTGTCCTTCCTTTTCCGATCGGTCAATTTTCCATTTCTCGTTCGGAGAAAGTTTACATCGCCAGGCAATTGCATAATAAAAATGGACGCACTAATGGTAGAAAGGTTAGGTTATAAGTGTTAAATCTACGCAGTTTGCTTTATTTTGCTGTTCTTCCTTTCCCGATCGGTCAATTTTCCATTTCTCGTTCGGAGAAAGTTTACACCGCCAGGCAATTGCATAATAAAAATGGACGCATTAATGGTAGAAAAGTTAGGTTATAAGTGTTAAATCTACGCGGTTTGCTTTATGTTGCTGTTCTTCCTTTTCCGATCGGTCAATTTTCCATTTCTCGTCCGGAGAAAATTTACATCGCCAGGCAATTGCATAATAAAAATGGACACATTAATGGTAGAAAGGTTAGGTTATAAGTGTTAAATCTACGCGGTTTGCTTTATGTTGCTGTTCTTCCTTTCAGGATCGATCAATTTTCCATTTCTCGTCCGGAGAAAATTTACATCGCCGGGCAATTGCATAATAAAAATGGACGCATTAATGGTAGGAAGGTTAGGTTATAAGTGTTAAATCTACGCGGTTTGCTTTATTTTGCTGTTCTTCCTTTTCCGATCGATCAATTTTCCATTTCTCGTTCGGAGAAAGTTTACATCGCCAGGCAATTGCATAATAAAAATGGACGCACTAATGGTAGGAAGGTTAGGTTATAAGTTCATAATTTAGGGAACGATATGGCGGTTTTATACCGTCGGATGCTTTCAAATGGGAATTGGGTATCGTAGAAATATAAACAGAACTGAAATGGACACCTTGAAGGCGATTGGAAAGGTCGAAACTATCGTAAAACTCGAAGCGATCTGTTTACGTGAAATCCGAGAAACGAGGATGGATTACCAGCGAATACCAGTGCGAAATTTACGAACCGCGTCGCTGAAAGTACCGCTGGCTATTCTTCATCCTCCTGTGTTTAACCGCGAAATCTCTCCAATCTTTCATCAGAAACGTATATACTCTAATTTACCACCCTATCGCATATTAAGCAAACCCAGTCACCGTTCTTTCTCCACTATACGTTTCACGCAATTTCATCTCTAATTATTTTTCTTACCTTTTTCCACTTCCTTTATCAAACAATCGAATCGAGAATTTTGAGAAATTTATTCACTTTGAGAGATGAAAGACGCGAGACCGAGAATGGAAGGATCGCGCTGAATGATGCAGGAAAACCGATTCAGGTGCAGAAAAGCGACAAGGACTCTTTTGCTTTCTACTTTTGGGCATTTTTCTCGGTCGAGCTTTGGGTTGGTGGGGGGAAAAGTGAAACTCGCTCAAGTCTCTTTGTTATTGCCCTCGTTTTTCCAACGGCAACGAAACTTAGGGACGTGAAATGCCTTCACGGTCGCGACCCCCGAACCAACTTTCACCGCCATAAAAATATAAATGCGCCGACGGGCCGCGCTCTGGTTTGCGTGAAACGACGTCGGCCCTGGGACCCGCCGGAAAGCCATTGACAATGAACTTCTCCCTCTTCCTTTCTCTCTCATTGCGAATTTCCTTTACTCCCATTTCGAAATGAGATGCTAGCAGATTACGAAACCCACGGAAGAATTTTATTTTCCTTACGTGGTTCCAGGACATGGAACCGTACTATAGCAAAGTGCGTCTTATTTTGACGTTGAAGATTGAATATCATGCTAGATGCGTTATTTTGTGATCGCTTGTACGACAAAGATGCTTGAAATTTGATAGAAATAAAATTTGAGAATTTGCTTAAAATTTTGTCGATAATCGAGTTTGATAGGAAAATTTAGAAAACTGGTATCGGGATGATTTTCATTTTTTTATTCGATTGCGATTACTAAGGACGCGTAGATAATTTTGTCGAAGCTACTGCCAACTTTTATCGAGATCCAAATATTAATATGCACGTAATCACTAGGAACATGTAGATAATTTTTGTGAAAATTAAGGTTAGCCTGTACGAAATCGAAATGCACGAACGCGTATAATTATTTTTATCACTCTATTCCAGTTACAGTTATTTAAATACACGTAGATACGAACTCACAAGTCTTATATTAGATATGTATATGACAGAGTATAATATATTTTCAGTGTGACTCAGGAAAAAACATGTTGCACGTAACTGGACTGAGCAAATACTTTTTTCATTTTAATGCCTCATAATACAAAGATTCATCATTTTTAGTTTTATATTATTTTAAGATAAACTGTAAAAGAAAGACACTTTTCGGGCAACTTAATACATTGCAAAATTGTCGTTGACTTATACGAAATGAAAACGACGCGTTTTCGTTTCGAAAAGTTTGCTATACTATACCGAAGGATAGCCGGAAGATTTTGCCACCGAATGTACCAAAAGAGCCCACCCCCTCGAGGAGGCAGAACAAGCAGAAAGGGAGTTTCGACTAGAAGCGTAGCCAGCGAAAGGGCGGGCAGTCAGCGTGAAACGAAAAGGGAGATTTAGATGTCATCCCCTGACGTGCTACTTTCCTTTCATCCCCTCCACTTGGTCAACTTTCCCTCCCACCGAGACCCAACTGCTCCTCCATGATGATGGACAAAAATGCCGACCGAAACTCATCATTCGGAAAACTCATCGCCGAACAAGCTGTTTTTTTTTTTTTCAAGGGTCGTTTTACTATAGAAAAATACAGCTCTGTCAAGAAGGAAGACATCTATATTCCGTGTGTTCTCGGGCCGAAAAATATTAGGGCACGGGCAGGATGTTTTTAAGTTCGGGAGAGATGTACAATTATTCCGTCCCTGGGAAACGTCTTAGTAACGTGTTACTTGTTTTAGACACTTTGCTGTGAATAACGGCGGACTTAAAGCGGTGTAAAAAAGTTTCGAGGTGAAAATCGAAAGTACAGAAAAAGGAAAAGGGTGGGAGGGGAAAAAAATGAAATCGAAGCGGAGGCACGCGCCCGTTAAAAATACCCGAATTGTCCAAGAGAAACGCGGCGACGTCAACGACAAGATGAATGTCAGAGGTTTGCCCGGGGAAGGGTGGATTTTATTTATCGGTCGATAAATCATTATAATTTTCTTAGTAGGCCGCGAAAAAATGTTAACGGCCATGAGAGCAAGGTTCAGTCTCTTTCTAGAAGGGACACCCTAAATTTTCTACGGAACGGGATTAGCTCATCCAATCAGACGAAACATTGGAAGGGCGGGCTTAATTAAAATCTTCTTGGAGGAAGGCTATCAAGCCGCGCTGGCCCCGGAGATGCCGCGAGATGTAAGAATAGAACATTAAGAGCTTTCCCTGCCGATGGTATTTCTGAGCAGCCGGTCGGATTAACGAACGCCGGAGGACGCCGCGCCGCGCTGTTTCTACAAGGAAATACGATGTAACACCGAACCCTATTTATATGGTAATTTATTCTATATCGTCGCAGCACCGAGAAAGCAGCAATAATTTCGAAGGATATTCGATGAACTTTCATGCGCCGATGATAAAAACCATACGAGAAATGGTTAGATTTTTCATTCACGATATTTCGTTTCGTTGTTTTACTTTGGTGATCCAGCGAGACGGAATCTAAAATTCGTATGAACAAAAATTTCTTGTTTATTACCGCGACGCCGGAAAGGTAGCGATAATTTTGAAGATTTTAAACGAATTTCCTCGTCCCTGCGTTGAGACGATACTTTGTTTCGCTATCGTGATTCGTCGAAAAGGTGTCTAAAATTTGTCCATAAATATATGTCGCAGATGTAGAGACATGGAGCATTTCTTTTGGAACACTTGGGCTCGAGGTGACGCAACTGGTCGCTGAACGTAGCCACGGTCTCGGGATGAACGTTTAACTTGGCAGAAGAAGTTCCGATATTGAGGGACACGCTGTATCAACGGACAAGCCCCGGCCAGGAGCAATGTCGACTCTATGCAGGACTGCCTAGCAACGGCGCCTGGAATGTTGTTGATATTTCTAATCGATATGTAATTGACAAATGAGATCCAGGCAGTCTTTTATTGAGATCTCCTTGGCGAGTTTACGGATATCGGGCAGTCGGTCTAGAAGATCCCTGGTAGCAATTGTAAAAAGAGCCCGAGGTCGCTTCCACCAATCGTCGGGACGACCACTAGGAGTCCGACACTACTCTGCTGTTGTGTGCAACAGCGAGTGTCCATGAGGATTTCTCCACGTACGAAAAAAAAAAAAAAAAAAAGTCGGTCTAGAAGATACCACGCGATACAGCTAACGTAATCTGCGATACAGAGAAAATAGAAACTATTGTACAAAGAGTTTCCCGTCGACCGTGGATTCGTTTGAACCCGAGAATATTGTTAAAAGCGTTCGTTAAACTGTTTAATGTTAAACCTTGCAAAGTTATATCTATTCGTGTTAAACAATTTAAGTGTAATATAATTTAGTTAAGTTAAACAATGGTAAATCCAAATGAAGAATTAATACGCGCTCACAACTCAAAAGACGATTCAAAACTCTAATAATAATCCGACATATATAATATTATATAATGTATATATATGTATAATATTGTATAATATAATATATATAATATTATATAATGTTATATAATGTTATATAATATTATATAATATTATATAATGTTATAGAAATATTATATAATGTATATATATGTATAATATTGTATAATATAATATTATATAATATTATATAATATATAATACGCGCTCACAACTCAAAAGACGATTCAAAACTCTAATAATAATTCGACATATATAATATTATATAATGTATATATATGTATAATATTGTATAATATAATATATATAATATTATATAATATTATATAATGTTATATAATATTAATTCTATTAATATATATATCTATAATAATCTATAATAATCTATATTAATTCTACTAATAATAATTCGACATATATAATATTATATAATGTATATATATGTATAATATTGTATAATATAATATATATAATATTATATAATGTTATAATATTATATAATGTTATATAATATTATATAATATTATATAATGTTATATTATACAATATTATACATATATATATAATTATATATATATAATTATATATATATATTATATATATATTAATATTATATAATATTATATAATGTATATATATGTATAATATAATATATATGTAAATATATATGTAGCGACACAGAAGTCATAGGTCGAAGCAAGCCTCAGGTTGTTATTGTTATTGTCCTCGAACGCGGACAATGGCGCGGCAAGCAAAAGTAACGTCCGAATATGTCCGGGCAATTAAGATAGTGTCACCTTGTAGGCTAACTGACGAATTCAAATTCACCGATGATACTCCCCCCCCCCCCCCCCCCGACCAGTATAAAATAGACGAACGCGATCAAAGGATATCATTAGTTATCGAGTATCATTAACCGACTGCGAAACAGCGAATTATCAGAGTCTTAGTAAATCGACTAGTACGAACGTCTGCGCGTACATCTTTTGTACAATTAAATTATTAATTTTAAATACGTTCGACGATTCAACACCAAGCGTCTCGTCTACTCATAAACATCCTCTTATATCACAAGTTCCCACATATAAATATATAATGTTGAGAAATCGTTGAAATATGTACAAAAGGAATTAAAATAAGAACGAGAAAAATACGGACAGTTGTTTGACGATTACACGGAATATCAATTGCCTCCAGACACGTCAAAACGTTTAAGGACATTGGAGAAAGGGATATCGATTTACTCCGTTGAAATGTTTAACGGCACGAATAATAAATCGATCAGGATGTGGAATGATCGAAGACGCGTGTTCGGGAATGGACACAGTATATTTTCGGATTTCGCGGCATAGAGATCCGCACGGGGGGACTAAACGACTGCGGGGCAACCCGAATTTGCATACCGTTTGTTATTCAAATGCCGCGATTCACTCTTCTGATTCTCAATGAGGGAAACGCACAAGTATCGCAACAGGGCGATGACGTATCCGTTTAATAAATTATTGTTCTTCATAGGAGGCACTCGGTTGACTTTCTAAACACGCGCTTGATGTACGAGGAAGACGATCGACGCATGCAAATATCTGATCGAGTTGGACCCCGTCCGATTTGTTCTTCACCTTTTGAAATATTAATTTTAGATGCGTCGATAAAAAAAAAAAAAAAAACGAAAGAGATAAGCAGAACGAAACAGCAGACAAATTTGTCAAGGACTCGTTGAATAAATTTTTTTTTTTTATAGTAGGAGAAAAAATTAATTTAGTTTAAAATCGTCTGACTTTGATTCGAAAGAAAAGGAAAGAAATGACAGGTTCACTAGATGGCGGTTTCTACGAAGGTTACGTTGTGTGGGACAGTTTTCTGTCAGGGTTAAGGGTTAGCAGTCAGTGCGTCGATACAAGATCGTTTTAAGTGGATCTATAAATTTACCGGGGCCGAACATCGAGCCTATATTTACTCTATTATGCAGGCTCGTTTTTATAAGCCGTTTACGTTTAACAGCAAATAATCGTTTAGATGCCGCGCCATGATACGGCCCATAAATCTTCTGGCAGCATGGCGTTCGGCTTGTGTTATGATGATGCGGGACACGCGCAGGTCAGTACCGCCTTCGCTTTGAACGGGCCACTGAAGGTGGCAGCACGGAAACAGCTGGCATACTCCACCGCCCCGACCTCGAATCACACGACACGCCATCTCTCGAACTTTTCCGGAACATCCGTTTCCTCGTGGTTCCTGCCGAATTCGATAGGTGGCTGGAACCATTTTTGGCGGGAATCCTTGGCGGAAAACTTTGGCAAGCTTCGGAAAGCCACGTGTAGCGTTAAACATTTTTCAGCGATCGTTCCCATCGATAAGTGGCGAGATAAGATGGTCGAGAATAGTGTCGATTCAATTTGCATAATGGACACGGCAGCGACAAAATCACGATTACAGAAAAAAAAAAATGGTCAATGTAACACGATCGTCCCCGATAACCGGTTCCTTTTTTTCGAATTACATGGCGACCAAACGATCGCCGACCGAACGCTATATATACACTATATTGCTTTTTCAAGCAATTATCTCGGCTAGTTGTCACTTAATCCGATATCGGTGCCTCAATATTCATGTATGCAAATAACTGCTTACAACTGAGGGCTGCCGGCAACCACATTCGTTATTTACATCGAATATCGGACAAATTGTGCATATGTTTAGTACAAAATGCTAATTAAGGTTATAGTCGTCAACCGATCCGAAGGAGAACTCACGATGGTTACAGAATTTCACGAATGTTTCCATGCCGATTTCGAAATTCCCTCGTTCAAAACTTTCTAGTTCTTTGTCTCGTTTCTATCTGCTTCATACAGTATCCGTGTATGTTGCATACATTCTAATTCGTACAACAATTCTCTTTATTTCCATAAAAAGACGTTTAAACGCATTCGCAAGAATCCTGGTGGCGAACGATAAATCAATGCTCAGGATGTGAACACTTGACAGTGAATATCTTGTCGCGCCTAGAAAGCTTGGCAAAAGGCAAAACGCGAAAGGCACAATCATTCTTGTTTGTGTCGTACATAATACCGTGGTGTGGCACTGCGGGCGGTCTTGTCGTCTTTTCCGATTCGGTATTTGCACGTTCTGGAGGTGGTTCTCTGTTCTCTGTCTACCGATTCGACACACGCGTACTTTTTTCTCGCCACGACCATTGTTTCCTCGTTATTAACATTAGAACTATCGCGTTTTTTTCCAGTCTATAATCCCGAGACGGTTTTTCAACAACTCCCTAGAGTCTCCTTGTTGGGGGCATGCTCACGAAGCCAGCCGTACAGATAGAGCAGCGAGCGCTATCCGCGGGCGGTCCTGTCGCTTTCTCGACGATCGTATTTGTCCGTCGAATGGCGCGTGGCGCTGCTTATCAATCACTTCGACTAACCTACTGTTTGTTTGCGCGTTTACGGTCGTCGTTCTCCTGCAATACCAATCAGGGCCACCGTTGTCGAAGCTAAATCGTTCGATCGGTGTACATTTGGGTGGTCTACCGAAACGAATCAGCGAAGTGTTAAAGTATATTATTAGAGATTGGCTGGAATAGAGAGCGCGTGAAGGCACGCCGTTTCGCGTCAAGGAGCGTCTAACCTTTCCTTCGAACGCTGCACAAAATGTCGGGCATTGATTGAATAACGATTAGACGATCGATCGCGCGTTGAATAACTTGTCTCGCATCGAAACGGCGAATTAAATCGCTGACCAATTTTCGATCGTATCTCGATGGGTAAGGACTTCATTTTTATGCTATGCTCACTATTATATTATTAAGCAGCGATACGTTTCCCCCCTTCCATCTTCGTTTCTTCCCGACGATACAGAAAGAAGGGAAAAAGCATAGAGATTTTTTTAAGCCGATAAGTATTTGAAAAATAAGTCAACTTTGATACATTGTGTAAGATGCATGTGCTTGGGAAGGATATTGGTAGGTTTAATCCGGAGTAAACTGCTACAGGCAATTCAGCGAGGAGCACGATCAGTTGACTATAAAATGAGATGATAAATGATAGGCCAGGGCAGGAGTATACGAGTCAGGTTCGACAGGTAGTAATACTCCTCATGGATGCAGTAACTCATAAGCATCGAGGCGGGAGGAAATTGTGACGTGACGACAAAAAAGGATTGCACGAATGTAGAAGCGTTTTAAAGAAAGAGGAAAAAAGCTGGATCGCAAGGAGAGGCGTATAAGAAGAACGAAGAAAAAGGGAAGCAGAAGAAGAAAAAGGATCAACGACGACCAATTAGTCCACATAACCGTTTTTACAGGCACAACGATATATACGTAACGTAGAAGAGCGAGAGATTTAATCGCGGCACAAACCGGGATGCCGGTTCGTGTCCGTTTTCTCACGCATCACGAACTTCCACCAAAACTATACAATGAGAAGTCGACACACCGCTTACGGAAGAACGCGATAAACTCGAGGAATAATCTTAATTAGTGGCTGAAAACACGTTAGGCCATTCCTCGTGCAAAACACGCCAATCCACGAGTATCTGAATTAATTTACTTCTCATTTGCGTTGTTCCTGTTTACATCGTAGTACCATTGCCGTGTGGCGTTTATTGCCGCCGTTCACCATAAATGACGAGCCAAATCATTATTACAGAAAGGACGGTCTACTTACTACCTACCGCGCGCTTATTTGTAACTAATTTGAGAGAAAAACGATGGGGGGTGTTTCCCGACACCTCTGTTCCTTTTTCTTTTACCACGATAAAAAAGATACCATTCAGGAAAAAAAAAGACTATTCGTGTTCGTTACGAGTCGGCGAATCGTCGTTATCTGAAATCTCGCGCTAAGAATCATTGAGAAACGGCTATAATTTCCCGCACGAGTTCCCGTTTGCTCGCCGACCAGCGACACGCAGATACGGCGGTTCCACTCGTTAAGAAATCGAACTTTAATCGAACCAGAAAACTAAACTGGTATCGATTTTTGCGACAACAAGATCGACAGAAAACTAAGACGCGAAGTTCAACCGGTTTGCCGGTTACACACGAGGTTCATACTTTTGCTAGCGGAGGCTTGCAAGACCGCCGCGCAGCGGTTTCGCGCAATCGCTGTGCGCGCAACCGATCGCCGTGCAGATAAACGTGACACCGGTGTGTACCTCTTACACCGCGTCGTTCCTTTAACCGCGAGACTACGAAGCGCGGATTCTGTTGCTGAACATTTCGCGCGTCGCTTCTAGATCCGCATCATCGCGCCAGCCTGGCCGTTTTATCGCCCATTCGGCATCAAAAAATCGCGACCCGACAACTCGTTTATCGAGCACCGGCCTCGCCAACGATCTCTCGCCGCGGTTATCGAAAAATGTATTCTCGATGTAACCAGGGAATCGATCGAATCGTTTGCTTCCCTGTTGCCAATACTTGGGCGGGAGAAAGATTCTGAGTCACACGTACGACGAAGGTCAAGCTGTTACCGTTTAACTTTTCTATCGCAACAATATACCAACGTCTATGCACAAGAGAAATTGTTTTATGGATCTTTGTAAAACTGCCAGTGACACGCGTGTCCTATTGGGTCGTTCGAAAAATTCATTTCGTTATCTGTACGCAGCTGCTTTATCTGGCTGCGTCGATACAAACACGAAACCTAATCTGTCAAATGTTTTGGTCTTTATCTTCGATCGCCATCTAGCTGCCGTGGGACGCGTTTCGTTTGTGTTGAAACAAAAAATACTGTGCATCTACTATTTCCTTCTGAAACTTTTAGAAACTTTCAGGACAGTCTAATAGATTAACATTCCCATGATTCTCTTTGACACAAACTAGAAAGCACAGCTAGTGCCGTGTGTCCCATGACCATGTCACCGTGGGTCATACGTATATAAGATCAAGGCAATAACGATCGAGACGCGATAAGGAAACATCGTAGCAAAGGCAGCAGTCATACGACAGGAGATAGAGGAGTAGCGTGGTCGAGCGAATAAACCCGGGAAGAAGTGGAAATAATTTTTAATGTTTCCACGAGATTGTAACCGAGATTCGCATCTCGACTGCGTGCCGCTGCTTATCCAGCAGCCATCGCCGAGAATTCTCGCGGCTCACGAACGGGGGAATTTCTCTAATTTCCAACAGACCTGTACGTTCCCGAGTGTTCCCAAGCGTACAGGTCTCTTGAAAATTAGATACGCGAAGACGACGTCGAAAGAGAAGAGGCTCGCCAGCGTGGAAGGGACTGGCGGCAGGGTAGACGAAGACGCATGACTTATACGCCTATTTCAGTTAATAATCCCGTTACGCCCGGTTCAGCCTTGCTCACGGCGCATAATGGACGTGGCAGGAACCGAACCTGGGACCAAAGCCTCGCGTCGAGGGCGTAAAAGGGGAGAACTGTAAGGCCGGCTTGTCATCCGTCAACTGTCAGACGTCTGACCAATCCCGCACAACAGAACCAAGAATCGAGCAACCACCCACGGGGCCCGCAGGGCAAATTGCGCTTAGTCTCCCACCCATCCTACCTTTCACCTCCCTTTTCTTCCCTCTTCGCTCAACTAGTCAGGCTGTTATTTCTCATAGAGAAAGATTGCATTTACAGATGAATTTTTCAGCAAAGACTGACCCCTTGCCTGGCTGGCTGCTGATTTCGATAGACTCGTGGGCTAACACAATGCATATGCGTCGAATATTATTCCTTGGGGATTAATTGGTCGCTGCAAGCTAGCTATCGGTAGTAAATATTGTAATTTCGTTATCTGTGGTCCGTCTTTGTGGTACACAGGATGGAGGAAAGCAAGGGATACAATGATGAAACGATTCGAGCAGTGGGGATAACCGTTTGATGGCCTTGAGCGGCCAATTGATTCCGAGCAAAGTATCACCTGCCACATTCGCTTGACGGTGACAATACGTGAAACGACTAGGTTGGAGAAACGAGCGCTGTTATACGATATTTCCAATACATTTCTACGGGATCGGTCGAAGCGTAAGTGGCAAACCGAAAGAGTTAGGAAAAGAGAAAAATAACGATAAAAAGAACCACTGTCAAACTGAAGCAATTTAAAAGCTGGGGGTGATTTATGGCCTCGGTCACAATACACTGTTAGAATTCGTCCGAAAGCGGCACGATACCAAAAAATGAGGGTCAAGAAGCACGCGGCTACGATTCACCGTCGTGCACCGCTGGCTCGATGCCTGACGGATAGAAATGGCATTTCACTTTGGCACGACAGAAACGCGTATTGCCTGATATATCGGCACAGGACGGGACGACCGTCGGCCATGGATCTAACTAGGAAAAATCCTTATTCTCACTCGCATACCATGGGTCCCTTGAGAGGACCGCGTCTCGTCGAATGCTCATGATCTATTTCGAGATAAGTATTCCGGACGTTCGGCGAGACTCAAAAGTGCCGGGCCCCCTTAGTCGGAACGTCTTTCGATGTCGTCCTTTTGCTTCGTTTCGATGGGCTCGCCCCCAGCGACAGAACAAATTGTAACCAACTTTTTGCCCCGTCGTGTCAGGGCCGGACTCTGAAGTTTCCAACTTTCAAACGATTCAGCCGGTCCTTCTATTTACGCCATTTTAGGGTTTGGGTTGAGGTTAGGTTATTTCAACGGGAATTATATTCACTTTTCAGTCACGATCGAAACGCATTAGAAGAAATGCATGGCGTTTTTGTTACGCCATCCAGTCGAATGTTACGAGTTAACGAAATAATTTATGTTGAAGGAATTGAAAAAAGAAAAAAATAACTTAGGACGTTACCCAACTCGTTACGTAAACGTAAATATACCTCGCAAGTTATCAATGCGTCTTACATCGTCTGAGTCACGTGTACCACATCTGCGATCGAAGCACAAAATCTCGACGTCGATCTTGATCGCGTAAACGACGCGACTCGAGCATAAGTTCCATCCATCAGCATTATCCTTGTTCGCCAGGAAATATCCACGAAACGTCTATGAAACGCGAATGGAAACGCGAATGAAAGACGCGAAGAAATGGAAAACACGGCTGTTCACTGAACTAGGTAGACTCGAGGCATAGAGAACGAGCCGATCGCGCTGAGGTAACGGATCGAGACGCGCAGAAACACTGGCAGGATTATGAAGTGCGATGTTGATACGATGGCAGGCAGCGCCGGTGAAGGAGGAAGGAGCGCGAGGGCGCGCGCGGAAACACACCGACACACCTACACCTAGGCCTCCGGATATACCACACAAACACACCTATGCTAATGGAACCAGTCCATTTATTTTCCATGGAATCTTAGGAAAAATGCATTCGAGCTAATTATGCAAGTATATTGGTACCCCTATCGATCGATTGACAATGAAAAGATCTTCACGGTCAAAGAGAGCGGAAGTGTTTTCTGCAGAGGTGGCTAACTTGGGAAAAATGTTTAATACGCTTTTGATACCAAGGTATATGTCGGTTGATTAATTTGCCCGCAGCAATTACGCGCATCTGCGTGATGCAACGAACGATTAAAGTATATAAATGGTTTTCAATGCAGTGCACTGGCATATGTAAACTACATAGCGGAGTTGTAAATTTTTCGTTCACGTTAAATGCTTACTCGAAGATACAGGGATAAAGGTTATTATTAAAGTGTGATTATTAGAGCCGCGGTTCTTGTTTCCGGTTGTAAAGCTCGCAAGACACGTACCTCGCAGTACGTTCTTATTATTTTATTTTCTTCGGCAGAATGTTATCCGTGTTTAATGTAACGTACCTACGTGTTTATATTAGAAACATTTTATTACAGAGGAGGGACAAAAATTAAGTCATTAAGTGGAAGTCATCTCTCGTGTACAGTTGAAACTTCTAGGGAACATTTTGCATATTTTATAGAAAAGATTCTACGTGTGTTCGTGAACAGTTGAGCCGTGTTATAATTTGTGTGTTATAATGTAAAGAAATGTATGATTACGGAAGTGGCCTTGAGCGGCCAATTTATTTCGGACAAAAAGTAGTTACCAAAAGAGTAGACAATGAATCGACCAACCATTTTAACCTCTTGCCTCCTAGCGTGGCTCTCATGACAGAGCTTGTATTTTTCACTCAATTGAAACAGAGTGCATTCATTGCAAAACGTAGTGTGAATTTCAACTTCAATCTTAATTAAAATGGGATGTCAGACTGATTAAATAAAGGGCCCAATGGAGAAGCAGTGTGTACAAGCGTCCTTCAAAAAACCAAATATATATATGCATACAGTTATTAAACGAACATTAACTAAAGGAAGAATGGTACAAATGTTTCTTCGCAATAGTAGTGACATCTAGCGTTTTAGTGTTTGAAAACGTACAGACTTTTCTACTAACATTTAACTTCGCCAATTATACTCCCAATCTAAAGTTTTTATCGCTTATGCTATCTATTCTGGACTTTCCAAATACGGATAATGGACATTTCAAAATAATCACAACACTGAACATTTGACAATCAGCTAAAGAAATCATAGGACGGCAAGTGAAGATGCAAAGTCACATTTAACAAAACTACAGCAATCTTTAAACTCGCGTCTATGCCTTTGTTCCAGAAACTTCAAATTCGAAGGAAGACCAAGTAGATGAATTAGATTTGGACCGCAAACCAGATTCCGCGATTCTCAACCACTTCTTCCCCTATCATTTCTCTGCAGGGCGAAAAAAGGAAAGGTTTGAGAGGTCTTTCCGCCAGCTATTATGGTTCTCCTGGTCGTTTCTCGATTTCGGAACGACTGCGGTGGCCCACGCGTATATGCCGGTAATTACGAGCGGAGAAAGCTTTTAGCGTGGAACCGTGAGCGATGCTGTACCGGGCACGGCGATCGTGTTAAAAGGAACACCGACTAATACACGGGAATGCGAAACGCGGAATAATGTATTGCCCCAGGAACGAGCGTGTTACAATGGTAACACGTTCCGACGCAGCGCGTGATATACTACGCGATGACGTGGACCTGGACGCGTACGCGTCGATCCCTGTGTCAGATAACATTCAAATCTTCCGCGCGTCGCGTCGCCAGGTTTCTTCCGCGATCGACCATCGGAGGAACCGATGCGTCGCTACCGCTGCGTTCGCGGCAATACATTGCAAAACATCTATGCGATACCATGAGGCGGTTTTTTGTTACTTGCTGCGCCAAATGTCCTCCGAACGACCTTTTTACGATCGTGCGATCGCGCATGACGTAAGCTAACTGGTAGAAGGGGTACAAGTTTCGAAGTTAGGCAAGGGAAACTTGACACGTATACCTACTGATGGTACGATGTTAGTAAGAAGATTCGTGCGATACTTGTCTCTGTATTATACGTAGAATTGTATATCGCTGAGAAGGGGTGGGGGAGAAATAGAAAAAAAAAGATAGTGGGTACTTGTCTATGCTGTAATACTGAATATTTTTGATCATGTTCTATCGATGTAGTATTCTAGATTCCAGAGTATTCATGTATTAAATTTCTATTATTCTGTTTTAGAAGATTACGATGTTTATCGTACGATTTTTAAACTTTGTTTCAACCCCCGCTATATCTATGGACTTCCTGTAAAATATTAGGTCGTCCGAAAAGTTTCTTTCGCTTTATAAGGATATAATGGATGCATAGTTTTTCGTTTTCTATTATTTTATCGAATTACGTGTGATTCATTTTGTTCTATCAAAATAAAGACGCAACGTTTGACAGGTTAGGTTTCATGTCTGTATACAGATGCGTCGTTGTAGAAGACGTGTCTATAAGAGAAAGACATTTTTTGGACAACTTGATACTAGGAATTTCTTTTTCATAATTTCGTAATTTTTTATTTGCATTCGTCGGTGAAATTTGAATTAGGCTATCACACAAGTGCTCTGGATAGCTACGTAGGTTTGAGTTACGGCGTACATGTTAAATAACAACTAAAAATGCAAAGCTTGCTTATCAGCTTCAAAAAACAAGTAATTACGTTCATACGTAAATAAATAAATCATTACGTACAATATATGTATGTAAATGTATATACAGTCAATAATGGATCTGACATTGACCAAACAGAAGGTTGTTCCAGATAATTGCAGATATCTTAATTTCAGTTTTGCGTTTGAACGCCATCTTCTCTACAATGAAGCGTATGTCATTATCGGAACAAGCAGTCGATCATCGTACGTTAGATGGGATAATCAATCGGTTGTAATACGAACAAGCGTCGTAGGGCTGCTTATTATCGACAGAGGTTCTTCCAGTTGCCGTGCAGAAAATGTAACCTGCATCGGCAAGAAATCAAACTCACCGTGGTCAGCCTGTTACCCCGACATCGACGGAGGCCGAAGTAATGTCTTGGAACGCGAACATAATATATCGCCGCGGAAATTGCAGCGTGTTGGTACAATGTTGCACTCTCACACCCCACGCCATCCGGGGTCACGTGTAACAAACGGCGATGCTGTGAACTAGAAACCTAATCGCCTTGCTCGATGGGTCCGCCTGAAATAGAATATTTCTCCTCTTTCAGTAAAAGAAGCTACATCATCTCTATCGATACGATTTTGAACGAATATGCGCATAATTTTGGACAGCGTATGGTCGAGATAGCAACCAACCTACAGGTAGAATTACATCAGAAGGATCGTTAAGCAAAATGTTAACGATTACTCGAGCGATACATGGGAGGAAGTTTCGAATTTTCTCTTTGGATATTCAAATGTAAATACAAAAAGTAAAATACAAATTTGAAGATTTAAATTCGAAAATGAGATTCAAATACAAATTCGAAAGTTCAAATTGAAATTGAAATTTAAAAATGTAAGCCACAGGTAAAATCGAAGTTTGAGGTTATGTTGGAAGTTTGCGAAACTCTTTCGTTAAAACGTTATGCTCAAGACCTAACCAGTACGATGCAATCCTTTGAAGTTCCCGATCATTTTTACAATTAATAATAATTAATAATTTTGGATAGCATATGGTCGATAGCAACAAACATACAGGTAGAATTACATCAGAAGGATCGTTAAGCAAAATGTTAACGATTACTCGAGCGATACATGGGAGGAAGTTTCGAATCTTCTCTTTGGATATTCAAATGTAAATACAAAAAGTAAAATACAAATTTGAAGATTTAAATTCGAAAATGAGATTCAAATACAAATTCGAAAGTTCAAATTGAAATTGAAATTTAAAAATGTAAGCCGCAGCTAAAATCGAAGTTTGAGGTTATGTTCGTTAAAACGTTATGATTAAGACCTAACCAGTACGATGCAATCCTTTGAAGTTCCCGATCGTTTTTACAATAAATAATAATTAATAATTTTGGACAGCGTATGGTCGATAGCAACAAACATACAGGTAGAATTACATCAGAAGGATCGTTAAGCGAAATGTTAACGATTACTCGAGCGATACATAGGAAGAAGTTTCGAATTTTCTCTTTGGATATTCAAATATAAATACAAAAAGTAAAATACAGATTTGAAGATTCAAATTCGAAAATGAGATTCAAATACAAATTCGAAAGTTCAAATTGAAATTGAAATTTAAAAATGTAAGCCGCAGCTAAAATCGAAGTTTGAGGTTATGTTGGAAGTTTGCGAAACTCTTTCGTTAAAACGTTATGCTCAAGATCTAAGCAGTGCGATGCAATCCTTTGAAGTTCCCGATCGTTTTTACCGAGTATTCCCAACGATTGTATTCTTATCCCCGTAGGAGGTAAAACGCGCGGGCATTTCGCTTGGAGAACGGATGCCGTCAAACGGGGCCGTGCAGACATCGTGCGCGCGAATTCAAAGAACTTTCCCGCGATTTCATAGTGGCGGATCACGATATGGAAATATTCAGCGTTTCGTCGATGTTCGACGTTCGACGTTCCACGTGAACGTGAACGCAGAGGCAATCGATGTTTATGGATTTCCTTCCACACGTGCAGCCAACACACGGCCGTGTGTCCCTCCCCTTACATGAAATCGCGTAGTTGGTAGCGGCAATTACGAATTGCGTGATTTGTGGCCGTAACTCGCCGCGACGGCGGCGTCGTGACGCTCCCAAGTTGCCTGCAGGTGGCCCGGCACCAACTTGCTTTTCCCTTCGTGGCGGCGGCCGCAGCGATGCTTTTTAAATGACGGAATATTACGACCGGCCGTACCGAGTTTTTCCATGGAAATTACTGTCACGTGTGTCAATACCGCGAATTCATCAAATCCCAGCACGAAAGCCTGCCCGTCGTCAATCTACCGTTCCTCAACACGATTTCAATTCGGTCTGGCTGATTAGATATACCGAGTTGTTCTCTGATAACGGTGCTCCTTGCATGCATCGCCGTGGCTGTAAGACGAATGCGCGTTTCGTTTCCTCGTATCTCGATATACACCCTGTTTATTACACACCATTGGCATAAAACATTGGAAATTTTGACGCTCCGCAGGCGACGTGCAATCATAAAATACAAGAGAAACGATTTCAAGTGTTTACAGGGGGTAACACGACGGGCAACACGTAAATAGGAATGCAGATAACGTTCTCCGCTACTTTGTCACTCGGACGTTCGACATCGATCGCTAAGAAACGCAAAACGATAATATCTTTTAATCTAAGGAGTGTTCCATAACGAAGGGCAATATTTTCTCTGCACTCGGTGACGCGGCGTGATCAGACGTTTTTCAGACATCGATACGGCAGCAGCACGAATTTTGGAAACGATCCAAGCGCTAGGAAGCGAGAAGTTTCTTCCACCTGTCGGTGAAACGGCAACGGCACAGCGATGGCAACGGCGCAGCGCGCCGCCCGCTAGTATGGGGGCCAACTACTACTAATACGTACGATACACGCGCGTGTACGTACACCATGTACACACAGACACATATGGCGAATTTAGAAAGTCACGGACAGCCTCTCTCACGAGCAGCGTCGCCGGCATCGTTCAATTTATTCGCCGACGCCATCGCTCGAACTCGGCTCTGCCGCTAATTGAAAAGCGGACAAATTAACACGGTGAATGGATCGTCGCAATTTATAATGTCGCGGTTGCCGCTACGCCGACGAACGAGAACGCGATACCGGGGGTCGAGAGCGCCGCTGCGGGTTATCGTGAACACCAACGAAAAGCCACCGATAAATGCCAGACCGTGGAATGCCAGCGTTTTTCTTTATTTCTTTCCCAGGCTTTTTTTTTATTGTATCGTTTCGACCACTTCCGCGTAGAAATTTTTAAAACCGGTTATCTCGAGCTTCGACGAAGAAATTTCATTAGATAAGGGAAACGTTGTGGTACGTTTCGGAAATTTCACTTTTAAGATGGAAGTGGGAAAATTGGAATGAGCGAAGATTATCGAGGAATTGGTCGATATTGTTGCTGCCTGTTTAGAAGTGAAACTGGCAGACTTCACTTTCTGTAAATTTCTCATTATCCAAGTACGTATACATACATGATTGTATCGTGTATAATAGAAAGAACGAGCGAACGTGACGTTTACCGCACGTGACAAATCAAACGGAACAAAAAATATGATATAAAACGAGGGAAACTGCACATTCGTATCGACGTACTTGTACACACAGCGGTGAAGTCGCTCTTGTGGCATTGTTTATGCGTGCATTGCAAAAAGAATGGTATTGTGTATAATGTTCAACTCCTCAGAGAACAAACGACTTACATCTTCCCTCATTTATCGTTAAACAAATGTCAAAAAATTTTCCCCTACTTGACAATTTATGGAACGATCGATGTACCTTCTAAATGAACCACGAAAATATCTTTGTATGTTCTGTTACTTTTCGCCCGCGCACCATAACCTCAAAATCCTTCCTTCTTTCTATTTCTAACAAATCTTTCTGGAAGATAAAAAAAGACCTGAAAGAAGAAAGCTATTTAAAAAGGAGGAAAAGAAGAAGAACGATCGCACCCTACCGCCACGCTCACCTCGCAACGTAGAGTTTCGTGTCTCGCCGGGGCTCGCAGAAGCAACACGAATGGCATAGAACAATGGAAACGGTGAAACAGAAGGACAGATTCGTGGTTAGGAGAAACGGGGAGTCTCCGCCGTACGAGCGAACTGGCCCGTTAATGCGAGCCGTGCAACAAATACACAGGCGATGATTATCGAACTCGATTTGAAGGGGAGACAATAATTATAATGATTATATTGGAGCTGGAAGGTAGGCGGCCGGCGGCAAATAAATTACGGGTCTGCTCGCTGCGTGCGCTCCACATAGCGGCATAGGCGCGTTCGATAGATCCGTATCTGACCGTTCTGTTCTCGATAGAGAGCGCCACCGCAGCTGTTGGCTTCCGCAATTTTTTATCGGCATTAATACGGCCGTAGCGAATGCACGTACTGTTGACGCGCGTCCTGTCTACCATCGAGCGTAAATACATTTACACGCCGGTAATTACGTTGTCGGATAAGTTCGCGACGGACCAATGAAATAGAAGCATCTTGGTTAACATACTCCCACTATCAGAAACGTCACTACTATTCACTCGAGGAATCTCAATCGTCTCTCAATGTCTCAATTCTCTCACCTTTATTCAAACTAAATCGTCCCTGGTATAAGATCATCCAATTTATAAACGTCAGACTTCTTTTTACGGCACCTCGTTTTTATAGAAGAATCCGTGTAGAAGATTCTTATCGACGGGTATAAAAATTACAGAGAATACGCGATATAAGTGGTCGCGAACTACGATATTTTCAGACCACCCGTTCTAACGTTGCGCCCTCCACACGCAACGTGAATATTCAATTTCTCCGCAGAGCCGTATACACGGCCACTCGGTCGACCTATCATTCTATGCATCGAACAAGATTCATATATGTCGTCGTAGGATACACGTTCCAGAATATTTCGAGTTAATTGAAACAGGAAGGACGGCTGCATTCGCGATGAGCGTTATAGGCGATTAAGCGGAACCGGAGGCGGTCGCGTGGCCATGCCAAAAAGCGGCATTTTTAAGCAGCGCATTCGGTTAAAGCCAGCATCCGGGTGATCCCGTTCGTCGACCAGTTCGAACATTCCTACCAGCATTCCAGCATCGATTACTCGTGGACACTCCGATTGCTGGGCGATAGCCTCTCGCGATCACTCCTATCTACTGCGCGCGGAACGCATCTCGTAGAATATGCGGCCAACCTGCCGCCAATGTGTCTTCCCTGTGGATATTGTGTAGCCTTCCGCAGGACACCTAATTATACGATTGTCCTTTGCTCGTGAGCGTCGAGATATCGCGCGCCGCGTACAGTTTAGTCTCGCGTCGGGCCAAGCGATTTCTTTCATCTTCCTCTTATTCTTCCTCCTCTTCTTCTCTTACAATTCTTCCCTCTTTCCAGCTTTACAATCGCTTCTTCCACTTTTCGATTCAAGCGATTATCTGGTGTTTCTCTTTTACCTTTTTGTAGATCCTCTGGCATCCTTTTTCCTTCGATTCTTTCCCATGATCTTTTTACCTTGTCCTTTGAATTTTAACACATTAGGTACGAACTCTTTTCCACGATTGAACTAATTTTGTTAACGCTTACAAGTTACAAGATACAAGCTGTTAATATTAGAAAATACGAAACTAAATTATAATATGAATAAGTTTGGTAATAAAGTGAACGAAATGTTGGAAGTAGGTAAGGTTAGGAAATCACGAGTTACGTGATGAAAAATTATGAAATTGTAAGTATAGGAGAAGTTCATAACCTAGAACTTGCCACTTGTCAAGTTACTAATATTATTGATAAATTATTGTACTTTGTAAGAAGAACTTCAAAAGATGTACTTTGATAATGTTTTCCTTAACGCGTCAGTAAGATCAAATGTGTTTCTTGTTCAGTATTTTGCGTTTTTACAATCTTCTGCGATTCGTCCACGTCCACTCCGGAAGAAGAAGCGTTTCCATTTGCTGGAGAGCTTCTTGCGTTTCCGCCTGATTTACTACCACGTTTCAAAATTAAGAATTAATCCTTTCAGTTCCAGAATCACCATCTCGCGTCTTGCAGGAATTCTAGCAACTTCTATCGCTTCAGGAACACGAATGTTTCTACTTTTGTTATTCGCGAAAGAACTTTCACGGCTCGCAAGCTAAAAATCTCTATATGAATTCGAGAAGGAGAGAGAAAGAAAGAGAGAGAGAGAGAGAGAAGGGATAATGAAAGTAGGCTAAAAGTGAAATTTCAGTTGTTCGAGAATTATTCGAGAATTAATAAATTACTGCGAACATTACGCCAGACGAAACGGATAAAGCACACGAAAAAACTGTATTAAAGCAAACGGCCACTGGCTAGTCAATTTGTTACATCGGATCCAATAGACAGTAATCGATGACACAAAGTCCAATACGATCTAATCGGGTCACATTTTTCACGCGTCGCCACGATTCAGTATTCTTGCATCCTACCTTCAAGCTGGATACACGGCGTTTCAACCGTCCAAAAAAAAAGATCTCTAGAAAATCTCGAATTCCCTAGTCCTAGCTATTGGTCCGAATTTCTCCTCGAATCTAGTGGAATACTTGTGTACTGGCGCAGTCGGTATCGTTCTCCGTCCTCGTCGTCCCGGTTCGCGCCGCTTCGCTCGTCGCGGTGAAGATTGTCGCGCGATTAGCGCAGACCCCAATGTCACGGCGGAAGATACATTGCTCTCGTGGCCTGGTCCGCGCGCTATACGTGCGCCATGCATACCCGGCGAGGCTTATACGGGGCCCGTTTATATACGGTAACACCGTAAGTGCATAATCGTCGATCGCATCTCCTTGCACTTTGCGTCAAGCCACGGCACCTTGTACGTCGGGCCGCGCGACCGCCCCGTCAAAGATCCTCGTATCTGGCGCTGTAACGACCTGACGTTTGCCGTGTAGCTCGCGAACCGATCGGATGTCACGCCTGCTGTAAGACTGACGCCTTTAGGAACGCCAATTGAAGGCTTATGAAACGGCCACTGTCCATTCGGAAACGTTCCTTTCCATTCGACACAGTTTCCATTCTTCCTTGTTTCTTTCTAAAGAACTTTATCTACTCCTTTTTGGCGGAAGAAGCGGTGGTCTTTGTAACAATTAATAATAAGCGGAGTGCTGATTTTTGTGCATTTACGGGACATATAGTTTCTTGAATGTTTGGTCGGTATATCGTATCGATAACGTTAGAAACGAGCTAACATTCCGTATAGCGTGTAATTACTTTAGATCTCTATCTGCATTAATTAGTTTACATTCTTGTAGTTTTTTTTTAATTTGATCCTCATTGACATCTGATCTACAGATAAGATAATATAACACAGTTTGCAATAGGTATCGGTGTGTAATGTATATATACTCTGTTTATGTAATAACTATAAAATAGGTAGAGGCAAGATATGAATATGTATTCTCGATTCGTCATAAGTTCCTTGCTCGGTATTAAATTCTTAGACTTCTAACTTTAGTGAGAATTCAAAGAGTTGAGGATACAAAAATGTACAGAATATTCATATGACGAAGAAATATGTAAAATATCCAAAACATAACGTGTGTTATAATAATATTTAGCGGAAGAAACTAAACTCTGTTTTAAACCGGTTGTATTCAAATAAATATAAATTTGCATAAACACCCGCACTGTCGTGATGGGGAATGACGATGATGGTACCTATTATTTTATTATTGAATTTTATCGCCAAGTTAGGATGGATGGATAATATTGAGTGTTGATACATTGTAGAAACCAGGTAATGACCTAATAATGCAATTTATAGTGTCGTGGTTTGTGACTCACTATGGCGCTGTGTGACGCCTGTTGTAAAATATGCATAGCGTTCAGGAATGGAGCAGCAAGTGGCGCGTTTTCATATGTTGCGCGACATTTGACATTTACACGTGCCTCGGTATGCGAACTGTGTCGAGTATTAACTGGCACGAGACATTCCTTCAACGTCAATAAATTTTGATACAAATTGCATAGTGCTAATTATGAAGAATCGCCGTTGTGTTTATGCTTTTCGTTCGGTGGAACCAGATCTGTGACAACCTCGACGGAAGAATTAACATTCAGAGCAGAAATTTTCCGCCTTTTCCAAAAAAACACGAACAAACAGTCTCTGGCAAAATTTATGTTCTTGCTCGATAGCCAAATTGAATATTCAAATTTCCCGGCATGAATATTGATTTAAAGAGAAGACCGTGACAGGTAAAAGGAAAAACACGTGAAACAATGTGCAAAGGCAAGAAGAACGAAGATCGCGGGTGCGGGGTACGCTTCTAAGAGGTACACGCAATCGAAACAAAGTATCGTATAGTGACTCGGTGGACATTTGTGATGCGCGTGGCGAAGAAATGCGCAACGATCGTTGTGTTTAGCGAAGAAAGGCCGGTCCGCCTGTAACCGGGAGGACGTTTGTATGGCAAGACGATGGCAGCTCTATCGGCATTACCAATTGTGAACACCGCGACTTTTATCCTCTGAACGACCAGATAGCCGCTTCTCCGGGGCCTGCACAAAAATTCCGGTATCTGCATCCAACCGCCTCGCCCTTGCCTCCGACTACTCGCTTCTCCTCTAAGCCACCAGGGCCCAGGGAGCCTCCTCTGTCTCTCCAATCTCGTGAAATCGATTTGACCGTGTCGAATTACCGACCAAGTATTTACGAAAACTATCCGATCTAGCAGAGACATCTTTGGGAAGTGATAGCTTTTAGAGTCGTTGGACTGCGTAAGAGAAAATGACAGAAACATGAAATATCGTTGTTTACAAGTGAAACTAATCAGTCGAATTTCCTTCCTTCGAGACAAATAAACTATAGCATATATATGATAATAAATAATGCAATTAATCATATAATATCGCAATCGTCCTACAAACGATACATCGCCATTTCACGAATGTGGAAACTTTATGTTTCTTTGGAAAGTAATTTCAGAAAGATACGAAGAACGGACGAAATTTCGAAGTTCCAACAACACGGCAATCGTCTTAATATTTCGATCACAAAGGTGAAGCAGTCTAACGAAAAGACGCAGGGGTAAATACCAACTACAGAGGTGCAACAGAGCAATTCAAGGCTCGAGCGTAGACCGCACGACCGGCTGATGATTCAGCTTGGTTCATTACTCACGCAGCTTTTTACTTTAATCACATTAATGAAGCATTTAATCTCGCCGCGTGTTTTACAAGCCGCCGGTGTGTGGCCTATCTCAGCTACGTCGTTGACGAGGATTTCTCGCCGGTTACCCTAACCCCCTCTACCCGTCATTTCACTCTCGTACCGGCTGCTTCCCGACGAACACGACGAACCCTTGTCCTTTCGCTTTCATCCATCTTTGGATTATTATTTTCTTGTTCTCCCACCCTCCCGCGGTGTCCGCTAATAACCGCAGCTCGTTTAGGCCCGTTTACACCTGTACGCTCGTGGCAGCGTCCTTTATCTTACAGCAAGCCAAGCACGCACCATTACGGTAATATATTTTATTACAGGTGCTCGTCTTTATGGTCCACTTATCGCCGCGAGAATATCAGAGCGAAGGTGTAATCGAAATCGGTAGAAAACCGGATTTTGTATCGACAGCTGCCTCGCACCGACACAGTACCGCTATCATCCCATGCCGATATAAACCGATCTGCCGATTCATAATCGGGTAATTCGAATGATACGCGATCTTCGTTGTAAAATTAAGAAACCTATCCGGAAGAATCTCTTTGACAGAGACCGCCATCTTAATAATCTGCGCACGAAACGTGCGCAGTTCTGCTCGCTGTATAGAGTTTCCGGTATAATTTATCGCGCAACCAGACTAGACAACATCCTCTTTCCACATTGACGTTAATAATAGTTTTACACAGCAACCTTCCTTTATATCGTTTGCCATTCGAAACGTCCACGGAGCGTTTGCGATTATGCTTTCAGCGACAATTTATGAACACCGTGGTCAACACCCCGTAAACAAAGCAGCGACTACGTCCTTCGCGTTCGCCCATTAAACCAGCAATCAAGTGTTCCCGGAACTGTGTAAAAAATTCACCGTTCACACGAAAGAGACCGTGTACCGTGTGGAAACAAAAAGGGAACACGAGCGCGTAAGAGACGATGGAAACGTGATCGCGGAGGATACGAAGTCGCCGCGCGTTGTCGCGTGTGTATCGAATACGCCGATAAAATCTGCACTCATTGTCCGGCTGATCAGACAATAAATTCCCGGGGCGGTGAAATTTTCCCAAAGAAAACAGAAAACGGTCGCTAGAGCTGCGCGTAAGGGCAATAGGCGGTTGAAACGCACGCGAGCGTGTGGACGCGCGGTCTAGCTTCATTGTTTCCCCGAACGAGCAATGGCGAACGCAGCGGCGCGTCCGCTTGACATCGGTCGTAATGTAATAGGTACAGTGGGTTGCTTACATTATGCCGGGAAAGGAAGATGCACGCATGTGCTTCGCAAGTCCTGGGGCGGTGCAACGTCACTTACCTGAAACAATAAATTACATACCGTTACGTTGCGTACGTATTATATGCGCATATATAGGTAACTGACTGATTTACGATCGCCTCTGCGTAACGTGCGGCTCGTACATGTGCTTACAAGCGCGCTCGTGTACAGAAGCACCTGTACATACGTGTCTACGAAAGTACTATGGAGACCCCTTTCGTCCGAACCGACACCGATAGAACGGATGTTCCAGAAAATTTTTAATCGCAACGAGATATTCCTGCGTGGCTTTTTCATTTTGACATTGATCGATTTTGCCGTCTGTTAGCGCGATCTGTGTTCATTCTGAATATGATTGTCGTATCATACGAGGATATTTGCTATTTGTGTGACAACTATCATAGGTTATATGGAAATCTAAATTTTTCTATAAATTTTGTAAGGTTTAGGTAAGAACTCTTCGAAAAGATCGGACAATTCTAACTACCATTCTACGTCAATCACTAAAATTCTATTAGATTAACTTAAAGACCCGTTTTCATTTTTCAACGAGCAACTGGTTTATTTTTTTCACGATGACGAAGAAAATACGCGTAATAAACACGAGAACATAATCGTATCAACGGAACGTGGGAAAGCCGTAGAGTAAAGCAACGAGAGATGAAATTCAAAGTTACCGGCTGAATATCAGCGAATCCGCCAAAATGCACGCAAGGTAAGGTTACGTTTCGGACAAGTGAACGTCGTCGGTATCCGGAGCATGGCCCTGCATCCTTACATTCTCATTGGTCAGTGTTGAACGTACGCCTGCACTTATTGAGTCCACTGTACACGTGGTGCACGCTTCGATCTGCTGATCATGCTACCGGGTCTCTCGATGCACACACTGAGACACGTTATGCGCGCGATTCGAAACGAAACGACGGTTGCGGCATGAGCGCACGACGAATCGCCGGCAAAAACGATGTGCGAGAATCGATTCGAGTGACTCGACCGATAATCGCACGAGAGCCCGATGTACGGGAAGGAAACCGCTCAACTTCAATTTCGACGTGTGATCTGATCGAAGGACTGTGCGTGTGTTAAGTACGACGGGTGCACTAGTAACTTTGACACGGTATCAACGGTGTGTGATCACAGGATTTGTGCCGAGCAACGTTATCGAGACGGAACCAGGCGACAGGATCGACTATGCGGACGAAACGATTTCATCGATAGTGCAGAGCACGGTGACAAACATTGATGGCACACTAAAACGTCGGACGCGCGGAAAGAAGGAAAAGGAGGAGGACGAGGAAAAAAAGAGTGGCACGAGACAGACTGGAGACACCACATAAACCTTCCCGACCGCGAGCCGCCACATAAATATAATAGGGAAGGTAAGGCCTCGTGATGGTTGGTCGGCATTGCCCGCCGAACCGTCACGGACTCAGCACGTCGTATAGGTAGGGGGAATTCGCGCGGGGGTGGGGTGAGATGGGTGGACGTGTCAGGGGCAGAGTGGAGGTTGAAGAGGGAGGGCAGTGGTGGCCGACTCCTCTCTCTACACGGTGCAACACACGGCGGCGTGAAACACGGGGAAACGGTACGAATGATCGATGGGATTCTGCGCCGTTGCAGGCATGCCATGGGTGTCTATTCCCCACTACCTTTTGCCGGTGAGCTCGACGCGCACACCATCAAGCGAAACCCCCGCTCTTCGCAACTCACGCCGCCTGGTGGGGCGCGCGCACGTGGTGGTTCGCTAGAAACTTCGTCGGAATCGCCATAGATGACGCTCGGAATGTCGTCGCCAGCTGTGCCATCTAGCAGCCAGACGGTGAACACAGTCGGTAAAAAACGGAGAGTTTTTTTCGAGAGAAATTTAACACAGCGAGAATTGGCGGGAAAAATTTGCTAACATGGATTACTGAATCTATTGATATAAATATTATATCGATAATTTGTTATGTCAATGGTTTTAAGATAAATAAACGTCATTTACGACGACGTACTTTTCTATCGATTAACAAGTTTGAATAAATTGTATGTTCCAGTTAACATTTTTCTCCTGGCAATACGAAAATGTTCGGTTTCTTTTAACAGAGTAGTAGCCGAGAAATAAGATTGTACGTTTGAATGAACAACGTGAAAGTATGTATCATACCCTAATACAAATGAAATTAAACAGGTAGTATACAATGATAGACAAATGAAATCTATTCGTTCGATGGAAATTTCGCAAATATATTTCGAATTTCGTGTTTTCAGTTTGTATTAAAAAAAGCGAATTAAGTCCGTGACGTGTTAAACGCGAAAGGTTTTGTAACAAATGAACCGAGCGGCGAATATAGATGGCGATTAGACTGAAAAATGCATAAACGACTGTACGCAAGCAAATTTCCAAGGTTGTTAAAGTTTCAGCTCGACTGGCGAATAGTTTGCACGTGAGTGAGTGGCGTTTTCCGCAGACCTACGACAACACACGCACCGAACAAATGTATTTGCATACAAATTGAAATTTTCGCTTTCCTTCTGTCCGTCCCTAATGTTCGACGAACAACGCGCGAATATGTGTGTCGCGAAATACTGTGCGATCGGTGCGTGTGTTTATTACTTGCGAATGCCTGTCACAATTCATCAACCTAATTGCAGCATTGTTAAACAACTCACGAATCGGTGGTCCGTGTATGCGTGGACTGTAACGCAGTCGTGCCTGCGTGCCGACGGGCGCCTCTAAAATGCTCAAGGCGAAATTTAGTTACGCGGTCAGCTCGCGCGCGCACACGCGTCCATAAACCGGGAACGCGTTAAGCATTCGTGAAATGCGATCGGAGGACCACCCGTACGTCGTTGCTCCTTCCATCGCATTCGCCATCAATATCCGCATTACGACGTTCGTGATCGAGGGACGCGATAAAAATGCCTGAGTGAAAGGTGCCCGAATGCCTTAAAAACGTCTGCAAGATTATACAGAGAAAGAAGGGAATAAGAGAAAAAAGGACAGAAGATAAGAAAGAATTTGAAGTTCCGTTGTATATATCACAAGGTTATGACTAAATGAGAGTAACGATAATCGCAGGGTAAAGGAAACGGAAAGTCGTGGTGCGAATGAAATTAATCTAGCAAAGAGTGACGGGCCGAGCGTGGAAGATTGAATGCCAGAAAGCACTGAAATTCCCAAGAACACGATCGTTATATAATTAGTCTCACTCGACCACGCAGTGGGTATCACAGCACCCACCACCAACGGGGATTCTACATTATAGTAGGAAAGTAGTGCAAAGCACGGCAAAGCAATTGATCAATATAGCGCCAACAACCCTTCGCAGCCACCCTTCTTCAGCTTCCAGTTCTCGTCGTCTACCCCCCCGCCCGTCTTGTCTCTCTCTCTCTCTCTCCCTTTCAACTCCCAACGGCGCAGAGAGAACGCACCCCCATAACAAGTTTCTTACTCATCTTTTTCGTTCAATAACTCTCCATCCAAGATGGCCACCGCGGTCGTCCCTCATTGGTTGGGGGAAGGGGTGGTCGCAGGGGTCTGTACGGGGTTTGGGTGACCCGAGAGGCGAGGAAACCAAGAGAGGCAGCAAGTGAGAGGGAAAGAGACGGAAAGGGAGGAGGGGTTGGTAGCAGTGACGCCATCTATCTTCCGTTGCCTTGGCTCGGCGTAACATAAGGCAAGATAAATTGCGGGATCTCCCGGGTTCTTGAACCTTTCTGGCAAATTGCATAAGAATATCCACCCTCCACCCCACCCGCTCTCGCCCTTCCCGCCCCCTCCAACTGCCCTCGCGGCTCCAATGGAATTGGAATTAACTCGAATAAATCACCTCGGTGGCTCTCTACGGCTACGCAGAGAGTTGCTCGTCTCTTCGCTCGAAGGAGTTCAAATTTCTTTTTACAACGATGTACTGTCACGTCTCGTCTCTTTTTTCTTCTTTCCGAGCGACAACGGGAAATCGTTGTATGACTGCGTTGGCAAACGATATGTAATTGAAGGTAATAAAGCGTCTTGTATCTTGCTTAAAAAACTCTTTGTTACGATACAACGTGTTACGTAAGAGAAACGAAAGGTCGCACGACTGTTTTCTCAAAGCTCGTACCTCTAATTATTAAATAATTTTTATAACGACCAATGTTTCCATTTTATTGGAATAAATAACGGACGATAAATTAATATCCTACATTTCGTATACCCTGATTTATCGCGGTCGTTATTAAATTTTTCAAAATAACAGCGTACATAATCTAAGGCTAAACACCATATTCGCTGTTTGCTTTGCACTTTAGAGGACGTGGGAATTACCTTGGTAAATAGCCGAGTAAAAATAATAACGCAATGTTAAATAATACCGTTGTTTATTGCCCAATGAAAATTCGCATATTTCACAAAACTTCCAGCAGGCAAATAGAGGGTATTATGTCATGGCAATTGTAAAGGCGAAGAGTAAGTGGAAGATAAAACGATCGAATAGTCGTTGGCCACTACCAGGGTCATAAAGCAGTGCTGGCATCTGGCGGCATTCGCGAGAACAAACGAAACAACGCATAGAAGACGAAGTATTGTGTGCGCGGGCGCATCATGGTCCATTGATCGAAAGATATTGTAACTCTGCAAAATCAGCGGAAGACAAATTTTTAGGTCTATCCCGGAGACTTTATGACGCTTACATTGTCCCAATTTTATTTCCCGTTACGAGAAAAAGAACGAGAACAGACCCGTAAACAGACAGTGTATGTACGGATAGACGAAACTAGACAAGAAGCAATATACACCTGAGAAATTTAATACCAATTCCGACACAGTTTGAAAGCAACATTTTCTCCGTTGTTTTTGCCGTTATACAAATAACAATGATATTTATAATATTTTCAATTTAATGTTCTATACAAATCCCAATAGAATAAAATAGTAATCTTAATAGATGTAGAAATCGTTGATTTTCATGCGATCGTTACGGGATTCCAACCCTTTCCTTTCGTATGTATTTCAAACGATATCTCAGTTGCACGCCACACCATGATGAACCCCCACTTGGCTGTTTCAAGCGTGGCAGGGAACTGGTTATCATTGCCAAGTGGCTGGCTTTCCGTATTGCTTTCCGTATATTGTGCCAGGTCAGTAAATCCGAAACCGAGCTTTACGATTTGTTTACTCCACAGTGGGTTATGGGACCTGGTTATATAGCCATAGGTATGCGGGGGCCACGTGATCACGGCCATAAACGCGTCTGTTATGCGCTCGTAAACTGTGAGAGCCCCACTCGACGCTTACCGTTCACAACCGGCAGTCCTCCCACCGCGATAGTCCATCGTAAAACAAGCGTTTTACGATTGCTGCCTATCGCTGACGATACCGGCACCGTGCGGTCAGAAAGTACTTACGCCGTCGTCGATATCGCTAACCAATACTATCGCCACTCTAAAAAAACCTATTCGCACCTCTTTTTCCCCGTCCAAAATTGATAGGAATTGACAAAATGACCTCCTCTTCTTTTCTATCGAAATGTCTTTATCGTATCTTACGCGATGCTAGAAACGATGATTCGAATAACAAAGGAACGACATATTAAGAGAAAGAGATTGTACTTCGTGCAGACATAATAAAGGGGTAACGAACCCGAATACGATCCACGTAATAGACCACACACGGGTCCGAAAGATTTACAATTCGGGAAGCGTGGAACAAAGTGGACCGGGGCTGTTGGAAAATCTAGATGCTTCGAGAGTAGCCGAAAACCTTGTTGACCCTGTCATATATCAAAGAGAACGTATTGCGATCGCATGGTTCCGCAATCCGCGTAACCAGAGCGGCGTGGCGCGGCGCACGGGTGTATCGGATAACAGATCGGCGTAACAGTTTCGCGTGGCGATCGGCGCGCCCCTGGCGGTCGGCGTCCGATCGACGGCCGGCCGTATCGGCGATGACGCTACGCCTCGCTACGTCACCGCTCGACGGAATGTAGCCCTGACGTCATTCGGTCTATAGAGAAGGATAAACGACGGCGTGTGCTTGTGACGTAACATCGAGCCTAGGAGAGAGAGAAACCCATGCCAGCCATACTGGCGTAGGTAGGGGAAGGAAGAAAAGGGAGCCATTATAGAAGGGGCGCGACTAGGCTGAATCCTCCCCACCGACCGGTCGGCCCACCGAGGAAACAGCTGTCAGCTGCGTGGAGTTGCGGACCCTGTCGTCTCACCCACCAACCCTCCTTTCCCCGTTACACCACGTGTCGGTGTGCGTTCGTGTATGCTTACTTGCCTGTTGGGGCGCGCGCGCGCGTGTCTCTTCTCGTTTCTCCGCCGACACAACTCTACACGCGATATGTACGTGTATTTCACCAAGCTGATGCACGCACACGAGTAAAAGGCGACCAGCCAGCCAGCCAGCCACCCACCCCCGATGTTAAAATATTCCGGTGGGCGAGCGAGCGCGGGACGGGAATAGCCCGGGAGAGTTATGGCCGCCTCCGAGACTCAAATAACTCTTTAATCCGCGGGCGCGTGTACGCTCTTCGCGCTCCTTTCTAACGTACGTCCCTCCGATCTTCTTTCTCCCTTTGTGCCGCTTTCTTTTCGCTGATTTTCCTAGTTGGGCGCGACTACCGCGTGAACGTTCACGCCTTTGACTATTTGTAAGCGGTTTTTGAACGAAGAAAGTAGTTCGTGAAAAATTCATCGAGACTCCGTGTGACAGAGAATTTTCTCTCGCTTTCGTTTTCTCTTTTATTGATGCACGCTTCGACTTGCGACTCTCCACTTTCCACTTTCATCCGCTGTAAGTTGGCTAATTAAACCGCCGGTGATATTCTCGCGTTACACTCTGTCTTCTTTGCTGCTGTCTTTTATAATATAAGCTTCGCGTTACATCGTGTCCTCTTCGTCGCCGTTTTCCACAATGTGCTATGCACCCTTGTTCCTATTTATAATGGGTAATCAGCGCGTTCGTTAGTCGTCAACGTTTAAATTGGCCAGGGGTAACGCGAAAGACGCGGCAACAAGTGCTCGAAACAAATTGATCGACGTATTTATGACAAGCCCGGGCAACCGTTGCATAAAGGAACGGCGCGTCAAAGAACCTATCTTCGCGATTGTAATTTCATTCCAGCGTTGCTACGCGGCGTAGCGAAGTCGCGCGTGGTATATGTTTATGATAAGCTTGGCAAACCGTAAAATAAATGTACGTTTATTTTGTTAGCCAAAACGCGGCGAGTTAAAAATTTCACGCGCAACGCCCGTATATTCCCAATGAAATTGCTTGATTTACAGTTAGGTCAGCGAAACGTGCTTACCGCGGAAATATTCTAACCAGTTCTCGAATAACATCGTTCGTTAGACAAATTTCAGAATAGTCGACGAAAACATGTGTCAACGATACTGTAGTCAAACTAGACATGAACAAATGCATACCAATGTTATGACCTCTTATTGTACATACTTTTTTAAGACCTCCGTCGATGTCATAGAAACGGGGCTTTAATTAAACGCAAAACGAAATGAAAATCCAGAAACAGAAAAAAAAAACGATAGAAAAAGTTTTCCACGTAGCGCGGAGGGAGAGAAAGGGGCGCGCTGGTCAGTTGCAATAAAGAGACACGAATAAACCGAAAAAGGAATGCAACGAGACGGTCTCGATCTCGATCGGTGATCTCGATCGGACGAGCAACGATACCGATTGAGTCGCGCGACACGAAGGTACACAGTCCGCGGGCCGTCGATCCCGTCACACGAATTTGTCGCGGATTAAAAAATTCCCCGGAATCCGGTCGTATTGATGCAACGCGGTCGACGGCGGTAATTAAATGCAACTTGGTCGTCGCTTTTTTTTGCTTGCTTCGCATGGAAATCGGTGCATCCCACGTTATTCCGTCCTTTTGTGCACGTGTACGTGTCCTGAGGAAGGAGGGCGCGCTCGCGCGCGTCCACGGGCGTGTCAGTGTGCACGCAAATTAAATATCTGAGGTGGTTCGCGTGTAAGAATACACACGTTCGCCAGGGTGCCAGAAAGATATATCGTTCCACCAATTTGTTCTTCGTGAGGAAATCCATTATTAGGCGAAGCACGAACTTTTGCGACTAATTGCGAGCGTTGTGTGCACGCGGGCAACGCCGCCGTCGCCGCCACGGTGAAACTTCTGGAACACGAGCGCCGCGCGTGTACAAACCGCTCGACTATGCGTAGACACAAAAATAATGTGTGTTCATAGGTCATTGCGACATTAACGATTCGTTCGCCGATAAGTGGCTAGCAATACGCCGTTTAAAGACACTTTACGATCTTTATTCGTGGCTCGATAAGCGAACTCTTACTTTCACGTGCTCCGTTTTACGCCGTTTCGCGCGTTCTCGTGACCTTTCCTTCTTCGATAAGCGTCTTACGCTTCGAAGGATCTTAGCTGTACCTTTTTAAAGGCCTGCGGAAATCGCAAATGTAATAAAGGAACCTCGGTGCCGATCCGTGACCGAGGAAACACGAACGATGGTCGTTCTTGATAATAATGAATTGCTAATGCGGTGAAACTTCGGTAATTCGAATTTTAAGCAGGGAGTTAAAATTGTCGCGGTTCGAGGAAAGGCGAATTCAACTTTTCAAGTTCGATTAATTATTAAAAAAAAAAAAAAAAAAAAAGACGATTTACTTGATACAGTGCGAGGAACAGGAGCACAGTGAACGAAGGTGAAGATACGACTTTTCGTTGTGAAGTGTAGATATGTGTAACGTATTTCAAGTTTTAGAGGCAGCGGTAATGAAATTGTTATTCACGGAAGCAAACTGCAATTTGTAGAGGTTAGATTTCCTGATGAATTTGTGTTATACGGATAAAATAACATACCTAGATATGTTGCAAATAATTCGGGACGAAGTGAGTCTATATTTCGATTTGTTGCCATCTTCGAGTCGTAAGGTTCGAACTATCGAATCTCGAATTTCTACAGCAGCAGTGTCATGGTAATATGATACCTTCTTTCGCGTCTAAGGAGAAAAGAATCGTGGAACAAAAATCAGCGACAGTTTTTAGCTGGTGGAATAAAAGGGAAGCAGTCCCTAAGAAGGTTAGATACCGAAGTCGACGTTATTGTCCTTAGGTAAACACGTAAAAACTGGCAAAAGACTCGCAGCAGTAAAAAAGGAACACTCGTCGATCGTAGCTAGAACAAGGACGAGGATAGCCCCTCTCAATGGCAATGGTAGATAAGCGAGGCCTAAAAAGGGCCAGCTTCGAAATCGTCTCGGTAACTATGGAAGGTCGAACGACAACGAAAAGTCAGGAGGAACAACCGCAGCACGCTGTAAAGCCATAAATCTACGCTTTGGCGTTTTTATACGGCTGAAAAAACCTGGAAAAAGAAGACCCTGTAAAAAAAGAAGAATGTCCAATCGAACAAACCGTGCTGGAAGTCGTAAAACTCGTTACAAAGTCATCGTACTTCTCCATTGACGAAGCAAGTCCTACGCGATTTTACGGCCGATTCGTGATAGATGGGAAACCCAAAAGCCCGTACAAAATTCCTTGTTTCCAGCGACACTCGAAATAAATAAAATGCAATTTGATTGAAAGAGCATTGTCAAATTCTATTTAATTAGCTGCCAAATTGAACATATTTCTACTGCTATACGAAATAGAGGCAAGTGAAACATCGTCAAATGTTATTTAACCGATCGCTAAATCAAATAGAATGAATGAAAGATAAAAAAAACCTGATTATAAAATTACGTAATCGAAGAGAATTTTATGTTACTAAATGAAATAGAAGGCTTTAGTCTGGATGGTACTCGACGCAAAGCAGTTTATTAGAAACAAAGGAGTTAAATAGAAGGATCATCGCTTCGTACGTGGAATTGAAATGGGCGAGCAGCAATTGACGCTCGGGGGCGTCAACCTGCACTAAATAAATCACGCTGATCGACCCGGTGATCGGTAATCAGAGGAATAAACCAGCCAGTCGTACGATAAGATAGACTCGGCCGGTCCAATCCGGCGGGATAATTATTTTGCTGCATCGGTCAGGTAAACTTATCGCGCGATGCTAGATAATCAAATCTCCGGAGCACATTTTCGTGCAACGTTTGGAAGGATAAGGTAGTGGTGGGCCTGGTCGGTCCAAGGTCGGGTCGAGCAGCCCCTGTACTCATAAGCGAATGAGGACAACAGTCGGTCATCGTAGCGGCCGTAAATCAAGCGTTGGCGTTTTTCGGCTGTGCTAGCGCAGTCAAAAAAGAAAAAAAGAACGAGAAAAAAAGGGAGGCGTCGGGGCAAAAACTGCGCTCTGTCCGGCTTGTTATAAGCGGTCCTCCGCTCGGTTAGCCAGCCGGATGGCGAGGCAAGCCTCGAGCGTGGGGTGAGGTGGGTCTTAAAACGAGAGAGTCCGACGCGACGGATACGACGAACAGGGTGAAGAGAGACAACGCCGAGAGAGGAGAAGAAGAAGAAGAAGAAGAAGAAGAAGAGAACTTTAGCAGGAACAATGCCTAAAGTCACGGGGAAGAATGCGGTCCGTCGGGCTACACAAGGATACACGAAGGAACTTCGTGGGTGCCCATTGGTCGCCCATCGATACTCTTCCCAACGGGAAGACACACGCGCTCTCTTCCCGACCGGCGACAAATACATCCGAGAATTTACTGCTTCGCCGGTCGTTACGTCATTTGGCCTCTTTCAAGTGAACCGCGCGGCCGCGTTGCTCTCGCGACTCTTTGTCGTCGATCTGCTGGGCGAGAAGTCGACGCCAATGACGTAAATGACGCCATGTTGCTTCGACGATTATCGTTGTTTCAATCGCCGAACCACGTGGATAAAAAGAAGACCTGGATCTGCGTGTCGTTCGTGTCCGATTAGAAGATAGCCGATCTCGTCATCTGATTCTATTTCTTCGCGTGCTGAAGTTGCGGCGATATCGGCGATCGAGATGCAACGCAACTCGAAGAAAAAAGTTGCAGGAAGATTGTCAGCGTTGGAAAAGTGAAAAACTGGCGCGGTGGAGATATGGTACGGCGGAAGAGTAGCAAATTACAAGACGCGTATCGTCGTTTCTCGCGTGTTGCCCGATCCGTTCTCCAGATGATCGTGCATCGATAAACGACGATTGTGCAATTGCTACCCATTGTACTCATTTCAGAAGCGGCGCTGCTATGAATACAATAGTAAACGTTTCAAGAACAAGACGTAAACGGCGTGGACACACGATGCGCAACGTGTATCGCGGTAGCCAACCGGGGGGGCGGGGGGGTGGGGGTTTGCCGAAATTTTTATACGATAAAGCACCTAGCGAATCGTCGACGTCCTCTAGTATGGCTGTATTTAGTCGTAATTGCAGATTATCTACCCTGTAATTGCCGCCTCTTTGCGAGCTCGTGTCTAATCGAGCATCGCGCGCTCAATTTGCGAGAACATTAACACGAGCGATCGGTCGATGAAGACGCGAATGATCGAACGAACGAGATTCTATACAGACGCTCCGGGGTGTTCTGTAATTTTTGTCCGTTGCCACGCGTCGTTAGGCGACTCATTAAATCACGGACAGCCCTTCATTTAACGAATTACGCGAATTATAACACACTTGTAACGTCGATGAAGTCGCCCATAGATGGCAGGCGTGACTTCTTCACCCGGGCTACACTGTACACGCCAACCAAGACAGAGAATTACCGTGCTAACGCTAATGTCACCCTCGCGGTGAGATAAGAAGCTCGAGGCGATTTCATCCTCCTCGTCCCTCCGATACTTTCTTATCCCGCGCCAGCATCCTTCGCTTGAATTACGAGGGCGATTTTTATTATTCGCCCGCGCCTCTTCCTCCCGTTTCTTACTGTCAGCCAACCCCCCTTTTTCTATCTGCCAGCGCTCATAGGCGCCGACTCATGGAAACTTTCTTCTCGGAAAACGAGGGTAATGGAGTTCAACGTGGAGTCGAAGCTAGATGGAGAATAAAAGAGGAACAGAGACGTAGAATGGTAAAGTAGGAACAAATTGATACGGAGAATTGAGTTTCGAACGGTGTAATTTCGGGTCGCCTAAGGAACAAGCACGATACGTTCAGCGATCCAGGTAAAACGATTGGCAAACGGGAATCGAGAATAGTTCCTCGTACCATTGGTAATTACAAGAGGAAGTAGACGAAGCTGTCGAAAGTAATTTAATCCGCAATCACCGCTGCTTTCACGAAACTTTATACAAAAGTTTTGTAGAAAATTCGGTACCGTTAAATGGTGTCCGATTTGAAACAGGTTACAGATGATTTCTTCGTTACGTTTCGTCCGTTGCTCCGCGGCAAGGTAATCGGCGGCCGATGTTGAAAAAATTGGCGAGCAATTAAGCGGAGACCTCGTCGAGCGCGGATGATAAAGCGAAATGGGATAGTCGGTAATCGGCAATGGGCCGAAAGACTGTCGAGCCACCCCGTAAACAACGTTACAGTAATGTACTCCCGCGGTGTTCACCCCGTCGTCGTGCCATCTCTCTTCGGCCGTTCACTACACAGCAACTATAATAGCGGCGTTACACCATGTAACCAGTGCAACTCTTACTCGCGTTCGAGCGTGCACGCTCGCACACCTACGTACGTGTAGAAATAATACACGGCTTTCTAACGCGGTTGTATAAAGTGCAGAAGAGTGGGGAAATGGTATGTTGGTGCACGTGTATGTGTACGTATCATGGGGGTAGGAGGCGGCAGAGGAGAGACAGAAAGAGAGAGATAGGAATAGGTAGAGAGGGATGAAACACACGCAGAGAGTTATGATGCCGCACAATTAGCAGTTCGTGTGAGAGAGATCGATCGCTGCCGAGAACATACATCAACGGTGTAAACGCAGGACACGTATCGCGTTTATATACGCGGAAACGCGACTGTTCGTACCTCCGCGTATATAGTACGTGTTCTCCACCACCGTCGGTGTGATGAAACTTTCGAACTACCCGAAAATTTGTGTACTGTGCGTCACTGTTTTTCTCGTTCCGTTGGATATGCGTTTGCAGAAGGTTAGAAGTTGATGTCATAGACGCAACGGTTACAGTATCCCGAGGATAGAAATTTGATATATCAAATATGTCTTTTTATAATTTTATATATCAGTTCGAATCTTAATGTGGCTTGAAAGATATTTGGGAGGAGGAGAAACGTTTTTATGTATATTTCGGCATCTTGGACGAAACGTTCTATGAATTATTTCATCCTGTGTTCTCTGCGACAGTTTTAAATTGTATTTTCCTTTGGCTGGAAGAAGTTTAACTCTTTGCACTCGAATTTTATTTTATTTATTGCTTTATTTGAAATTTACTTTAACGAAAAAATAGGACAATTTAAATAAATAAAGGAAGAAAGAAATTCACTTGAATGTCAATTTTATTCTCACTATTGTTGTATTTCTTATTGTTGTATTGTATTTATTGTGAGAAAAGGTGAGGCTCCATCCTAGATAAAAATTGACGTCACACTCGACATAGGAGTGCAAAGTTTTAAATGTAAGAAGGACGCTAAAGAATCGTAATATTCCATTCAGAATATTAACAGTCCTTTCGTTGGTTAAAACGAAAGCAGCAGGATCGTAGAAGCATTATTTACAGATAACGCAATATGTATTAAATTCTGCATAAACAATATGAATATGTAACGGCACGGGAGTCAACGGAAGATTCCAGTAAAAAGAGACTCGCAGTATTATGGCAACGTTGTTTTGCTTCGCTAGGCTTAAAGTAAACAAACTCCGAGCAAAACATCGTCGCCGTTACTTGTAACCCTACACCGGAGATATGTTTACAGTTTTTGTAATGCCACCGATCGATACGAATAGACGAACGTGCTCTCTACGACGATCATTGTAACGAGTTTCTACAGTCGACGAGCGAGCGTAGAGTTGAACACATCGAACGAGCGACGATTACGACCAGCATATACTACCTCTGTACAGGTATTTAAAATGATTTTAATATACACTGACTATTACGATTTTATCTCATTCGTCTGTTTAATGAACCAACGCGTACAATAATTCACGTGAAATATTCGATATTTTGCTGTGCGAGTTGTTTCAAAATTCTAACTTTGAAATTACACGGACGAAGAACCTTATTCATTGGGCGTCGCTCGAGAGAGGTTAGGTGATGTTTTGTCAATGGAGGTAAATTAAACGATCGCAAAATTCCCGTGCCGTTAACACTATGAGAATCGCGGAGTGGGAAGGGTAGGTTGCTTGTAAATGCGTCGATCCGTCATGTTATCGTTACTTCCGTTTACGCTTCATTAATTTTAATTAATTTCTATAGCCGTTCGTTCGGCGACCGTCGATGATTCATTTCGACCGGGCTATTATCCCGTGTTTTTAACGGATCTGTCGTAAATGAACTTTCGCGAATTTGCGCGGCGAATTAAAGCGGGGGGATGCGTGCCCTGCGTGTCGAAAAACCCCATTTACATTTAGTGGACCGCGTAATTTATCGACGAGAGTAAAGATTACATAATAAACCGGTTGAAAAATAATATTTAGTCGAGGTGCATGAATTTTTGGAAATTTCGCCGGAGAAAAATAAACGATCGTCTACGCGTTATTAAAGAATATCTATATAAAGATAGAAAGTACAAAGGAAAATCTCCCTAATTACTACGGTGGCTGTATATTCCAAGATCAAATACTCAGCAACACGGAACAGCCATAATAAATCAAAAAATCATAAATCTATATTTACTTTTAATAATGCGATTTTCGAAAGGCCACGAAGATCTTTACTTCTAAAATATTCCACGCACAACTTCCTTCTTTCAAATAAGCAACAAAGAAGACAAAGCGGATGAATTATTAAATTCCAAATCTCCGTCGATTACCTGTCTCCGATGCGTCCCATTGCGTGAATTAACGCAGCACTCGTGTTCTATGCAGCATCACCACATGGAAGAAGATTTCGCGAATATGTCAGTCACTCGTCACACGCGGTAAAAAGTAAACCGTCGCATATTCTACGACCGAACGAACTGTGCGCGCGTTTCGGTAATAGACAACACTGCGACCGTTACCCTTTCTCTCTCCCTCTCCCTCTCCCTCTCTCTCTCACTCTCTTTTTCTCTCTGTGGTGCACGGCAGTATTTCTCAAGGGCGCGTGCCACCGGGCTAAGTTACGAGGCGTTTATGAGCCATAAGCGATTCCACGGAGTAGATAGAGTTACTTAGACGAGTTATTTCACTACTTTCGTGTGGATGGCGCGAGTAGGACGGGCTAAGTTGACGCGTCTTACGGCAGCTCGGCTCGGCCGGATCAGAAGGACCGCCTGCGACTGCCTGATTTACTATGGTGGACCCAACGTGCCATGGACCCGCTCTACCCCGACTGCTATGATGGGATTTTCTGACGGGGGTAAAAGGGGGACTGGTTAGAATAGAAGGGTAGGGGTTGTCGGGGTGGGGCTTACGAAATTGTCCCGGAACCGAGATCGAAGCTTGTGTGTTTTACGTGTCACCACGAGCCAACTCTTCCACCAGATATCTACGTAACTCTTATTTTCTTCTATTTTCGTTTATGTTTATTTTTGTCCGTACACGACTTTTTCGTCGCCCTAAAGGTACTCGGGTATATTTTACTCTATAGAGTACGTAAACTTTAGCTACGAAAGTTTAGATTTAAGACAAGAACACTGTAAGCGACATTTATTTTAAATAGATGTACGTTTCGTAGAATCGGACGTACTATTTTCGAAATTCTTCCTGAGAGATGATTTCAGATCGAAGGAATTATTTTGACAGACGAACGTGTAAAACGTTGATCGAGCAGTAGGTTCGTAATGACGGGAACGCGAATCCTTCTCCCATATTTCCCTCGCATAGTTACACGCTGGCCGTGTGCTTTCATTCTTACTTAGCGGCGACGAAAAAAAACCAGAAGCGCGACATTCCTGCATTACGTTACCCGACGCATCGACTTGCCTTTTTTTCCCTCGCTCGCTTACCTAGAACCGTTTGCCCTCGTCTAGAACGTTGGATTCGGGCCCCACGAACGGCTCATTAAAACTTGTTCCTTTTCCAAGAAAACATTTTTTTTTTTTTTCATTTTTATCAGATGTTCAAATAGGAAGATCGGTAGATGGAAGAGTTCTGTTAAGCATCTGATAATTAAGTATGTGAAAAAAATCAATTTTATTTTGAATTTTCACAACATATTTTTTCGCTATTCAGATACGTATAATTTTATGTGCTAGGTTAGGTTAGCTGCGTAGTAGTGATACTTGTATGTGAATATCAGTGTGTGGAAGTATGTGTGCGCGCGGCGTTCAGTTAACAGTCTGGTATGGAAGAAGGTAATACGCGTGCAAGTGTGTATCGATGAATATCTTTGAAATCGTTTATTAAATAAATGTATAACTATTGTAATATAAATTCTAAGTGTAAAATTAGTGTTCCAATACCATTATTTCGGATATTAACATTAGAAATACCGATAATTAACACGAAGCTATTTCAGCCAAATACAGTGAAAATGACTGGTCTTTAAAAAATACGTAATAATAGAATATTTTTATATTTATTGATTTATTACTTTATCTGTTACAGAAAGAATTCCATGTTACGTAGTAGATTTTTGGTATTATTAATCCATCTGGAATCCCTAGATAAGGATTCATACATTTACAAAATCGTAGAACCAGTCGTTTTGACTGCTGTGGTATTTCTAGCGTTAGCATCTAGCGATCTAGCGATCGACCCGGAATTTTCCTGATAACTGACATCGTCGTATCGAATGATACGCGGTAAAAATTGTAAAAACGCGTGGCAAGTTGTACAAAACTAGGAAACTGGTTAATTGAGTTCCATAAACAGATTGCAGGATCCTTTTACACTTTGACAAGTACCAGTCATTTTGACTGGTATTTGTATAAGTAGCCTTGGTACAAAATTATTTTCAGTTTGAATACATAAAAAGGAAAATATTATATTGTTGTTTTAGTTATGCGAAAGTCATTGCATCATGTGGAACAAAATATAACACAAAGTAGGAATTTGAAAATAAAATTGTAAAACCAGTCAATTTGACTGGTGTGTTAGTTCTAGTGTTAATAAGCATTCTCTATATGTTTATACAATTATGGCAGATTAAAATGTACAAGTATAAAATATACAAAATATCTAATGTTAAGAATCGTTTGAATAATTAAGGATAGATGAAATTATTATACTACACTAAGAGTAGGAATTTGAAAATAAAATTGTAAAGCCAGTCAATTTGACTGGTGTGTTAGCTCTACTGTTAACAAGTATTCTCTATATGTTTATATAGTTATGGAAGATTAAAATGTACAGGTATAAAATATACAAAATATCTAATGTTAAGAATCGTTTGAATAATTAAGGATAGATGAAATTATTATACTACACTAAGAGTAGGAATTTGAAAATAAAATTGTAAAGTCAGGCAATTTGACTGATGTGTTAGTTCTAATGTTAATAAATATTCTCTATATGTTTATATAGTTATGGAAGATTAAAATGTACAGGTATAAAATATACAAAATATCCAATGTTAAGAACTCGTTTGAATAATTAAGGATAGATGAAATTATTATACTACACTAAGAGTAGGAATTTGAAAATAAAATTGTAAAACCAGTCAAATTGACTGGTGTGTTAGCTCTAGTGTTAATAAGCATTCTCTATATGCTTATACAATTATGGCAGATTAAAATGTACAAGTATAAAGTATACAAGGATGGACAAAATCAGTATACTACACTATAACACACAGTAGGAATTTTATAATAAAATTGTAAAGTCAGTCAATTTGACTGGTGTGTTAGCTGTAGTGTTAATAAGTATTCTCTATATGTTTATACAATTATGAAAGATTAAAGTGTACAAGTATAAAATATACAAAATATCTAATGTTAAGAATCGTTTGAATAATTAAGGATAGATGAAATTATTATACTACACTAAGAGTAGGAATTTGAAAATAAAATTGTAAAGCCAGTCAATTTGACTGGTGTGTTAGTTCTAATGTTAATAAATATTCTCTATATGTTTATATAGTTATGGAAGATTAAAATGTACAGGTATAAAATATACAAAATATCCAATGTTAAGAACTCGTTTGAATAATTAAGGATAGATGAAATTATTATACTACACTAAGAGTAGGAATTTGAAAATAAAATTGTAAAACCAGTCAATTTGACTGGTGTTTTAGTTCTAGTGTTAATAAGTATCCTATAAATGTTTATACAATTATGGCAGATTAAAATGTACAAGTATAAAGTATACAAGGATGGACGAAATCAGTATACTACACTATAACACACAGTAGGAGTTTTATAATAAAATTGTAAAGTCAGTCAAATTGACTGGTGTGTTAGCTCTACTGTTAACAAGTATTCTCTATATGTTTATACAATTATGAAAGATTAAAGTGTACAAGTATAAAATATACAAAATATCTAATGTTAAGAATCGTTTGAATAATTAAGGATAGATGAAATTATTATACTACACTAAGAGTAGGAATTTGAAAATAAAATTGTAAAGCCAGTCAATTTGACTGGTGTGTTAGCTCTAGTGTTAGGATCCAAAATTCTCAAAATTCTTATAAACTTCATAATAAATTTCGTTCGTATAATATTAAAGAAGAGGTAGATCTGTAACGGAGAGTAGGCGAATCTTTATCATTTACATTATCATATAAAAAAGATTCAACAGAAATTTAATCACGAAGGCTCACGCCATTTCATAATATCAGCTCCAGCAAAAATTTCAATAACTTTCGCAGGCGGAAGCAATTGACGCGGAAGCACCCCTCCGCCGTCTTTAATTTCAATTTGTAATTCCATCGTTGGCTACCGAATTACGTGAATTCTTCGAGTCAATATCGTGGCCATGGCCGCTAGGGGTGAGCGCGTATTAGAATATTTAATGAGCCGAAATTTATCGTCTTGCCAGAGCACCTAGTACTTTTCGCTATTTCCCAAAGTATTAGGGCGGAGTTTGGGCCTAGAACGGTACGCCTCGCAACCCTCCTCTAAATAGATTATGGTTGCACGCTCGCTGCCTGCCACTATGGAATCCGACGACAATAGCCCCCAGGGTGCAACCCTACAAAACCTCGTAAGCATGCGAGCACAACGTAGTTTTCCTTTTTTTCCTATTCGTACGCACGCACAGTCTTTTCACGGGCCGATGAATTCCTTTGCTTAAATTAATAGCATTTATATGCCAACGGTCCATCTTCTAACGTCCCGATGCCTCTATTCCGACGCTGACATATGCGCCACCACGATATTCACAAAGGGTTAACTTTTAATTGTTTGGAAGGTTCCATTTCTCGTAATAATTTAAACGTATATAATGGAAATTCAACGGATGGAAAATTTCAAGGGTAAACAGAGAAGAAGCCACTCGACCATCTTTTCTTTCGAACGAATTTCAGTTTAACCAAATAGAAATTTCAAAATGATGATTTATTTTCCAAATGAAATATATGTTCGACGATGTTCAGTGATGTTTGCGTTTTGTCGATAGTACTCGACCAGTGCTTGATTTCCAACACGGATACGCTTATCGTGGACAAAGCGCACTCGACGTCGAGACAGTTGGAACGATAAGAAGGAAACTCGGAGTCGGCGAGGTTAATTATTATTCAACTAAGTAAGATCGCGATAAGAAGGAACTGACTAGCCCTAGCCGGTTTCGAGCATCGGCATGCGAATTAAGCAATCATAGACAGCGCGGTGAACGCGCCATTCGTCACTCACTGTCAAGTTTCGTCGTGAGCAGCATCGTTTCCCCAGTTCTGTTAGGATTTTATGTAAAACGTTGTAGCCATGTAGCGGTTGCATAATTGCGATTGAGCACGCGCTCGCTCGAAACGCAATTGCGATTTTTTATTCTCATCGTCATAGGTTGATTAAGTTGGAAAAAAAGATTTAATTAACTCGTCGATATCAAAGGCAGCCGAATTAAACTTTCCACCGGTTATCTCTTAACGGTCGCTGCGGCTCCTCTTTTCGTGTCCGGTCTAAGATGAAGAACGAATCTCTTTTTTTTTCGATTGCTCGCGTGTCGAGAGATGCAAAATTCAGGATGCTGAATATGCTTCCCACAGTTAAATCGCTCCCTAAATCCCGTAATTTTCGAATTGGATTATTATCGGATCGATAGAAGCCCGTTACGAGCAACCGGTCATCAACTGCGATAGAAGCGAACGGGATGAAGATGTTGAGTCCGGTTCTCTTCGCGCTTCTCACGACCGTTTCGTTTTCTTAAAAAAGCTGCAGCCATCAGGTTCGAGATTACTCTGTTGGGTAATTTTATTGCGACTAATTTTTTCATCGTTCCTTTGGATATCTCGCATCGTTAATTGCAAGGATGTCCTTTGATTTCGTTTGCGCGCGATTAGAACGGAATCTAAAACGAGGAATATTTAGTCACTTGCAACAGGAATTCTAGAAAATGAGAACGAGGAAGAAATAGATTTACGTTGAAAGATGTTTGAAAAATTCCAAGTACGCGCTCTTAGAGAATGCCAATTGTAGTTTCTGACAAGAATCCAAGGGAATCAGTATAAAGTAGAAAAACAGCGATGCCGCAAATTATTCAAAAAATATCAACCATTGCATTGGCCAATCCAATAGTACGATTATTCCTCCCTCTTTGTCTGTCTCGTTTTTAGAGTAATAGAAAAAGCAGTTATGAAAACGTGTTGCAAAAGCAAATGGAAGATGTCGACTCGAAAATCGTGGGCGATTTCTCATGGAAAGTGGAAAATGTATCGCATTAGGCTTGCAACAAAGTGATCGCAGCTTCTGTCATTCGATGGTAATCGTGATCATTTAGTTGCCAGTCCAATAGTGCGATTATTTCTCCCTCTTTATCTGTTTCGTTCTTAGAATAATAGAAAAAACAATTATGAAAACGAGTTGCAAAAGCAAATGGAAGATCGTGGTAGAAATTAAACGGCGAAGATTTCAGAGCGAAAGTGGAAAATGTATTGTATCAGGCTGGCAACTAAGTGATTACCACCTAATGATAAAATCCGCAATCATTTAGTTGCAAGTCCAATAGTACGATTATTCCTCCCTTTTTATCTGTTTCGTTCTTAGAATAATAGAAAAAACAATTATGAAAACGTGTTGCAAAAGCAAATGGAAGATCGTGGTAGAAATTAAACGGCGACGATTTCAGAGCGAAAGTGGAAAATGTATTGTGTTGAGTTGGCAACTAAGTGATTGCAGCTTTCATCATTAGGTTATAATGGCAAAATCCGCAATCATTTAGTTGGCAGTTCAATAGTACGATTATTTCTCCCTCTTTATCCGTCTCGTTACAATTATCCATTTTTAGAGTAATAGAAAAAAACAATTATGAAACTCTTTACATATCGTTTATGAGAGCGTTTACATATCGATTAATTAACTTGTATAATTTTATTATTTAATCAGTTAATTGTTTAACTGTTTACAATTCGGTTTGAAGCTGTCCATTTGAAAACTACAGCGTGTGTCGAAAATCGTGGCCGATTTCTCGTGCGAAAGTGGAAAATGTATCGTATTAGGCTTGCAACAAAGTGATCGCAGCTTCTGTCATTCGATGGTAATCGCGATCATTTAGTTGCCAGTTCAATAGTGCGATTATTTCTCCCTCTTTATCTGTTTCGTTCTTAGAGTAATAGAAAAAACAATTATGAAAACGAGTTGCAAAAGCAAATGGAAGATCGTGGTAGAAATTAAACGGCGACGATTTCAGAGCGAAAGTGGAAAATGTATCGTATTAGGCTTGCAACAAAGTGATCGCAGCTTTTGTCATTCGATGGTAATCGCGATCATTTAGTTGCCAGTCCAATAGTGCGATTATTTCTCCCCCTTTATCTGTTTCGTTTTTAGAGTAATAGAAAAAACAATTATGAAAACGTGTTGCAAAAGCAAATGGAAGATCGTGGTAGAAATTAAACGGCGACGATTTCAGAGCGAAAGTGGAAAATGTATCGTATTAGGCTTGCAACAAAGTGATCGCAGCTTCTGTCATTAGGTGGCAATGACAAAATCCGATTACTTTCTACGATATCCTTTATCTGCCTCGTTACAATCATCCATTTTTAGAGTAATAGAAAAAAACAATTATGAAACGAGTTGCAAAAGCAAATGGAAGATGTCGATTCGAAAATCGTGGTAGAAATTAATGACGATTTCGACGAATTCAGAGCGAAAGTGGAAAATGTATCGTATTAGGCTTGCAACAAAGTGATCGCAGCTTTTGTCATTCGATGGTAATCGCGATCATTTAATTGCCAGTCCAATAGTGCGATTATTTCTCCCTCTTTATCTGTTTCGTTCTTAGAATAATAGAAAAAACAATTATGAAAACGAGTTGCAAAAGCAAATGGAAGATCGTGGTAAAAATTAAACGGCGACGATTTCAGAGCGAAAGTGGAAAATGTATCGTATTAAGCTTGCAACAAAGTGATCGCAGCTTCTGTCACTAGGTGGCAATGACAAAATCCGATTACTTTCTACGATATTTCCCCCCCTTTATCTGCCTCGTTACAATCATCCATTTTTAGAGTAATAGAAAAAAACAATTATGAAACGAGTTGCAAAAGCAAATGGAAGTTGTCCATTCGAAAATCGTGGTAGAAATTAAACGGCGACGATTTCAAAGCGAAAGTGGAAAATGTATCGTATTAAGCTTGCAACAAAGTGATCGCAGCTTCTGTCATTAGGTGGCAATGACAAAATCCCATTGCTTTCTACGATATTTCCTCCCCTTTATCTGCCTCGTTACAATCATCCGTTTATAGAGTAATAAAAAAAAAACAATTATAAAAAAGTATTACAAGAGCGAATGGCGAGTATCGAAAATGTATTGTACTGTTTTAGCAGCTAAGTGATTGCCACCTAATGACAAAATCCGCAATCACGTAGTTGCCAACCCAATGCAACAGTCCGCAAAGAGAATCTTCTTTCAAGTACCACAGAGATGAGATCTTGCAGCGAACAAGTCGGATTACACGGTGGCAGCGCGAGCCGCAGTATCGCCGTCGAAGTAACTGGCCGGTGCAATTAGTCGCCTGCATCAATCTGAATTCGCGGCGAGCTTTGCCTCGATGGTTGATTGGCCCAGCTAGAATTACACCGAGATGTAATGTCGTCTGGACTAACGACGAGAAACCAGTATATTAACTACTCCGTATTGCGAGTTCTGTCAGACTGGGTCGACTCTGTGTACACATGGCACGGTGTAGAGAAGAGAGGCTGTAGGACGATCGTAGACAGGTGGCGAGGGACGAAGACGGGCCAAACAGAAGGGGGTTGATATCGTACCTGGTGCGCGCTAACACGGTGGCGGTGCATTACGTAACAGTAAACTGCGTATTCAGGATTAGGCGAGCACGTGTAGAACGTTAACGCGCGTTCTGGGGCTGCTGCTCGGTTGTATCCTGGCGCGCGCTGTTACGACCGACACCCCTCTATCGCTTGACAGGCTGAGAGAAGCGCGCGACGGAGGGAGGGAGGGATGGATACGGTGGCAGAGGGATGACAAACGACATCACCGGTTGGCACGGCGTTACGATGCCGAGATCCATAACTGTCATCGCTTCTAAACTGGATCTCTGCGAGAATTCAGATTGCCCGAACGTACCTCGCCGACAGGTTGCGAAAATCGCGAAACGCGTTGAGTGATTGAAACGTACGCGTCGCGATACAACCGGTGATGTATTGACCGGTGATAACGAGATGGACGCGGTGGAAAGACTTGCAGCTACGAAATGACGGATCCCCCGGCCGCTACAGCCGTGAGCCTCGCGTCTTCCACAGCGGTTCGTTTAAAATATGACGGCCGTTAACGAACACGCGATACACCGGCGTTGCTAATTCTCCTATCGAGCTATGGTCGTGACCTTGGAAAACAGATAATTCTGATAATTCCTTTAATAACTTTAACATGATACGAATATCGCAGTATCGCGAACCATAAACAATGCTGCTAGGAAGCCTAAGCGCTGACCGTCAATGTGTCGTCGCTCCTTCGGTCGAATAGTTGCGCGGAGAAAAGGCCAATGTGGTGACCATGGTCCTTCGACGGTTGCGGAACGCGTACGCGGTGGGGCTGTGGGAAAAGTCGAAGGGATGCTGAAGGGAGAAGGACGAATTTACAGGGAGTCGGAGAGTGTCGTCAGCGTTGTCGAGGAGGATGGACCGCGTGTAAGAGAGTTGGAAACTATTTAACTGTCCTGGTTATAGCACATTGTTGTATTTAGTTCAATAACGTTAAGCAACCATCGTTGTAAATGAATGCAAAAATCGTACAATATTCATCGAACATCGACACAATTCTCATGTGATAACACGTTGCTGAGGAATACTCGTATTACAGCGTCGTATGTATCGAGACTGAGACCAAGAACAGCAAAGAAAACTAGTTTCCAAAAAAGAAACAACGTTAGAGCGACGAATAAATTTGTTAGAACGATTATACGCAGTAACGTTAGGTTAAGATCAACGACGAGATGCTATTCCGGTGACGAGTCGTTTTTTCAATTACACCGTGTTAATTAAATTTGAGCGCCGCGATCAGCAAGCTCTGCCGTGATACGACACTATTATTCTTGGTAAGTTGGTGGTAAGAAGCGGTGGCGCGCGCCGGGGCAAAAAGTTGAGCACACTTTCGTTGGAATCGCAAGAAGGGGAAACAGGTAAGAAGAACAGGTTGGCATAGAGGGTAATGGAACACGACTTCTCGTGCGCTCTCGCGAAAGAGGGAGAAGGCGGGCGAAGCAAGTGCGACCACAAGGCCGCAACCGCAGTGTGGGAAGTGAAACGAGCCGAGTGGCGTAGCTTTTAATGGACTGAGGGAAACAACATTAAGTTAAGAGCAAAGCAGGGTGTGAGAGTCACGCGGAAATAGTCGTGGCCCGCGCTGGACCCGCAGCAGAGGAAGCCAGATGAGGTGCACTACGATTCATAAACCACCAATTGCCCCATGGACTCCGTCTCGAGCGACCATTACCACCTAAATATCGCTCCTTTTACGGTGTATCTCTTAACCTTCTACCGAGTTTCTTGTTGTTCCTCGGTCAGAGTCGTAACATCGTAGGAACAGTGTATCACGCAGACGTCCTCGAGGTATCGGCGGAACAAGATCTTGCGAGGAGTGTTCGACGTAGCAGGGGACACGCAGGCAATTTATCGAATGATAAATTCCAGGAAGATAGGATCACGGTTAGATTAAACGACGATTCTTACTCGCCCTACCGCTTCTACCACCCACCTACACCATCCACAATCCCCGAAGCAGCGAAATTAAATATAGGGGCTGAATTGCAGTCGCGGCTGCGGTGATATAAGCTCCGCTTCTCTTCCCTCTGTCGGTTCTCCAGCGACGAAAAAGTGGTTCGAGCATTTCCACACCCACAACTGTTCGCTACTTCTTTCGCCCTTATCTGCCACCGCAGACTTCCCCTCTACTATCGTCTTGACAAACACCTCCCCCTTGTATCTGAAAGCCACTCGTCCCGGCAACCCTCCGATTTAGATCCTGGCGAGGCAACCGCTATCGCGCAAAAAAAGGCCGCTCCTCGGATAAGCAATAACACTGGGCCTGCAGTATCAACATCCGCTATCCAGCCAATCCCAATGATTTAGCTATTTTCCATCGGCAGAACTGGATGGAACGTATCGGCGTGAAACACGACGATACAATGCTCGTTCGATGGAAACAGTTGCGAGCTGATGAGAAAACTAAAAACGGTGCATCGACGCCTGGCTTCCTACGACCGTCTTCTGAATCGTTCTACGAAGAACACTAGGTATTCGAAGGTATTGCAACACTCGTGAATGCCGACTGCGAAACGTGCAACGGGCGTTTTTGTCGGTGGGTTGGGTGGCGCGATGGCGGCCGATAAACGTGGCCGGTTGAAAATCCAGGATTCACCAAGGCGATCCGCGAGATAACGCTAATTCCGGATATTTCGCACCCCGGACGGTGATACGTCGAGGCCGAGGACTATGCCCCGCTAGACATACCCCTTGCAACCCCTATCATGGGAGTAAAGGGCGGCAGCGTGAGGAGGGTGGACGAATGTGCGGGTGAGCGGAGAGCGAAAAAGGGAGAGAGGAAGAGAGATAGAGGAGAACGGAGCGGAGCAGAGCAGAGCAGCAGCGTGCTGCCCGCACCAGGCGCCCCTTCGCATATTTCACCGGGAATTTACGAGCCTCGATACGACAGGGAAATTGCAAGAATGGCGGAGTAATCTATCTCTCCTTGCCTCCGTGGGCTCTCTCTTCTTTTCCCAGGTTCCCTCCTCTCTCGAACACCCTCCTCTTCTCGGACGTGCGCGCGCGCTAGCGCGCCCACGTAAATGTTCCCTTCCTTACTACGCGCAGCGTGTACCGTGCAGAACCAAGAAAATTCCGCTATCTTCCCCTCTCCGTGCAGATAAAAGAGATTTGTCCAACCGGTCCGAGTTACCGCGACCACCTAATTGTGTTATCGAGATAACCAGTCGATCCGTTATTCGCTGCCAAAGGATTCCGGCATCGAAGTCACGGAGCCAACGGCTTTCTCTACATCCCCCGGAGACTCGTAAATGTTCATACTTGTCGCGTACTATGGCGCTTGAGAATAATCAATGCGCTCGGAAACAACGTCGAATGGAAAGAACAGAGTAGACCGAAGGTACGATGATCCACGAAAGGATTCGAGTTGCGAGCATTCAACAGCTGGCGAACCTAATGGCATAGAAACCATCGAAATCTATGGTTTCGCTTCTCCGTTTAAACTCTTCCGTGCAACAGGGGTCGCAAGCCATTGATAAGTTAATTAATTGGCGGGATATATCTGGCTAAAGCGACGTGTAAATCACCAACCGGTCAAAACAGAGTAGGGACCGGCAACACGTGCTTCACCCTCTTATTGCGTAATAATTGCGCGGAAGAGTGCCATGCCAACTCTCGCCGTTCTGCTTTATCGCCATTTTCCATCCTTCAACCCGCGAGCTGACTAACGACCGATACGTCGCTGCACGCAATTGCACCAGATAGACCGGGTTCCTGCAGCCTCCCGGAGGCAACAAAAACAACCGACGCTGATATTGCATGACGTGGCGAATGAATTCTCGTTATGTACACTGAATATTTTCCAACCGTACCCTTTTCCACTGTACAATTTACCCGTTTTCGTCGCGTCAGGTTCGCGAAGGAGCAACGGACGCGGTTCGTTCCGCTGGCAACCGGTCGGGAAGTCGCTGCATTCCTCTGGCAAAGAAGGTTCGCAACGCTAAAATCACGAAACTCGAACATATCTAGGTACACGCCTGGTGCGTTAATTCACGTCGAACCGCGTTAACAGATATTACCTAAACACGGTTCGTTGTGCTCGCGCAATTCCATGGAAATCCGCAAACCAAGTCGGATGTGTGTACGTGTCCCAAAGTTACTTGCAAGTCGAACTAGCGAGGCAAGGAGCGCCAATATGTCGGCGGAAATAATTACGCGTAACGTAGCCGGGTTTCCTCGAATTCTACGTGTCGAGAGAAGAACACCTCTGTGTCGGACGCGAACCTTCGGATAAGGGGGTGGGCGAAAGGGATGGTTTGGGTCAGAGACGGGCTAGTCGAGGGAAAATACTATAGGTAACGGTACTTGCTGTACATGGATAATACATAGACAGAGGAAGGGAAACCCCCTGCGCTACGGGTTAGCGTGTAGCTATATCTACATAACGTAGTGTAGCGTAGCCGCGGCCGCCGGTCGGTTTAATTTAACACAGCAGCTGTAATCCCATCCATTACGGCCGCGGTAATATACGATCGCTCGAGATTCATACTCCGTTTTTTCACTAATTAACAGACGGGACAAATCGCTCCGCCGATTCACCTCTCTCCGCTCGCTAGCGGCCCCAAGCCACCCCCTCCCTGCCGAAAATGGCGCGCGCGCTCTTCATTCTCTTCTCGTCCAACAGCAACAAACGCTTTGTTTCTTCACGCTAAAATTTACCCGCTGTTTTACACCAGTTTCATTCGGCCCATCATTTTCACCCGTCCGTTCGTTCATTCGCTCGCTACGGTATGTACGTACACGCTATCTATAGATATAGATACGCTCGTTCTGCGACTCTCTCGTCGCTCGTTAAATCTCCTCTAGCAATATTCGCACGTTCACGGAGCCTCTGAAGCTTCAGGGACATGCTCGATACGTTCAGGAGAAGAGATCTCGCGATGTTTGTAGAACGAGTGTTTGGATTATTCGAGGGACGTCTCGTTGAGCTTCTGTGCGACAAGATTTGACGAGATATACTGGTTCAAGGGATGGATAAAGTGTAAATGTATTTGGCTGTCGGAGAAGCTTCTTTCGTTTCATGAGGTGATACTAGATGAACAATTTCTGTTTTATATTATTTTATCGAATTAGGTGTGCTCCATTTCGTTCTATTTCTGTTACTATGTTCCTGTATAATTCGATAAACTGATATGAAAGGAAAAATATTGTGTCTATTATTTCCTCATAAAACGAAGGGAACTGATAGAAAGAGAAAATTCGCGAGCGTCAATAAAAATAGATAAGGAAACTCTTTTATTGTTATTTTATAACAAAACAATTTCTTGGTATAGTTATAAATAAAGTACGCAGAATCAAAGTATTCCTTCCACACTTGGAGTATAATAGATGAACAAGAATTTCTCTTTTATATTATGTTATTTTGTTCTATTTTTATTATTACGTTCATGCATAATTCAATAAATTAATATAAAAGAAAAAAACCTTATGAAACGAAAGAAACATTTCGGACAACCTAATACATTAAGCTACAGCATGTTTGTCAAGTTAAACACTTTGAATTGGAACGTTCGTAGTGTAACTCTTAGGCGTAAATTTTCGAATTCAAGTACTTAAAAAAAGAAACAGAGATCTCAAATCTCGTCATTTTGCCTAATACAACCCTTCAACGACCAGAATATTTCCTTGCAACGAAATTCAAAGCTGTGGACTGTACGTATTAGGTCGTCCGAAAAGTTTCTTTCGTTCCATAAGGCGATAACAGATGAACAATTTCTGTTTTAAATTATTTTATTGAATTACGCGTGATCATTTCTATTCTACTTTTGTCACTATGCTCCTGCATAATTCAATAAATTAATACAAAAGAAAGAATTTTCGTCTATTATTTCCATTAAGACGAAAGAAACTGATAGAAAAAATAAAATTCGCGAGCGTCGATAAAAATAAATAAGGAACTCTCATCGTTATTTTATAACAAAACAATTTCTTAGGATAGTTATAAATAAAGTACGCAGAATCAAAGTATCCCTTCCTCACTTGGAGTATAATAGACGAACTACAATTTCTCTTTCATATTATTTTACCTTGTTCTATTTCTATTACTATGTTCCTGCATAATTCAATAAATTAATACAAAAGAAAGAACATTGTGCGTCTATTATTTCCTCATAAGACGAAAGAAACTGATAGAAAAAATAAAATTCGCGAGCGTCGATAAAAATAAACAAGGAACTCTCATCGTTATTTTATAACAAAACAATTTCTTAGGATAGTTATAAATAAAGTACGCAGAATCAAAGTATCCTTTCCTCACTTGGAGTATAATAGACGAACAACAATTTCTCTTTCATATTTTATATATTTTATTGAATTACCTGTGACCCATTTCGCTCTATTTCTATTATTACGTTCGTGCATAATTTTGTTATTTGGAAGTAGTTTACAGTCAATTCTCATTGAGAAATATAAGCAAATTATTCTGGCGTGGTACTATAACGCGAATAATAAATGATTATCGCATATTTACTTCTAGCTGAATCTAATGAACAAACTAATACAAAACAAAAAAACATTGTGCGTCTATTATTTGCCTATAAAACGAAAGAAACTCTTCGGACAACCTACTAATTGAAATATTCTGGTATATTTGATAAATATTTACAATAAGACGGAATATTACTTTATAAAATCATCAGTAGGATTTTCTGAGAGACATTCTTCTTATCGCTTCGAGCCTCGTGCAGATCGGCCCAGATAATTAAATTCAAGCGACTTGATTAGCAAACAGAAGGGTAGAAACTCGATATTTTAGCAAAATAAACAGACAGGGTAGTTTCAAGTTGTTTGAATTCAGATAACATGATTAATTTGAAGGTTTCACTGTTACTCTTAGCTTGTAACTAGTGTGCGAGGTTCGCTATAACCTGCGGTTGTATAGATGTGCATGGTGAACGAGTGTGTTTTCCCAGAACACTAAACCTCTTGAAAGCCTCAGAATGAAACCGGAACACTTCACACTAGATACCATATCGACACGTTTTTCTTTCTAGCTTTTCTAATGAAGTTGAATCACCAACGAGACTTCTTCCTACACAATACTAGAGTATAGTATTTAAAGTGAAGCGAAACAACGGGGTTCCTTATCGTCGCGGTGGCGGTCGTTTTTCTCACCCGTCGAGAAGAATAATTAAGGATCATCGATCGATCATTCCGCGCAAGCATCGCGATCCCGTGGCGTCCGAGCAGCCCGGAATGCTATGAAGTAATAACTCTTCCGTCAATACAGGAGGCGTGACGAACGCGGCAGGCCACCGATCGTCTCGTAAAAAGCGACCCGAAAGAAATAATTAACGCACGTTAATCAACCACTTGGTCGGTGAAATTGGAACGTTTCTGTGGCGGGGCTCGAAGAAGCACTCCATTAAGAGGACTCGAAAGGGGAAGGAAGAATTTGCGAGAGTGATTTGTGGTACGCCCTCCAGTAACCAGTAACACGATAGAGTGATAATAAATACCTTTAAAACCGATACGCTTTCATCCTGACTTTAATCGATCTTTAATCGACGAAATTTAATTTACAGACCAGCGCGTATTAACACACCGAATATGCGCTATAACGTTTCTTTTCAATATTTTCCAGCAATCTAACGTGTGGATATTTTAGAATAAAACGCGAGTGACTTTTCTTTAATAATCGTAGAAACCCTTGCCGCATTGAACATGTTAACACGTTCGGGGTCCAAATCCGACCACTGGCACGCTGAACGCGAATAGAGCGCGACCAGCGGCAATTCATTGTTTATCGCCTTCGATTCATTGTAAAGGAAAGATTAGTTAGTTCTGAAATGGAGAAAGCGATGAGCTTTCCAGTTAGAGACTATTGCGAGGGATCTCATGGCAGATTTCTCAGATCTTTCGTTTAGTCGAGAATCATATGAGGTGGTATAGTTGCGTGATAGTCGTGATAGTTATATCACGCGTTGCTGGATAGTTGCTGGTGTACATGTTGCTGAGCGGTACTGCTGTATTTTTCTTTTCATTTCTGATATCGCGGAAGAAAAATCGGACTCCGTTCGCCGGGATTTGAACCCGGGTCCTGAACGTTTGCAACCTAAGGCGCTAACCACTGCGCTGCCGTCGTTTATTTTTTTATTTTTTTTTTTTATAACGTTTATTGTCCAAGAAGATATGCATTACACGTGTATGATATTCGCAATAAACAATGAATTTCGGTTATGGGGTGGTTTAGGCGAAAGTACGACATAGCCATACAATATTATGTGTGTCGAAATTACATTTCTTTTTTAGCGTTATAATTTATAATTTCTATAATAATACTTATAATTTATATTTGGGTGTAGAGCGGCAGTTCGGTGTGCAGTGGTGGTATTTTGCTGTCGAGTGCCGCCACACATACTTGTGAGACACATCAGTGATTTTTTCATCCTCGAAATGTTCAGCAAACAGAAGTCTACAACTATTGTTCGAAGTTCCCAAAATCGCCCCAAGTGTGTTTGGAATGTTTCGACAATTACCGTGCGCAATATTTTATGCAGAATATAAATTAATAAAAGGTATGGCACAATGTGTTTTTAATATTTTTATGCTGTATATCCAACATATAATATCGTATATTTAATTAACTGGAACAAGAGGAGCGTCATCATACTGTGGGCCCCCACGCAAGTATACCCGTCACACGGATATGTGCGACGTGGCGACGAACGCGTTAATTTATAACAGTCTTTGTAGACTAAATTTAAATTTCCTTCGGTCAGCGCGATAAATATTTCTAATTACAGGATTTCGACCAGCGTTATTTGTACGTATCTGCAAGACGAATACTTTCACGTAACGCGCAGAGGGACAGCGTGACGAGGAAAATCGAGGAAGTTTCATGGCCTGCGCATCGGTGTCGAGGGTTGCAAGCAGACGCGGAGGTATGGCAAGCACGTGGCACACGTGACTACACGGCGCATAAGGGACTCGAACGTGGATATGGAGTGCGAAGATGAAAGCGGAAGACAGCGCACGAGAGGGGCTCTCTGTACGGCAAGGGGGAATCCAGGGTGGACGGAAAGTCGTCGGTATAACGCGAGCCGCTTCTGCCGGTTGTCGAGTCTGCGCATTCAGCCGGCCGGATTTAATTGGATGGACACCATCGCTCGGTGCTTAATTAACTAATTAATTTCGCGCGCAAAGATACCGCCGCCTGGTCTCTTTGCTTTTAATGACTTTGGTAGCGCGCGTTTTCAAACTTGAAAATTCCGTCCGCCCATCAAGCGAACGAAAAGTATGATATCTAAAGCGAATGGAACGAATTGAAAGTTGATTGGAGAGAGACACGGAGGGAAGATTATTCGCGTGGCGTGACGGCGGTCGTTTACGGAGGAAAACATAAATAACCGTGGCGAAGACAGACCACCGTGCGAATTTAAAAGCGACCCGCTCAGCGGCGCGACCGCGTAAATTCGTTCCGGTTTAATTAAATTTAAATGATTGTTTCGGCTTTCGATTCAAGTGGCCGAGCTCGTTCGTCACGAGGGGACAAGCGAACGCTAGAGTCCACTAGAAGCCGCCATTTATCAACGGGTTCGCATAAATCGCCGATATGAACATCCGCGCTGGTCCCTAAGCTCGCACGCGCGTATACTTTTCGTCGGGACGCTTCCTGCAATTATAACGAGGCGCATCTCGCTGCTGAGCGCCAGCGTCGCGCGACCTTTGTAAAGAGAGAACGACGGAGGTAACAAGCGCTGTCCCCTTGTCCTTAGCGCCATAGTGTCGTTCATCGTGTTAAAGCGGCAAAATTTTCGTTTCATAAAACACATGTCACCGTCGCCGCCGTGGCACAGGGAAGTCGCTTGCTCGGAGGCACGAGAGAGAATAGGCCGCGGCTTTTAAGGGTGGCAAAAAAGAAGACAACCTCCATTGCCAGCCTAAGTGGTAAAGCGAGGGTGCGAGTAACCGAGGGAAAGAGTTGCTTCGTTACGGGTTAAGGATAGGCTTTAAATGAACCTTTAAGAGCGAAGGAGAACGAAGAAGAAAGCGGCACGCAGTGATGGAGTACACGAAATTAACTTTCGTCCAACTTTCCCACAATTTGACACGAAAGCAAAGTGCACAGTGGCTTGCGCGATACGGGGAGGTGTTGAATTCACCCTTTCGCTTCGAGGGCGACGACTCCTGAGTCCGCCATTCAATTCAAGTGCTATCTGTGTCGGCAGAACATTTTCTGTTGATTTTATTACATATTGGATTAATCATTTCTTAACACGTTGACGCCGACGCCGATGTTCATGGTTTTCTTCGTGGGGCGGCGGTGGTTCGACACGACCGCAATTTTTCAACTTTGACCTCAATTTATAGCAAAATTGCAAAAGCCATACGATTCCTGTTGGGTTTAATGAATTCCGTGGACTTTGACTAATGCGTTGATATGCAATAGTTTGTCAATATCGATTTGCATATATCTGTAAATGTTAAGCAAAGCCGACGGGACCAGCTTTGGCCCTGATTTTCTACTCTTTTCGACTTTTCTCAAAAGGTAGACGTCTCACGCGAATTCTGAACATTGCACGCAATTCTCTGAACATTTTTCTATAAGAAACGTTGATAGCGCGAGTCAACAAATTTTTCGATTCCGTACAGGAAAAAAGAATAGTCGTGCGTGTCCGTCGGAGAACAACGGCGCGAGTAAGGAACACGCACGACGAAAATCGTGTTAGGGTACGTAAAATGGACTGACAAAAGGTCGGTACGAATGCTAGCTACTTCCAAAAATCATAGGTGTGTTATTGTTCAGGGGAAAAATAGTAAATTGAAGCCAGACACTGTTTTTTTTATAACGATGCTAGAAAGGGGTTGATCTATCCGATCAGACGTCGTCCTATTATAGTTGTTTGCGCGGAACCATAAAATGGTATCAAAAAATTGTAATGAATTAATACGTGGGACTTGCCTCGTAAATGCGTGGTATGTGCATAGAAAATGGGGTACTAAGGGTATTAAAATTTTAAAATTTCGCGAAGAAATTATTTACCATCTTTTCGATATAGCGAATGCCCACAGAGAAGAAACGCCAAGCGAAAATGAAGTATTGCCCAAAAAACGATCACGTTTGCTGCAGTCGTAGGAAGGGCCCGCGAGCAAAACGAAACGGCGGTGTAAAGAAAGTTGTAAACGCATTTCCAGAATAAAAGGTGGAGAGTATGCCGCGAGAGGAAGCAAAAAAGTAACGACATATCGTGATCGTTGTAAGAGCCAGCCGGCACTCTGCCTGACTTGTTTTAAAAAATTGCGCGAAGAAAGGAAATAATTACGTTAAGCTTATAATATCGAATTCTTACGTTTTTACCATTGTATGTCTGCTTATAATGTTGGGATAAAATAGTATAAACCTGTTTCACACTACCTATTTTGTGAAATACACGCGTGACCCACCGCCGCCCCTCGGGACAGTCACGTCTGACCCACCGGTGGGTCCGCCGGCGTCAACGTGTTAAAGTTACTAGTTGTTAACGTGTCACGCGATATATTTTAAACATCCAAACGATCGTGTACTGTTTCATGCGAAAAGATCTGTTAAATCCATCGACAGTGAAACGGTATTTCATAATGGCTTTTGCAAGAATTATTGTTATTTAAGACTCAGGAGAACGTATATACAGCAAGCACGCACACTGTGCGTATTTCTGGCGCGAGTTTCCCTTCAGTGACAGTGGACTGGGCTGCCGAAGCGAAAGGGTTAAAGCACTTAATGACCTTGTAACACGACGTTCTTTTTTAGATAGAAATCCAGAGAAGGTTACAGCGTTCTTGACACGAGTCTAGTTCTTTCAGATTTCTGTCGATTCTCTTTCCATCGATGCATTATTAATACGATTGATTAATTAATTAATTCTCTGGTCGATATTATGGAGATCAGACGATAAAGTATGCGCAATAATTAATACACATTACACGTACAGAAAATTCATATAGATTTTATTTATGTAGCTTATTAAAGAATAATCGACGCGAGTATGAAGAATGCATCGATGTTATCGGAATGATAAGTAATTACGCCTTTCTACCGATAAATTCCAATTAATTTCTACACTCATCAACTTACAGTTGGCCGGTCTCAACTCGATATATCGGAAGCGAAACAGCGGATACGATGGCGGATCGATGGTAGTAGAATAGGAAGTTTCTCGCGAGGCAAAGGAAGTTGGCCGATAAACAGAGCGGCCGATCCGAGTCGGGGGCGCCTTTGCGTTTAACTTGACTTATAGTCATTTTCGGATGGATGCTCGAAGGTTCTCGAGTTTCGTAGGCGTCGCGAGGATGGCGCGAGGACGCTCGAGTTAAAGAATGGTGGAAGAGGAAGGCCTACGTCTGCGGCAGGAGACGGTAGACGGTAGAAAAGAAAAAAAAGAAAAAATAGCGAAGAAAGCGGCGTCGTAGGGAAACAAATCAACTCGTCTGTTGGCTGGTCTCGAGTTTTTAGTGGCGTGACTCCAAATATTTGCTTTGCTCGTCGGAGGCCGCGGTGTCTGGTTCCGGCGCGCTACGGAATATACACCGGGCAGAAAAATCTCTAGAAACGCGGAGAACGGTTCGCGAAACTTCCTACTGGCTGTACGAATCCGCGCCACTCGTTTCAGCCAACAACCCACCCCATCCTTAGTATCGCCGCGTTCGTTCGAGTGTCGCCCCTCTTCGTACTCGCGCTCCAGCCACGCTCTCCAGACCTAACCCAAACCACCCCCTCCCTCGCGTTCGATAGCCGGCGAAGTTGCTGCCAAGAATACGCTGCGAACTCGTCCATCATGAGCATTATTACGCGAATACCGTGATACTGCCGTCTCGTCTAATGCCCCAACCCCTTTTAGGCGGCCACTTTTTCAAGCGGCGTCGTTGCCGCGGCGGCGAGCTTTATGTCCGACAGTTACGATCGGCCTCGTAGCTCTTTAGGATTTGGCACAGATACGCTGCGTGTGAGTCGATCAATTTCGTTCACGTGTGTCACCGAGACACGCATTCGCTGACGAACGCTCGATGGATAGTTGAAAGCGACCGGAGAAACGACATTGGACGCGTGTACGAGCCAACATGTATCTAAGCTTAATCGTTTGGCCTGATTCATATTCGAACGATCGTCTCGAGAGAGGCATCGAAAGCGTGTCATTAGAACGGCATAATGGATGGTGTACGACGTTATTGCAATGGACAGCGATAAAAATTTAACGTTCGATCAAAGACTCTATTCTTCTTCGCTTAAGACCGCCAGCTTGGTAGCTGGATGGATTCGAACGATAATCCGACGTTGGTAATTCAGATGCAACTTTGATCTACACTCCTCTTCCCGCTTTTCAATTACCCTCTACTCGATGCTTATCTACCACGGCTTATTAGAAATCACACCCTTCGCATTAGAGTCACGCGCAAAGTTATGGGAATGCAAGTGCAACGGACGCACACGTCATCCCGCTGTGTTAAACTATGGCGAGAATTTGCAGGGGAAGCGACCTGAAACGGTCTTGAAGGAAACCACGGGGTGAAACACTCGGAACTTGATCGAGGTATCACGAAGAAGAATCGAGGTTATCGCTGACAGTATGAAAAAGACAAAGAATCCGAAGACCTTAAGCAGAGGAACTTCGTAGCGAAGATCTGGACGAAATGCCGCGCATCTTGCAACGAAGCCACGAAACTCTAAAACGGTAGGCCACAAATCGCGATCTAAAAGCGAGCTGGATTTTTTATTGTTCGGATGGAAAGTGGTCGGAAGGAATTTTTGCTAAAAATAAAGCACAGTTTGGTCGCGGTTGTACGCGAATCTATTTCTAATCTTCGTTACGGGGGAATATCTTTTACCAAAGAGGGGATTTTGCTCGACGCGTCTAATTTGCGTTTATTCCTCGAAGAGGTAACCGCAGAGAAGAATGGCAGCCTCGATGGAGGGAAACTTGGCATGGGACGGGTGCAAAGGAAGAAATAAGAACGAGAAGCGTCGAGTCGACTGTGCCGTACATTCGGCTATAAAGCAACGCGATTTTGTCACTTTCGCACGCGTCATCTCCGTGCTGTTAAATGTGCCTTTCCGCTAAGACAGTCGTCGGTGGACAATATCTTCCGCGTTTCTTCTTCTTTTCATCTTGAGCCCGACAACAGAAACAGTTTCGAAGACAGTGGAGGGATGGACACATGGGAAGATTGCGAAGACCGAAAATCGGTAACCCGAGATTTTCTAAGGACAATCGACATGGAAAAGAAGATAAGCAGGAATCCTGGCGTCTGATGGTCGCGTTATATATGGTGGATAACAACGTGTTCGGTGTCGGCCAAGACAGACTGCGATTTCGACTATCTGCTCTTACCAAGGGGTGGTAGTATATTTATTAACGCTTGGCACCTTGACAGCTACTTCAAGTACAGGCCGTCTGAATACCATGAGTTTGTCTTTAACAACTCGCCTGATGAATGGCCCATTGCTGACTACCATACAGAAATAGAGTCAGCTAACAAGCGCTTTTCTTTCCTCGGCAGTCTTCTCCTCCCAATCTTTTCTCTACTTCTTCCCCCGTTTCAACATCTAAATATTTAGAAAATTCCCGCCCTTCGTCTGTCGTATACCCATCCACGAAATTCGTCCAAACCATTAGGGTTTCCAAGCCAAATAAACCGATGCGCCCACATGTTCGAATCCGATTCCTCCATAAGAACACGCATCGATTTCTTCCACCCTCGGCAAAGTATTTATCACCGTGCGCAATGGTGTTGCCAACACCAATTCGTAGCAACGCTGTGAAAAGCCGATTGCTCCGGCTCGGCCGAGTCAGAAATCGGAACCGGCGCTTGTCCAGGTTGTAGCGGACGGATTGGCAAGAAGTTAGGCGGTGTAGGTTGATGCTATGCGTCGCACCGCGGTCATCTCGTCGCGGATACACCGCTACCGGTGTGCAGGCTGGCGCATGCAAGCAGCCGCTGATGCACACGCTGCGATCGGTGTGTTGGTCGGAGAGACGCAAAAAGGCCCGAAGGCAAGTATCTACACGACTACGGCAGCGATCGATCAATGTTGCCGTCGGACGGTAAAACAATACGATGTTGCCTCCATAATTGACGGGAATCCATCATCCTCGTTTCGCGACTTCGATCCTGCGTCCGGATCCTGGGGCCCGTTCCAGCCTTAATTCCGCGCCGGAATTCCCGTCCTCCGCGATATGTAAATTTCATGCGCCATCCCGGCTGATTGACGGCCATTTTTATCCCGTCAATCCTTTGGATTATGAGAACCTCGTGTTCAGGGAAAATGGACATTCTTAATCGTCGTCGCTGACAATTAAACTGACTTAATTTGACTTTTCTCCTAGTGACAAGTTTTTCTTCTTTCGACACGAGAGGCACGTAGTTGTGGATGATCGTTTAAGATTGCAAGAGAAGAGTATGGATGATATTAGGTCGTCCGAAAAGTTTCTTTCGTTTGGTAAGGTGATGACAGACGAAGAAGAATAATTTCTGTTTTATATTATTTTATTGAATTGCGCGTGATCCTTAGGTATTTCTATTATTAAATTCCTTGCATAAATCAATAAACGTAAAAGAAAGAAGATTGTGCGTCTATTATTTGTTACAAAACGGAAGAAACATTTTAGACAAGCTAATACATTAAGCTACATCATGTTCGTCAAATTAAGCACTTTGAATTGGAACGTTCGTAGTGTAACTTTCAGACGTAAATTTTCGAATTCAAGTACTTTAAAAAAGAAACGTTTAAAGAGAAACAGTGATCTGAAATCTCGTCATTTTGCCTAATACAACCCTTCAACGACCAGAATATCTGCTTGCAAGGAAATTCAAAGCTGTGGACTATACGTATTATGTGGTCCGAAAAGTTTCTTTCGTTTCATAAGGCGATAACAGATGAACAGTTTCCGTTTTATATCGTTTTATTGAATTACGCGTGATCCTTAGGCATTTCTATTATTAAATTCCTTGCATAAATCAATGAACGTAAAAGAAAGAAGATTGTGCGTCTATTATTTCTTACAAAACGGAAGAAACATTTCGGACAAGCTAATATATTTCATAAGAGATGATTTAACGTTCCAGTTATCTAAGATTGTTTATTTAAAAGGCAATTTCTCTTTAGCATCGTGCAGTGATAGAGCGGAGGGTTAAAAGGAGGTGAAAGGACGGGAGAAGGATGGCGCGATAACGGGCAGCCATAGCGAAGGTGAAGGCAATAGCGCGAAAGGCGGCAGAGATTGGTAAGCCCGAAATCCTTGAGCTTAACTAATTCCTGCATGAGTTACGAGCAAGCCACGGCTAATTCCAAATAAATATTCGGAATACAGATTATGTTAATCGCCATGGATGCAAATTAGACGGTCAGGGGAAGATGTACGTAACTCTGAACCTCGAGACATCTTCCTCCGTTCAACTTCCGCCATCGCCCTCGTCATCGTCGCCTACCGTAACAAGGTTCCCCTTTTTTCAAGGACGAACAACAGGAAAAACCGTAATGTATTTCCAACACCTTCCTCGGGGTTAATTAACAATCGTTAGGGAAAAGAAGTCGGGCCAAAGAGATATCTCTGTCTCGATCCGGCGTTGTAAACGTGACAGTGAATTACTGGCAGAGTCTGGTACGTACTGGTCGAGGGCAGGGAGGAGGGGGAGGCGTCTAAGTGGCAAGTAGGTAAGTAACTTGGAAGTTAGAGGGTTGGAGTCGGCTCCGCAAACCTGATACACGCGCAAAATGCATACGTGTTGAGGGGGGAACTGGCGTTGTTTACTGTGTGAGCGCGCTTGTACGTACACGTAATGCGGCGTAGCCACCTTTAGCCGGAGTTTACCTTGCTGGTAAACTCCAGTAGGTAGCTACGCCGGAAACTCTACTCTAATGCAGAGTAATGTTGATTTATGCTCGTGTTGGTCTCGTTCTAACTCCTACCCCGCCGGCCTCCGGTTACCTATTCCCGAGCCGCGCTATATTTCACCCGTGCTCATCAACCGAACAAATATTACGTTTTTCCATTATACACGGCCGGAGTTCCGATCAGATACGCCGGATACTTCAGACTTCGGACGCGCGATCGCGAAATTCCGCGCCAAGAGATTACGCTGCGCCGCGTCGCAAGTCGAGCGTTTCGCGATCCTTCCGATTAGCCGGTGCTTTTTTACACGTCCGAGGGGAACGTGTGAAAATGGTAGAATTTAGTTCTTTTAAGAACGGTCACTCGTCCGAGAAACATCAAGCTTGAATATTTCTTGATATTAATTACGGCGCGCCGTAAAGAAAATATTCACGAACAAATTTGTTGAGGCAATTTGTCGAAATCTGCGAGAAAAACTGCACATCTTTTCCTTTGTATATCCGTGGCGTGGAGACTGTTGTTACGAAAAGAATAGAATCCAGTGGAAAAGAATAAAAATAAGGAGGGCTGCATATTATTGTGGTCTTGAATATAAATTTTGTTTTGGATTACAAAGTCTAGAAGCAAAACAAGTATAAGTAGATCTCTATTGCTGTTTCTTGTAGCCTTCAGATACAGCTACACACCAAGCTTCACTTTTTGGTCATTTCTTTTGCTATAAATATATGAACCTGCTCCCTATCATATTCTTTTGTATTGTGACACTGAAAGAGTAAGCATCTGCATCGGCATACACTATACCTGCACTTGTACTTATTTCAATACATTTTCCTATTACAAATTTATCCACTGATTCCTCTATCAGCCAACCTCAACAATATCCTACATTAAATTAATAAATGATGATAGCAATTTATTTAATTTTGACTCATACACTATACGTGCACTTCTACTTATTTCAATATATTTTCCTATTACAAATTCATCCACTCTTTCCTCTATCAGATAACCTCAACAATATCCTGCATTAAATTAATAAATGATGATAGCAATTTATATAATTTTGATCTCATACACTATACTTGTACTGTATACCTGTACTGTACTATACTGTATACACTATACTTGTACTTATACTTATTTCAATATATTTTTCTATTACAAATTCATCCATTGATTTCTCTATCAGTCAACCTCAACAATATCCTGCATTAAATTAATAAATGATGATAGCAATTTATATAATTTTGATCTCATACACTATACTTGTACTGTACTGTACTGTGTACACTATACCTGTACTTACACTTATACCTATACTTATTTCAATATATTTTTCTAGTAATAAATTCATCCAGTTGTTCTTCTGTCGATCAACCTCAACAATATCATACATTAAATTAATAAATGATGATAGCAATTTATTTCATTTTGACTCATACACTATACGTGCACTTCTACTTATTTCAATACATTTTCCTATTGCAAATTTATTTACTGATTCCTCTATCAGTCAACCTCAACAACATCACACATTAAATTAATAAATGATGATAGCAATTTATATAATTTTGATCTCATACACTATACTTGTACTGTACTGTACTGTGTACACTATACCTGTATTTACACTTATACCTATACTTATTTCAATATATTTTCCTATTACAAATTCATCCATTGATTCCTCTATCAGTCAACCTCAACAATATCCTACATTAAATTAATAAATGATGATAGCAATTTATTTAATTTTGACTTCATACACTATACTTGTACTGTACTGTACTGTGTACACTATACCTGTATTTACACTTATACCTATACTTATTTCAATATATTTTCCTATTACAAATTCATCCATTGATTCCTCTATCAGTCAACCTCAACAATATCCTAATTAAATTAATAAATGATGATAGCAATTTATTTCATTTTGACTCATACACTATACGTGCACTTCTACTTATTTCAATACATTTTCCTATTGCAAATTTATTCACTGATTCCTCTATCAGTCAACCTCAACAACATCACACATTAAATTAATAAATGATGATAGCAATTTATATAATTTTGATCTCATACACTATACTTGTACTGTACTGTGTACACTATACCTGTACTTACACTTATACCTATACGTATTTCAATATATTTTCCTATTACAAATTTATCCACTGATTCCTCTATCAGACAACCTCAACAACATCACACATTAAATTAATAAATGATGATAGCAATTTATATAATTTTGATCTCATACACTATACTTGTACTGTATACCTGTACTGTACTGTACTGTATACACTATACCTGTACTTATACTTATTTCAATACATTTTTCTATTACAAATTCATCCACTGCTTTCTCTATCAGTCAACCTCAACAGAATTGAATATCAAATTAATCAGAATGCACTCAAAATGAACTCGAGACTAGGAACAGGATATAAAGATCTGTCTAAAGTAAAGCGATAGACTATTACGATTGATTGCAACGATGTTGTATCAATACACGGATTAACGGATCATCGTCTACCAGTCGTAGGATTGTCAGCGAAATAATGAAAGTTGAAGAGCGGAAAACCGCAACGATTACCGAGTTGGGGTTTTCAAACGAATACGAAGCGAACGGCGTCACGAGCGGCCGCTTTCTGAAGCAAGAGAAACAGACCAGTTTCATACATATTTGCAATGTGCGGCCAAGATGGACGATATGCAATTGTATGCACGAAGGCATACGCGAACGATATCGCGCAGAGGATGAGGATAGATGTGCATACACAACGCGTGGGTAAATGCTTTATTGCGGCTCCGTGAATATCCTTGCACGGCCGTAGAACAGCGGTGTCTATTGGTCGTCGCGACTATCCACACACGCGACATGCCGCGCGTATACTCGCGCCGAAACGCGCCACGGCCGTAAATAAATGTGCACGTGAACACACCCGAGAGGTGTGGAATTCAACTTGTATTTCGGTTCCTTGATGGCCCTATAATGGCAAATCTATCTTTCCAATAGAACCGCCGTGAATTTCATCGTATCGATTCGAGTCGGACAAGGGTGGAAATTAACGAAAAGAAACCACCTGTCTCGTGTATATTGTTTCCATAATGTTTAGCTGTTTGTATGATTGGCTAATGGCAACGGCGTACGTTCGTTTCGTTCGACGAATGGAAATTCACGAACGCCGCTCGTTCGACACGAATAACCGTGTGGGGAACAGATACGCGAACGTAACGCACGCGTACCACGGCACAATACGCGAGAGAGGATCGAGAGAGGCTAGCGATACAAATGCATCAGTTTCACGGCTCGTCGGACAAGACAACGAGATTCATGCCCTCCTCATGCATGAATCAACAACCTTTTCCATATTTACATAACAACGCTTGATTCGCCATGTGTACCGTGTAGCCGGGTGGGAGGCGGTTGACAGATTGAGAGTATGGATAGGCTTTATTCTCTCGTGCGGTCGTCCTTCGAACCGACGAAAGAACGCCAGAGACGGTCGAAGCTGGGGAAAGGCCGCTGACAGAGACAGGGGAGAAGCTGAGCCGCCGGTAGAAGAGAAATAGTCGACAGATGAAGAGATAGAAGCGAAAGAAGGATATTTCTGACACGAGATTCGAATATCGACGGTTCGGTGAACACGATGACGCGGTCACTCGATGAACCGCGTCATACGTTTAAGCGATGTTGAACCCTCGATATTTGGCGGGTTGAAAATCACAATGTAACTCGAGATTTTTGCATTTTGTCGTATTTCAAGCCCCTACGGGTAATCGATTAAATTAATATAACGGTGATACGTTTTCGCGATATCGTCCGTAACGAGACCGATTATGATACACGAAAGGAATGGCAAGGCAGGAAATTCAGAAAAGCTTGGCGGACTCGTTTGTTCGTCGTTTGGTCCGGTCACGGAAAGGGGAAACGCAGTGTAGTAGTGTGACGGAAGGGTGGTTCGTTATAGAAAGTTTGGCGTGGACACGCGAATAGCGAGGCTCAGCTGTCGCAGACCGAGCGAGCGTTACGTATGCACGTTGAGCGGAGGAAGCACTGTTTCATGCAACGTGCTACGTTGCAGAGGCGTGGCGATGAGTTACGTCCTCGCGGGCCGTCTCAGAACCTTTGGCTTCTGCGACCGTGCTAACCACGGTCCACTGGGAAGAATTCGGGAACCCAAGGGACCATTCGTCACCGCTATTGAACGTGTGTGCAAGATCTGGTAAACGTACTTCCGACGCGAAACGGCTTACCTACAGGCTGAAGGATAAACGAGCTCGAACGGTTTTGTTTTCCTTCGAAAACGTTCTCGGTGAACGTTGAACCCTAGTTCTCGGTCGTTCGAGGGTGACACGGCTCTGATCGACTAAACCGATAATGAAAATCGTCATTCTTGTTCTGCACGATCGTTGCTCTTATCGCCGAGACTCTTAAATTTGTCTTTATCTTATGACCACGCTTTTCCAATTTCCCTCTTCTATCTACTGACCTACTTTTTATCTATTTCCATTCCCTCGATGCGTCTTCTCCGACGTCTCATTCTTCACCTAAATGTTCCTTTATTGTAGCTTCGATCACTTTTTCGAAATTTATCTCCTTGTATTTTAAGTGTAATAGGTTCGTTTTGACTTTCAGAGATTAGAGATTTCAATATGGTTTGGAGGCTGTTATTATTCACTTAACACCTTTCTTAACACTACAACTACACGTAGTTAACACGAAGCTATTTCTACCAACACCAGACAAAATGACTGGTCTTTAAAAGATACTTAATAATAGAATGTTTTTATATTTGTTGATTTATTACTTTCTTTCAGAAGCAGTTCCATGTTGTGTAGTATATTTTTGGTATTATTAATTCATCTGGAATTTCATCGTTAAACGAAATTTATAAAATTGTAGAACCAGTCATTTTGACTGCTGTCATATTTCTAGCGTTAGCATCTAGCGATCTAGCGATCGACCCGGAATTTTCCTGATAACTGATATCGTCGTATCGAATGATACGCGGTAAAAATTGTAAAAATGCGTGGCAAGTTGTACAAAACGAGGAAACTGGTTAATGGAGTTCCATAAACAGATTGCGGGAACCTTTTACACTTTGACAAGTACCAGTCATTTTAACTGGTATTGGTATACGTAGCCTTGACACAAAATTATTTTCAGTTTGAATACATAAAAAAGAAAATAAAATTCATTACATTATTCTTTTAGTTATGCGAAAATCATGTGGGAAAAAATATAAAACAAAGTAGGAATTTGAAAATAAAATTGTAAAACCAGTCAATTTGACTGCTGTGTTAGTTCTAGTGTTAATAAGTATTCTCTATATGTTTATATAGTTATGGGAGATTAAAATGTACTAGCATAAAATATACAAAGATGGACGAAATCAGTGTACTACACTATAACACACAGTAGGAATTTTATAATAAAATTGTAAAGTCAGCCAATTTGACTGGTGTGTTAGTTCTAGTGTTAATAACAATTATGGGAGATTAAAATGTACAAGTATAAAGTATACAAGGATGGACGAAATCAGTGTACTACACTATAACACACAGTAGGAATTTTATAATAAAATTGTAAAGTCAGCCAATTTGACTGGTGTGTTAGTTCTAGTGTTAATAACAATTATGGGAGATTAAAATGTACAAGTATAAAATATACAAGGATGGACGACATCAGTATACTACACTATAACACGAAGTAGGAGTTTTATAACAAAATTGTAAAGCCAGTCAAATTGACTGGTGTGTTAGCTGTAATGTTAATAAGCATTCTCTATATGTTTATATAGTTATGGGAGATTAAAATGTACTAGCATAAAATATACAAGGATGGACGAAATCAGTGTACTACACTATAACACACAGTAGGAATTTTATAGTAAAATGTAAAGTCAGCCAATTTGACTGGTGTGTTAGTTCTAGTGTTAATAACAATTATGGGAGATTAAAATGTACAAGTATAAAGTATACAAGAGTGGACGAAATCAGTGTACTACACTATAACACACAGTAGGAATTTTATAATAAAATTGTAAAGTCAGCCAATTTGACTGGTGTGTTAGCTCTAGTGTTAATAAGTATTCTATAAATGTTTATACAATTATGGCAGATTAGAATGTACAAGTATAAAATATACAATGATGGACGAAATCAGTATACTACACTACAACACACAGTAGGAATTTTATAATAAAATTGTAAAGTCAGCCAATTTGACTGGTGTGTTAGTTCTAGTGTTAATAACAATTATGGGAGATTAAAATGTACAAGTATAAAGTATACAAGGATGGACGAAATCAGTGTACTACACTATAACACACAGTAGGAATTTTATAATAAAATTGTAAAGTCAGCCAATTTGACTGGTGTGTTAGTTCTAGTGTTAATAACAATTATGGGAGATTAAAATGTACAAGTATAAAATATACAATGATGGACGAAATCAGTATACTACACTACAACACACAGTAGGAATTTTATAATAAAATTGTAAAGTCAGTCAATTTGACTGGTGTGTTAGTTCTAGTGTTAATAAGCATTCTCTATATGTTTATACAATTATGGCAGATTAAAATGTACAAGTATAAGGTATACAAGGATGGACGAAATCAGTATACTACACTATAACACTCAGTAGGAATTTTATGATAAAGTTGTAAAACCAGTCAATTTGACTGGTGCGTTAGTTCCAGTGTTAAGATGCCCACGTTAGTCTTTAATCTGCCGACGAATTAATTTTTTTCCGAGAGATTGCACATAACTTTGTCAAGAGATTTCAACAAAATTTAAAAGGTGTTGCACGATTAACATTACGTTAGTTTTTAGTATTCCCACTATTGTGATATTCTTTGAATAAACTGAGTATATATCGCGAGTAAACGTTAGGTGTTCCATTATTTTCTGATAGCTATATGGTAGCGAAGAGAACGCTAGCCGAGCGAATCGCGCGAGAGTCGGTGGCTCCTCGAAGGACAAGGAGGATGAAGTAATCCTCGTTATGGAACCGGTACGCGTGTGCTCCGCGGCTTCACATGCGCGCCATCGTCCACGTGAATGCTCCGGTGCGTAATTTCTAAATACGTTGTTCCATAAATGGGGAAAGGAGCGACAGCCGTGCGCCGCGATATTATCAAGTCATTCCAATTAAGCCAGATTAATTGATCGTGCGCCAGCTATCGATCTATAACGCCAGCTTGAGCCGAAACTAGTCGCTAAATAAAAATAAACTCACGATTCTGGTTAGTCTAAAATGTCGCACGTATCGAGGCTAACAAATACGATCTAATCGCGATACCTGAATATAACTTTCCACGAGGAAAACGCGTATTTCCTAAGCGAGGTTCGGCGAATTAGCAAATCTGTTGATACAGCGTGATATTTTATAGTGTCCGAGTGGACCGATATTCGTCTTGCGCGCGTCCCAAGAATTGCGCTGATATATCGCGGCTTTTCGGAGCTCGACTCGCTGCGAACGACCGCGCATCCGGTCGACTACGGAAGACGCAACGCAGTCATAAATAGCGTACCATATTTCCTGCCGTTGACAGAAAAAAGTACGACAAAACGAGGCTGAGTGAAATTAGATAAAAATTAATTATAACCTGGAAGGTTTCCTACGAGAAATACAGACACCACTGTGCTCGAGAGAAGCTACACTCGACAAGACGATTACAGCGAATGTAGACTCCAAGCAACCACGATCCTGACAAATACATTTATTGCCGTACAACGAGGCGTTATTGTCAGAAGTGGTGAAAAGACAGTCGATCGATTAACAATTTATCGAATCATCCCGGAAGCGCAGGAACGTTTCAACGTTGGCACGCCAACGTCCCTATCGTCGCGGCGTAACGAGCGAAAATATTCGCCGGCTCATAGAAAGAGAGAGAGACAGAGAGAAAGCGATCCCGTTACGCACGGCCGGTGCTCGGAGAGCTGGTGGAGCGCGTGAAAAAATCGTTCGCGGATGGAACATTCGTATCCGGGATGTTGCCTTATCAGTCGGCGGCCTTAAGCCACGACTGCGTGAGATTCTCGCGAATGCGAAAAACGGCCGCGGTGTAAACGTTCCTCTCGAGGTAGCTTTCGCGTGCACCGCTCGCTCTCTTGGCCGACTCGTTCGCTTCCTCGCCGTATTCCCCACGGCGGGTATGGAAGGGAAGGCGTGACAAGACTGCAAAGTAAAAGGAACCAGGCATAGAGTCACCCGCGCAAGAGGGTGACATGCTGCCGAGCCGGTTACGGACCGAGCCCGCTCAGTCCCAACTCCGATCCACCGAGGCAGGTGAACATAACCTAACAGAAACCCGCCGGTCGGGCCCCGTCCGCTATAGTAACCGAGAGGCGGTTGCCTGTGTACGGTACACTTACGCGTTTACACGATACACGTGTGCCGTGCTCGCGAATAATCTCGCCGCTGATACACCGTTCGGCGCGGGATGCGGTTAATATTCGTCCCTCGCTCGCTCCGCGGACAGGTGGACGCGGCTCGAATGTACCTCGCCGTAGAGGCGTGCCGCGATACACATGTGAGACTCGATATCGCTTGTTTCTTGGTTATTGGAACTGTGATAGAGAGGAACGGCGGTGCTCGTATGACAAGGTGTCAACTGCTTTGATGCAGCTTGATTAGTTGACGAGATAGCAGTTGGCTCGGTGGAAACGTCTTGTAAGTAGGATGTTTTTCCACCAACGAGATAAACAGATGGAATGATGAGCAGTATTTGTATTTATCTACAGGATCGTGTTACGAATCTCTAAGTCTCTGTGCCAGTGGATCGTAGGTTTTTCTCTGTGACGTAGGATTTATGTTCCTGCGCGGTTTCCTAAAATTAATCCAACGAAGGCTGGGTCGTTGTAGTCAGCGGTATCGAAGTAAACGATAACTAAATTTACTACCGTTAACTGTAAGTTGGAAATTAATGGACCTGAAATATTTTCGTGCTACCTCTTGCTAGACACTCTTGCCGCCCGAGAATTAAGTACTTTGTCACTTATGTTACTTTTCAGGGAATTGATAGTACAAGATTATGTATGTTAAGTATGAGATGTTTATACGATCTGATGCGAAGCTTGTATACGTTTGAATGAGAAGTAAATTTATTATTTTTAATTAATGTTGTACCGAACGACAACACTGACAATAAGCGTGCGGGAACAAGATGAAAAATGTTACAGTCGCTTCCTAAATTATCCCACCGTTCCAATGCTACGTTTAATAGCGTACGGACAATTAACACAGTTCGAATGAGTCACATATTTTAACCTTACCGTAACGCACGCATTGAATTACCTCAGCCATTATCAAACAATCAAAGCCAATCCTGACGCACCTGATACTTTAGACAAATTGGCCTCTGCACCTTAATATCTTTGACAAAACATTTGGCTGCCAGTTGCCGCTGCCAATTTCACCAGCGCTAACGTCCAAACGTCGGATATCGAATCAAAAGCATCGCATCAGCGCAGCGAATGATTCGAAACGAAACGGAGCAACTTCTGGCACGAATTCATTGAAACTTGAATTAATCTCGTTATTGACCATTGTTATTAATCCATCTCTTTTTCATTCAGTAATTCGCATGTCATCGAGGCAAGATATAATATAAACACTGCGTACTGTACATATCAGGTTGTCCGAAAAGTTTCTTTCGTTTCACAGGGAAACAATAGACGCGCAACATTTTTCCTTTTATATTCTTCCGATCAATTACCTTCTGTATCCTACAATTTACATCGTATGAGCCATTTTGCAGGATATCAACACGTGTAATAAAAAATGACATAAAAATGTTTCGCATCTATGTTTCCGTCTAGAACGAAAGAAACTTTCCAGACAACCTAATAGTTATAGTATATACGATATATATTAATATAGTATAATAATACTCGTTTGAATGAGAGACGCAAGTTAAAAATCCTGAAATCATGGGAAATGTCGCATTACACAGGCAGACAGAGTAAACGTTAGTAGTAAATTATCGTAGAAATATGACTTTGAGAATTATATCTACCCACAGTAATTACGTCTTTAACAACGATTGATAACGTCCTTGCAAAATAACATGCATTTTCGATTCATTTACGTTTTTTATTTACCATCATTGCCAGACTATCTATACTAAAAAGTAACACGAGTGTTTCACATTCCCACTCTTTCCTATATTACGTAAGAATTATTTGTAAGTATGCAGCGGTGAACGTGTTAAACGCATCATGAATCACGGGCTAGTCATTAAGTCTTCTGTCAGGTAATCTGCGCGTAAACGCGGCACGCGCGACACCGTCTTATGGGATTTTAATCGGCCAAGCTGGTCGAACGCTCTTCTCCCATCGCTGGAAATCCAACAACGAATCGGCGAACGATGCACGGTCGACGTTCCACTCTCGCGACCTAGAAAATCCCTTTAGCTGGAACAGCGCTCAGAGTTTCGTCATCCATTCTGATTTATGCCGGCTGGATTCTCATGATCCCCGTGTCCCGATTGGGTACGGAACGGCCGCGATAGGCCAATGTGTCGGCAGATTAGCGCGGAGATCCTGCATCGCCGCGAATACGGCACAGATCACGGGAATTTCTGCGTCGCGTGTGTAGCATCCCGGATGTTCCGCGACCGCGTTTCTTCCCCCACGAAAGGATCTTTCGTAAGTTTCATAAAATAGGAAAATGTGGTTAACGGCAAAGTATTAGGACACGTGCTAATTCACGCGAAACGTAACGAGGTAAATTAAGATCGCCGTCCACAAGATATAACGAAACTTCGTATTTGCAAGAGTTGCACTAATAACTGTACCTTGGTTCCACGGTTTTCTAATTCTATGTAAATCGGATTGAAGAAAACTGACGCAAATTTGCTAGGAAACGCTGGCAGGTCTATTTAAATCTGCTGCCACTTTGGTTTCTTTTTTCGTTGGTGAATGCGATTGAAAGTTCATTGGAAGTTAATGAAAACGGAGGCTCAAGGATGTGATCGAAGCTAAAAAGTACATAGGCACAACGGTGCACCGTTGCGTTGCTGGAATACGAACGTCCCTTCTTGATGAATTAGACACAGCATCAAGCATGTAACTACGAATAGCACTAGCACGCGTTACGCACGTTTAATTGCCTCGATTTGTACGTGTTGCGTACGCTGGAATTCAGCTCGATGGACGAGCTTCTTCGAGCTGTGGCTACGTTCTGGTTGCGTTGTTATCGCCTAACGAGGACGAGGATAATCAAGGTGCAGGCAAAGGTGTCCTGCTTGACCCTGTTTCAAAACTCTATCTTGTGCGCGATTGTTCTGGTTCAACGACGTAAAAATGGGTTTCGCACTGTGACGTTTGTCACTGTCATCGTGCATTCGAGTTGGAATTTCGTAGCAAATATTGCGCGCAGGCAAAGAGAAAATTAGTAAGGCGATAAGGCGACGAATGAATATTAAATTCCGGCCAAAGGCACGCGAAACGTTAATGCAAGAAGCAGCGGCAGTGAGTTATACCAGAGGTGGACAGAACACGCTGCATTATGGTTCGTGGAGCGTAAAAATCTTGCGCATCTTAAAACACTGGCACGTATAATTAAATTAAGTAGATGATAACTCATCCTCTGCGCGACGTCGCGTCGCGCTCCGTCCGCTAATCCCCTTTAAGATGATCGCGTGACTGTTACTGCGGCTCGCGCGTAACGGTCAACATTTCATTAATCTTTTCGCGTACATAATCCTCCATTCGCTCGCGTTTCTTCCGATCATCGGTTGCTTCTTTCGTTGCAACATGCACACGGTGCAGGGTCGAGTCGGGGAACAGCTTTGACGTTCGCGAGTCAAAAGGAGAGCATTTTTCGTCGATAAAGACGACTCACTTTATCGGGTCGTCGGGGGGCGACAAAAATTGCGCGGAGGAAAAATTCGTAAACGGAACTCTCGGCCAGAGTAGCCCAGAGAGTAGAAAGGTGGATATATAGGGAGCAGGTTCTCACGCGAGGCGAAACAGACAAACGGAGAGGGGAAGATGGCGGCCGCCAAAGTCGCGAACCGGTTGGTCTGTCTCTCTAGATTCTCCTAAGCTCGCGCGCTGTTCCAGTACCCGCGAACCTAACTTCGATCGGATAGTTACGGTACCACGTTTCACTGACCGCGCTCTCGCCATCCTATAATTTTCCACTTAGACCTGGAACGCAGCAACGACCAAAGAGAAAAGAAGCAAGTAAGCGACTCATCAGCATCGATTGTTCGGCCAACGTGCTCGACTACAGTTTTCGAGGCGATGGACGCGACGCGTGGAAATTTCCCTCGTTCTTTTTCTCCTCGTGGTCGTCGATCCACTTGGAAAGTAGACTTTATCGCGAAACGGATACCACGAGGACACGGTCGTACGCTACGGCCGTTTAGATTTTACCGGATTCTCGGCTGATTCTAGCGCACCAGTTGGCCTGGCCGTACGCTTCCAGCCGGGTTCTTAATCCCAGAAATACCCGTGCACCGATGGTAGCCAAAGCCCGGCGGCGCAAAAGCTTTGAGAGACTATTGCAAGAACGAAAGTGCACGGGGTATAAGCACCGGACAACGAGGGAAGAAGAGAGATGGAGTAAGATGAGAGCCGAGGGAGAGAGAAAGAGAGAGAGAGAGAGAGAGATCAGTCTGTAAGCTCTCGGGATACTTACAGCGTTGCAGTAGTGGTCCCATTGTGCCGCAACGACACAAGTCCCCTCTCTGCTTTCCGGCAAACTCTGCGCCGTTCCCCTCGTCGGTCTCGACGAGCTGACACACTGTGCTGCTCACACGTACACAGATACGGCGAGCAGCGCCATCAGGAAACACCAGCGTGGCCACGTTCCACTGTGGGCCAACCGCGACCACAGAGAGGCAGAAGGGCAAACAAAGAGAGAGAAAGAACGGAGAAAGAGAGAGAGAAGCGCGGTCGCGAACGAGAGACGTTTTCGATTCTCGAAGATTTGAGCCAGTGATCCGCGCGCGAAACCAAAGGATAACGCATTGGCGTTTAGACAAACGCCGGAGACCGTCTATGGTGATCGAGGCAGACCCGAGGCCAAGAGCCTTGTAGAGCGGCCATAATGCACTGCTGCGGCACAGAAAGGAATAGGTCAGCACGAGACTTCAACCGGTGACCACTCCCCCTTGGTACCCCTCGCTCATCCATCGTGCGATCACGCTCACTTTACACCTACACCCGACTCTCCCTACCTATCCCTACCTACTACTCCTTTCGTTCACCTGCATCACGACCAGGCCCTTTTGTCATTTATCCCGTTACGCGCTCTTCTTATCAATTTCTTCCAACGAGACACCTCGAACCAGGCCTCTCGCTTGCTTGCCAGCAATTCCTTTGAGGTTTCAAGCGATTTGGAATGATGCGTTTGAGTTATATGCGAGTGGGAAGATGTTCAAACATTCTTGTGGTGTAAAGTACTCCTTGTTTGAACACTGTTCTTTATACTCTGTTTGAATCAATTGTTTTAGCCAGGAAAAATTGCTCGTTTAGATTGCGGTAGACTTTGACGATTGTCGATCACAAAGTAGATGCTGTTTCAAGCAACAGAGGGTTGTTTGCTGTCTACAATCGTTTGTGCAAACGTGTTCATATCTAAATGAAGAGAATGCAGAAATAGATGGAATTCCTTATGTAGTCTTTTACTGCAGCAGCAAAGTTTGAACACTTTGTTTGAACACTTTTCCTCATATTCTGTTTGAATTAATTGTATTAGCTGAGAAAAGTATCGAAATTGCTCGTTTAGATTGCGGTGGATTTTGACGGTTGTCGATCACAAAGTAGATGCTGTTTCAAGCAACAGAGGGTTGTTTGCTGTCTACAATCGTTTGTGCAAACGTGTTTATATCTAAATGAAGAGAATGCAGAAATAGATGGAATTCCTTATGTAGCCTTTTACTGCAGAAACAAAGTTTGAACACTTTGTTTGAACATTTTTCCTCACACTCTGTTTGAATCAATTGTTTTAGCCAGGAAAAATTGCTCGTTTAGATTGCGGTAGACTTTGACGATTGTCGATCACAAAGTAGATGTTGTTTCAAGCAACAGAGGGTTGTTTGCTGTCTACAATCGTTTGTGCAAACGTGTTCATATTTAAATGAAGAGAATGCAGAAATAGATGGAATTCCTTATGTAGCCTTTTACTGCAGAAGCAAAGTTTGAACACTTTGTTTGAACACTTTTCCTCACACTCTGTTTGAATCAATTGTTTTAGCCAGGAAAAATTGCTCGTTTAGATTGCGGTGGATTTTGACGGTTGTCGATCACAAGGTAGATGCTGTTTCAAGCAACAGAGGGTTGTTTGCTGTCTACAATCGTTTGTGCAAACGTGTTCATATTTAAATGAAGAGAATGCAGAAATATATGGAATTCCTTATACACCTTTTTACTACAGAAGCAAAGTTTGAACACTTTGTTTGAACACTTTTCCTCATATTTTGTTTGAATTAATTGTATTAGCTGAGAAAAGTATCGAAATTGCTCGTTTAGATTGCGGTGGATTTTGACGGTTGTCGATCACAAAGTAGATGCTGTTTCAAGCAACAGAGGGTTGTTTGCTGTCTACAATCGTTTGTGCAAACGTGTTCATATTTAAATGAAGAGAATGCAGAAATAGATGGAATTCCTTATATACCCTTTTGCTGCAGAAGCAAAGTTTGCCGTAGAGAGTACCTAGCGACGCAGCATTTAAATAGAAAGGTAAGATAAAAACGTCGGTACAGGTAGGCGCAACGACGTGTCGTATCGCACTTTGCAGTCTTTCAGCTTACGACATACGCGAGCGCATTTCAGAAATGCAAAAAATACGTGCGCTGAGTACAAGCCGCGTACCGACGTTACACGCGATTAAGAGGCGAGTTACATATTCAATTTTCAATTCAAATTCAAGGTTTCAATAACGAGGCACTCGTGCGCGCAAGCGCGTACTTTGCACAACGGCGAACTAGGAAAAGAAAAGGAAAAAAGGAGGAAAGTTTAGACGAGTTTCGCGCGAGATGATACGAAAGAAATAGAGCGATCGCTCGATTGTTCTCTGAGGTCAGAGATAACAGCCTTCTGGCTCGCCTCGGTATCAATGGCGGCTGCGAACGCTTACAAAACGACATTCCTACACGAGCCCGAGCAATGCCGCGGGATGTGAACCGATAAAATCTCTAGAATTTACGGTAAATCGTACTTAACAACGGGAACACCTCATAAGACGTAGTACACAGTCCGGTTGCGATTCCGTTACGCGTTTTGATTCAATGCGTTTCGCGAAACCGTCTATCTGCAAGCATATTCCCTCGATATTTCTCGTGAACGTGGAAGAAACAACGAAGCAGGCAAATAGAGTATCGAGACCGTTTTATTGCATAATCGGAATATAAATCGCTTTCGGTGAAACTGAGCGAGTTCAGAGGACGTCTGAAGAAATAAAGAAGAGAAAGAGGGACAACGTTCGAAGATTGTGTTGGGTGGTGGTAAACGAGCACGCAACATATTGGACGCGTGGTCTCGGCCTAGAGACGACTTGAAATCGGTTAAAAGGAGGCATTGTTAGACAGACAACTAGACACAGGCGAGGTACAGGGGCAAAGACCAAGAGGAACGAGACGACGCGACTCGTGGAAACGTTTAATTAATTTCGAAGACAATCGGCGCTCCTCAAAAGTCGGACAACTTAACTCCGCCGCGGCAACAGCTGTGTCGTAAGCATATGCGTGCGGCGAAAGAACAACGAGCAGAAGGAAGAACATCAGAACCAGTTTCATCTCTTAAACGCTTAATTAAGCAGGCTCTCTCGGTAGAGGGTGAAACGAGGATACGTAAATCCGAGTGACGCGACCAAACCAACGAGAAGAAGATTCCCTCGGCTCTGTGGCAGGCAGCAAAAGGTATCGATATGCGTGCACGTATGTATATTCATGTTTGTGTAGGTGTAGCCCCGTAGCTACCACCACGTCTGCTACCTTTCTTCCAGTCTGCACATTTCGATTTATCATTAACAGCTCTATCGCATGCATGGTCCTCGAACCAGTTTCTCGTTTTATCATGGTCAACTTCGCGGTTACTACGTAACCGGGTAGCGGAGTAATGATCGTAAGGGGCTATACAGTGTATACGGAGCGGCCGAGAATTACTCACTCGCAACGGTAACGAGGTCCCGTGCTCGCCAAACGTTAAATCAAACATTTCTAAGAGTTAGATGTTCGCCACTTTGACGGTATTCGCCGATGCGTTTAATCGTTGAATTAAAGATAAGATAAACAACATCGAAGGAACATCCTTTATTCTCTCACCATTAAATCGTCTATTCTTCGGAGTTATTTCAAATCAAATCACGAACAATTAGACGAGGTTGTTAGGCGCGATAATATAATCCTTTATACAAAATGTTAATCGCTCGAATACAATAAATTTCATTTCTGAATTATACGCTTTTGTAGGATATACGTATGCGAACGATTTAACGTTACTTTCCTCGTTTCTAGGCCTCTTGAAAATAATCCGCAATACTTTTCCACTGCAAGCTAACGTTTGTACGACACACCCTGTACATATGGAATATAATGCACGGAATGGGAATACCATAATTAGAACCGGGTTAAGCGAAAGCTAACCGCTATCCTCCTTATCGGAGGCTCCCTCATCGCGCGCGCACGGATAAGCTGTTCCAGGGGATTCCCATAAACAGTAACACCTGCCAAGCACATAGGAAACGTTCCGATGTACGCGTCGTACATGCAACTGCGAGCTCGAACGCGTAAACGTTACTTTGTTTCTTATAAGTTCATTTCTTCGCGACCTTCCTTTTCTTCTATCCGGTTCGCATAATTTCTCCGTATCCTAATGGAGAAAATTGTCGGCGGTACTGGAGCCGGCTGGTTAGCGTACAACCGTACGCGAGATCTCGCAGTTTAACGATCATTATCGGCTTTTATGACTCAATGAACGTCGAATACGAAGTGGCCGTTCGAAACCGGCCATTAATCGTTTGTTGCTGCAACGACGGAGGAAAAAGAAACAGACAAAAACCGAGTATCCCCGGTTGTTTCTTTTATGTCGAACCGACTTCGCAATGGTACTCGATCGAAAATGAGTATATAGAAACGATTCGATAAATATTTCGAAAATTTGTCAAAATTTCGTTAGATTACCGTTCGGCAATTCCACTCGACTGCTTCGCGATTCATAACTCGTTCAACGGAAGTACAACTCTGCGCGCGCTAATAATTAACAAGGTCGTTCAATCAAATGGTAAACGCGTCGCAAAAGGAAATGTCGCGGGTTTTTCTCGACCGGTGTTCGCCGTTCGGTAAAAATGGAAGCTACGCATGGACAGACCGTTAAACGAAACAGAGAAAATGTTTAATGCGCGTCCTTGTGCGAACGTCGTGAACCGAACGAACTCGCGAATAATTATTCGAGTGAATCGAGGCACACAGGTGTTTCAGGCCTCTCATGTTAATCAGATGTCGCGGGTACGGCATCGTGTGGCGCGTTACGAACGTATGCAAACGGCATTTCCACGGCAGCGCGCGCTCCAGCCACGCCAACAGCGTTCCAGCCTGCAGGAAAATTCCCCAATGCGTCAGCCACGCACTTCTTTTCCATTCCAGGGCTCTGGCCGATGCGTGGATGCTATCAATGGAACAATTATAATTAGAGGCAGCGTTCCGTTGCGCAATTCTCTGACTTTTAAAACGGCCGACGATCGAGGAACCCGTTCCACCGAGTGTCTAATCGGGGGCGATCTCCGCGCCACTGCACCTTCTACGCCTGCTAACGAACTACTAATTATTAATGTCCAACAAATTGTTTCGTCTAGATCTCGGCAATTTATCGCGTATTCGACGGAGATTTAATTGCCCGCGTTTAATTGTTCGCAATCCTATCGAACTCGTTGCTTTCGTTGATATCTGAAATTTCGAACATTCACGCGGAAAAATCTTTTACTTCCTTCTTCTCTTTTCTTCTTCTTCTTCTTCTCCTTCTTTCTTTTATCAGCGAATATTCATTAATTACCGTAACGGTGTAAGTCTGTTAATCGGTCACACTCTGTTTGCCGCGATATCAATTCTTATTACGAATGTAACGATACTCCAGTTTAGAAAACAGATGCTAGAATTACATAAGACGTTGTTACTAGGACCGGGAGATTTTTATTAGAAACCCTGATTCTCCTACCTTTCTCTGTTTCTTTCTTTCACCTTTCTCACACCTCTTTTACTCTACCACGGTTCCTCTATAAAGCGCGCAGCTCCATAAAGCTCGACACTATCTCTCGCAGAGAGATTTTTCGAAAGCCGTGAAAAGTAGCGGGCATCGTGCGCGGAAAGAAAAGGTGCAGCAAGGATGAAGCGTAAAGCAAGTCATACGGCGAGACCGGCTATTAAGAATCTTCGTGTAGCTAAGAATCGTCGCCGACACCTTCGGTATATTCCGCGGTGTACGATGTAATCTCTGTGTGCCATCGCGACAACCCAGCTTAAACTAGGCACCGTGTAGTCCCGATGTCCGGTGCCTCGTACGATGTTCCCTCTCTCGTTCTCCTTCCCTCGAGTTTTCGCTCGCTTAAAGCGAGTGACATCATCAGCCACCTATGTCCACCTCGCACCCATCCGGCAGTCCGGGCACGTACACTTTCGGATAAAAGGAGCATTAAAACAAAAATATTGTCCGTCTGGAGTTGAACTTATAAATCAACGACGGCAACAACGGAATCGCCGGTTCTTCGTTGTTGCCCGTCCATTATCGTCCCGCTGTTCTTCTGGCCGTCTCCTCCCCGGACGGCCGACGGACTTTTCATATCCAACCTCCCCATTTAACGTTGAATTTATAAATAATGGCTAACGAACGGCCGGAGCGATCGTTGTCATAATTCAACTTACAAATGAGAGAGGTTTCTTCGTGTCTTATCCGTTCCAAGTCGAATTCATTAATCGATCATGGTCTCGCGATACCCTGCGCTCTTCCCTCTTCCTCTGTCTCTCCTTTTAGCTTACCCTGTCGCGGTTCGTCTCTTTTCCTCCCTTCCACCCTCCGCCATGTTCTTCCCGTCATTCCTTTTGCTCCCTCTGTCGTCTGTATTCTTTCCGACTGCAACGACTTCGTAAATCATCGACGCGAGACATACTTAATCGTTTTAGCGTAAATGTCGTCCGTTTCGATGGGCCGTCGTGATTTATGATTTACGACAAACCGCACCGGTGCTATGCTTCCACCGTCTTTCGGCTTTTTCCGCATAATCCTGCCCTGGCTAACGCAACCGTCGAATTATCGGTTTCGCCCGATTAAAGACCAAACATCCACGTATTTCCACGTGTTTCTGGTTAACGACTCTCGAGATGGAACGGACGACAGGCGATGGCGTCGGTCCGTTGCAAAAGATTCCGCAAGCAGCGAATATCACGTTGGAATTCGTATTTCGCAAGAGTCAAAATCGTGACCGTAGAGGTATACGCGAGTGTCCTGGGAACGACCGGGCATCGAGGCAAACAGCACGCTTGTGGAAACGACGGAGCAGTGACCTTCGGCCGCAAAAAGGTCCAAGTCGTTGTACCGTTACTAGACATCCTCCGTAACTACCTAGTTTTAGGCATTTTGACTTGTTTTTTCGTTACGACCGCTCGAATTTATGGATACGGCCGTGGCTAGCTTCGTTTTCCAGTGTTAGCCTAGCCAGGTAGGAGTCGAAGGTACGTACAGGTGACGCAATTGCGCTTGACCTTGCTCTAAAAACATTTTCACACCTTCGGGTCCGGCTCCCGTTGTGGCCTACCCTTGTGCGCCTATCTCATCCTGAAAGCGACTCGCGCGTCTCCTCCAGGCCGCAAAACAGTCCCATTGTACTTTCAAACGAGCCGATTTAAATATTTTTTCCTATGGTTAAGGTCACTCTTATAGGCGACGCCTCAGCTTTTAACCTGATCCGTGAACAATGTACCGAACGCGATTTCAAGGTGCAACGGAGCACAATGTTCCGCGATGTTTCGGCATAAAAAGTCCACCAGCAAACCGCGGGCCCATTCGCCATCGTCCATCGGCCGCGTTTTTCCTACCTCGACGCGTTCATTCGGATTTACGTCCTCTAATTCGCGATTTATTCGCGTGAATGTTGCACGACAGGGCGGAGCATTCGCGATCGGCGGTGCTCTCGATTGTGAAGCGCACGCGTGCGCGCCGCTCCGCTCGATCAGGCTGCGATTGGCGCGAAAATTGGGTTTTGTGAAAGCTCGAAGACGAAATCGCGATCGGAAGGAATAATTCCAGGCGTAATTGCAACGATTCTGTGGCGTTATTCTGGATGCATGAACGGAAGAGGAGGTGTCCAATATATTAAGAATTTCGAGCGTGGCGGATCGAGAAGCCGATCGAATGAATTAATTTGCGCGGAGGATCGGCAACAATTTGCTCGTAACCGAGAGAAAAATATCACGGCAGTGATACCGGTTCGGCCGAGGAGTTGAAAACTGCTTCGGAAATTAATAGTCGGCCATTAATTCAAAATACCTACTCCACGTGTGATACATTCGCTGTTTAACTACCCGATCATTAATTTACTTACTTTATGTAACGCGCTTGGCGAGGCTGACGCGCGGCGGGCATATTTCTTACGCGAAATTATATCAACTGGTAAAGAGACTGGAAACAGCTTGTCACCCAACTATTCCGTACACTCATCGGCACCTCCGACAAAATATTCAAAAGTGCGTTTAGCGGCCGTAATAAATTCGCGATATCGTCGCGCCGGGAATGTTGTTTCTGCTTCTGTGCGGTAATTTCGAAACTCTCGCGGATTAACCCACGGTACGTTTCGACGTCCCGAGCGATCTGCCATCCGTTCCGACGGCAGCCATAACGTCGAGCGCGCTCGGTTCCAGCTTCCCATCGCTACGACTCTGCCTTAAAATTCTTCCAAAATACGTCTATCCCTTGCACGAGAAATATTTATCGTGTGCTACGGAATGCGCGTTTACGAATCGATCGAGAAATCGTGGAGATCTGAACAGAATTTTCCTGTTGGAAGATCGTATCCGTTCTCTGTTCGACTCGGAAACGATGGTTTCCAAATCACAGCGTTTAATTGTGCATGATCTCTCAGAACGACAAGCTACGATGCGAGAATCGCGGGTAACCGGATCATTACTTGAACCGATAATTAAGAGCACGTGGAAGTAGCGCCGTTTGGTATGCTCGGTGTGATATAGCGTATCCGCGTTTGAATTATTGAATTCAATAGAAATACGCGAGTTCTCCGCGCTCAACTGGAAGATTGGACGAATTTATACGAGCAATGCGCCCGGCTACCCCTTCCCCGCCCATTTAAAAATACTATCTAGGCGGCCATTTATCAGGCTTAACTGTGTCTTGAAACCGTTACTTTTTATTGAATAACGTATAACACCTGCGAAAACACTTAATTCACGTTCAGCGATATATAACGTGGCCGGTCGCGGTATTAAATTCGCGGAAATTTAGGAAGATAGGTTTGCGGTTCGAAGCAAAAGGACGAGCAAGTCGCATAAACTGGATGATTGCAGTTGAAAAAGACCGAAACGGTACCGGTGCCCGCCGAATCAACGGGCAGCTTTTTTTTTGCAAAATAACAACACACCTACATGCGTCGTTATATCACTGGATAAAGAATCGTGAATATAATAGCTATTTTATAATCCACTAATAGATAGAACGCCGGAGGAGCGGACTACGACTTGGAACTAAATGACAGTGAACAAGCCAGTTAAACGTGCCTTTCTTTTACGCGCACGTCTTTTACAACGGCGCATCTTCGTGCAAAGATGAAAGCTAATCCGTAGAACGTCGAGGATGTTCATTCTGATGATACGTAATTCGAGAAAATGATATAAATATTGCGCATCCATTGTTTCCTTAAAAGAAAAAAAAAAAAGGAAAGAATCTTTTCGGACGACCTAATACATTTTCCAAACAATAAAATCGCCGGGGAGTATGCAAACGCAGACTTTGGCCGGGGCATAAAATAATCTTTGCTACCTTCGGGGTACTCTCTCTTGGCCGAAGTTGATCCAGAAGGTCGCGCAGCTCTTCATCATCTGCGGTTGGATTTGTTAAGTTTCGGGCATCGGTTATCTCGCAGCCGCGGGCACACGGCCGGCTGCGAGGGTTGCGACTGCCAACAGGGTGGAAAAGAAGCAAAGGAAAGGAGAGAAAAGACGCGCACGTGCGTGAGTTTCTCCGTATCTGAGCGAGTCACAGGCTAAAACGGGGACGATCTTGAACGCAAAATGGAAGTTGAAGTATGAGACGAGGGTTGAAAGAGGGGGTTGTTGAGAAAGGGAGGAAGCCCGATGTAGGCAAGGTGTCGTAGAAGAGTCGCAATAGGGTTGGAGGCGGAAGGTAGACGAGGAGGCAAAAGGGCAAGAGGCATCGTGTGACGTCGCGACGCCCCGGGCTCTCCGAGCAAGTTCTCGAAAGTGTCGGCTAAACTGATATGAGAAATGGTCGCTTCGTGCTGCCCGTAGGGGATGAAGGAGCCCAGCTCCACCTATACGTTACACAGTTAGGAAACGTTCAGCCACCTCGTGTGTTTCCAACCCCCGTTTGCCCGATACGATATTCGCGGCAATACAGGTCGACCGACCGTGTTACCATCTTACGCCTCCGCGAACCCGTGGATTTATTGCCAGATTTACCCTGCGATATCGTTCGAGATTCTCGAAAGAAGCTCGACACAAAGCAACGTTGTATCGTTTAATTGCGTAGGTGCCTTTGAACGTAGACGAAACGTCCAATTGTAGGAACAGCTTATCCCAAATAGAAACGACGTGTTTCGTAAGAGGATCGTCGAATTGTACCGTTGGGACGTGGCTCCGTCGTAGGGGGACAAAAAAGCATAGCGTTGTCACTTTGACAAACTAATTATACCCGTGCGTTACAGGGGTTGCAAGCGTTGCAATAATCTTGCGCGGTTGCAACCAGCTAGTACGTATTTTAACAGGGCCAGCGAATTAATTCGAAACTGTAGTTTAATCCAGTTTCAAGCGCTGTACGAGTTACGCTGCTTGTACGTGGTGAAACGTCGTGCCGTTATTTTTCTCACAACAAAATCCCGTGCCGGGAAACTTCAAAAACGGAAGAACTTGGAGGAAGATACCACAAAGTCGCGGGCATTACTGACGCGTCTTGTCTGGAAATCTTCGATTAGGGTACATTCCTTGTAGGCCAACTTTTTCACCGAGCAATCGACAATAACAAGCGATCCTCGTTCCACCCCTAAGTGAAGATGCATGGTATCGGAGAAGGCGTTTCGAGGTGTTCGAGCGGGAAGAAGAGGACGAAGAAGAAACTCTGAAGAAGGGGTGCTGGAGGGGGCAAAGGAACGCTTATCACTGGCTGCAGCCGCACCGACCGTCGGATCCTTATTTATGGTCCCCGTCAGGCGTCGGTGCGGTACACACCACCTATTTTACCCCCGGGCCTTGCGATACCGAACTCACTTTATTTTCGGCCAGTTTCCCCCCCCCTTTTTCCGTGGGAAACTCGAACTTGAACGTGATCGATCGGAACAATCGGGATAACGCGGGATAAATGATAGAAATTGTAGTCACGTTATCGTGCAACTTTCCCAGCTGCGAGTTTGACGAACCGTGAATCGTCCGATGAATAGGATACCGTATCTAACGACGTTGAAAATATACGAGGTACTTTGCAAGTAATTTTAGAAGGCAAGACCAAAAGGCGTCGAATCGCCAGCTTAAGAGCAAAAGTAATTATTAGGTTCAAATAGACGATTATTTATCATTTGGCACTAGTGCTGTTGGTGAATTTCTCGGTGGACAGACGAGCGGCAAGGTTTTATCGCTAGACGTTGTTACGCCGAGCCTCGATGCATTACAAGCGTATCACGTCCACTCGGTTATAGTTCTTCATTAACGCCGGTCGTAAAACACCCGTTTGACAGAACGAGATACAAGGAAAATTGATGCACGCTCCCCCGACCGAGATTAATTCCGTAATTGATATCTATACACTGTACGTGCAAGCGTACGTAGCCGGGGAAAAAGAAATATCGTTGCGTTTATCTGGAATCGCGGGTGTCGTTTCATGGCATACGTTCACGCGAACCACGTGCACGCATTTATTCTTTCTCGCGGCGGGCGTCGCGATCGCGAAATCCGACATATTCTACGGAACATATTATAGTTTCGAGTATCGCGCTAGTTTACATCGACGTCACAAATCGGTGAGCCACGACAAGAATTAATATTCTTTGCCACGATAACCTCGATCATCCGAGCATGTGCACTGAGCCTACATTTTGGCGGGAGAGACATTGTCGCGATGTCATCGAAAGTTGTCTGATCGAATACGTTAGAGGAGTGATTTCGCCGCGTGTACGAAACGTCTACCAACGTTCGCCTTCCAATATCGCGCAGTCTTTCGAAACAGAGGCGTACACTCGTCGAAGAAATAAGATGAACGATGACTTACCCTGTAGCGGCTGGCCGGAAGACTCAACGAAAGCAGAGGATCGTTTGCGGAAGGACAGGTCGTGCTCGTTTCTTGTTCATGATAGCGATCGTTCAGGCCGGAATCGGTTGTTGCATCCGGAAGTTCCGTGTCGGCTGAATGGTGGTCCAAAAGGTCTGCGCGTCGGCACGACGGTAGAGGTTATCTCGCCGGTTGATGGTGCGTAGGCTCGAGATCTCGGGGAGGATCGTTCCGCGCTGGAACGATTTCCCAGCTGACGATGCGTGATTGCGGTTGGTTGTGGCGCGTCGCGTCGCGTCGCGGATCCCCGTCTGTGTGTTTGACGGTCGCGCGAAATAAAAAGCAGAGCAGGCACGATCGAGGAGCCGGAACGAGGGTGAACGAGAAGTCGGTGGTTTTGTATGGAACGGAACGGTACGAAACGGAACGGATTAGAGCCACGTGAAGTCGAAGGCTCTGATCCACCTCCTCGCGTGTTTCGCGGAAGGCTCGCTTCGACGTCGGACGCTCGCTCGGGTGACGCTCTCTCGCGGGCCAAAGCAAACTTGTCGGATGGCAATACGTGAGTTAAATGTTCACCGCGGATGGTTTACGGCCCGATAGTCCCCACCTCGTACCGCCACGCGGCGCTGCCTTCGTTCTCTCTCTCTGTTCGCGGCTCTGCCTCGCTCCTTCGCCTTTCCGTCTCCCTCTAACCGCCTAGAAATCCCTGCCTCTCTCTCTCTCGCCCTGCCACGCGTTCTCGCTTTCCTGCTCGCCCGGCATTTTCTCGTCCGCTCTCTCCGTCGGTTTCACGGCCCCTCGAACGCTCCTCTTGCCTCGTGCCTCGTCCCGGCTGTCCTGCGGCCAGTGCAAAGGCGGGGAATCCGGACCGAGGGAGCGAGAGAGAATTAGCGACAGAGAGAAAACTGTCTGTGAACGGAGACCAAGCGATATAGAGGACGCGCGATCAAGACGGAGACAAACGGTCCTCTCACACATGCCCGCCCGCACACAGATGAGACGGGGATTTATATGCAAGGGCGTTGTTAATGGCGGGAGGGGGCACGACGTAGGGTATAGGCCTGCTGTCTCTTTCTCTTTCTGTTTCCATCTTCTCTAACCTCGTTCCTCTTCCCGGCCACCATCAGTCTCTTCCTCGTCGTTCTCGATCTATCCTTATTTACGAGAATCGTTCGTCGTCTTCTTTCCACGAAGTGATCGTGCTCGCGTGCTCTAAGGACAGCTTCGATGTCTCTGTCTTCTCTCCCTCTCGCGTCATTTCTCTCGCGCGCACTCCCGTTTCGTCTCGTTCTTTCTCGCTCCCTTTGGCAGGCTCCGGCGCTCACGAGGATGGCCACGATGACGCAACGGACCACGTGACACCACGCGAGCCAATCCGACGCCAGCAATTCGAATCTCGCGGGTTACCAAGACCCCACCTAGTGGCCCACCTTCAGGCCTGGTTATCATCGCATGCACATGCAGGATTGAGCCATTACCTGGTGCTTGGCGTTATAGGTATAATTATATAGCGTCGCGATACACATCGAGTAATGGTGATTTGTGGCCGCTCCTCCGCACACATGCTCGACTCTCTGTGCAACCACGTGGTGGCCGCACCGTGTATCCTCTGCAACTGTTCTCTCTCTCTCTCTCTCTCTCTCTCTCTCTCTCTTTCTCCCTCTGTCTTTCTCTCGTGTTCTCTCTCTCTCTCTCCCTCTGCTCGATGCTACCGGAATCTCCAGCCTACCTCGGCGCGAATTATCGACGCGCAAAGAGTGTACGAATTTAATTACTCCCTTATCACATTCGGCTTTCCTGTTTTCGCGCAGCCTTCATTGCTGGATCGACTCGTTACTCGCGTCGCTTTCTCCCTTTCTTCCTTTTCTCCTTCTCTATCGTCTTTTTTCCTGTCCCATGTTTTTCTCTCGTTTTAAATGCACGGAATCTCTGACAGGTATCGAGAGATAAATGGAGATTTGTTAATCGAAAAATTAACGCCGTTTCCTTGGGGCGAATATGGAAAGGCGTTGGAAGCCCAACGAGGATAATTCATCAGCCTTTGCGGACCAAAACACGCGTCCCTTCCTGCTCCTTGTTGACCAAACACGTCGACGCGGTATCTCGTAAATATTTGCGTCGCGTTTTCGTTTCTAGCGAGCATCAGAGCCGAAGGCGTTCCTCAAAGCGGGAATCATCGGTCGGGGCAGGCGGGCAATTTCATCGGAAATTCTTTTCATTAGAGGGTAGCGCGCACGCCGCCCGTTGAAAGTTGGTTCGGTCGGCTGGCAATAATTCAGAAAGTCAATTCGTACGTCGTCGCATTAATTCGAATTTCGCAGGGAGAATGAACTCGCCGCGAAATTGTGTTTCACCACACGGCCAATTCCACTTCGGGCAAATTTAAATCGAGCCTCAACCTCCACGTCGGTGAATTTAGAGAGGCAGAGGTGTATCACCTCCCTTCTTCTCTTCCCCACGACCAACGGTGAACGTTGATAACACGGGGGAGCTTGGAAAAGAGAGAAGGAGGACGTGCATCATGCGCGACGTTCGTTCGTCAACCGTTGGCGGAAGAATTTAATGCGCGAACGTCCCGGTCTCTCGCCACTCGCCCGCCTCTCTCGAGTCTGGCAATGAACAATTTTGAAGAAGATACCGTTATTATGGCGCATGACGCAACGAATGGTATCGACAAGCTCGATATATTGGACGATAAATAATGTTGCGACGTAAAATCAATGAATCGGAGCCCGGTCTCCTTTCCGTTTCACGTATTTGTTTTGCCGGACAATATTAGCTCCGAAAAAGTCCGCAAAAACACGCGAACACGCGAAATAAATATAAACGGGCGACCGGGAGAAAAAAGTACGCCGCGAAGATATATTACGGAGCCTTTTATTAGTCCCTACCGAATTACACGAGACTATTGCTCTCCGCGTCACAATTTCTACCACGCACCTGCTGCCCCGTCGATCCGTCAAAGCTCGTGGACCGTTCTGTAAAATATAAATCGAGACAAATCCATCGCGCGAACCGACTCCTTGAGATTTTTATCGAAAATTGATAACAGATAATTACGAGATGCAGTAGCAAAAAAAAAAAGAAAAAAAAAAGAAAAGAAGAAGGAAAAATAGGAAAATAGAAACGCGGTAAAAGTGAGTCACGACGATCACGCGGTTACCGGAATGCCTCTGGCAGCTTAGGTCGGGTTAGAAGGTCTAGGTACGTGTTCGCAATTTGACGGAATGTTATTGCGGCCATAATCGCAGGCGCCAACAGGTGCGAGCTTGCACAAGCCTACACGTGAATGTATACGTAAGCTCGTAGGAGTGTATCGGTGAGTCGGTATACCTATATTACTGCCATAGGGCAATAAAGACCCCATCCCTATAATCTGTAGCGGAAACAATAACTAAACAGCCGGCGAAGCCGGCCAACCGGTACTGACCCAGTACGAGTCGTTCATAATGCTAATGGCCGCTTCGTTGTCAATATTTTGACAGGAAATTAAGATGTGTCGGTTTCACCTCGATGGCTAGTCGGTTTAACTAGCTTTAACTCCCTTGTTCCCGATATCTCTCTCCTTAAAATCGAATGAAACGCGCGTAAATCGAAATTTCCTTCCCAATCTCTTCCCTACTTTCCCAACTTCGATCTTGCAAACGATTTTCCAAGCGTTTTTAGCCTTTCAAACTTTGCACAGAAATACCTCTAGCTGTGGTTGCCACGAATTGATCGCATAGACAAACTGAACGCATATTGTACGATGTATCGTACACGGTAGCGATGCGTTACGTAAAGAGATAGCATCGATCAAGGCGCGCATAGACTGTCAAGAAGCAAAGTAGGACGCTAAGTTACTGCGCGGTTCAACTTTCTTCCTTGATCGATGTCGCGCACAGGAGATCGCGATCACGTAAAACGAGATAATACTTCCGGCAACATCGTGAAAACACCTCTAAGACCGATTACTTTCCGAACGAGTCGAACTTCCGCCACCAAAGAGATGCGCCTCGGCATCACGAGTGAAAGTCAATGTCGCGGTTATACGACTCCGACACGCGTTTCTACTCTCGTAGATTTTCATTCGCCATCGATCGTTCTATGCACGTCGAATCTTGATCACCGGTTGCTATTGAAGTCACGACTCCTGTAGTTTAGATCGGCTTGATCGCGGAATATATTATCCAGATACTGTACAGCGTTAGATTTATCGATTTGTAGAAAGAACGTTTCACCCTTCGCGGGTCTTTCAATTGTATCGTAGTTCTTCTACGCGATTTGATTATCTATATTTTGGCAATTTTTCTTGTAACGCTTTGCATCGCGTTTTAATATGGCGATAATCGCATAGGCAGACTCGAGCGTCATGGGTGACCGAGCGTAGGAATTAATTAGCAGGTAGATAATCAATTATATGCGTAATCATGTAATTACGAGTTCCGAAGGTAGTAACAGCATAAACTATGTTCTGAATAATGACAGCGTAAAGAAATAACGTACTGCTAAAAATACAAGTATCGCGATCAAGTAAGCGAATACTATTACTATGTAGAAGAAACCTAGAATTCATTATACATAACAATCGACGTATTAATATTAATAGATCAAGATTTATTATCTCTGTTAAGAATTCATAATTTAGCAGCGTGAAACGCTATTACGGATAAAAAAGTACTGCGTAATTCATTATCGAATGATACGTTAGAGAGGCGCTCTTTAATTATTAGCTCTCTTAATAACATACCCACGTACGTTACCAAAGGAAATTCGTTTCATTCTCTAAATTCCAGCACACTTTCGAGTGCCAAAGAAAGAGTTGCGCTCGCAAGTTCCTAATTTCACGGGAAATACGGTTAACCGGTCGCGGGTGCTTTACGACGAGGCTACGGTGCAGCGGCGTTTCCCTCGAATGCTTGCGGACGCGCGCGCGTATCCACACGGACACGCGGCTGTACATCGTGTACGCTGGCATATATACAGAAAGGAGGATGCGGCGTATCTGCCGTCTCGATCTACTTCCTTATCGCAGCGAAATTGTCCTGGCCGTCGTGGCAGGTCCCCAGCCTCTTCCTTCCCCCGAGAGAAACAGGGAAAGGGAAGCAAAGAACGGGGCGGCGGTAGGGCGCGGGAGAAGAAAGAGTGGGAGAAGACCGTACATTACCGCACACGAAAAAAGACCATCTACAGGACGTTTAATTTCCGAAGCCCTTCCGCCAGCTCCATTCACGGGCTCTACGAATCCACAGCCAGGGCATGAATCCCGTCATTCAGCTGCCTCCTTGTGCTTCCAACCCCTTTCCCATCCTTCGTGCCCTCTTCAGACTTACGGCTACGGGGCACGACGGTGAAAAGCATCGTAGCAATCTTCCTCTTCGATACCATCCGCCTCGAGCCATAGAAAATTTCGCCGAAACGAGAGAAGGTCGAGTCAAAGAGGCCACGACACGCCGTCTTGGGTCGCTTCGTCCGGCCGGCAGGGGGTGGTCTCGCGTGCACCTCGCGAGGTTATCTCGATCGTACGAGAGAGTAATTTTCACCTGGATACATTCGCAACGTTCGCTTTATCGATCCACGATATCGCGACTAACGCACGGAGCTAATTTCTCGCGGGTTTGCGCTTAATTTGTCTCCTTATGTTACCGTGTTTTTCTCTTGTTCTTTCTTTTTCGCCTGGCTTGTATTACGATTTCATCGGTTTGTTGCCTCGCCATTAAAGCGGTTCGTCGAATGTTCGTGACTGGTTGTAGGTCACAGTCTCCCTACTCGGCAACATGTTAAGTATAACGTTGCGTAAAAGCTTGAATCGCGTAAATCTTCGGCTAATTCGTTAAACAGTAGACGTCTTGGATCGGGTCCCGGATGGTGCGTCGGGTTAAACAGCCTGTAAGGAAAGCGCGATGACAATTATTCCCCCTGCGCCTACGCCTCCACGCGCAATCAAGCTAATCCCATGAAGCAACGATGAAAGCCTCGGGCAACCCCCAACTTACACGGCAGTATATTTGTCGAGGGTTGTTGCTTAAAGAAGTTGAGGCCTTGTGCGAAAACGACCTTCTTGTTAAGTGCGTCAGTTCACTGAACGTACAAACTTTAATTCCAATCCTTTGATCCGTCATTTAAACTTTAATCCATCAATCTAAACAGAACGTTCAGAAGTTTTCAAGAGGAATCATTTTAGAATCTGACAAACCCAAAATCGTTTCTGTCATTTCACGAAAGACGTTTAAACTCATTTATAGATCGTTCGTTTCCATCAGCCAGGACCTGTGTCTTACTTTATTCATTTCTGTCTTTGACTATGCTAACTACACGATAATTATTTTATTACTAATTTTAACGATAGAAGCAAAAACGGATAGCAGAGTTGACGATCTCCGACGTATGGAAATTGGCGAAGAAAATACATATGTACATGTAGGAATTATTTGACAAATAGCAGCAAGTATCGATATTACGTCGCAAGGACGGAGAATCAGAACTATAAAACGTGGACGTTCGGTTTAACGTATCCTTGGGGAAGGACGAGCTCGTATAAAACGAAACGCCAGATCGGAGCATATTTATTTTCCGTGCCATTTAATAGCCGGCTCGCCGCGACAAGACAATCACACGAGTTTGGAAAATCGTCGAGCTAACTTAACGGCGCTATAAAATCCGGTTTCTGGGGGCACATGCGTATCCACCGAGCAATCCCGTCGCCGCCTCACCCCATCCGCGAACTTACCCTCCGGCGCGCGCGACGCTCCGCAACGGGACGACCCCGGGACACTTCTTCCGCCACGTATATCCTCATTTGGCCGGCGTGTTTTACAACTCGACTCTCGTTTCACAACCGCTAAATGTGATGGATGCCTAGAAGTTGCACGGGCCCACAAATCATAAAGCGTGGCCGCTAAAGCTGTACGCGCGCGTACAGCGAGCTAAACACCGCCACTTTCTTGCCTCGTGACTCGTTATTTGGCGAAATATATCGCGTTACGCAGTTACGCAACGTATATAACGCTTCCGCGTTTGAGATATCGCGCCGAGCGGAATGCTCGCGCGCCGATTAATTAAACCACGGGAAAAATGCAACGCGATTTCCACGTCGCGATGCGGCGTTCTCGAGCGCGCTCGCCACGAGATATTCTCTCCGCGAAATTTTCGCCAGCCTATCTCTCGCCAGTCGGCCTCTCGATTCTCGCCGAAACCGACACCAACAGGCGAAAACGTCGAATGACGCGCGTAAGAAAACGAGATTCGTGGTCATCGTGCACGCGTTTCCCGGCCGTTCGCTCGTTCGTTCGGTCGCGCGCCACGCCGTTGCAGCCGGTCAAGAGAAAACGAATTGCCTCTCTGAAACCAGACCGTTTTGCTATTTAACGTGGATTAACATTTTGCCCGGCAACGACAAACTTTGACGACGCGAGTCGAGTTCTTAGTAATCCTAAGCGCGCAAGCTGATTTATCGGCCGGATAAATATAACTTCCCTTAGCCAGTTCGTCGGAACTTCCGTCTTCGACGAATTTCCATGTTAGCGAAAGAGAAGGCAGAAAGTTTACTTGTGAATCATCATACAGGGAAAACAGTTTTTGCGGAAACTCACGGAGGGTTAGAATATCCTTCGACGAACGCGGTCCGATGCTGTAGGGGTGGCTACGTTTAAACGACGAAGGATTTGCCGGTTGTTTACAACGGCTGAGCGAAGTTTACGTGGTCGAGATAAATTTGGTGGCAAGGTGGTGCACGGAACACAGTCCGGATCAGTAAGATCCCTAATGAATCTAGCCGAAGGACCCTTTGCAGTTGGTCTCGCCACTTTTGAGCAGGGAGCAGCGAACTTTGCCGCGGTTGCCGGTCTCGCGCGGTAGCTAAGACTTGGTTTCGAGTTTCCAACGAGCCGAGGATACCTTACGCCTTACAAGGTATCGTTCCACCTTCCAGCAACTTACGACCGTTTGCAATTACCTACACTTATAACTGTACGAAAGCTGTACGGATTCCCTGCAGTATCCGCAGTCCAGTGCGCGTTCCATCGGCGCAAGTATTCGCCAAGTTACTGTTATTCTTGCAAAGCTCGAGTCGCGTAAATAACGCGGACAGCGGTTGGACAGGACCGAGCGAGGTTTATGGGGACGGACTAACCCCTCTCTTATGCTAGGAAAAACTACCGCGGTTCGTGTATCGCTTTCTTGGAAACGCTCGCTACGCGTTTGCATAGTTTATACTTTTGTTTTTCGATACGATCTAAGAACTTTGCGAAGTACTTGGCTATCTTCTTGTTGTTATCGAAAAAGGGTATTATAAACTGATTTGAATTTGCTCGTGCTCGCTCGGAACACGTGCAAGGTATCAAAGAACAAATAGTTTCTGTATTTTCTTCGTACGGTACGTCCTTAACAACGGCATTCAAGTCTGAATTCTCGCGTAACACAAAGATACGCCGTGAAACTTCCGGGTTCGGCGGGTGCAGTAAGCGAGCGATAATAGCCGGCAGTGGAGCAACTTTTGCCGACATTTTGTCGTCCAGTCAGCGCAGTTATTGTTACATATTCGCGTTGACCAGGTCCATTTCAACCATGATGGCCGCGATACGGTCGCGTTACGGTTCACCGAGCGATTCGACGACGGGGCCCGAAGTCTCCGTGGTCCAGCGGATGCAACCGCAACCGCGCATTAATATGCACTCTGCCGCGTGGCTGTTAATCTCCTCCGAAGCTGGTCACGGTCGCTATACTTTCGAGTCGACCCGACTGGCTCGCGGGAACTTTCGTCACTGTACGGGACGTCAAAAGTGTATGACGAAACGGCTGCACGATGCTTAGGTTCCACGGAACTGAGCGCGTTCGATCAGCGGAACGAGTCCGATGACTAAACGCTGGAAGCATTAATTCGGTCGTCTGTCGTCTGCCGGAAGAAATAGTTAGATTGCATGAATGCGTGCGATGGAAAGACCGGTCGCGGAACGTGGAAAAACAGGCGGGTAGCGGTGAGCCGTGGCAATGCGAGTAATTTCGTTTGCACGGGTGCCGGTTCGAGCGACACCGGTACGGAATAATAGCGCGTTGCGACCGATAGATCAATTCGTGTACGGCGAGTTAATGATTAGCTCTCTCGGTTCTTGGCAATTTATCGGCGAACACCGGTACACCGGTGCCGGGAGTGACTTCGATAGTTAATTCGCAGATAAGCATACATTGAAAATGACGGATCGTGCGTGCACGGGCGGCGCGAAACCAACGCCGAGGAGAGTGTCCCCGGCGCATAAATAAAGGTGGCGGACCGTGGAATCGTGAAGTCCGCCAAGTGCCGTCTCGTAAACGACGACGACGGCGAGGACGACGAAGAATACGACAACGACGTCATCGTGGTTCGCGCCGCTACGCGATCCCTAGGTAGGTGGACGGTATATATCCCATGACTGTGGCCATGAGAGTCTTCAACCCCCTTGCTCTCCTCCCATTGCGCTCGAGAGCGAAGACACGCTCAAGTACGCGAGATAGCGAGAAGGGAAGGCGAAGGGGAAAGAAGATCGGGCACGGAGGAACGAAAAACAGAGAAAGAGAGTATAAAGTTCTCTGGACACACGGACCCGACGCATACGTAGTCATGGTACCCAGGTATGGCGTAGTGGCGAGGCGGCGTGTTGGTAGCTATAAATCATGGGTTACCACATTGTAGCCCAGTAAATCATCGGACGCGGGGAACGCGAGAGCTTCCCAGCGTGAAATGAAACGAATTCATCTCTGTCAGCCCCCACTACCTGCCCCATAGCCGCCTCTCTTTCTCTCCCTTTCTCTTTCTCCCTTTCCCCTCCGCCAACCCCCTTCGCCGCGCTATTTCTTGCTCGCTCGCTCTCTTCCTTTCCCAATCGTTGTCTCCTTCTACCTCATCCACTACCACCATCCCCCGATCCGCCGCCCACAACCCCCTCGACCCTCCCTTGCCTCGTGTTTTCTATCCTTCGCACGCAACTGGATAGGGTGGATACCTTTCTGCCTATATACACCATCGGTCAGGCACATATTTACCTTCCTCCTGGTATACATAATACTTGCTTCCACATACCCTCGTCAAGCTTCTTTTCTACGGAATCATCCCGAGTCTTTCGCACGCGGGATTCCTTCATCTTTCTCCTCCTCCTCCCTCCCCCTCCCCCGCCCCTCTTCCAAACCCATACCATCAACTTTCTTCTTTTTTCTCTGCCGCGTTCTACGCTTCTTCGCCATCACGCCGAGTGCCTCCATTACTCTTCTCCCAACTATTCTTTCGGCTCCGATAGCCGGTTACCGTTGCGTTCATTTTCATTTTCGACCGGGCAGGTTTATTAAATCCATCGCGCGCTCGGCCTTCCATTGTTGCGGACGCGTTTAAACAAAATATGGGGAAACGATCGTGTCGTGACTCGAGGCACTACGATCACGCCGGCACGTTCGATTATTTTCACTTATATTGTTCTTTAATACGTTTCATAAATCAGGCGACATTTGCGTGCTCTCCCCTTTCAGACACCGCCAAACACACCGTTTCGAATTGACACGCGGAACATCGCGCACGGCGACCGCCTCTTCGACACGACTGCGAACCAAAGGTCAACCATGCTGCACCCCTTTCGTTCCCTCGAATTCTCACTCTGCCATCCCCCTTGCTATCGGTTCTGCGAAAGACACTCGGGCTAACAACCCCGACGATTCTCCGTGCGAATCGTTGGGTCGTCCATTTTGCTCAGGAACGCCTTCCGAACGCGTTGATTTTCTTTCCCGGTGACGTTAAGTCATGGCCAGAGTGGCGACGTTCGTGGCGGAGTCAATGCGATGGCGGGGGTGCACGTCGGCACCGCAATATTTATCGTAATTTGATACAACCGGGCCAGGAACAAAAAATTGCTCCTAGCTAGCTCCAGACCGGCCACGGGGTAGGGATGAAAAGGTGGGGGCTAGAAAGGAGAGCCATAGATCGCGAGCAGCTCAGACGCAGCCGCGCCCCCGCCCTCCTCAACCCCTTGTGACTCGCTATCGTCCGATACTGCTCCTCGTTTCTCCGGCCCCCTCGGGTACTCCAACTTTTCCCTTTTCCTTCCCTTCCGCGTCTCCTCGCTCGTCCACCCGCCCTCACCCCCTTTCCGTATTATACGTTTTTCTCTGATCCGGCGTTCGATCATCTCGAGTAAACAGCGGTGAGTGATGACTCGCGAAAACGAGCCGGCTTCCTGCCTAGACCCGGTAAACACGACCGTTTTTCGACACCTCCACCCCCCCGATAGAATTACCTCCGCCCTTTTTGAATAATGTAATATATCTCCGTATACGCGTTTGTTTGTTCGTTTTAATTTTCAACTGTTTTTCCTTTTTTTTTTTTTTTTTTTGCTTTTCTCTCGTTCTGCCAGCACTTTGGAGTTTTAATTCGACGGGTGCGCGAGTTTGAGGCTGATACCGAAATTGCGCTCCGTTACATCGTAAATTTCGCGATAAATCCTGCGCGCTCGCGCGCACGGAAACGCGCCGCTCTGTTTGGACGAGCGCGGTAGAAATTGTTGCTGACGACGACAAATATTTCGCGCGCTCGTATTTTCGCTATAATTCTGTTCGATTTAATCGCTCGCGGCGGCAGCTGCAATTTTTCGATCGCAGATGAGTTTCACACCGCCCAAGGAAACGCTACGCTCCTTCGAGTTCGACCGCGAAGAAACACGAATGCCGCTGACCTAATAGATCTGAATTAGCATCCGTTGCGTCCTAAAACATACCTGTTATTTATCATTCTCAATTAAGCTCTACTCTCGCCTGACAAATGGCACCGCTGCTTCGGTGACATGAAACGGCTCCTCGTTCATTAGTACCGAGAAATACTACAAATCCTATGGGTACGTGCGTGGCTGTGTGTCGATTTTAGGCCACGCTAGACGCAAACATTGTGACGAGCAATCTGTACTTGCAACTAATTATCGCAATCTGCTACTTGGATATCTAAATCAAGAAGGAAGTAATTTCTACTGTCTCGGAAGATTCTCTATAGCACGTGGAATTGATATAGTGGGATCGTAAAATAAAGTGAGAAGTATGGCGAGGATATCAGCTTATGGCTACACAGTGGATGCGTGTTACGATGAACTGTTATTTTGACATACTCGATACGTGCTTCGAAGCAATCGAATACACATATACGTATATTCTTATGACTGTATTTCAGTTCCCGGACATTTCATTTATCAGAACTAGAAATCGTTTTTTATTATCGTTATCGACCGAACGCTGAGTCATAAAATCGAAGCTCTCGCGATATAACTTAGAAATGAGTTACGATCGGTCCTCTTTGCGAGCAAACGAATCTTCCGAATCTCTGTCGCGGAGTAAGCGCTGCTGCTACGTAAGTTGACATCGTAGAGACTCGAACGAAGCCGCAGGTCGTTACGATCGCCAATCCGTCTCAAATTAATCAATTTTGCAACCTCGTCGTATACCATTCCACCATGAATATCGTCCTGTTTGGGGAGTTTCGGTTCGGGTCAGTGGAAAAAGCGAAGTGTGAAGGGAGAAAGGGAAAAGGAAGAACAAAGAAGCACGAGGAAGGGTAAACGAAAAGTGAGCATACGAGGAGAAGGCAAAAGAGAAGAGCGAGAGTGAGCTACAGATAAGAGAAACTAGAAAAGAGGAGGGTAGGAGGCCAAAATCGCGGCAAAAAAAGGTAAAGCAGGGAAATGGCAGATGGCGACAAACAGAGGAAGACGAAAGAACACTGGTAAACCGGGAAATAAGGCGGACTTCGATAGATACAGCTGAACAGAAATAGAGACAGCAGCCAGAGAGAAAGGGATGGTAGCAGTGATGGGAAAAAATAGAGAAAATGGAAAGAGGGTTGGAGGCAGTGATCAAGGAAATAAGAGATATATTCGAAATATTATCCTGTTTAATTCTTTTATTCCTGGCGACTCGATGTTTCTCGATGCTTCGTGTTTCCATTAAAAAGAAGATGGTCGGACGCGCTATTGCATCGCGAAGGAGGAGCCGGTAATTCAGCAAGGGTTGCGAGTGGAGGGAGCGAACGGAACGTCGTGGCGGACGTAACGCACGACTGCAAGGAAGTAGTGCACTAATTAGGAGTCACCTCCATTTGTTCTTTTATTTAATCAGTGCTGGCCGGGGGTTCGGCGGGGTAGAACGGGGATAGATAGCCGTGTGGCGGAAGAGGGAAAAGCCGAAGCAGAGAAGAGAACGACGAGAAGGAGGTTTCTCGCGTTGCGGTGGCAGACTATTATGGGACTCCCACATAAATTGGATTGTCGCTCGGTCCAAATGTATGTAGCGATAAATCCAACCGGCAAAAATAATGGCGACTCATTTTGTAAATGGCGTAAAACTTAAAATTGTGCCGGTCCGACGGCCAGAGTTTTATGGATGGGGTGACAGCGTCGCGCTATCGCAATCGGTATCAACGAACCGCCTTAGAAAAAGAGATGGATAGAGCTGGCTGAATAGAATTGGTTACGTGAGCAAAGAAAAGAGATTGCAACGGGGCTAGGAGGAGCCTCTACGGACAAAGAGAATCTCACCACCCCCGCCAATAAAGCGTTCACCAGCTTCCCTTTGTCTCGAGGCTGTCCTCTATCTTCGACAGTACGCATCCATCTCTTATATAGTCGAGCGGAATAGAGGCTCGCGGATGAACTTGCCGCTTCTGATGTGCATAGATCGCACGCGGAAGATTCCACGTTCTTTATTTACGATAATAAGACACGTGTTTGAAAATAAAGGGGGAGGTTTAGACGCGTTTGCTAGGGATAGAGAAGAATCGAATGAGATCTTGTCTGGATAGTTCGACCGATCTGCGCGAGATCTCTGACCCTAGCGAATCTCGCGACTATCCGTGTTGAGAACCGAAGCTGAGCCACCTTCGTAGTCGATTTCATTGAACGCAAAGCGCATTTATTTCCGTACACATCGGCCCGCCGATCCTATCCTCGCACCCTCGCCCTCTTCATTTTCTACCATCTTCCTATTTCTCTTCCTCTTTCGCTCGCTTCCGCTGTCTTTATTCTGTCAACGCGGCACTCCGCTCTGCTGCATCTTCTCGAGGCTTGATGGGGAAGGACTGCAAAGCCCGACACGATTCGTCTCCATTTACCGATAAGCAACATTGATTCTCGTTCTTCGTATTGCCATTGTCGCGAGACGATGCTAAGTTAAAGTAAGGGGCGGCGAGCTTTATTTATCGAATAGTTGGGCAAAGTCGAACTCGGATTTTATTCCAACCGGTGCATCAGACTTGAAGAAAGTACGTTGCACTTTTTTATCCCATTTTTGTCGAGGTTCGTCTCGCCGCTCAGCCTTGTGTCCTTGATTAGAGGAAGAAGCCACCGCGGTGAGTTTGGAGAGTGAACCGTGGGAGAAGCACGGACGCTCGTTCGAATAGACGGCGAAGATCGTGGCGAAGGCAATTCTGTTTCTTGCCGCGATGTAATAAAAGCCCCGCGGCATAAGAAGCACGCTCGTTCCGAGATAGATAGGAAATCTAATTCGTGGAGAAGAGGGTGGGTGTCCAGATCCAGGAAAATCATCCCTCGGTGTATTATTTATACGCCAGCGAAATTGGTGGTCGGGCACGCTAGGCACGCTCTCCCATCTACTATAGATACAGGCCGAGAAATGCTCCTTATTTTCTACCCTTTTCGGCGGCAAAATTTCATATATGGAATGCCGCTCGCTCGACAACACATCCTTTAAATTAATGTACAACCTCTAGGAGAAACGAGGTGGATATAATAGGTTAATATCTCGCCTAGTCCGCGTCTCTGCACTCAATCTCAAGACACGTAAATTGCTCAAGGGATCTCGGTGTATAATACATTTATTAAGAGAATTACTTACTCCCTTTCGACGTTCAAATTCAATTAGCATTTCATTTTAATGCAAATCATCGCGACTCTTCGAATTGCCAAAACGAGACTCGAGGTGAACGTCGTCGAGCGGTAGAAGCGTCGGTGCAGGATGAAAGAACGGTTCTTGGTGTTCGATCGCGCGTCCTAAATTACGTACGGAGATGATGGTGCAAAACGGGGCACGTAAAGCGGCGGGGAAAGCTGATCGAAAGCCAATAATTGGGATAAACCCGTCCCCAACCGGCAGTTTCCACGAGATCTCGTTTCACGGCTCGATTCTGTCACGAACCGAGCAACGAGTTTCGGGACCGCATTCTCGCCGAAGGGATAACTAGAAAACTTCTTTTTCCGCTCAAGTCTCCGGTCCGACGCGAAACACTTTCCTATGTGCAGCCCCTCTGCTCTTGACAATCCCTGCCCCTTTATCTTTATCCCTTATACCGGGCCGTACGACCGGCATGGAAGATGGGCGGGTGAGGTGGGAAAGGAGATGGAGGGAGTATCCTCGCGGAGCAAGGACCTGTTCACCCAAATGCGCTGTTAAAATTTTGGACACAATCTTACCATTTGTCTTGCGGGACCTGGGAATAAATCTCTGCCGGCTCAGGCGGACTAAGAAAAACGCCTCGCCCCATGTTACTTGCGCGCGCGCGTTCGCGCCCGTGTGGATCAAGCGCGGCCTCTCCGACACACGCTTCTAACGTCAGCGTGAATGTATATGTGTGTCGGTACCCCCAAGGCTTTCCACCTTTTTTATCCTCCTTTTTCTCCTTCGCTTTGCCACCCCTTACCGGACTGGAACACCGAACCAACACCCTTCCTCCCCTTTCTGCCTCCCTTCTCTATCCGATGTTCCGTCGATAAATCATAATATTCGTATTAACATTCCTCGCACTTCTTTCGCGCTACGCTCCGCTCCACCCGCCACGATGGATGACCCGTCCGACCCACCAACACTGCAAAAACTTTCCGATAAAGCGTGGGTGGCGGTGGTTTGCGCGAAGTAAGCAAACGCGAGTAAAAGGGGCAGGGAGGGCGAAAGAAAAGGGGGTAGCGCAGAGGTGGGGAGAAATCGAATTGGTCCCGCGATAAGACGCGCGAATCGTTCAATACTGGAGACCTGTTATTACCAGCCTTTTCCTTTTTGCGGCAGAGAAGCACGAAGTTGCTAAAACAGGCTGCGGCTTGCACGAATATTTCATCCGGTTGACGTTGCGCCGCGGTAAATCAGACTCGGTGTTCTTGACTTCGTGCCTTCGATACCTCGATCCCAGCATGCGGGATTTCACACTTTTTCTGAGGGCCGACGATACCCTCCGACTTAAGAACACGACGCAGTATTAATTCCAAAGGAACTGTTCGCCGCGCCGCCAGCCAAACTCTTCGCTCCTTTCCATCGGATATTCCCTTTCTCTTCGTCGCTTCTTCTACGTTTTCCCATATCTACGCGATTCACGATCCACGGCATTCTACAGCAAGAATAGCAGTATTCCTTGAAACTTCAAACGTCACAATAGCTAATTTTTCAGTACACTTCATCGCCATAACGCACGTTCCAACATAAAGGATTTTCTAGTGATTCGAAGCGAACGTGGCAAGCTGATGGAGCGTGCCACGGGAATATCGAAGACCAACGCATCTACCATTTCGGTGCTGGTACTTTATATGACGATAATTCAGAACGCGACATCACCGCTCGCTCGCTCGCGATATTCTCCGTCGGTGAAGAGCCCCGGCGTAAAATATGTGTCTGGTGTCTTATTCTTTGCTCGTTGCACGCTGCCTCCAGAAGGCGGCGGCGGCGGCGGCGCAACGAAAGAACCACACGAAGAAAACAAAGCGGAAGACGTTCAGTGGGGGGGTTACTCGCGTGCTCGTCTTTCTTCAACTGTTCGCGAAACATCGTTATTGCTGCTGCCGCTTTTCCACGCTGCTCGTCTCCCTTCTCCAATTCGAGTTACGATTATTATCGCGGTCGAACTGGATGACCGCGAAATGCTGCTGCTGTCACATTACCGTTTCGACCGAACATATCACCGAGGGATGCTTCGTTGGCCACGCTACTTCTCCGCAAGATTTTCTTTCGAATTTTTGGTGCTTCGATGGCCACACGTCCACTCGAATATCCTCCAGTCTTCATCGGTTTCCTCGGCTCCTTGACGCCAAGGCGAAACACGGTTACGTTCTTCTCGAGAGATTCGTTCCGGTTCTTAAGAAACTTTAGGATCGTCGTGAATGTAAGAAAATTTGTTGACGAAAATAGAAATCGGAAGAAGATTCGTCGGTGACAAGAGATGACGAAATGAGGAAGAAACAGGATTCTGTATCTCCAATATTCCGTTCAAAACGTCGTCGAACACATCAGGTCGCTTCTCGAGAAATTGTTTCTCCTTTTCGTTCTTAAGAATTTGCGTGGCTCCGAGAAGTTTCTGCGGTCGAATGGACAAAATGAAAAAAAGGGGAAGAAACTTCTCAGAATCAGAATCATCGCGACCCGAAGAAAATTTGCTGATGTAATAGAGATCAAAAAACGATTGGATGATCATGAACTAACGGAGTAGGTAACCGAACACGAGTTTCCATTAGTTTCAGGTATAATATTGTAATTTGTTGGAGGCCAGGGGGACGTTAGATGGGTAGGCGTGTGCTTTTATAGCGAGCAACGACACGAGTCAGTTCTTCATGACGATGAAAGGGAGATTACTTCGCAGTGGTTGCTTTAGGAGAAGGGCGGAACGTGTTCTTGCATACATTTAAAATATTCTGCTTCAGAACCTTCTCGTAAACCTCGCCGCGGCTGTATGTACCCAATACACGCGGACGCTCGTAAGGGAGTAATGTATGCGGTTCTGGTAATGCACTTAGGAAGATAAGAGTTTCCCCACTTATTCGGGGATATTACCCGGCTCTGAAAAACCAACAGACGCTGCAGAAAGGACGAAACGCGCGACGATGGCCGCGACACCGTCAACGCCGCGGAAACCGTAATGTTGCTTTGTTACCTTCAAGCCTGGAGAAACGCGTTCGAATCGATTCAATTATCGCAGCATCTGTATTCCATCGTGTTTCTCTTTTCTCTGGAAGAACGATTCTAGCAAACAATAAGAAATTGTCGGGGGACCAAACGTGGACCAGCCGGCACACAGAAAAGTGGCGTGAAACAGCAGAATCGCTCGGTTATCGTAAAGCTTCCACCGTCTACGCCAGGCTGGCGTTACCAAATTAATTTCTTCAACTTTCCAGCTCGTGCAGTTTAAAGGTTAGCGATTACGGGATATAAAGATAAGCCGGTGCAGCAGAATCGCTGCATGATAATCGTAAAATCAGTTTATCGGGGAATCTCTTCGAGTCCCTTCGCGACTGCCTGTCACGACGATGGTACGTAGGAGAGCCGAATACCGTTCTGTCCAGAAACGTCCACAATTTTCCACTGGTTTCGCCCGCGACGCATTGCTCCGCGATCTGATTAACCCCGTCCCGTCTCCGTTAAGAGTTGGGACTGCGAGCGCGCGACTGAACCTTATATGAGCTTCTAATGCATTACCCTGGCTATGCAACCGATGGGAGGACGTGGGAGACGAGGATGCAGCACGGAAGAAGATAGAGTGAGAGGGAGAAGGAGAGGGGGAGGCTCGTCGGGGAAGCGGCGCATGCAAGCTCGCAGGCCGGAATGGAGTCGTAGGATAGCAATTTCGACCGAGCAGTAATAAAGCACGTCTGCGCGCCGAAATCCTGATGAATAGCCGCGCTTAGGCTTGAAATGGAGAAGCGACGAGCCACTAACACTTACTCTGCCGTGTGCCCTCTATCTCTCTCTCTCTCTCTCGCTCTCACTCGTCTCCTCTTCTCTCCCTTCGCCTCAACGTTTCTACCCCGGCGTACGCGTGCATGATCCTTTCCTCCCTATCTGCCAGTTCGAGCACCTCTGCTCCTCTCTCGTTCCATCGTGCCGATCATTCGATGCCTCTCTGTCCTCTTCCCGTTCGATTCCCGTCTCTTTATCCCACTGCCTGATCCCTCCACATTTCAGCGTGGCCCGGCGAATTTATACGTTCGATTTACTATCGGCGTGTTGCGCGGCTGTCATTGTTTTATCGCTGAATCCTGGCTTTATAATGAAGCTCCATCGCTTCTTTTTTTTTTATGCTCTCCCTCTCTCCTCCTTTCCTTTCGCCGTCCGTTAAATTATGACGGATTCGCGTCAAATCGAGGTATTTTACGAGCGAACGGATCGGACAGACTCGAAAAGCCGTTTGGTCGGGCTTTTGTCGCCGTTCGAGGTGACTTAGAGGCTGGAGGATGGAAAGCGGCAAGGAAAACGCGGTCTCGTCAAGCCCAGCGATATTTCTGTCTCAGCTTTACGATCGTCGACGTTCCCGTTCACGCGCCGCTCTCTTCGATACGACACACGAATGAATGAATCTATAGGTTGGCAGAAATAGGAAGGCAAGCGGGCAGGAACACGTATACACGGATGCATGCGTACTCGTATGGGCAAGGCTGGAAAGAGGGAGGCTGGTTGGTTGCTGAAGCCCAATAAATCTGGTCATCCCGAATTGAGAATGTAAAATACATGCGGTTCGCATCTGCGCGAGCGTGCGCAGAGATTTATCAGTACGCCGCTCTCGATGGGCAGGTACTGCCTCTAATTTATTCGTCTGTTTCATGGACTCGGTCCTGATAGCGCGCCGTCTTAATTCGGCCGATTTTGTCGAGGCGGTACCGGACTCCGGCTACGTTCGCCCCTCGTACTTTAATAATCTCGTCGGATGATATATCTGGCTACCTACTTTCTCGCATCGTTGCCGTCGCCACCGATAACGACGCGAAACAAGCGATCGTTGCACGAGAGGAGCAGCCAATACGTTCAGTTCGTCGATATTACAATAGACCGACGGGTGACTGAAATGGAATTCTACTCCAGGCACGCGGTTTCCTAGATGATTCGACGGAACGGAAGCAGAATTTCAATAATTATCGCGAAGGAACGTTCGATCACGGTACCTGTTAGGGCGCTCTGTACATCGGTAGGTTTACGCGAAGGTTACAGAAGGCAGCTAGTACCTATAGCAGTAACTTCTGGGCCTCTAAATCAGCCTCCGTGTCGTGATTCATGGAGGGCAACCTCTCGTCTTCCTCTCCTCTCGCTTCCACTCCTCTCTCCCTTAACCCGCTTCCCCGCCCGCGTACCTCCTTACTCCACCCCCTTTCCTTGCCCTCTTACGACTCCTTCGGCAGTGACCTCCTGGACGATCCTTTTTCCCCTCCACCTTCTCTACCCACCTTCTCGCCAATCTACCATCCACACCTACCCAGGATTGTGCCACTTTCGGTGTATCTATTTCTTTTTTTATTCTAGCGAGTTCGCGTCGGGTCAGCGATATTCCGCGCAGATTTCGCGATTCGTCGCGTAATCGCGTTACGCCAGTCTTGGCTCGACCAGCTTGTCGCTCGATGCTCCATTAATTTTCATCGAAATTCTCAATGGCTCGCTGAAGAATACATATTCAGAAGCTTGTAATCCATCGTAGTCGCGACACGTAAGACGAATGAGCCGCGTTTCAACGGCCACGGTCCCCTCGGGATGCTCGATTAATCCCCGCCGTAACGGCTCGCTAAAGAATTACGCGGTTCATTTCGATCGTCAAGACGAACGTCCACGGTGCATCACAGTCGGCCGTTTGCTACATCAAAGTTGCAACAAAGTTGCATTAAATCGGAGCGTTAACGTCTTTAACGCGAGAACGTCAAACCGGCAGGACGGAGTCAGTGGTTGGACGAGTTCCGTCGTCGGAGTTACGATCTGGTTCGTAGATTCCGTCTGGTATGCTCGCGCATAGTTTGAAACGAATCGAACCATAAAGGCGATACGGCGAACGAAGTACCGTGGATAATAGATTTGCCTAAAATTCGGCACAATCGAAGGGTAGAGCCTTTGGATGACGTCCGGTGTCTGTGAATCCGAGTACATCGCGGCCGATATTATTCCCCCTAAAGAATTGCCGTTTAACAATACAGATACGCGGTATTAGAAGTACAGCGGGTCGTGCACCTTCGTAAAATACATCCCGTCCACGGAATCCCCTCGAGATATCTGTTGGAGAAGGCTATTTTCGAGCTCATTGAATAGACAGCCATGATTCTATGACCGCAGACCGTGCCAACTCCATTGTAGCGCCCTCCGTACACTTTATTCCCTCGTTCTCTCTCTTCTGTTCGACCTGCTCGTACATTACGCGACAGTACCTTAACGTCGGGCCTTGCGATCTCCGGTGACGCTACTACCTTGTACGTACTCTCGTTTCCCATCTTCGTGGTGATTGCGCAATCGTCTTGTCCGATTTTACGCAACGGGCGTAGCGGCTTTCATAATTTCTCCGGAATTCGATCGGAACGGTCGAATAAATGAATTTTAATTCGCCGATCGATTCTCCGTTCCGAGTCATCGGTGCTTCGTCTAACCTTTTCGAGAAAGCGGCGATTTCGAATATGCAAATAAAGCTCGATACGCACGGTGAACACCGCGCGAATAATTCACTCGTCTAAATAATACGTAATCGTTATTAACGACTAGCTGATTTAACGCCGCCGCGTACGCCACACCGTATACAATCCCACCTGGCAATAATACCGGCGACGCGTGGATAACTCTCCTCCGGTCGTTCCAATTAATTATCATAATTAGTATTAATTGAGTAATAAAAAGCTGACCGCCAGGCGAACCCCTAACAACGGGTCCTTCGTCGCCATCGTCGTCGCCTTTCGCGTCTCCTACCGGACCAAATCGTCCGTGTCCGGCCACGCAGCTTTTTATCATCTCACAGTGCGCTATCGTTCCACGACATTGTATATCCATTGGGACACGTTTAATTTTGCGCGCTAGATGAGAGTAGCCGCGCGGTAGTGACACACGTACGCGAGTACGAGCGTACGGAAGTACGTGTGCGCGAAAAACGGACGAACTGTTCCGAAGATGCGCAAATGTGTATCCGCGAAAATCCTGGCAATCGTTCGCTAAATAAATGTAAGACTATTCTAATATAAATTCTAAGTGTAACCTTGGCGTCCCTTCACTTTTATTTCGCCGATTAAGATGCACGATTCTCAGCAACATCGTGTCATGCACGCTACAACGAACTCGTCTTCTGATCGATGTGACGGAAATACGAGAGAGAGAGAGAGAGAGAACGGTTTCCAATTAATGGGTCTACTGCACGTTCGAGGGTAGACTCAATTATTGTCGATAGCGAAACAGAGAAACGCAATGAAATACGAATTCACCCACGAAGAGGATCCTTCCTCCTCTCTTGCTTCCTCTCGTTCGTCTTTCCTTCCCTTTAGAAGACGCCTGTTTATGCAAGGCACATGCGCGCGCGCGCTCCAGTGTTTCACTCGCGACTGCTTTGGCGTGTGGGAGAACGCGCGATGCGTATCGCGAGGTTACGTGTGGGCGTACCGTTTCGCGATTGTGTGCGCGGCTATACGTACGTATAAGGATGGAAATACGCAAGGAAGCAGGGCATGAGCAATGGCTGGCAGCGCTCCGTAATAATGTTGTCTTCGTCGGCTCGTTTTATTTGCCGCGGCAAGAATGTACAGTCCGTCTCAAAATTCATGCCCGGCCCCTGGTTGCGCAATCCGATCGAACCGATCGTCCTTCCTGCTACGCTTCCGCTTAAATTATCGCCCCTGACCGGCTCCCGCGACTTGTCTCGCCAACTTTAATTGACCTGTCGCCTTTCCCAACGCCAATCTCCGTGCCGCTCGCACGGTTTCGTCCGGAATTAAACGTAGCAGTTGGAACGATTGCTGAGGAATCGCTAATTGAGGTTCTCTGTTTGCTCGTAAATAACAATTGCATTTACAGTTTGATCAGAATGGAATATTAACGCATTGCTTCAGATACGTGGACTTATGAAGAAGAGTAGGCGATGATCGAAAGAACTGTGGAAGCGAGCTTGCGGGAGCTTGCTCTCGTTTTAAACACAGGGAATTTACAATGTTTCGCGATAATGTATCGGAATTCTGTCAAACTTCGGTTATTTCTTAGCATTAGAAAATTACAGGTGGTGGAAAGATCGTGGCAGATTTAACTGATAGAGAACGGGTTCGTATGGGAACAGTCGTTGCATCGATCACGACGTTGTAAGCGTATCAAGCAACCAGAGCTTGTCATTAAGAATTTGAAGAGTGCGAAATAGGCTGATTATGAAGGAAAGTCTTTTCTAGTTTGAAGTTATTTTATCTCGGTACGAATGGTCGTGCGTATTTGTCCGAGCGATTGGAAGAAATTTACATCAATTTGGATCATGAATACGTACTGGGTTATCAGTTTCGTGTTATAAATATCGTGCTTATTATCATACAAAGAGATATCGAATGGCTGCCATTAAACTATGAATTTCTACACTGAGGGATAATGGCAGTTTGAATGCAAATGCGCCACGATTTAATAAATATAAAGTTGTAACGCGCGTCGAAACGCTGTCGAAATCCCGCAAGGTATTATAATATATACAGCGGACTTTCCGAATTAAAAACCAACTAAATCGATCGATTCCAACATCTGTATTCCTTCTCGAACACGCACTTTCGCAATGTTCCGTCATTTCGGTTCGACCAATTCATGTTGCAATCTTTAATTTACATCCGCGTTTTAACATACGCGCAGCGGATCGTCGACACGAAGCATCGACAAGAATCTCGACGACTTGCCAAAACTGGACAAGAGCGAGATAAGGAGAAAGAAATCGAAAGGAAATAAAAAGCGCCGTAAAAGTCCCACCTGTGGGTTATCGGCGCGGCGCGGTGTCGGCGGCCGCTCCTCTTCGCGAGGCAACATTTCACGTGGGTGAAGCAAACGGCGCAGATATCTGACAATCAAAGCGCCGTAACCGTAGATCATAGCCGAGGATAACGATGGGAATTGGCTCTTGCAAATACATTAGGCGGTATAGGCGGTGGGGAGCCGCGCAACTCGGTTCGAGGGAAGGAGACGCGCGCGATGGCACCGGGAAAAACGAAGTAACTGGCGGCCTAAGGGGGAGAGAGCGAGAGGAGATGGTTGCACGCGGGGGTAGTTACGATAGCGAGCTGAAGCGAACACGGTTCCGAAGCAACGAGGCAAACGGGAAGCAGATAAAATAGAAAAATCGTCACCAATCTTGAGTTTTGGTCGGACGCGAACGCGAAAGACGGAGGGCCGTGGCTGCCTCCAAAAAAGTATAAATTTCTTTAATGGCGCTAATAATTTCATATCGCGTAATTTACTTACTGCGAAACGTAACGCCAGTAGCTACCAGAGGCATTAACGAGGAGCCTAATATTTATGTTGCTGCTCGGTCGTCCGCCACCCAGATAACACCCTTCCTTCCAGCTTCCACCTCCGCCACCCACCCCTTTCTAACGTTCCCCGCTACCTTCTTCACCCATCTTTCCATTCCATTCCACCTCCGTGCCGCCTGCCAGAAATTCTCCTTCAGACGAGCCTCCGTAACTAGATAAAAAAAAAAAAAAAAAAAGAAAAGAAAAAGAAAAGAATGGTGGAAGGAACGAAGAGAAGAGAGGAGCCTCCCTTCTCTTTCACGAGATAAGTAGGTCCTTGCCGCAGCCCGTGCCTCGGCCCACGATCGGCTAAGGACAAAGGGGGGAAGGGCAACGAACGAAGCGCCGGTTGATTTAATACAGGCATTTTTTTTCAAGGGAGAACGCGCCTCAACCCTCCGCTCCGAGCACTTGTAATACTAAGTTCCAGTTAATTTCGGCCGGGAACACGCCACGTGGACCGATTACTTTCAATTGGAAATGAATTTATAGGCGCGGCGCGCATTATTCTTTCCATCGTTACCGAGAACAATCATCAATCAAGATATCCCGTGTAGAAATAGCAAGTTTCTTTATTCTGCCTTCAATCGAAGAAACCGTTCTCTTGGGAATCTTGTAATCGCAGTGCCCTGACCTTTTTAGTAACCGCGATTATGAACGGCGATCAAACAACAAGCTCGTTCGGTTCGTCTCTCGATAGAAGACACTTGGAAGGGACGCTGCTTCTCGTAGATTCGGTTCGATCGTGAAAATTGTCGAGGTTGTTGGATGTACGAACAGAGAAACGCGAGGATAAATCGCAAAGTAGAAAATTCATTTTAATACAGAAGTGTAAATGCAAGAAGGAATATAATTTGAGCTGGTCCAAACCCTGAACGGTGATCAAACAACAAGCTCGTTCGGTTCGTCTCTCCATAGAAGACACTTGGAAGGGACGCTGCTTCTCGTAGATTCGGTTCGATCGTGAAAATTGTCGAGGTTGTTGGATGTACGAACAGAGAAACGCGAGGATAAATCGCAAAGTAGAAAATTCATTTTAATACAGAAGTGTAAATGCAAGAAGGAATATAATTTGAGCTGGTCCAAACCCTGAACGGTGATCAAACAACAAGCTCGTTCGGTTCGTCTCTCGATAGAAGAGACTTGGAAGGGACACTGGTCTAATTTACTGCTTTTCGTGGATTCATTTCAATTGTCGAGGTTGTTGGATGTACGAACAGAGAAACGCGAGGATAAATCACAAAGTAGAGAATACATTTTAATACAGAAGTGTAAATGCAAGAAGGAATATAATTTGAGCTGGTCCAAACCCTGAATGGCGATCAAACAACAAGCTCGTTCGGTTCGTCTCTCGATAGAAGACACTTGGAAGGGACACTGGTCTAATTTACTGCTTTTCGTGGATTCATTTCAATTGTCGAGGTTGTTGGATGTACGAACGGAGAAACGCGAGGATAAATCGCAAAGTAGAGAATTCATTTTAATACAGAAGTGTAAATGCAAGAAGGAATATAATTTGAGCTGGTCCAAACCCTGAACGGTGATCAAACAACAAGCTCGTTCGGTTCGTCTCTCGATAGAAGACACTTGGAAGGGACGCTGCTTCTCGTAGATTCGGTTCGATCATGAAAATTGTCGAGGTTGTTGGATGTACGAACAGAGAAGCGCGAGGATAAATCGCAAAGTAGAAAATTCATTTTAATACAGAAGTGTAAATGCAAAAAGGAATATAATTTGAGCTGGTTCAAATGTGCGCGCTAGTGTAACATCAACCGCGTCTCTGTCCACATCAGAGACCAGGCAGCGCTTCGGAACCGATGAGTTGATGACGGAAACATAGCGAGGTGCCTAGTGAACCCTCAATATCCCATCGGTCCTTTCGCCGAATGTTCGAGAAGAAGGCGTGCGTGGCAAAGGTCGCGGACGCCTAACAAACGCGTGGATAGTTTGAATATTGAGGGGTGACAAAGAAAAAAGAATCAGATTCCGCCGAAAGTCAAGTTGTAAGAGCTTCGGTCTTGAAAAGTCGCGGCTGGAGTTCGCAAGTGAATTGTAGTTGGCGTAAACCAAGTGTAAAGAAATAAATTCTCTCCCTTTATTTCTTTATTTTTATCTTTCATTTTCATCTTCGGTTTCTCTTTTCTATTTTACGTGACGCTAGCAGCGTTACCCCGTGACTTTTGTCTCAGTCTTTTGTCCATACGCTGTCGATGGCTTCGGTGCTTGGGGAAACTAAAAAGACCAGATGCAGAGTTCTCTTAGAAGTGGTGACCGCTTCAACAAAAATAAACACGCGCGTTAATCGAAAGCTTCACACTTATCAATGAGATCATATAAAATCGCGCGATGATGAGCGAACAAGTACTCCTCTCGCTGCCTTTTACTCTCTCAGCGACGAGTAACAGCATCTCAACGTCCTTGTTGGAATATCATCAACATCGCGACTACTGCAATGACCTTACAATTACTGTAATTCGCCAATTAGCAAACGATAAGAATCCGCGGAGTGGACTTTTTATTACGACGCACCTACAACAACCTGCTGGCGTGCGTGGAGCAATTGAGCGGGGGGCGGCTGGCGGGCGTGAGAGAGCGCGCGATTCCACGTGTAGGAACGCACACGTGGCGCGCCGGTATGCACGGACGGAAACTGAACCGCACATATCTGAATACGAATGAAAAAGCTTAATGCGCCATTATTTACTTGATAGTGGACAACCTGGTTGCAGAGGTACCAGCACGTGTTTACGCGTTTATAACAGACGTGACATAGAGTGGTTATATTCCGGTAGGGCGTATGCGTCAGCCTGCGGGGGTAGGAGACAAGGGGCACCGAAGAGGAGGGTGGGACGCCGTTCGAGAGGGCGTTCGAGGGGGTGGCGGCGCACACTGGTCGGAGGCGCTGTTTTGCGATGCAGTACGCGCATTACCGGACCGTAATGCGGCGTTGGGTTCACCGGTACATATATTTTATTTAACACTGACACGCACGGGGGCGAAATTACGCGGTGTTATTAATGAAACTAAACTATTAATTTAAATTCCATTGTTCCATTATAAATAATTACCTGTTAATTACCGGTGGACCGGGCCGGCCGTGTAATGTGATTGGAGCACAAACGATACGCGCCATTTGTTACGGATTCGCCATCCGAGATTAATGTACCTTTTTCCACGACTCGAACCGTGCTTTTTCTTCTCTTTTTTTATGGCCACGACGCCGCCAATTCGTTCATCGTCGATGTCGCATCACCACGCACTGAGAATCGATCCGATCGACCGCTTTTTCCACCGATCGCCGTTTGTCTCGTACCGAGGCTGTACGCGTGGCCATGGCTCGCAACCGATGTACCAACATTTACAAATGTACAGAAACAAATACTAAATTACAATACGATCGATCTTGCTGGCCTCACCGACGCAGTATCGTCACCATCCAACCTTGCAAACTAGCCAGCCTATCCATAGGCAACGAACGGTCGAGAGGAGCGCGTTTCCGAAGCGCGATAGCTGCACAATGAGGACAGACGGTAGTCCAGGAAACCCTTAAGAAATCGTTCGGGGATATAATTAACCGCGAGCTAAGGCCGAGCACGGGTGCTCGTGAATGAACGGTGGCGATGCGGTGCGTGCGTGCCAGCAGGTATAAAGCCGCGCGCGTCTCTTAGGGCGGATTCAATTAATCAAAGCCGCGTCGGCCCGGCCGCTGCTGATTACTCTTGCGATGCACTTAGTCGCGTACATGCGATTACACGCTGTGAGATAGACAGATGAGGCTACGTGCCCGTAGTTAATCTTCCGCGCGTCAAACGGTACAAACGACACGGAGTGGAAGGTGAGCGAGCTGAGGGAACACGAGGCCAAGAAGCTCGTGCGTCGTGCACGTACACGCTCAGACATCTCGCAGCGGCCACGGGCGACCAAGTGGCCGCGCGCGCGTTCCCGACACTCGCGGCCGGATCACGCGTCCTCCCCGTGATATAGAGCTTTAATATGCGAATGAATTAACCAAATGGAGCCATACCCTCTCCGCCATCTCGTCGCTGCCCTCTCTAAACGCCTCTGCAATCGCGCAGTCACAGATCGATCCCCTACGCGCAAGATGATTTTTTGATTCGCCGCGCGGTGAACTTGCTTCTTTGTTTGACTGATTGCTCGCGTCCCGGGAGATTTAGTGATACGAATACGTAATAAAATTCGTTTCGTGTTATGAGCTTCGTGCGACTGAGATATTCCAGTGACTGTACACTATCGAGCTACGTGAAACGAAATTCTTCTACGTTTGAACAGTTGTGAGCACTTTGCTCCTCGATTTATTGCAAAATTGTTGAAATATTTGTATCAAATATCTATGACAAAATATATTTGCCTTTAGACGAAACGTCTTAAATAAGAAACACGGTAGCTGTATTATAAGCAAAGTATCGTCGTTTAAAGCGTCGATGAAGCTGCAAAAATTACCTCCAGTTCACGTTGCACTTGTCGCGAGAATTTCCCAATTGATCGATCGATATTTCGGCATCTTCGATACGAAGGTAATCGAACAAACGTCCAGAGGCTGAGGGAAGCTTTGGAGGAAAGAAACTTTTTGGGAAAAACGGCGGGAGGACGATAAAAGAGGAGGATTTTCAAACTGATGCGACACTTTTGCCGCTGAATTATTGGCGGAAATGGCGGGAACGACGCGCAACGGTATCTATCGTACGCATTTATTTATTTGCGCGCATCTCACATTAAATGTAGCATTCGCTCTATTCGTTGTGTCTACGGTATCCCAGAGGCCGATACGTATACAATGTATATATTTTTCAGTGGGCCGATGTCCTCATCAATTAAGGCAATATTTTGATCGGCCAGGAAGCAACGGAAGCCGCGGCGAAATCTATGCGGGATTAATTAATAGCCCACCGTTTATAATTTACGCATTACACACACGGCGAACGATAAATTTTCAACGGCGGTGCGCGCACGAGACACCCGTAACAATTACACGCCCACACTGACGGAACAGTTTAAATCGTCCGCGTGCGCAGACCCTGGGCCGATGCTCGTCTACGCGACGAACATCCAATGCGACGATCGAAAGACGAACCGTACATACTAAAAAGTGTGAACGTGGAACGTGGTAACGTAGGCCTGGCGCACACTCGCTAGTCCGTGCATGGCTGATCAGGAAATCACGATCGGGAATACCTGAGCGAATTGCGCGTCGTTTCGCTCGTAGCGCCAGCCGAAGGGACCGATCGTCGATCAGTGATCAGATATCGACCCACTCGATACCGATAGCATCGCAACTAAGTGAAAAAACGTGGCAGACCATCAATTTCTCTAATTACAGCAGTTATAAACCTCGTCGGAGTGTAACGCGGCAGGGTAAATTATGTCTCGCGTTAGCTTTTTGTTTTTCAAATTGTAATCACGTTTTTTAGCGTTCTCGGTTCCGTGCGACACAAATTTCCCAAAATTCTCTACCATTCCAAGCAGCGCTGTAATTCGTTCATTCGCGTGCCGTATTTTACCCGCGCAACAAAAAGATTACTCTGTCCATGAAACACGTGCAACGCTGGCAATCGATGTTATAGAAACGTTGGAAATTATCGGTCATCGAAGTTGCGTAAAAGTCGTGCTGTCCTTCGAGCGCAAAGAAACGAAGATTCGACATTAATAAGCGGAAGGGTCGGTGGCTACGAGAAAGAGTCGAGCGAGGAAGATGACATAACGAAGACACAGTGGTGGACGTAGCGCGATAGAGGCATCGGAGCGCACCGGCGCCCTGCCTTGGCTCCGTTCAGGCGCCGGCGTCACTTCCGCCCTCGCTCCTACTCCGACTTCCTCCAGCGAGTCGGTTCGCGAACGTTTCGCTGCCGGTTCCAGCAACGATCGCGAAGCTACGCCGTGGGACTGGCGTGGAGAAACAAACGGTGGGAAAAGAACGAAAGCCAGAGAAGCAGAAAAGAAAAGGGGAGAGAGGCTGATTTTCGCGTGCACGCGCTAAAATCGCGCGAGAGCAGTTCCAGCCACCGATAAATAAATATGAGACGCACCGGATAAACAGCTCTCCGGTTGTTGATCCTGCCCACTCGCATAAATCAGCGTGGCCAGCGCTTCGGGATTCGACTCGCGCGACCCCGAGACTCGAGCTTCACAGCCTGATGCGCCTCTCGCTGGTGCTCGTGTGTCCCGTCCCATCGATTCCACAGCCGCGCTTTCGAATTCCACGCGATGTCACACAACCGGATGATCGGAACACGTCCACGGACCCTTGGGATTCCGATTTCGTGCGCCCGCTGAAACTTTCCATCGTGTGTTTCGAATACGTCCAAATCGCTTCAACTTTCTTGCGGACGTGTCGACGGCCAACAGGAATTTCTCGCGCCCAACGAAACACTTGCGTGTAACATTCCGCGCGATCACGCTGGAATCGGTAATCTGGCGTTTCGTGAAAAACGGATCGAATATCTATGACGCGCGATTGATTGAACCCGCGGAGGAAGAACGCGGCGTCGTATTTTCTATTTTTTATTGTGTTGAATTAACTGCTTCAAGAAAAACTCTACGTCTTTATTTATGCATATCCGCGACCCTGAATGTACATTACGTTTTGTACAACAAGTAGATTTCTATTTATGTTCCTTGTAGCTTTCAGCTAAAGCTGTCAGCTCAACATTTTTGGCAATGTCCATTTGCTATAGATATCTGAACGTGGTCTCTATCGTTCCGTTGTCTTGTAACGCCCAGAGAATGAGGGTTTGGGTTAGCATAAACTTATACCCTTAATTATTTCGATATACTTTTCTACTACAAATTCATCCACTCGTTCTTCAACCAACCTCAAAAGATTCATGTCGCGCGTACTATACAAAATTGTGTTCTTATCCCTTGGAACATTTCAAAAAATAATGCTCGTCCTACCATCGTAGATAGGATAGAAGGACGTCATGTTATTAGCTTTATGGCAGCAATCCTGTGTACGTCGTATTTTGCGCCAGAAGTAGACGTCGCAATCTCTTCTTCAGGGTGGACGTGGAACTTTCAGGTGTGTCGACGAGGTGCAAAATACTAAAATAGTGTTTGCAACTGACAAACTATCTTCGTTTCAATCGTGTTATTAAAATTCTACCGTTTAATCGAAAAGCATGGGAAGAAGACCCTACAGGTCAACGCGTATTGGGTAAACTCTTCTGAAGACATTGAACGTGATATCATAATTCTGGATCGTTTATGATCAATCTAAATATTGGTGAAATTAAATGAAAAGAGGATCGCAATCTACCGTCGATCTACCATCTGAATTCCATCGATCTCGTGACTCACGTAACCCTTCCTCATTGGATGAAGCGGTCGTCAGTCAGCCTCCCCAAAAAAGGGACAATAATCGAGAGGGTTGGCTCTCGAGATATAACGTAGGAGACGGAGAACGAGGGATGACAAGATTCATAATTTCACGCGAGCTTATTGCTGTCGGTTATTTATCCTCTCGACTCATTTCACATGCAGCTCGCGCCTAAGCGCCGCGATTCTCTTCCGCGCACCGGTTTCGTTCCCCCCACCGGCCTTTCAACGCGTATCGTGCGCCCGTTTTCTCGCCGGATGACTCACGACCAACGATGTCACGACGTAATTTTCAACGTCGACACGATCTGCCCTCTCGCTCGTGCAATTATCAATCGATTACGATCGTTTGCCAGTAACGGCGTACATATTGTTATTGGCAATTTACGAATAATTTCATAAGCAAGCGAGAGGTCAGACGTTGACCACGGGGTTGCTGAGAAACTAGAGAAACGCGAACTTGTCGCCATGGTATAACAACGTTCCTTCCAGACCAACGACAGATTTGGAATTTTCTTGCAATAATTTGCTCTCTACGTTTTTAATCCACGACAGATCACCGGATCTGAAGCTTTGGTACCATTTGCCCTTTCCTAACCTACTTTTGCAACATGTGCGTAACTCCGATCGGACTATGGAAAGCAAACCAACAGTTGCGGAATTGCGCACGACATTACGAGTACACGCAAAGTTTTACAACGTACAGACAAGCGTCATAGGAAGATTAGGATAGTCAGATGCATCCCGGGTACGATCAGCGCATATTGGGGCCATCTTACAGGACCACATTATGCGTCCGGTACTTTATGGTTAAAACCTCACGAAGGTATCACGAAAATTTGCTTGCTCAACTCATCGGAAGATTATTTCTCGACACTGTAACGTTGTAAACGATGAGGAGATAATTGAAGGAGAATCTCGACGAAGGAATAATTCGTAAACAACGTGGATGAAAATTACAGACGATAAAACGAAAGCAGAAAAGGTACAAAAAGAAAGCGTATTGAGATTGAAATTAGCGAAGCTTCGCAACGCCTCGGCGTGAGAAAATAAAGTTGGGATCGTTTGATAAGCGGCAATATCAAGATCATTAGTCCGCGGCGCGATTCTTTGCCGGATAGCGGTTATTTATGGGTGTCCGGCGAAGCGATTCGAACGGTTTCCAGGCAGATTTCGTAGGCCGTATTCGACGACGATACGAATATTCCCGGGCAGTTCAGTGGCCAGATAGGCCCTCCGCTCGCTACGTACTCGCGCTGGAACACGAAGGATAATCCTTGTGGATTATTGCGGTATCACGTGGGTCCATACGTGCTCGCCGGTAGGATGCCCTAGGACGTCGTATTTGTATGCCGTGGAATACACCTACGTGTTTGTATCGTACGGGTTCTCCATGGAAACCCTTGCTAGGGGCCGGGCCTGCTGCGATACCCTAATTCCTAAATCTGTCGCCATAAGTCCTCGTTACAATAAATAACCCGAACGGTGTGTGTCTGGGCTTGCGCCTCCTATTCCTCCGCCGCCTCCTACAGTCTTCTCTTGGGCTACCTTTGGCTAAGCGTACCCCGTACTGCTTACCTATAGTTTGTTCCTCGTAGATCTTTTCTATAAAGAGCGGTGCCATGGACACGTTCACTTTTTACAACGACACGCCGTACGGGACCGGTCGTTTCGACGAAAACGAAGAAGAACAGGACCGTTCGAATAACGTGACGCCTTTGCGTTTCGGATTGTCGCTCTTCTTTGTATATCGATGATCGTCGTTTGTTATATTTTTCAACGATTCTCTATACGTTGTATTTTTTACACAGAGACACGATACGGTTGATTATATAAGAATAAAGAAGGAGTACCGAAGGGAATGAAATAATTGATCGGGTCGGGCAGAAAGTCTCGGCGCGCAGACGATGGAACGCGAATACTTGCTCCCGGCCGTGCAACGAGTAGGCTATCGATGAAGACATAAATTTCCGTTCGCCGCGGACGGATGGCTAAGATGATAAACAGTTAGTAACCAGTTGTGGTTATAACCGAAGAATGAAAATGAATGGAGAAATACGTCATTAATAATGGGTGAATGGAATTTATGCCTGTCGTGTCAATTATATCTTCCTCGTGGCTCATAGAGTTTTGCCTCGGCCAGAGATTTATGATTCGTGTTTCTTGCGCGCAACCGCGCGCGATTCATAATTTCTTAATATAATATCGCGGCTGCGATTCTCCTTTTTCCTTTCTTCTTTCGGCGTACGAGCGCAACGCGGGCCGAGGCCATTGGAATTTCGGCGATTCCTTTGTGACGGCGTTCACAACGCTGAAATTATTTTCCTTTGCGGCCGATCTCTTTTTCCCCCGGGGATACTTTTCCTCGTCTCGACGATATTTGATTTACAGCGTGCAATTACTGCGCTCGGCCGGCGTTGCGCTGCAAAGTCGCGCACAATAGTAAAATAAATGATCGTCGACGGCATTAAAACGGAGACGCGCGCGAACCGATTCCGTAGCGCGCGGCCACCGTTGTCTCCTTCGTTCTTCGCCTCGTCGGGTCGCTGATCGTTGTAGCTCGTTTAAAAAGCGGCGATAAAAAAAAAAAGAAAAACACTTGCCAAGCGTGAAATGATCCGTTCTATAAATCCTAATAAACGTTCACCTGCCCGGTGCAGACGAGCATAAATAAAAGTGGTCGAGCGTTGGAGAGAAGAAGAAGCGCGATCGGTCGCGTTACGCCTATGCGTGCGCGCGCACGATCGACATCGGCGCGGCATCCACAGCGCCCAAGCGCACAGCTTCATCATGGACGCGGAAGAATACAGTGTTTCGTATTTGCTCGCCGGATGCTTGGAGCGAGGCAACGGAGAAATAAATGCGAGGAGATGCAGGCGAAAGATTGATAACCGGATGGAGAATTGCATTTTAAATACGCGATGTAAACAAATCGATAAAACTATTTGTCGAGCGTGGCCGGCACGATGCATTGTTTGGTAAAAGTTGCTCCGTCGGCGGGCTTTTTTTCACCGGCCATATGGCAACAATGCAGGAGCGAAACTTTTGTATCCGTTATCTTCCTTCGCGGCTATAAATTTTTCGCAAGGAACCTCGTGGTAGTCGGATAAATCGTTCGGTAATCGAGCTAAACGACTTTGTTCGAACGCCTGTGCTGCCTGATTATACCGACGATCGCGAGACGCGGAATGACGAACGTTGTAGAAATGTACGCGGCATCGGGTCGCATCACAAAAGTATCGCAAAAAATGAACAATGGCTGGCGAGCTCGATATAAAGACGCGGCGGCCGAACAAAGAAACCAAAGGAAAAACGCAATGGCAAAAGGGAAGCCAAGAAGGAGACTGAAGGAGAAGCGCTGACAAAAAGAGGGATGGAAGGTGGGAGAAAAAAGAAGGAGGGAAGGACGGAAAGAAAGAAAGGAAGAAAGAAGGGAAAAAATAAAGAAACATAGAAAGGAGTAAAGGAAGAAAGAGATATGTTTCGAAAGTGTATGAGGACGAGCCGTTAAGGGGTGGGAAAGATGGTGCGAGGGGGAATCGCCGGGGTAGAAGCAGGAGGGGGAGTCGGCACAGCGGAGGATGAAGGCAGTGGGGGTGTGCATTGCGGATTTATTCCCGCCAACACATTCATCATGGCGGATTTAGCTGAACCCGTAACGCATTGCCGTGGATATATATCTGCTTCCATCCCCTCCACCAGCACTTTCCTCCGACGTCCCTCCTCGCCGTTGCCTCTCATCCCAATTTCCACCCAATCCTCGCCGGTATATCCCGTATTCTGACAAAACCTCTCTTTTTCAATGACTTCCTGACTCTTTTCCTCGATGCGCCCAGGCAAAAGGAACGATCAGCCACCACCGTTTATGATGTTCCAGTTCCGCGTTATGGTCGTGTTACATATGCCCGTGCGGCAACCGTTGCTCCGATCTCTCCCTCTCGACCTGGAATCCCCGTAAAACACTTCCCAATATTTTCCCTCCCCGTGCGATTCCGCGATATAGCGGATTGATGAGACCTGTCCACCGCTCCTGGGTGCTTCGCGATTCGGAAATGATTGATCAACGTGGACGATTTACGAATAGTCCGGGCAAAAACAGTGGCGGCTTTTAAAACGTACGCAATGTCCGCGTCGGACATTGTGCCACATCGTGCGTTCAATCGATAATGTCCGTTGCAACGTCGTTTCGCGGACTGGTAAATCGTCCGATCTTTCGAAAGGAGAGAAAAAAAAAAAAAAATACCTTTGCCACCTATACCGTTTTAAACGCGCAAGCGAATTCTTGCGAATTTTTCTAGGAAACATCGTAAATCCTGCGCGTCCGTAAGAGTGGAAAACAGGCGAACAAAACATCGCGAAAGATCGAGATTTACAAGCTTCGTAAAAATACTCCGCGAATAGGTTCTTTAATGGATCTTCGATGCGTTATCAGCAGCTGATCGCGATACATCATGACGCAGCGTTGACAAACCCCTCCGACCACTCTTCACCCTTCGTCGCTGCCCCTGCTGCGCTGCGTAGATACGATATTACACGGATCGGTATAAATCTATGGCTCATCCATCTACATTTTATCCCGGCAGAACTAGAATACTCGCGCAGGAACGCGCGCGCCGAGACGAGCACAGCGACGCTCTCGAGGGCTTCTCGTGCACAAACACCGTCCAGCCATCGGTCTTTTCTCTCCTCCTTGTGCCCTCGCGCTCCTCCACGCTCGTCCGCTTCCTCCATCGAGACGGTTCGCAAATCCGATCTCCGCGGATCCCTGCGCCAACCCCTTCCCAACTACTTGCCCGTCTTCAACCACCCCTATCGAGATTCCAATAGCGGCCTTATCGAAGGCTTTGTGCGATGAAGGATCGCAAGCCGACGCTCGGCCACTTTCCACGGACCTCTCGATATTTCACCTTTATTATCATATTTCAGGTATTCGCAATCCATTTTTCATCGTAAGAACGTCCCGTTATTAACGGCGTCGCGGGGCCATCTATGCAAGAACGTATTCCCCCGAAGGACGGACCTTCTTGTGTATGTACGCTGATCCCTTCGTCGAGCAAAGAACAGCAATTACTTTGACCCAGTTTCCGTGAAATAGGCGGACACCGTGTCGTTGGAAAAAAAAGGTTTCTCACGGAAGTTTCGTGGAAGCTGGTACGAGACGAGGTTCGAGAGTGCGTACTTACGATCCCTGGCTTACTTCAATTCCATTTTCAAACGATCGGTTCGCTTCAGCTTTGCATTCTCGAACACGTTCATTTGCAAAACCAACGGAAAACGGTGAGCAACGTTCTACCGTCGTTCGTTCTACCGTGAACGAAACAAACGTTCGAAGAAACATCGGCCAACGCCTGGTTTCTCTGCTTTCGGCTCGTTCGTCATTTCCATTCGAGCGTTCGATGCCCGTTGCACGGACGACGCAAGAAACTCGTTGTCGCTGGTTGCCACGAACACCTCGTGCCGCAAGAACGCGTGGACGAATCGAAGGTGGAAAAATTCCACGACGACCGAGGAATGGCGGGGGAGATTGGCTCGCGAGAAAACGATCGGCGAATCGAGTCGTTATCGAGTCGAAAAATCGAGAACACGCGCCGCGAACGGACGTGAAGGCTCACGATGGACTGACGTCAGCGTCGAAAAATCCGCAGTTAGAAATGGCCTGTACATAGGAAAAACTTGCTCCGACCTATTCCCCCGGTGCTCGAACAAAGTGCGATTCACCATAGGACAACAGCTGTTCCGAGCAGCTATTGCGCCAAAGACGAGGGGACGAAACGACGCTTCCCCTTCGTTTGCCTGTCTCTTTCTGGTGCACGCGGATGGCAAAGATGGCTTTCGATTGCTTCGTTCGAAGGAAAAGATATTTCTACTCGAATTTCGTCGCTGACGAATGCGTTTGTCAGGAAGTTCTAAAATCGTTTCCCTTGTAATGGATCCACCAACGAGTGCGTTTGTTGACGTTTTAACGCGTTCATAGTTGCTTCCGAAATGTGTCCGTTTGGGGTGCTGAATCATGGCTTCGGTGGCCGCCATAGCAATTCACTCACGTTCTATGCGTTCGTCAATCTGATTCGTAGCGTTAGATCCAACAAAGTCAGTTAATTCCTGCGATGATTAAAAAAAAAAAAAAGAAAGAGAAACGTTCGGAAGAGTTAAAGCGAAAGGAAATGGCGCATCGAGTATCGAAATCTCGTATACTGGACACTTTCCAAAGTTTGGCTCGAAGTGAACGCCGTTACCGAACTTTTTATCATTTTGTACATTTTATGTTTGTTATTTGCATCTTGACTTTACTTGTTTCGGACGTCGCTGATGTTTTTGTTTGAATTTTTCATCTGTTTGAATATTTATCCAGTACGTACAATTCTGTTTCGTCTATATTATTTCATTTGTTCGTCGATATTGTTATAAATCTGTGTGTAATTTATTCGAGGAGAAACGCGTTGCCACGAAGAAACGCATCGTCGCAAAGGGGAAGTCGGTGATACGCAAGAAAGCGAGACAAACTGCCAACTTTGTTCAGTCAACTTTCATACGAAGCGAATTTCATCTAAAATTGTTCGTCCCTTTCGCTCGTCGTTTTTACAAAATTCCGCAACAAATAGTCGCTGATATAATTTGCAAGAGATCGAGCCAACACCGTCGACCATATACGGCGGTGTCCGACGAGGAAGAAGATTGATCGAGCTGGCCGAAGGTGATCCACAACGGTTTAATAGAAGCAGCACCTCGTTGGTGATTTCGGCGAAAGACGAATTGTCGCGGTGGGATGGCAAGAAAGAGGAGGGTCGGTCTAAATCGCGCTAAAACGCGATGCAAATGCCGGGGCCGATGAATCATTTGTAAGTGCAATTTGAAATTACATTAGGGAGATGGGTGGATTGGCGCGAGCTCGAGCTTTATACGGAAATACGAAATCCAGCGTTTCTTGCGTGGACGTGGGGCTGATAAGTTATACCAAGTTGCCGAACGCGAGAGATTTCTTTCCTTTCTTTCCGCGAAGTCCGGTTTCTTCTGGTGGCACGGAAACGTGGCAACGGTATACACCTTCAGTGCGCCGGGACGCGGCTTCCTACGGCTTCTTAACTTCTGCTTTCGTCATCAAAGTTTCATGAGGCACCCGAATGATACGTCGACAAAGGAAGAAAAACTTGCCTGGAAATTACCCGCGCGTTGGGGTCCCCGCGACGAACCTCGCAGTCGAAAATCAGCACTGAAGAAACCAACAGGAAAGAGGTTGAAGGGATGAACGTGGGAGAGGAAGGAGCGGAAGGCTAGAAAAAGAAAGAAGAAGGCGGAGATCCCGACCCAAATCCGAGAGACGAGAAAACTTGGCTCGTCGATCAGTCGGCGGAAGGAAGGAAGTTCCGGTACGAGGACCACCGCTCGCCTTCTTGTGTATCTTTGATACCTCTCTCCACTATCTCGTGTCTACGTTGCCTTTTCCGCCAGCTCATTTTCTTTATTTGCAAGCCAGCCGAGATTCTTCGTGCTGGAATCGAGTCCCGCGTTCGATTGTATCGCCCTTCGCTATAGACGCCACGCTAGCTGGGAAACCGCCGAGCCAGACCGATCGAGAAATTTCAGACGAACGGCCAAAACTTTCGCCAACGAGTAATCGTAATATTTCTTTTTGTCGAGGTTATTAGACGCACGTGAATACAAAGGAACTCTATAGATATATAAATCGTAAGGTAGAAAATATAGATTTTAACACTGAAGCGTAAATAATAAAGGAGGACTATGATATGAGCTGATCCTGACTGAAAACCCTGAAGCCGTCGTCGCCTGTCTACAGTTTATGGTCTGCCTTCGTCCCAATCTTTTGTCTGTACGCCGTCGATGGCATCGGTGCTTGAGACAATTAAAAGACCATACGTATAGTTTTCTCAGAAGCGTGGCGACCAATTCAACACCTTTGCCAACCTGCACCGAGTTCAAACCGCGAATTACACCGTATGGTTCTACGTCATCGAACTTGGTGTCGATAACTTCGACTAGATTCCAGGTGAATCGTAAAATCCCAAAACGGGAATTTTTCCATTCCCGTTTCACCTTCGTTGGGCTTCGTGGTAGGCGACGAGTCTTCGTGCTGTCGTGGCAAAGGTGGCGAACGGACGTCATCGTATATTCGTAGAGCGACATAGCCGAGATTCGGAGAGTCGTCGTGAGGAATCCGTGGCGCAATACGTAGCGTGGGGATTGTTTAAATCATTTTCCATCGGACAGGACAGGGGAAGGGAGCGAAGATTCCACGAAGAGGAGCGAAGGTCGGTCGCGCTTAGCCGCGTCGGCGACGGGCGTCGCGTCGTATCTCCGTCCGGCCATCAGCATTTTCCAACTTGTCTCACGAATTCCCTACCGCGTGCTCCCTGACGTAAGTAACAACATATATAAAAGTAAGTGACTCGGCTCTCTCGCGAGGCGGTGATGCAGGGTCCTGCTATCTGCGGAGTCTATCGGGCAGTAAACAGCAAGCGGCAGATAAGGCAAGAGATATATTATAGACTCGCTGGTCGTCGTGGCGGCGTACACGGGACGAGGACCGGCTGCTAGGTCTCCCAGCCGGCTAGCTAGCAGAGTGCCGGGGAGCTAGCTCGCCTCTAGAAAACGCGCCACTAGCACCCAACCAGTCACAGTCTCTAGCTCGAGTTCCATCGTGCTCTATATATTTTTCTTCGCTCTCCTTCCTCCGGCTCTCCACCTGCTCCTTCGCCGATATCTTTTTCCTTTCTTTTCTTTCTTTCCTTCTTTTTCCTTTTTTTTTTTTTTTTTTTTGAGCCTCGCCTCGGTAAAAACGCCAACGGCGTCTGAATAGTCGCGCGGAGGACGGAAGTCAGTTTGCAAGCCAAGCATGGGGCGGCGGCGCCGAGCTACCCCTTATTTTCATCCTTCTTCGTCGCTAGCTGCACGAGTAGCTGCTCTCCTCCTCATCCTCCGACACACACCGTCGAACCATTCCCAACCCCTTTCTTCCTTCTGCCTCTTTCCTCGTTCTCCGTTACCACGTTCCTCCGTCCCTCTTCCTTCTTTCGAGGGAAGCGACGGCTTTTCTTTCGCTCCTCCGTCGTTTCCTTCTTTCCTCCGCTAAAGTCGCCGCCTCTCGATGCTCGAATGCTCGATGCTACAATACATCACGTACACGTTGTTGCCGGTACACCTTCTTCCTTCCTTTTTCTTTTCTCCCTCGATCCTCCTCAGCCCCGTCTACACGAGCCCACGGCCGTCCTCTTCTCGTTCTATCACCGGACCGATATCGCTTCCTCTTCGTCTACGTTCTCGCCATCCTTCGCGGTGGCACGGAGTCGCGTTGTATTCGCGGCGCGTTCATCCCTCCATCGTGGCAGACACGGAAACGCGCGCTCCGCCGCCACCGGAAAATTTCTTCGGCTCTCGATTTTTGGCAAACTGCCGCTCTCGCCTCGAGCACCATTCTGAATTCCAAATTCGCGAGATTCTACGTGCGATTACGCGATACGAGCGTCACGTTTATTAAAAGAAAAGAACTTTAACACCGTGCAGAGCAGCAGAGTTTTATCAGCGTCTTTGTACCGTCTTTCCTCTTGCTCCTTCAATTTGCAACGTTTCATCGTTGTTTTGCAACAGCCTGTGCGTGTGTAACGAAACACGGCCAACTTCAAACACTTCGACATATTTTTTGAAAAACGAAAGAAGGCTGAATAGAACGTATCAAGCGGTTAGGGCGTTTAACGAATCATTTTTTCCAAGCTTCTAAATAATTTCTCGCTTTTCTAACTAGCGAATAAGAATAGCGAGGATCATTGAACGCGTACCAACAAGGATATACAACCGCGAAGCCTGCAATGAGTTGACTGTACGCGCATTCGATGCCTCGGGTTGCCAGTAAAATAGCCCCAAAAGCATTTGAGTGGGTTGGCCCGTTGTTTTCAAGGAATTAATCGAGGAATTATGTTCTGGATGCAGCGATTCCTCATACTTTAAATGTTTTTATCACAGCTTGCGTCCCGAACATTGTGAAAATATGCGGGAGTACTGTAATAAATAAGCATAATCAAGAATTTATCAAAATTATTTGTAACGCTTTAATATATTAATAAAAAGAAACGATATTAATGTTAAAAATATAGAGCCATTGAAGTCCTTTTTGCGACTCTTTTACACCATCAACCCGAAGCATCAGAATGCACATACAGCCGTCTCGTTCGCGATTTCCCAGTTCCTGCCATCTCCTTGCAAGCGTTATGGTGTCTCGATTCTCATGGCCGACGGTATACCATCGACACAAAAGAATCTCGAGGGTAGAAAATGGACGTGGCGCGGCACCGACGTCGCAGGGGCGTGCAGAAGTCGCAGCGTGTCGAAACGTTTGCGTTCCAGTCGCGGGATCGAATTTCGTCACGGCCCGCGGCGGTCGTAGCGCTTAGAAATTATTAAACGCGTCGGGGAAGGGTTGGCCTTTATTTCTGCGTTAGCCGAGAAACGGTGGCAGGCGGCGACGAGGCGAGTTATTATACCGTTGTCAGATACCATAGCACCCTTGGTCGATCTGCATAACCATCACCGCGCGGATGTTTCCCCTGCAGGGCCATCGGCGCGCGCGACCTCCGCACTCACAGCCCTTTTCCACCGCTGGAAACCACTCAATAGAGGCGCGACCATCAGCCAACCACAAAAGCGATTACAAATTAACGTGGCGCTTCTTCGAGTTTATTACGAACGGGCCGCCATATAAAGCCGATTCCCCTTCCGCGTTCTACGGCCGCCTCCCTGGGGGCCGACTACAATTATCGTGCCTTTTGTTTCGCAATCGCCGCGTCTCCTCTTTTTCCCTATCCCGGGGGCGAGTGAAATTCCGCTTATTTTTCAACCTGCTCCCCTGTGTCGAGTTTACCGGGACCGGCGAGGTACCCATCGCGTCTCATCTGCCATTTTCGCCCCGTGAATCATTGCTCGCGCTGCTTGAATGCGAACGAGCTCTTAATCATCGAGACGCGAGAACCTTTTCAGAGAGTATTCAATGTAAACGTGGCCTGTTGGACTCGAGAGGATGGTAACCATGCTTTGAGAGTTAATTATAGGTTGTGCTACTGCCTGTACTTGCTCCACTAGCGTGTGGGTTTATGGCGTGTACGATTCTTGCGACGAACAATCGAAGCTTAATTAGATCGATAATTCCTCTTCATTTTAAAGAGCCATAATTCACCTTTGAGCTTTGCCGAGGTTGGAAAATTCAAGAAACAGTTTCCCGTCTTTTAAAGGCACCGAGCAACGTGCTTAGTTTTTTCACGCGTTGAAATTTACAGTGGCAGGGCAATAAACTTCAAGGACGAACCTGACAACCTAGGACCTTGCTTTAAGAGAATTCTAAGCTAAATCCATAAGATCTGTAAGATTCCGCAAGGTTCTAGAAGATATACTTTCGCTTCGAGGGAGCTCGATATTCCTGAAACGTTTGCTCGATCGGACGCGGAACTTCTTTCAACGCGTCAAGTCTCGCGGCAATTGCCGAAGAAGTTACAAGACACAAAGATCGTCTTTCTTTCGAGACTCTTGAGATCTCTGATTTTCGATTCGAACGCGTTATCAAGCAACTGCACTGGCAATCGGTCGAGCGAAAACTTTGAGTCTCGGCAAATATCAGAAGACATTGATCGAAGCATCGGAAGGTCATTGATTTTGGAAAAACCAAGGGGCGGAGTGTGGGCGATCGTTGGACAAAGAATTCGGAAAAAACGAACGCAAGCGTAGAAGTAGCCGGCAAAAAGCTACCACCCGCGCCGCCGTAGATTTACGATACCCTTCATTGGTTCCACGCAACGTTGGAAACGAAACGGGGGCCACCGAGTCTCGACCTCTATTTCGCCTTTATTTCGCCTTTATTTCCCAGGGACAATGAGGTACCGTATTTTTTTTTTGTCCTTCTTCCTCGCCCGTCCGACGCTGAGATAAAGAAGCTAAATGCGTGACGGGACGGTCGGCAGCGTTTCCGCAAACATCTTCGACCGACGTGTACCGTTAGGTCACGGATTGTTACAGTTTCGGGAGCACCGTGCGTGCCCCGTTTTACTGATCTACGGTTTTTAAGGAATCCCGACACGAAGGGCCGATCTGCGTGCGACGGAAATGCTTTCGCACTAATAGCCGAGGTCAACCAGGTAAAACGACGTTGGACTGTGTTACCATTGCGTAACAGAGCAGGTATATCTTGAATTACGTACCTTCCACGACGATCTTTAAATATTCAAACGACAGTTTTTTCTTCAATTTCAACGCCTGAGAGATGCATAGTTCTACGTTGACTTTACAATCAACAACAGTACTTTACGTGTTACAACTAAATGCAGATTTTATACAACTGTCATCATTTTTCCTTTTTTTTTTTTTTTTTTGTGTCGTTGGCAGGTAATAAAACGCGATATTTTTTACATGGAAACGTAAGAAAAAGTGGTAGAGGTTAACCGCGGTGGCAACGATGATAATTCAAACTGTCGTCGTTTAGCGGAAAATGAGGGAAGCAAAAAAAAAAAAAAAAAGAAGAGCTTGGAGATATCTTGCGAAAATATCGGTGTCATTCAAAATTCAAGGCTCCAGGGAACGCGCGTCCCATCGGTTAGTGAATCAGGGCGAGATAAAAATACTGCTGTGCGGAATACACGACAGCTCGAGGTCAACTTTTATTGCCAGGTAAATCGCGGGTTGCTCTATTTTCTCTTTGTCACGACCTGGGTCTTCTACCTAGATCCAACAAGTTCACGAAATTTTCAACGTCGCCAACGTTGTATTATAAGAAAGTTTAAAACGTTGAACCTCGGACGTCTTGTAAACGAGACCTTGGCAATTATAACGAAAAATAGCCTCATCTTTATACCGTAAAATCTACAAGGATTATTACTACCTTGTCTGGCTGGAAAGGACACGGCTTTCCACCTGCTACGAACTCTGTACGGAACAAACGCTTTATCATGATTTATACGCGTAGCATTAGCCGAGCTAAGCGTACGAGTATAAATAAATCTGATTTCCAGAACCACCGCGCGTCGTTAATGAAAACGACATACGAAACAACGTAAGTTCCGACGAGCTGTTATTTCGATGATTACGTATTCAAAGCAATCAAACATGTAGAAACTACGTCGCTCGACTCCATAAATTGAAAAGTTCAAAGAAAATAGTAACAACATTACCAGCGCTATTTCTTAAATCCGTCTTACAATTTACTGCTATTTATCTTGTAAGTAAATTTATTGAAACGAATCGCTTCTTTCTCAGAAGCTAGACATTAAACATGCACATATGTAATGAAATTTAGAAAAAAGTATAATTAAGTAGTTTAGCTATTGATACGCTCATAGGTACACAAAGTCCTATGAATTCACACACGACCAGCTTCAACGTACACAGTCTTCGGATGTTTCATCCGTCAGAACGACACTTCGTCCAACACACGTGCGTCGTAACCATAGCCTAACGCGTTGACGCCGGCGCCGATATTCATGGTTTTTTCCGTGGGGCGGCGCCCGAATTCGCCGTCCGCTTCGTGGGGCGGCGATGGGTCACGTTAGACTGTTCGACACGACAGCAATTTTTCAAATTCGACGTCAATTTATAGCAAAATTACAAAAGCTGTACGATTCCTGTTGGGTTCAATGGATTCCGTGGACTTCGACTAATGCGTTCATATGCAAAAGTTTGTCAATATCGATTTGCATATATCTGTAAATGTTAAGAAAAGCCGACGGGACCAGCTTCGGCCCTGATTTTCTACTCTTTTCGATTTTTCTCAAAAGGTAGACGTCTCGCGCGAATTCTGAACATCGCACGCAATTCTGTGAACATTTTTCCATAAGAAACGTTGATAGCGCGAGTCAACAAATTTTTCGATTCCGTACAGGAAAAAAGAATAGTCGTGCATGTCCGTCGGAGAACAACGGCGCGGGTAAGGAACACGCACGACGAAAATCGTGTTGGGTTACGTGAAATGGACTGACAAAAGGTCGGTATGTATGCTAGCTGCTTCCAAAAATCATAGGTGTGTTATTGTTCGGGGGAAAAATAGTAAATTGAAGCCAGACACTGTTCTTTTTTATAACGATGCTAGAAAGGGGTTGATCTATCCGATCAGACGTCGTCCTATTATAGTTGTTTGCGCGGAACCATAAAATGGTATAAAAAAATCGTAGTGGAATTAATACGTGGGACTTGCCTCGTAAATGCGCGGTATGTGCATAGAAAATGGGGTACTAAGGATATTAAAATTTTAAAATTTCGCGGAGAAATTATTTACCATCTTTTCGATATAGCGAATGCCCACAGAGAAGAAACGCCAAGCGAAAATGAAGTGCTGCCCAAAGAACGATCACGTTTGCTGCAGTCGTAGGAAGGGCCCGCGAGCAAAACGAAACGGCGGTGTAAAGAAAGTTGTAAACGCATTTCCAGAATAAAAGGTGGAGAGTATGCCGCGAGAAGAAGCAAAAAGGTAACGACATATCGTGATCGTTGTAAGAGCCAGCCGGCACTCTGCCTGACTTGTTTTAAAAAATTGCGCGAAGCAAGGAAATAATTGCGTTAAGCTTATAATATGGAATTCTTGCGTTTTTACCGTTGTATGTCTGCTTATAATGTTGGGATAAAATAGTATAAACCTGTCTCACACTACCTATTTTGTGAAATACACGCGTGACCCACCGCCGCCCCTCGGGACAGTCACGTGTGACCCACCGGTGGGTCGCGGCGGCATCAACGTGTTAAATCAAGAAAATGTACATCGAGGGATTAGCGAAGAAACCACGAGTGATACATTTCTCTCTGTTTATTGGCAATATCTCGCGATATTTGCCCGAGTCGTCTTCAAAAGCAGAAGCCATCGGTTGCGCTGTGCGGAATAAACGTCGAGGAAAGGGCAATGCATCTCGCGACGCCATTAGCCGATAACTTAATTCATAATTGAGTTCTGGCGGTGTAACGAACACTCTGCGGCCAATATAACGTTCAATAATTCTAATAATTCGCCGGCTTGGATGCGAAGCCAGATCTGTGGCAGGGCTCGAGGGAAAACCGAGGTGGGGGTGAAGGGCGGTGGGAGGTGGTAGGGACCGTAGGGTGAGAACGTTTTCTGGAGCCGTGCCGAGCCTCGAAAGTGGGAAGCGGAACCAAGATGAGACGGGAGAAAGAGAAGAGACAGACCACGGGTTGCCGAGGCGAATAGAAGAGAGGACGAAAGGGAAGGAAAGGGTGAGCAAGAGTGCGGCACGAGACGAGGGGGAACGGTGGATAGGAAGAGAGGAGAGAGAAGAGAAGAAGGAATAGGTGGAGGGAGGGTATGGGACGAGGAAATGGAGGGAAGGCCAATTAGAGGGCGGGAAGATTTATCTACGGACGACGGGTGTGCGGATAGTAAGGGGTAGGTCGGTCTCCTCTGCCTAGCGCGCTTGTATTATTCCTTAGTTGGACAACCCCGTCCAAGACAACGACGTGGTCCAGCTGCTATCGACTACATCGGTTTCTAGCCGGATTGATAGTCGCTAATTTTTCAACTCCGCCCACGGACTTACCGCGTTTGAGAAATTTTCAAATCACCGGAAAAGGACCATCTACGTACGTCGGTATCTGTCGGGTCCATTGATTCTCTACTTTGGATGTAGCGGGAGAAGCGAACTGCTAATTCAGATACAACGTACTACGTTCTAAGTTAGACTTAGAAGTTCTAAGGATTACGGGTGACAGCAGTGGTCGACGTATTTTATCGGAAAGTGTCAGGAATTTTAAAGCTACCGGACAGATTACGGGGGTGGCAGGGATTCGAGAACGGGATAGGGATGGCGACTCAGCTGTTTAGAAGATAGGAAAGACAGATTTCAGGCGAAATATATCGTAATCTTCCTCGCGTATAAATCTTCCACAAGCTGCATCGATCAACTCCGTGAATAAGGAGAACCGATGATATTATAAACGCAGTTCTTTTTTAAAAAATCTACCTTACGATGTACCATTGTTTGTACCATCTTACGGAAAAGTAAGTCGTCCGTTTCGCGACGATTGAATACGAATCGTACGCTCGCGCAACGAAATTAAGACGTTAGTGAAAAATCGAGCTGATGAATTCGACGCGCGAGAGGCTCGTGCGGTGCAAGAGAAATATTAAATTCGATGGCAACGATCGGAAGACGTATCAATAACGACAACGAGGAACATTCCGAACGAGAAAGACGTAATATATCATCGGTGCATCCTAACGAAACGTCAGGTTGGTTTGCGACGATGGAGGAATAAAATACGCGGCACGCGTCGTCCGAGTGTCGGAATTTATTCGGTGGAAATCGAAGGGCGACGCTCTCAGAAATAACAAGCCCGGCCAGAGGACGGTGCGCGGCGTGGTACGAGCAGTTATTTAGCCGGGGCGTTAACTAACCGGCCGCGACCAGGGACGAACATTCTTCATCGACGGTTTCGTGCCGCGGACCCTTCCGGCGGCGACACGAAGTGGCGAGATACCGTTCGTGGAACGGCAGTGCCGCTCGTCGTCGCCGCTTAAATTATTTTAATAAGAAGCCTTGACATCTTAACTGCCCGGATAGGCAGATCAAAGAGTCTACCAGGTGATGTCAGTTCCTTTCAGTATTTACACGGAAAACAGAGCGGTCCCTGGACGTACACCAGAGGAGAATCGCGTTATCTTGGGTAGACGATACTCGGAACCGAGGCTGGTGCGTCAGCCTCGACATTTTTATAGTCGGCCGCACGAAATTAGAAAGCGGCCCGATAAAAATATGTCCCATCGTTGGAAAATGCCGACTATCCGCTTCCTCCCGATGAAACGCGGAAAACAAAGTAACTCGCACCGTTGAACGCCACGATGTTTCTCGGGCTGCGTCCTCCAACACGTTCCGGCAATCTTTTACACGGCCGTATCGGATAGACGTACGAGATACGCCTACGACAATAAGACGCGATATTTCCTTGTTCATTTCTTGCGTAGCGAACTCAGCCACATTGCACGAACCGTGCAAACGCTCTGTTACTATGCCTGACGTCGTCTGACCGAGGATATCGAAGATCGATATCGTGGTATCTCGCGAGAATGAACGCATATACGACGCAAGTGTAAAGAGGCATTCGTTGTACGCGTTTCGCGATTCGTCGCCGTCTCGCAGAGGAACCTAAGGCCACGTTCTGCCTCTCGCATCGACAGTTACAACGGCGAACTCGGACGAGCTCGATACGTCGAAGCAACGAAATAAATCCTTATACTAAATAACTTGTAACTGAATAGATAGCAGCGTGGCTTTCAGACGCTTCGCTAATGTCGAAATGTCCTCCACCTTCGTCTATGACCCGAAGAAGAGAAGAAAAGAGATGCATGTTGGCGATACGTGGCGGTACATGCGAGGCGAACGGAGTTCGAAAATCTGCGCTGCTTACAGGGAAATAATACGGAATAGAGCGAGAGTTACGAGCTACGAACGCTTATTTCGAACGCGCGTGTGTTGTTAGCGCGCCGTGTAATATCAGCGGCTGCAGAAGCAGCAGCGGGGCTAACAACGGAACAGCGGCAGGCGGCGGCAACAACGGCGGAACAACGACACACAGCTCGTCTCTCGGTGGCTCTCTCGCCGACCGACCGACCGGCCGGGCCGCAGTTCGTTTCCGTGTTGTTACATAATACACGCTGCGGTGCGGTTACGCGGATGAGGGATGAGGTGTTGCGTTGCCTAATAACCCCCCTCCGCAACCATCCCCCGTGCATCCCCTAGCCGTGCAACCTATTCCCACACCCCTTCGAGCGAGCAAGACACGCTCACGGCCGCAACACGCGGAGAAAGAGCGAGGGCAGCCTGCGAGATCACACCGACCCGCCTCGGCCCGCGCCACGAGCACGCTGCCGGAATACGCTTAAGCCGAAAGAGGGAGTCGGCCACCGCCGGCTCTTCGTGTGTGCGTCAGGACATACCGAGCTTCTCTCTGCTCCGCTTCCAAATACACGTACACACAGGTAGGAACGGAGGAGCGTGAAGTAATTATATGAGGGCGGAGCACGCTACGACTCGTCTACACCTAGCGCATCCGTATCGCTCGGTCGGAACGGCTAACGCGTCTGCTAGGAACGTGAGAATCGTGCATCGGTATTTTGCCCTTCAACAACCGAATGTTCGTTGCCGCAGAATCTGCCGGCGCGTCTCGCGTGCGAGCGAGATTAGGGCCAGGAGATTTAAGGATCTACGGTGTTTTGGAAATTTTTCTTACGGCGCGAGCAAAAATTTCTATTGACGGAGAACCTTTGGTTCGCGCGCTTGCATGCTACCCATCGATTCGTTGATACACTTGCGGAGCAAAGGAACATTTCTTACACCATAGTTTTCCAAATAATAATATCGTAGCGGCTCGTCAGTTAGATGACCATTCAAATAACGTTGTCGCTTCGCCTCGGAGTATCAAGATCGTTAGGATACACGTAATGGAGGAATTAATAAACTCCGACCGTCGAACAAAGACGAATTTCAATTATAGTATAAATAATAATAATAATGATAGTATAACGCGATCGCAAGGAAATGAGTTACGGTCAGTCGTCGACCAGTTATCAACGATCTAATTAACGAGTCATTAGCGATCCTATTTTACGACTTATATACCGTCTTAGCGAGTCGGTTAATGTCGGTTAATTAAATTGCATAAACCTCTACAATATTAATGAATTGACGAGTTACGATATACTTTGCGGGTTGTACGGACGTTCCTTTTATAGTTTCTCAATTTTTTGTCAAATGGGACGATCAGATAGCTGTCCTTTTCTGGTACATTCTGATCTTCTCTCACCTCGATCGGTTCTGAAAGTTGCGACCTAGCGTGTAGGTGGACATTTGTCATCCGCAAGTTCCGTAGATCTAAATGATTCCAAAGATTGTAATTTAAATTTTCAGTATCGTGTAACTCCGTTTCTCTTCTATTAACAGGTATCTCGTTGTTGTTCGTGTTATCCACAGTTTTGATTTAGGACCTTTTTCGGCATTTTTCTGAGCCATTTTTATACGATCGTTACAGAGACAAGGTTTACTTATTGTTGACGCCCGTAACACGCAGCAAACAAGCTAGTATTTCTTACTGTTAATGCGTCTCCATTGGACAACTGCTCTCAACATTTCCGACGATAATAAATAGAGCTTTTTATTACTTCGTCGTTAGATATACAAGGAAAACGGAATTCGTAATGCTTCGCTCATAAGAGCGCGTATTTTTCCTCATTTCTCGGAACACATTCGCGTCAGACGATGCATACATGTATAATGGAAATTTTCTATTGCGCGTGCACTATGTCACGCCATGGTATTACGTAAATTGAGATCGAGAAGTTTTTTGATCGTCGGGAGGATTTGTCACGATTCAACGACGCGACAAAGCTTGTACTTATATTTAAAAAACTATCTGTCTACGTTAAAAATGAATTTTAAAAAAAAGTTATTCGCGTCTTTGTTTATAACTTTCTCCAAATCGCGCGAACGACCGACAAGATCCTTTACCGGATCTTCGCCGATTACGGGAAACAACTTTTGTCCGGAAGCTCCTTCCCTATCTCTGCTGGACCAACTTTGCGAGTTACAACGGAAGATCGAAAAACAGTGGAATTCTCAGGGATCGATTTTAACCCCCTTGGGGTGAATTTGCAGCAATAAAAATTGCCTCGAGTATCTTCCGTTATAACATAAATTACGCCTTTCCACTAATCTTCATAGTTGATAGTTATTTTAATTACTTTTTGATCGTCCCGTATTGCCAGGATGATCCATCTGTCTGCGAGAATCCATCATTTCGCGGAATACGAAGAAGAAAGAGGATCGGCCAAAAGGGGAGAAGTTATACGTTTAAGCGGCTACATCTATATAAAGGGATGGGGGCTTACTGGGATTCAATTACCGCAACGTTTGCGAAGCACGCTATTCCCACACCGTGGAAGGCGCTACCCTTCGAGCTACGCGCAGCCTCGCCGCCACCTTTCCATTTCTTCAAGAACGAACAGGTGCTCTCGCGTCTGCTGTAAATTGCGCCCCTGTAATCCGAAGTAAAGCGGTCGTTTTATCCGCGCCAAGCCGAGATGGATGCGCGCTACGTCTTTCGGTAATAGGTCGCGCTTACGCAGACGAGGCTTTCCATCTTTGATGGAAATCTCGAGGGTCCTTAAACCTCGCCCAGCCACCGTATCCATCGTTCGAACCGCCTTGTCTTTTCGCCGTCTTATTTACTCGAAATCGCTCTTTAACGAAACGTAGTGTAACTCGCGTGGAATTTCTTCAGAGCAGAGAAGCTACTCGAGTCCCTTGAGAACTGCACGATTTCCGATGAAAAATCGTTCTTGGCGTTTCTCGAGTCCTTAGAAAAATGGAAAACATATTTCTAACTGATACTTTTGTATAATTTAGAGGCGTCAAAGTCCAAGGAATTTAAGTGTCTGTAGTGCGAGCTATTTTATCGTAACCGAAGCGAGTTTGGCATTCATGAAGAATCGTACCATGCTCGCGAGCTTTCCAAAGTTCAGTAACATCGACAGATTGGCGACAAGGCAGAAGCTAGCGGGACTGACATTTTAAACGGAAAATTGAAGTTCCAAACGCAAGGAGCATTTTCGTTCCTTCGTATTCTCATCGAAATATCTATTCCATCTTGACCTATCGTTGCCGTGCGTTGCCATAGAAGAAGCTGCCCTGAATTATTACAAAGAGCCCCAAGGAAACACGGGTCGAATGCCTGCTACATTCTCATCAGCCCCTAAGTTTTACTGGTACATGCGACGGTAGAATGTGGAAGAAGCAAGAGGCCGGAAAACGATTCGCGTTATCGGATGACGAGGAACACGGGGATGCCTGGACGCGATTAAGAGAGTGGCGAAGCAAGGAGGGCGCGATGCGTGAGGTCACTGGCAAAGTAGAGGCGAACGGATCGACGCTGGCCGGCGTTTCGTTCGGGTTCGAACGTAGGTACATAATTCATCGAGCGTGCACCATTGTCGGCAGCTTCATTAATACAAATGGCGTCTGGTGAATTCTACCCCGACCACACCCCGCGTCGTGCACGATAGTAACAAGGGCGTGTGGGTGTATAAGGCTAGCGGAGAGCAGGCAGCAGCAGCCGGCGGCGGTGGCTCTCGCTACCGCGGTATCATCCCCCGAGCGTATAGCCGAACACACGCTCTCTTGCTCTGTGGCCGTCGCCACCCCCGAGAGCCAGGACGACGTCGGGACGCGCGGACATATTTTTCCAGCGCTTGTCGACTTTCATGAGGGCGTCTTTCCGCAATAACATATTAATATCCCGGAGCATCGCGAGACTTATGGGCTGCCGTAGAAAGCTCGACCCTGGATCAACGCAACGCCCGTTAAGGCGGTTCCACGAAGAAGCCGGGGACACCGGCAGGACGTCTCGAAGCGCGGCTTAAGCGTCGTAAAGCAACCGTTGCACGTTCAGCCCGGGCGGACACTGGCGGGTTATCGGCCAGGAATTGACAACGATTCCAACAGCGAAATATCTTCCTCGTTTTACCAACTACCCTTAAGTCGTGTCCCGAATTTATCGCCGGGATCGCGGTCGATCTTCCTCTTTCTTTCTTTCTTTCTGCCTGTGCTCTCTTTTATCGCGTTATGTAACCGCGGAAGCGTCGTTACGTAATCGAAAAGGATGAGACCACGGTATGTGTACGGTATAGACGATCCCCGTGCACAGAGTTTTCATGTTACATTTGCGATGATAATGAGAACGTAAATAGCAAGCCCTGCTTCGGACAAAAGTTTCGATCGATGATCGAGGACAAAAGTGGCGCGTATACGTATGTATATGTATATATATATTGTACATTCAGTGGAGAAAAATAAAAAAAAAAGCCACCGGAAATAAAGCTGTTAGTTTTCTGTGGACGACAATGGAACGGCGCATACGGTCATGGGGGCGGGAAATATTACGGGAAACACGGATCGCCGGAAGGAGGAATGCAGGAGATTCACAGATGGATTGGTACACGGCCAGGGCCGCAGGCAAAAAAGCGAAAAGACGCATGATCAAGTTTACATCGCATTTATTTTGTTCCTTTTTTTTCCTTAGTAATCGTATAATCAAGGTAATATTACAATAGCGTTCAGAACAGCAACCGCCCCTACGAGAAAGTCTCCGTTTCTTCGTTTACAACACGTTTACAACGCATAGGCAGCAGGTGCGGCCCTGGTCGCTCTCGCGGGTTACATACAATCAGGATCCAAATTGGTAAAACAATCGATATCCCTAATATGTTACAAAAGAGGATGCTGCGTGTTTTGCCTTGTGCGTTCTCCGTTTCCTTTCTTTCTTTCTTCTCGCCACCATCGGAAAAAGAAATTACAGAAAAAATGACGACGACGACGATGATTGCGACTACCACTACGCATGGATAACGCCTACCCCTATAAGATATAGGCCTACTCGCCTAAAGAAAAAGAAAGTCCGTTATTTTAAAACGTTACAGCACAGCAGAGCGACGAATGCATTCTTTCTATATTCGTATATGTAATATATATAATTTTTTTTTGTTTTTGTTTTATTATTCGTTTCAACGCTCCTCGTTCCGCGTTTCCTTCTTTCTTTTTTTTTTTTTTTTTGTCCTTTTTAATCAGTATTTTTTTCTTTTTCTTTCCATTCTTCCCGTTTTCACCGAGATCCACAAAATAAATAATTATTAACGTTACATTCCTCTTAGAAATACTGCGTTTACCTATTACTCTTGCGTGTCTCTTAGCGGCTATTCGTATACATTCATTAACTAGAATAGTTGTTTTACTTGCTTAGGATAGCGCCACGCACACTTCGTGTCTGGGTAGGCGTCTATAGGTACTAGGTAGGTACGTACAATGTAATAATCTTCGGAGTTTCGTTCGATTCTGTTGCTTGAACCGAGAGTCAGGAATCGAAGCGATTCGCGTACAGGTGAGGAAAGAGAGTGAGGGAGGGAGAAAGAGGAAAAGAGAGAGAGAGAGAGAGAGAGAATTACAAACGAATACAGCGAAAGAAAAAGGAATAGTACGAATATGAAGGAATTTGTTTGTATCTTTTAACTTCATTCCTCTTCTTTATTTTTCTTTTTCTCTTTTCTCTCTTAAATTGATAATCGACGTATAGAGGGAAAAAGCTACGTTCGACTCGCGAGACGAACGCGCGTGCCTCGTACGTATCCAGCACACCGCGCATATCGCATAAACGTTTCTATATATAACATTTAACAAAATTATCGAACATCAACATATATATTTTGTACCGATCGAAAGAAACACGTTTTTATCGCGCGCCGTGGCCGACGAGATCGCCAGGACCGGGACGACGGTTATCATCCGTCGGATGTCATTGTCATCCCCCGTTTCTCGTCGAAGTGGGCGAGCCGCGCTCGAAGAACGACGGGACACACGGCGACGGTAGAAACGTGTTCTCGTGTCGTTTCGCAGGCAATAAAAAAAAAGAAAAAAAAAAAGAAAAAATTAACAAAAACATAACATCAACAGCAGTCGTAGCATAACACGCTGCGGAAGGGATCGCGTATCGTCGAGCGTGCGCGATCAAAAAGCGAAACAAACGGAGGAACGCTAAGTAAACGAAAAACAGGGGGGGGAGGAGGAGGAGGAGGAGGAAAGAAGCATTCGCGAAATATATAGCGTTTTCTTTCTCGTTCTTTTCTGTACAATCGACATTCGCGAGAATTCTCTTCTTGTCACTGGGAAACGCGTCGATAGAATCGACAAACTCACCGACACAACCCCCCCGATCCTTCGAGAACCTTGTCGATCGCCACGTGGATGACACTCGGGGATACTTTGTCCACCTTCCTAAGCGTTAACTTACTAATTACCACCTCGTAGGCTTTTCGTTACGTATTTAGATTTCGGAGAATTACGCGCACCCCAGCGCGCCTCCTTTATCGTAATTATATAATAAACCGAGACAATGAGACGACGAGAGACGTCCGATAGACCCTTCCAGAGACACACGCGCAATGTTTGCCCATCGTTCTCTTCCTCTTCGTCTCTTTCGACGCGTTCGCGCGCGGTTGTATCGTCGTCTCTCGGTCGACCTTTCACGCTCGAAAACGAGAGACGGACGGAGATCGGTTGTTTGAACGAACGGAACTACTCCGTATAACTCACCCCCTCTATCTACACACTACTGCGCCAAAGCAGGGACTACAGATAGAGAGGCCAGAAAAGGGGAGGGGGCAAACGGGGGGACTACGACAATACTAGGCTTGTACGGACGTCACTGTGCACTTGGATACTGATTGGTCTGCGGGATTATTGGTCAAAGTGAGCTACAGGAGGTTCCATAGAGGGTTGGTTGTTGTGGTGGTGGTGATGGCGGTGGTGCTGGCGCGCGGGGGAGCGGGAGGCGGGTTCGTCACTCACCGGGTGCAGCATCCGATTCGCCGCAACCGATAAATTGACGATCGACAGATACGCACATCGACCATCTATTTGGCATTACAGAGACAGTGGATGCAGCCTGCCACTCACCTGAAACAGAAATCAGAACGTGCCGTGTTAGGTGACGAGCAGTGTTTCGCCGTCGCGTTTCTTTTGACTCTGAGGAGTAGCATTTTCTTCTTTGCAAAATAAGCGACAAAGCGGGGAGAAAATTAACAGATAAATTGCTCTGCCAACTGTATCGTCTAAAGTACAGTTACGTGTATATCGTACGATTGCGCGAAGATAATCGCATGTACCGTTGCAAGAGAAAACGGAGTATCGTTGACAAGCAGGGAAAATACGTGGCATCTCTTCGGCGCTAATCGGCTCTTGCGTCAACGTTCTCGTGGAATCCCTAAACATTCGTCAATCGCGTCGACGATCTTTCTAACATTCTCGATGTTCCACGAACCATCCCCGACCATCGTCTTCTGCAAAATCTCTGCCTAATATTTTATACATCGATCGCATCGTTCGTGAAGAAGGGAAATAAAGATTTAGGAAAAAATCGCCGTCATTCCGTGGGAGGTGGCGAGTCGTCGAAGGGTGTTGCAGACGGTTCAAGGTTGCACCGCGTGGTCTATAGGTTCGTACGTTGAACGCGTCGAGGACACGACGGGTAGGGTCGTCCGGCGCTGGTTCAGCTTCTTTTGTAATGGGATGAATGCACGTGGTGCCTTGTCCGGCCACACGCACGTTGAGCCCGGTCTTTCGTGGTGTCTGTATCTCGGGGATATCGATAGCTCGCGCTAAGAGCGAAAGGGGTTGGGTCGGGAAGGTCTTGGGGAGGACGAGGGCACAGCGGAGGCAGCGCGCGTTGCCAATCCGTCGCTGCCGTTCTCTGCCTTTTCTTCCGCGTACCGTCGCCGCCCCCTTTATCTTCCTTTTTATAACCAGCTGCTGCTACCTTCCACTCGCTGATTCTTCCTTACCACCCTTTGACGCTCTCCCGATTCCACGTCGTTCGCGTCGCTCCCGACGACTCGTGAAACTACCCCCTTTTCTTTCCTACGACTACGACTCTTTCTTTTTCTCATCGAATCCGATCGTTCCGGCTGAAAGATTATAAACTTAACGAAAGAACTTCTTTATTTTGGTCTTCTTGGTCGTGGCTTGGGAATAGTAAGCAGGATTCTCGCAGTTACGAAGAAGGAAGAAGATCGTACCCGTAAGGACTTCGATAAAGTTGTTTGGCCTGGCTGCATCGGCCGTCGTGACAAAGGCGGACGAAGAAAACGGAAAGGTGGAGAGGATGTTCTCGAGCACTTGGCAAGGTCGGCACATTTTACAGCCGCAAACTCGCGCCAACTGTTCAATCTATCCGCTTATACGACCTGCTTCTTTCGCCTCCCCAACGAATATCCTCGGTCTGAATTCACCGACGCTGGCTCCAGTTATTCCTTTCAATCCCATCGACCGATTCTCCTCCCGTTTTAATGGTTCCCTTCGTATTTTTACATTTCACGTGCTATATAATTTCCTCGATACACAGACGACTTGGTTCCGTGTGTGTGTGTGTGTGTGTGTGTATTATACGATGCTCGCTTAAATTCTACTAAATCGACGATTCGCGTTACCATTCATCAATCTTGTTTAAGAAATATGCTCTTGAACGCTCTTATGAGACGATGAGTCTAATGCTATCGATTTTCTGGACTTCGATACTGTTGGAATGAAGAGGAGAGGCTGGATAACATACAAAGGAGAGATATAAAATGGATCCTGGGCATGGACGCAACAACCCCGAACTACATATTGGCAGAGGAATGCAAAATAACGGAGATAAAAGGAAGAGCACTAAGAAGAGCGGCAAGGTATGAGGAGACAGGCAGAAGATCTAAAAAGGAACTGGTAAAGGAGTGCGTGAAGGAAAGGGAGAGAAACTGGGGAAATGGCCAAGAAAAAGAAAGAAAAACTAGAAGAAGAAAGAGAAGAACAGGGAAGGACGACGATAGAACAAATTATAGAAGAAAGGAGAAAGAGAGAAGCAGGAGAGAGGGGGACAAAATACAACAGAAACATTACCAAGGAAAAGCTACCAAAGTACTTTTAGAAGGGAGGATGAAGTGGAAGGACAGAAAAATACTGGCAAGATGTGGAAACGAGACCAAAGCAAGGGAATACTGGAAAGCAGAGGGAGAGAAAAGATGCAGACTATGCAAAAGGGAAGAGACACGTGATAGAAGAACGCGAAATAACGGAAGGAACAAAGGACACAGAGAAGATATTAAACGAGACTGGACGGAGACTGTGCTTGATCAATTGACGTGTTATTCGTCTGATAGCGCGATGAAGATCGACTTTAAGGCAGTCGTTGAGAAAAGTGCACAGTCATAAGAAGTGTAAAAATCAAAGTGGCAAACGACGATGCTCTAATCGTTTTGTGTTCTTCACAACCCCGTAATAAATTTGTATGACCCAACTGTGGTATACCTTTATCCCACCCTTTCAACCCCTTGCATCACTCTCTGTTCTTCTTTTCGTTACTCAACATTTTAAGCTTCCAGAGGAAAACTTAAAAAAATGTTAATTAGCGCCGAATGAAGTAACTTTTGATTCTATTCATATAAATGTAAAATTCTACTACATAAACAAACGGGACCAAAGCAATGCAAGGGAACACTGGAAAGAAGAGGGAGAAAAAAGATGCAGGCTATGTAAAAGCAAAGAAGAAGACACGTATTAGAAGAATGCGAAATAACGGCAGGACCAAAGGACACGGAAAAGATACTAAACGAGACTGGAGAAGGAATAATGGAACTGAAAGCAGTAACGGAGAAGAGAAGGGCAACGCAAGACGGGGAGGAACGACAATAAGGAAGCGCGGCAAGGAGGCAGAAGCCCAAAAGTTGCCATAGTTTCAGAGACAGAATATATAATGCAGTGCAATGTAACAGAGTGCATAAGAGGAGAGGCAGATACATAAGAAAAGAGTTTAGATAGATATAGACAAGGAAGAGGCAGATACAAGGGAGGAGGCAATAAGGCGATAGCGCCGTAAGAATGAGAAAATGTAAAGAGCGTGATTAGGCAAAAAAGATGTAAAACAGAAAACTCGTCCAGAGCCGAAGGGCGCGGACTAAGTAAAAATAATACCGCTTGAATATTTGTCCTTACATAGTTGAGAAGAAGATTCGTTGAATTGAAAGATGCGAAGATTTAAAAAATAGCAGACAAACCTAGAAGCTTTCGTATCGTAAGAATACCAATACTAACAGCGTAATGCGAGCACGTGAATTTTTGAAATATTTCAAAAAGTTGCAAAGATACGCATACGCGTATTTAATATTCAAATGAAAGGAAACCGGAGAAATTATATAAAATTGACCGACGAAATATTGAATTCTCAATATCAAGTTCTTCTTTAAAATATGAAAGTTGTGGCTTATCGTGAGATTCTGGCGTGATTTTCGTTTGATGGGAGATGAAATGGGAAAAGAAATGGAGGGGAAGGAAGAAACGGGAGTAAAATCACGCGAGAAGAAGGTGGCTAGGAACAGCCTAGCGAGAACAGGCTTGTTTGTTCGTGGCTGTATTTCATTTTTGCCGTAAGTTTGCCTTTCGGCCTAGAGTCGCTGCGTAACGAGTTTAAACGTACGTATATACACGGAGGCGTTGCTCCTTCGCGCATTTATCAGGATTTCCGAAGGAAGCCGGAGTTTTTAAGCCGCAATAAATTTCCGTTCCCGCGTGCCTTTACGTCGCACGAGTCTAACGTTGCTTAAAGCTCGCAAAAACCGAAAGCACGAATCTCGAACGCGACGAGGGCGATACGAGCTTCGCTTTGCGCCCGAAAAGAGAATTTCAGGTTGTTTGAAGGGAATTTGCCTTGGAAGAGCTTCGCAATTCGAGTAAGGGCTGCAAATCCTCGATTAATTCGCTATTTGCTATAAATATATGAACGTGCTCCCTATTATTTCATTGTATTGTAACACTGAGAGAGTAAGGATCTCGATCAGCATAAAATTATACTTATACCTTTATAAGTATAATTACAATTCATCCACTCGTTCCTCGATCAATCAACCTCAACACTATTTGCTAAAAAAAAAAAAAGGAAGACTGAAACCACTCATTTTGCGTGTATCGGTAGTTCTAATGGTAAAGTACTATAATTGATGAACAATTATCTGACGGTAATTACTCTTTGATGTATCTTTACTTGGTTTCTACAATTATAATGGTACTTATACCTGATGCTGATCGAGATCCTTACTCTCTTAGTATAATAATAATTAAAGTGTAGTAATAATAGTATTAGTATGGTAATAATTAAAGGCAATTATTTCAATATACTTTTCTATTACAAATTCATCCACTTGTTCTTCAATCATCTTTTAATATTATAATAATTAAAGTGTAGTAATAATAGTATTAGTATAGTAATAATTAAAAGCAATTATTTCAATATATTTTTCTATTACAAATTCATCCACTTGTTCTTCAATCATCTTTTAATATTATAATAATTAAAGTGTAGTAATAATAGTATTAGTATAGTAATAATTAAAGGCAATTATTTCAATATACTTTTCTATTACAAATTCATCCACTTGTTCTTCAATCATCTTTTAATATTATAATAATTAAAGTGTAGTAATAATAGTATTAGTATAGTAATAATTAAAAGCAATTATTTCAATATACTTTTCTATTACAAATTCATCCACTTGTTCTTCAATCATCTTTTAATATTATAATAATTAAAGTGTAGTAATAATAGTATTAGTATAGTAATAATTAAAGGCAATTATTTCAATATACTTTTCTATTACAAATTCATCCACTTGTTCTTCAATCATCTCTTAGTATAATAATAATTAAAGCGTAGTAATAATAATAGTATAGTAAGAATAGTATTAGTATAGTAATAATTGAAGGTAATTATTTCAATGTACCTTTCTATTACAATTTCATACACTCGTTCTTCCATCAATCAACCTCAACACTATTTGCTAAGAAAAAGAAGACTGAAACCATTCATTTTATGGATCGATAATTCTAATGGTAAAAAACAACAATTTTCTCAATAGGAATATTAATTGCAGATAGACAAACAATTATCTGACGCTAATTATTCTTTGATGTATTTTTCCTTGGTTTCTACAATTATAACCGTAGATTAGTTGTCATTCTTCTATCAACTTCTTTACAATTCATCCACTCATTCCTCGATCAATCAACCTCAACACTATTTGCTAAGAAAAACAAGACTGAAACCATTCATTTTCTATGGATCGATAATTCTAATGGTAAAATACAACAATTTTCTCAATAGGAATATTATTTTTCCTTGGTTTCTACAATTATAACCGTAGACTGGTTATTCTTCTATCAACTTCTTTACAATTTCATCCACTCATTCCTCGATCAATCAACCTCAACACTATTTGCTAAGAAAAAGAAGACTGAAACCATTCATTTTCTATGGATCGATAATTCTAATGGTAAAATACAACAATTTTCTCAACAGGAATATTATTTTTCCTTGGTTTCTACAATTATAACCGTAGACTGGTTATTCTTCTATCAACTTCTTTACAATTTCATCCACTCATTCCTCGATCAATCAACCTCAACACTATTTGCTAAGAAAAAGAAGACTAAAACTACTCATTTTGTGTGTATCGGTAGTTCTAATGGTAAAGTACTACAATTTTCTAGATAGGAATATTATTTTTCCTTGGTTTCTACAATTATAACCGTAGATTGGTTGTCATTCTTCTATCAACTTCTTCACAATTCATCCGTTCATTCCTCGATCAATCAACCTCAACACTATTTGCTAAGAAAAACAAGACTGAAACCATTCATTTTCTATGGATCGATAATTCTAATGGTAAAATACAACAATTTTCTCAATAGGAATATTATTTTTCCTTGGTTTCTACAATTATAACCGTAGACTGGTTGTCATTCTTCTATCAACTTCTTTACAATTCATCCACTCATTCCTAGATCAATCAACCTCAACACTATTTGCTAAGAAAAAGAAGACTAAAACTACTCATTTTGTGTGTATCGGTAGTTCTAATGGTAAAGTACTACAATTTTCTAGATAGGAATATTATTTTTCCTTGGTTTCTACAATTATAACCGTAGATTGGTTGTCATTCTTCTATCAACTTCTTTACAATTCATCCACTCATTCCTCGATCAATCAACCTCAACACTATTTGCTAAGAAAAAGAAGACTGAAACCATTCATTTTCTATGGATCAATAATTCTAATGGTAAAATACAACAATTTTCTCAATAGGAATATTATTTTTCCTTGGTTTCTACAATTATAACCGTAGATTAGTTGTCATTCTTCTATCAACTTCTTTACAATTCATCCACTCATTCCTCGATCAATCAACCTCAACACTATTTGCTAAGAAAAACAAGACTGAAACCATTCATTTTCTATGGATCGATAATTCTAATGGTAAAGTACTAAAATTTTCTCGATAGGAATATTAGTTGCAGATAGACGAACAATACTCTGACGTATTTTTCCTCGGTTCCTTCAATTACATCATACTATATATTCTTTATTCCTCGTTTCTCCTTATCACAACTAGTTCAGCTATTGTAAATTCAACTCTTAGCAGAACCGCATCGGTTACGCCTAATACCGAAGTTTACGTTAGAAAGTTGCCCGTCTTCTATAAAAAGAATTCCCGATACGTGGAGCAATCGAGTGCTATATTTTACGGTCGTAAATCGAATCTCACGGCCTCGGTTCCCAACGAGCGTTTAAGAAATTCAAGCGCGCGAATCGAGAAAAAATAACCGAGGGTAATATCCATGTGCAAGAGCAGCGTTGCCCGCTAGAACAAGAAACGTACGGAAGGGTGCAAAGGAGAGACAGAGAGAGAATGGAAGAGGACGAGAAAAGGGATGGGGTTGAGCACGGAGCGGTTATTATCTATCGCTCTCGTTACCACAGGTTGCTCGTAAACCGGCCGCATCAAGAGGATGGGGCGTTTGGGTTGGAGAGCAGAAGCATAGGTAGGTAGATACCGGTACTCATATCGTTGTCGTCGTCCCGTACCCTCGTGCCACCACGGCTAAGCCCCGTTTTCCTTCCTTTTCTCTTTCTCTTTCACACGTTCTTGCTATTTTATTCGGTTACCCATGCAGGGTATCGCATACAGTGCGAATGGACGGTTGCGTCGAGGGGACACTTGAAAAATCTCCACTTACGAGTGCCTTTCCTTCCTTCCAACCATCCGCCATCGATGCCGATTGCTTTTTACACCCCTTGCCTCTTGCTCTTGTCTCTCGTGCATCGAGCAAGGCAGTTCTTTGTTTCAAGGAGATACCATCTAGCACTCTTCTCGCTGAAGGATCGCTCGATCAAATGACTTCATCGTGCAAGCGATCGCACCTGCGATTTTCCTTGCAGATTTTACCAATTTAGTAGACCAATTTACTTGTCATATCGCGACTCTTTATTTTCTTCAACCCCCAGCGGTAGTTTTAGGTCAAAGTCGAGAGTAGCTGATCGAGTTGGAATATTTCATTTTATTGAAAAATTGATGTAATCGTAAAGAGCAATAGTTTCTGTTTGTATAAGAATACAACATGATAGTTGTACAAGAAGTTGTACAAGATAAAATTAGACAGTCCAAAATGAATAACGTAAATGTAATTACCTATGATTTAAGGAGATACCACCTAGCACTCTTCTCGCTCAAGGATCGCTCGATCAAATGACTTCATCGTGCAAGCGATCGCATCTGCGATTTTTCCTACGATTCTCAGTTCGATTAGGAGATTGCAGATTTTACCAATTTAGTAGGACCAATTTACTTGTTATATCGCGACTCTTTATTTTCTTCAACCCCCAGCGGTAATTTTAAGTCAGAGTCGAGAGTAGCTGATCGAGTTGGAATATTTCATTTTATTGAAAAATTGATGTAATCGCAAAGAACAATATTTTCTGTCCACGTAAGAATACAAGATGAAATTAGACAGTCCAAAATGAGTAACGTAAATGTAATTACCTACGATTCAAGGAGATACCACCTAGCACTCTTCTCGCTCAAGGATCGCTCGATCAAATGACTTCATCGTGCAAGCGATCGCATCTGCGATTTTTCCTACGATTCTCAGTTCGATTAGGAGATTGCAGATTTTACCAATTTAGTAGGACCAATTTACTTGTCATATCGCGACTCTTTATTTCCTTCAACCCCCAGCGGTAGTTTTGGGTCAGAGTCGAGAGTAACTGATCGAGTTGGAATATTTCATTTTATTGAAAAATTGATGTAATCGCAAAGAGCAATAGTTTCTGTTTATATAAGAATACAAGATGAAATTAAACAGTCCAAAATGAATAACGTAATTACCTATGATTCAACAGCATCATTACACAGTTAAGACGACAATCCAACGATAATACCATTCTTGCAATTCGCACTTACTTGTAACTAAAAAAAGAAAAGCTACACCCACACAGTGCGAGTCTTCAACGCGATGAAAAAAGGTGGAACAAACCCGTCGCCGGACGATACAGAAACGCATCGGCGTCGCCCCATAATTTCAATGCGTTCGCAGTCTATAAACGCGTAGGAAACACAATGATGATCGATATTTCAAGTCCGAGCGACGAGCGAGAGGAAACGAGACGGCGCGACGCTGTGTGTAGTCGCAAGAAGTGTGCGTGTATGTGAAAGAGAGGGAGAGAGAGAGAGAGAGAGAGATTGCTAGGTCCGGCGATGGCGGAGGGAAGGACGAAGGGCGCGAGACGGCGCGGAGGAAGTTCGCAGAAGCATCGGATTGAGATCGAGTCGCAAGTTTTTTATCAGAGCGACGTTGCACGAGCGCGAATTGCGCGTAACCCCCGCGGGGCAACAGCACGCCCGTCGCGACAGGGGGCAGCACCAACACCGTACCGGACCCGATACTGCGTGGTGTGTAGTTGCTGCGAGCAGCCGCTGCACCAGGAACTCATAAATCTCCGGGGATATAGATGGCTCTAGTGTCGCGTGAGGTTGCAAGCTACCCCATGCAGGGTGCCGTGGAACGCCCTCCCGCCCCTACTCTATCCCCCATACCCAACCCATTTCTCTCTCTCTTTGCTTCTCTCTGCCCCTCTTCGTCCATCTTTGCCCCTCGGCCTTTGTCGTTTCCTCTCACGCGACGTCCTTTTCGTCCGTCGAAGCCAGGTCAAGTTCCATCGGTCTTCCTCCGTTCCCGAATACGTCGAATTACCGAAATCCCACCTTCCAAACCAAAGGTGGTCCCCTTCTAAGCGAACCTCTGCCTCTCTTCCTTTCTCTCTTTCTACTGCCGTGATATTTCACACCGGGTCCTACAGTTTCAGCCAGGTACACGAGATCCTCGCGGACCGTCGCTTATCGAGCGACTATCAATTCAGATACACGCGAAATTGTCGAACGGTGGAAGAGTAGAAAAATCCTGTTGACCCGTGGCACGCGGCATTTTCTTCCAACGAGCTGACCGTCGTACACCCACATGGGGAAGATCGAGGAAGATTAAACGCAAGTCAGAACATTGTCCCGTGTCCTCGCATAATTGACTCGTTGGTTGTATGAAGAGGAGAAGATATACGAGGAAAAGTATCGTGGGTATTCGATGACGAGGGAACATCAGCCGGAAATAAGAGGGGATTCTCGCGCAGACGGCGATCCCCGGTGTGCCCCCGCAGTGTTTACACCGGCAACATTTTCAAGCGTACCCGGGCGAAATATTACCGTATCGCCTGGTGCCGGAGAGTGATATCGCCGGGTAATATATCGCTTCGCGTGTTTTATAGCGACGCGTACTCTCCCTTATAGTGGGTGTACCTAACTGAGCGGATATCTTGGCCGGGTGCGACGCGACCCAGGGATATATCGGACATCCTTAAACCCACAGCGAAACAGAATGCTCCGATGCTGGGATATAGCACGCACGAGAAAATGATAGTCGCTAGAAATAACGAAGAAATCACATCTGCTAAGAATAACGTAAATGCCGTGCAGATTCGCTTATTTCTTTCGGATTCGTTGGGTTAGCGATTCTCGTGTACGAATAAGAACATGTAGCAGCGCGTAACATCTCTTTGTTTCTGGATCTGTGTAGGAAGTAAGTCAAATTAAAAGCTAACTTCTGAAAATGCAGATGAAAAGTGGAGTCGTACAGGGAGCAAAAGTCACACGATCGTTGAATTATCGAACGACGATTGGAGACTGTAGATGCAGGTGTAAATTGAGGAAATTGAACGTGGTAAAATTGTTGAGATACTAGCGGAACCATCTCTCCTCTCGTAGGCTGCAGGATGTGCCAGGAGAAATGCGGGAATACCTATAAGCGAAGAGCGCGAAAGAGCGCCCTGCCGAGCCAGAACTGCATGTTGGTACGACTCCAGTGTAGGAGTAAAACGAGTACCTAGAAGTCTGAGAAGCGGCAGAAAGGAGGAAGAGGAGAAGGAGGAGGAAAAGGAAGAAGAGCGAGTAAGAGCGAAAGAGAGGAGGAGGTACGCGGGTCCAGGGGCCAGAAAGCCAGAAACCAAGCAAGCCAGCCAGTCAGACCAGCCAGCCAGCCAAGCCAGAGAAAGGAGAGAGGACGACGCCGATGATGAATCACCCACCAGGAGTGAGCAGGAGTAAAGGAGAGAGGAGGGCAATAAGAGGACGAGCTACGCAAAAAAGGCTGCACGTTGGAACGCGTTAGAGCGAGTCGCTAACTGACTTATCTACACATCGCAGTATCAAGCCGTCCACGACGCCCCGGTGTAATGAGCCGCGCGCCGGTATTTCGGTTGTTCCAGTTAAATAAAGAGCAAACGATGATTATTACGGGTAATTTTAATCGCTGCCAGAACGAGGAGAACCAGGCATGCAATGGAAAAGAAAAGAAACAAGAAAGAAGGAACAGCGTGAAGGAATTGCGAAGGGAGAAATCGCGAAAGAGAAGTGGTATACGGTTTGTAATTGGTATCGGGGAAAACTGAATCCTTCCCGTGGGCACGTGAACGAAGAAAATCCGAGGGGTGGAATTCCCGTCGCCGAGGAAATTGGGTTGGTCGTGGCGAAGCAGCTAGAGGGTAGAACGAGGAAGCGAAAGGAGTTCCAGTATCATCAAAGACCGCGTAGATCGCTGCGACTGTGGATGTGTACACACCGATGCGCTTTATATAGAAGTTGCGTTCGCTCGGTCACGGGTAATGGTTTTACGAGCGTCAAGGGTGATATAAAGAAAATGAAAAACACACCAGAGCTACTGCCAACATGCGCGGGATATAACTACGCTCCGTCGTCGTCCCTTCCTTTTCGTCTCCGCTGCTTCTTCTTAAGTTTATATACAGCCGAGCGGAGAGAAAAAGAAGGAGAGCGGAGAGTCAACTCAAAATTCTAACCATCCTTTCCCACCTCCTTATGATTTAACTCCCCGCGGAGTGCGTCGCAATTAGTTCTCATATTTCGCTACCGCTCATGCCGTTGGCTGAACTTTTAAAGCGCCTTCGCGCGCTCGCACGCTCCAGCGTGGATATGATTTATTCGATCAAGAAGCGTAAACTTCCCTCCAAACTTTTATTCCATTGTCCGTTTTTAGTTGAAAACGAATAATTTACCGCGGCCGCGGTCTGATGCGAGAATAATCTCCCGAGGGATCGAGCGAGACCACCGAGAGAGTCCCTCCGACTTGTTCCACCCCTTGCCATAATTTGCAAAGATGCGCAACTTTTTCACGCATTAGAATAACGAAGGAGGCACCGGCTAAAAGTGGCGTCAATTTTTTCTCGCTTCGTATCGTTGGATAGGGATTACGCTTACGTAATACCGCTGTTATCTCTTCCACCCCTTTCGCTGTACAACTCGCGTTTTATGAAGTCTCGTCGCATTTCTCTCTGCGTACTTCTCTTTCGTACGAAAGAATATTTATATAGTTACAACATCGCTGTGCTATTTAAACATTTAAATATCGTTTTATTTTGAGCGTTTCGATATCGAGAAGTCAGCGGACGTTCGTTTAGAATTTAATGGAAAAAGTAGGAAAGTTTAGGAATTAAAAAAAGAAAAAAATATGGAGAGTACGTAAAGTTCTTGCGAGAACGAAAGAAAAGCTGCATTCCCGGTTTTTTCCAACTTCCATCGCGATCCAGAAGTGTATCTTCCTGAAGGGTAAGCGTCCCGTCGAGTGTATGGCAATTAGGCAGCCCGTTCACCCTGCCGCGGCATCCTCGTAAACTTGGTCGCCTTTATGCACGGCCCACGAACGCGAAGAAGTTTTCGAGAACTTGAACGGGACTCGAGAAAGGTTGCTTCGATACTACGATGTGTGTAAGTGGGTTGCGAACGAGGGAGAAGTTGACGCGACCGAGGGTTCCGGTGGCGTACAATGAACGCATTACACGAGGAATCTTTGTAACTCGAGGACAGAGTGGAGAAAGAAACGCGTTAACGCCACCTATAACTCATATTTCGAACATCTGCACGACCAATAAAATGTTTCCAACTTCTTCGCTACTTCTTTCTATGGATCCTGATTTCTTGTTACAAAATTCTTGGAAATTTATATAGCAACGCAAACGTGACGAGAACGTGCAAAGCGAGAGACGATCGATAGGTAAAATCGCGAAGGTAGGAAATCGACGGAAGTCGGTCACACCACGGATAAAGACATTAATCTCGTTCCGCGATAAAGTAATGCGAACAATGATAAATTCCACGCGGGGATATTTATTACGTGCGCGCGGGCGCTCGTGGTCAAGGAACATTTAGCTCGTACCACTTTATTTCAACGCGATCTCGCTCCCGGGTGGTCTGTATAAATAAGCAGCCGTCCGAAACTGGAAACGTTCGAGTCGAGAGTAGAGAGAGAGAGAGAGAGAGAGAGAGAGAGAGAGCCGGACGATATCCCTATTTCGAATCTTTGGAACGATTTTCACGCGTTTCTTTTTAATTAAGCTACCGGCCGCGTTGGCGTTGCGTTATCGGTCGCAATTATTCGCTGCTGGACACGGCACGGCATATGAACACCGGGGACTTCCCCACTGCCCGCGATTGATGGACAACGCGGACGCGCGCGCACGTTCATTCTTGCCGCGTTAAACGAACCGTGTAATCGCGCACACGAGACACGTAGAGAAATGCAGCGCGCCGCGAGCACCGAGACTGTCCGTGTGCTTTTTCAGCCACGACGAAGAAGGCGTAAAACTACTCGTGAAACGTTTGTCGCGGCTCTTTTGCCGCGCGACAACTCGTGAAACGGTTAACACGCGTCCACCTCGTTGTTCCCGACCTGTTTTTCTATATAGCGATACAATCGATTTCTGAACGCCAACATCTGGAAATTTCTGCTATTTAAGTATTCGCGCAATTTTCATGAACGAAGCAACACCTAATGAAGTTTACGTGCTGCAAGTATCGCTGCGTACGCAAATTTCGCAACGTTACGACGAGAAACGACATTTTCTTTCGAAATTTAGATTTTACTTGCTGATAAAATACACTTTTACGAACCGTTCGGAATATAGACCTGTTTTAAACAGGCATGGCACGAGAAAAAGAACACGGAGAGATCGAATTTATGCTATCGATGGTGCCTAGAAAAATGAAGTAGTTATGTAAGATAATTTGGCAACGTCGCAGCAGCCATCACGCTGTAGTCCGAAAAGAGTAGGAAGGGAGGGGAGTGAGACAGAGAGACAGAGAGAGACGAAGGGCGACGATGTGGCGTGTATCGTATGTGTTAGAAATATCCAGGCAGACGGAGCGAAGCGTATGCCATCCTCTCTCCGTGGCTAGCCAAGACCCGAAAAGAAAACGACGAAAAAAACGGCTATGGAAGCCTTAGGTTTTGTGTTGCAAGAGGTTCTAGTCGGATGCTGTGTGCCGTTGCCTCCTCTATCCCGTTCTATGACCCACAGCACCCTAACCTCAAAACCGAAATGGAAGAGGATGAGGAGAAGCAGCAGGGAGGGTGAGACACGAGGGAATTGAGGAGGAAGGGAGAGGAAGTAAAGAAAAGATCGAGATGGCGTTACGATTCTCCGTTTCTCTTTCTTTTTCGTCCAACGTCTCCGCTGCTCTTTCCACCGCGTTCGCTTCGCAGCCCGGGGATTCTGGGAGTTTTTAGAGTGCGGCCCCTCATTGTTGTGTAAATGCGGGCCAATGGCGCCGGCAGACGGGGCGCGCGCAACTTACTTTTAAATGCTAATACCGTTGTACAAAACCGGGTTTTACGAAATTCGCGGCTTCCTTCAGGCTGCGGATCAGCGGCTACATTTATTAAGCTATCAAGCCGCGCGAAAAAGCCTTTGTTTATGCCTGTTCGCGCGCGCTGTGTAGCGCTGCACGGTGCTCAACCGTCGCACCGTACGAAAATCTCACGCAAATTAAAACGCGATCCATGAGCCGGACCCTTTGTGCTCGAATTCCGAACGTTATTAAGACTGAGACACGCGGGAAAAATATTTTCACGTCCGGAATTGTTTCGACCCGTTCGAAAGTGGAAGAAAGATGAATTCACGCGACAAGCGAGTGAACCTACGAGTGAACAAGCCGTTGTCGTCCGTTCGAGCATCGTCGAGGAAATATCTACGACGCAAATTAAAATACGATCTTGACTTTCGAATTCCGTACTCATAAATCTAAAAACGTGACTAAAAAAAAAAAAAAAAAAAAAGAAAAAAGAATTAAAAAGGAAAGAAGGAAACATAGGTGTTTTTTGATGTCCAATTATCCGTTCGTCGAGTGACAAATAAATTTCCTCGACACCTTGAATTTACACCGAAATCATCAAGATACTCCGATACCAGGCCGCCGGTCGTCGTGGCAGAATTTACGACGGAAAGTAAGCGCACGCGAAATGAAAGCAAAGATAATAAGCAAGAGATGAGTAGAACGGGAGTGCGAGAGAATAAGAAAAAAATGAAGAAAGAAGGCATTGGAGAGCCGAGGCAATCGTTTCAAGCCCAAGGCTATGATGATTCGTCGTAAAGAGATAAGAGGAGGAAGAAGAAAGGCCTCGATAAATGAAGTATGACATTAAGACGTAGAACGAACTGCAAGGACGCGATCTGCCGGACGAACCGGCAACTCATAAGTCTCCCCACTCCAGGCAACCACCCTTTGGCCGGGAATCCCCCACCCCCAACGTGCTGTTGGCCAGCGTGCAAGCGGATGTCCCGGACGCACGGGCGTAGACTTTACGAGAGTTCAAGTGGTATCAGCTAATAATGACGGTCGTAAACGTCGCGATAGAATCAACAACGAAGAGTTATTGCCAGCCAGTTACGTGGCAACGAAAGGCGTAAAATGGTAATGAAGTGTAATCAAAACAAATCATAAAACAGCGGATAGAACAGTCCGCACCCGAGACTCTCTCGTAAGACACGGCCAAGAGCACGTTCCTACTCTGAATTCGTACGCACCTGCTGCTCACGAACTTATCTCCGGTGGCCTTGCGAATATATCCTCTCCCCATAATGTACAGATTAATCGTCGATCAAGAAGGACGATACCGACTTGCAAACGGATGAACCTGATGCACAATCACGTTTCACGAGAGTTTCGAGAAATAATAATTTTTTTTTTTTTTTTTTTAATATCGCAAGAAGTGCACGGAATATTCGATTAGACGATTATTTCTTAAAAATGGTGGAAGGAAAGGGCAATGAAATTTATAGCAAAGTCTTGAATAAGATAGGGGTAGATAAATCGCGGCGGTGAAAAAGTGGTAAAAGTTGAAAAGGAGCTGAGGAGACAGTGGTTTCACGGACAGTGGTCACGCTGAAATTTTTCTAGGACGTCTGCTCGAGAGGTAGGTCAGGGTCTGATTGCAGGAAGGAAGCAGTTAGGCCCGGTTAAAGTCGTTAAGCCAAGTTTACGAGGTGTTACCGGGAGCGTAACCTGTAAATCTCAAAGGCAGCGGAGAGAGCGCGTGCCAGTGGCCGCCCTTGGAAAGGCCGCGGAAGGGGTAATGGATATAACCGGGGTGTAAGAACCGAGGTAAGACTGCTCGAGCGCTATAAACGCTTTTATGGATCGTAAAATGTCTTCCTTTACAGCCAATAAAGATCCCCGACCTACCGTTTGACGAGCAGGCAGTTGAATATATGCGCGCGAAAGAACGAAAGAGCCGAACGAGAAATAGAAAGGCGGCGAGAGGAAGAGGGAGGAAAGATCGTGCATCAATCTGTCGGAATCACGCTTTACTGCGCAATAAAATCACACGCTGTCGGTACTTTATTCCGTCTTCATGAGGCCGCTAGTCGCGCGGCTTTATTGGATTATTGACGAATAGCCATGAGAATGCGTTGGTCGGGAAAATGCAAGCGGTCCAGTCGAGTCAGCGCAACAGCGTATACACGTGCAATGTACACGGATTCACAGGCACGACCACGATCGTATACATACAGTTGCCTTGGGCAGGGAGAGCACGGATCCCGACGTTGAGAACCAGAACCATCAACGTAAGTTACTGTACGACCGCGTCGATAAAAACAACCATAAAATGCATTACCGGCCATCATTGGACTACCGTGGAACAGCGTTAAGCTGGGTAAGTAGGAGCGAGTTCTAAATTAAACCGGCGTACCGATTGAGCCGTCGGTAAAGCAGAATTGCCGCTTTATCAGCCGAGAATGTGTCGACCCGTGCTGCCATCTGCGACGGAAACGAGCAATTAACAAAAAAAAATAGCGCCGCGCAGTACTACAGAATTTTCCACCTCGAAGACTTTCTCGCATCCCTCGCCGCCAACGAATCGCCAGGCTTTTCCACGATAGCGTTCGCGAGAAAAATTCCCGGGAATAAATCCTTCCCGGAAATATGTAGATTTATATCGACGAACATGGAGACGAACGATAAAGAGTGACGAGCCAATACGACGAAATATACATCGCCGTTAGTCTCCGCCTTAACCACGCCCTCGGAAGCAGGAGTGAGGCGGCCATAATTAAGCTCGATGTCGTTAAAGCCACTAGATGGCATCGCAATGCCATAGACCAAATAACAGTTCGTGCAAAGCCGCTTATACTACTTACTATACTCGCGGTTCCTAGCATCGTTAAACATACCTTATCGAGTTCCTATGACACGACCGTCTACAATTCACATTTCAGACAAATATCGACGAAGCAAGGATCATCGTTGTTTCATCGTGCACCGTCGAAACCGATACAAACTTAACGACCCTCCGTGTATCAACGAATAGCATTATATCCACATAAAGGAACGGCAAAAGTTGCGATCTGAGAAATCGACGCTTCTACCGCGGCGAAATAGAATCTGTCTATAGATCTGCGGCTCCGGGAACACGATTTCGGGATCGAGATACCTTTAAATATTTCTAACCTTCAGACTCGGGCCCCAGTGGCGCGATTTATCGCCTATACAGGGCAAACTTTCCTATAAAAGTAGATCGCCGGAATTCCTCTAAATTGCCTTTTCTTGTTCACTGTCAAAATTTATCTTCGCGTATATCTGTGCCGTGGCACCGGGTCGGCCCGCGAACAAGCGATCGACACAGGGAATTCTCCATGCCTCGTTCTTTATTTAGGCGACGAAAAAGGCTGACGTATGGACGTACGCCACCAGAGGTCCGTCAAATTCTTGCACCGTGACGACTACTCGTACGATAGCACGCCGCGAGAGTGCACTTTCTTAATTGCACGTAGTCTCTGTTTCTCGGCGTGTTCGCAAAGCGGACAAAAACTGGCGGTCAATCGTCGCCGACAATGAAATGTAAATTTCACGGAAATTCGACGACGAGCAGCGGAAAAAGAAACCGCCCTAAAATGTGCATATCTCGTTATATTATCGAAGCGTGGCACGATCGCGAATTTAATGCAGCCCCTCTGCTATCAATGCAGGATTTAATGAGCCCGCGAAACAATGCAACAGAGAAACGCGCATGTACGGGCGAGCGCGCGCGCAACCAAGTCTACTCTAATAAATAACGTCGTAAATATGTAATTAATATGGTAATATAATTCAAATCGTAATTTATCGTGCCGCTAATCGATTTCGCGTCTCGATACGATGACGTTGCCTCCACCACCGCCGCCACTGCGCTACTGTTCCAGCGTAACGCGATTATAGTTGCTGGCAGTATTCCATGCGCCCAACCCAACGATCTACTTTGCGTCGTAAAAACGCGGCCGGCACGTGGTTACGCTGATAAAGGAGCACAGCGACGATAAAGAAGAAGTCGGATAATAATCGCCGGGATAAAAGAAACGTCGTTGAATAGCCGATCGTTTCTGCTTTTAATCGATCAACGAATTCGTTGCAGTTTTCTTATATATATAAAGATAGATAGATAGTTACGTACACTTTGGTCGCGTGGTAGGTAGATGTTTGTTTATTAATTTTAGAATTAGGCTATTTCAAAATTTAAAACAACATGTGCATTTAATTGTCAACTTTATTTTGTTATAATTACAAGATCCATTTACACATCCTATCGCACAGGATGTCGCGTAACTTACGATAATTTATAATATGCTTGAATTGTCGGGAATATTCTAAAATTTTCTTCAAAGTACTCAAAATTCGATCGTAAAGAAAAAGGATTTAGAGAGAAAAAAAAAGACAGGGGTTGTTTTCGAAATGTCGCTGCGTTGAATCTTTCGAGTCTGCATTCCACGGAGACTTTGATGCGGGATACGACTAGCAATGCATGCATCATGCATGCACTATGCTCGTGGCTATTTGCAAGGCTAAAATACTATTTTAAGGCTGGCTAACAACACGGCGAACCGATTTCAGGCAGTTGAGAAGCGAAATTCAAGTTTCGCGAAAACGCGCACCTCAACGACAACCGAACCAACCAACCAGTCCATCGATTAAACATCGCACACACTGGATCGGTATCGCCAAATCTGCACGCCCGGCCACAGCCTACAATTACGACGCGGTTCGTGGAGTTAATTGGCGAATTCCTCTGCCGGCAGGATGTCGACAAAAGGAACTTTATAAAGTTTTCCGTTTATCTGGAAAACCACAAGCCGAGGGATATGATTTGCAACCGGCTGCGAATTATCGCGCCAATTTCTCTTCTTTCGCACCGTTTGATAATGAGATTCTGAATGAGGTTCGTAGAAAATTGTTCGTTACAACTGTTATCGTTCGGGTGAATGTCGCCGTTCGAATGAAAATATTCAGAGAAGATTTGGGAAATTGTATACTTTCCACCGAGTTCCATCGTCCGTACAAGTTTTATCAACGTCCGCTTTGACAAATATAATTTTCTACACTTTTCGAATGAAAATATTCAGAGAATATTCGGGAAATTGTATACTTTTCACCGAGTTCCATCGTCCGTACAGGTTTTATCAACGTCTGCTTTGACAAATATAATTTTCTAGACTTTTCGAATGAAAATATTCAGAGAATATTCGGGAAATTTTATACTTTTCACCGAGTTCCATCGTCCGTACAAGTTTTATCAACGTCCGCTTTGACAAATATAATTTTCTAGACTTTTCGAATGAAAATATTCAGAGAAGATTCGGGAAATTTTATACTTTTCACCGAGTTCCATCGTCCGTACAGGTTTTATCAACGTCCGCTTTGACAAATATAATTTTCTACACTTTTCGAATGAAAATATTCAGAGAATATTTGGGAAATTTTATACTTTTCACGAGTTCCATCGTCCGTACAGGTTTTATCAACGTCAGCTTTGACAAATATAATTTTCTAGATTTTTCGAATGAAAATATGCAGAGAATATTCGGGAAATTTTATACTTTTCACGAGTTCCATCTTCCGTATAAGTTTTATCAACGTCCGCTTTGACAAATATAATTTTCTACACTTTTCGAATGAAAATATTCAGAGAAGATTTGGGAAATTTTATACTTTTCACGAGTTCCATCGTCCGTACAATTTTTATCAACGTCCGCTTTGACAAATATAATTTTCTACACTTTTCGAATGAAAATATTCAGAGAATATTCGGGAAATTGTATACTTTCCACCGAGTTCCATCGACCGTACAGGTTTTATCAACGTCTGCTTTGACAAATATAATTTTCTAGATTTTTCGAATGAAAATATTCAGAGAAGATTTGGGAAATTTTATACTTTTCACCGAGTGCCATCGTCCGTACAAGTTTTATCAACGTCCGCTTTGACAAATATAGTTTTCTACACTTTTCGAATGAAAATATTCAGAGAAGATTTGGGAAATTTTATACTTTTCACCGAGTGCCATCGTCCGTACAATTTTTATCAACGTCCGCTTTGACAAATATAATTTTCTAGACTTTTCGAATGAAAATATTCAGAGAAGATTTGGGAAATTGTATACTTTCCACCGAGTGCCATCGTCCGTACAAGTTTTATCAACGTCCGCTTTGACAAATATAATTTTCTACACTTTTCGAATGAAAATATTCAGAGAATATTCGGGAAATTTTATACTTTCCACCGAGTGCCATCGTCTGTACAAGTTTTATCAACGTCCGCTTTGACAAATATAATTTTCTAGACTTTTCGAATGAAAATATTCAGAGAAGATTTGGGAAATTTTATACTTTTCACCGAGTGCCATCGTCCGTACAATTTTTATCAACGTCCGCTTTGACAAATATAGTTTTCTACACTTTTCGAATGAAAATATTCAGAGAAGGTTTGGGAAATTTTATACTTTCCACCGAGTTCCATCGTCCGTACAGGTTTTATCAACGTCCGCTTTGACAAATATAATTTTCTACACTTTTCGAATGAAAATATTCAGAGAATATTCGGGAAATTTTATACTTTCCACCGAGTTCCATCGTCCGTACAGGTTTTATCAACGTCTGCTTCGACAAATATAATTTTTCACATCGTTGAAAATCTTACGTCGAGGAGAAATACGTAAGAAAGAAGAGGCTGAACGTCAAAGGAAGATACGTAACAATGAGCGATGCGTAATGCCGCAAACCACCCCCTTATACGTCTTCCGAGGCAAAAGAAATCTGTAGGAGAAACCAGTTGAGCGAAGCAACGATCGAGTTGCGACGAGGACAATTAATTTCGTAGTAACAACACAGAGGAGGCTGAATGTGGCAAACACGAGAGCAAAGGGGAGAGGGAACGAACGTAATAACGAGTGAAAACGAAGGCGGCATGTCGGCTGGTGGACACAAAGCGTCCAGCACGGCCAACATTTCCCGGGAATCCTTTTTTTCCAGCCAAACATGGAAAGAGTCATAAAAGCCGGGTAGAGAACCCGGCGAAGCAACGCAGGCTTTCGTGAAAGCAGAGAAAAAGCGGGGACCTTTTTTTTACAACCGATATTGGCTTCGGCCAAGCAATTCGAAGGGTCGTTCGTTTTCTGGGAACGAATGGCCGCCCCCTGGACTAAAGTACAAATTATACCAGAGGATGCTGCGAGGCAGATAGCGTTTCAACGACAGAAGTTGCCATCTCTTTTGGCGGATCAGTTTCCTGTTTTTTCCTTTACCTGGCCAAAAACTTTCTACTTTCTTTTTTTTCTTTTTTTTTTTTTCTTTTATAGTCACCCTCCTGCAACCATACGATTTCACTTTTTCTCTTCCTATTCTCTTTTCACAGCCTTGTATGGTTAAAGAGAAAAATTGGCGAAACTTTCGAATATATCGCGCACTGAATTTTCCTTAACATGGACGATAATCTGAACAACGGTGGAACGAAGAAACTGCATGGAATCGAGAAAATTGCAGCCGTTTCATTATCGTCGAGCCACGCAGTTATCCACGGAGTATAGAAGAATATGAAAATCACGATGGGGCAACATTTCACGCGAGCCAGTTGCTGCGGCAACAACAACAACCCCTTGAGATGCAGAAGCCCGTGAGACGGCAGAGTTAAATGCACGCAAACAGAATAACTTAGGAAATTATGAAGGCACGCTCGCAGGTGGTTTATCCTCATTAAGTGTACCGGATAAACTTAATTTTAAAGGCGCGCGAGCTGGCTAAAAGCCCCCATCCCACCCCTCCAACACCATTTGTAACGCTCTCCAGCCGACATTTTCTTCGGGATCCCGTAACTTTCGCCGATGATATATCAAGCTTAATGCGCGCTAGAGGTCTCGCGAAACCGTTGTTCAACGCCGTCGGCAAATCCATTACCATCGAGTCGACTCACCCCTCGCGAATTCGCCCAACGCAAGGGTTAAGCTACTGTTACTTGGAAGATTTATCAGAAGCTGGGGGGTTCTACAAGAAACGTAAGCTTTCTATGATTGCAGGTAATTTGTTTTTCAAGGGATGAAACTTCCTTTTCGAAAGGGACCATTCCAGACATCTTTTTCAATAAGAATCGCCAACTGCTGGGAAGTTGACTCTTCGCCAAGATGCCACAGCGATGTTCACGCGAAAGGATCTTAAAATCGAGATTCTGTTTGACGATCTGTGTAATTGTATATTTTCCACGACATTTCGCGGAATTCGCGGAGAGGGCACGTCGAATATTTCGTCCACGTTTTTCCTACCGGTGACTTTCTTCTCATCTGAAAGACACGCTAATTCGTTCAACCGGGTCCTAATCGCGTCACGATCTATCGGAACGGCCAACCTAAAACAGTCTGCGAAAGCATAAAACATCTGCAACCCGATTGCCGCGCACAGGAGGTGTTTTCGATCAAGTCAGAAATTGGCCGTTTAAGAGGAGAATGGAGAAAGGGGGAGACCGATAGAAGCGCGAATGCGAACAAGCGAGAAGCGAGAAGGCTGAAAGGAGACGAGAGAAGAGAAGAAAAAGTAAGAGAACGATGAAAAAGAAAATAAAGGTGGAAGGGCAAAGAAGGCAAAAGAAAAGAGAAAAAATAAAAAAAGGATCGGTATCGAAGAAGTCACTCACCTTTAATATAGCTGTGTACATTGCGGTGCTAGCAGAGGGTGGTGTGGATTGGTGGTGGGGTGGTCAGGGGGGCTCCGGTGCAGGGCGTACCCCTAGTTGGCCCCCTCCGGTCCCCCACCGGCCGCTTGCTGCTGATGCGCAGCCGCGGCCGCTGCTGCCGCTGCCTTCTGCGCCTGCGCCTGCTTCTCCTGTTCGTTCAGCTCCTTGATCGCCTGTATCTCCTTCTTCAGCTTCATCCGCCGATTCTGGAACCAGATCTTGATCTGCCGTTCCGTCAGGCAGAGCGAGTGTGCCATCTCGATCCGCCTCCGCCTGGTGAGGTAGTGGTTCGTGTGGAATTCCTTCTCCAGCTCGAGCGTCTGGTAGCGCGTGTAGGTCTGTCGGCCGCGCCTGCGCATTCCGTTCGCTCCTGCAACCAACAAAACCATAGCCGAACGTTCAAACGAGCTCTCTAGAGGGAAAGATCGCGTGTCTTTCCGTGCACTTCATTTCGGCGATCCCGATGGCAACCCGTCTGTTCCATCCAAATAATACGTTTACGCGCGTCAGCAACGTTCGCCTACTTCTCTGCTCGCTTTTTTTTTTCAAGCTTCCAGCGAACTACGAACGTTGTTGGCATCGTTAGAGATAGTAGAACGTTGTTTACGAGCGGTCGAACGATTGGAAGCGAATGTTGCTGGTACAGTATAGAACGTTTGCAACACCGATCATGCGTATCCTTGTAAAAACGATCTTCGACTATTCTCGTGTCGTCTAATATGTTGGCACATTCGACGATAAACCAGTTTCAAACCTATCGTTGAATCAGATCCGTCCACGTACCAAGTCTTTCGCCTCGTTACAATGTCAAACGAACCACGGGATCTTTTAATCCAAGCTTCATCCCTGGCTACAAATATCGGCGCTCGAGAGACGCGGAAGACGTTGAACGAGTCGGAAGATGCTGGGAAAATCCCGGCAACGTTCTCGATAACGCCGAGACACCGGGATAACTTCTAAGCGGCAGTTTAAAAAGAACGAGTAGCAGACAAAAAGGAGAAAAAAAAGGGGGGCGCGTAAACGGTTTCAGATAGAGCGTGGCGAAGTCACAGCAAGCCACCGAGAGAAAGTAGGAGAGCGTACGACAGCGGGATAGGTACACTGTCGAACAGCCGCTTGGGTACAGTACCTAGCGGAATAAACCCGTCTGTGGGGGCTCAAGCTCACCTTATCGGCCGTTACTGCCTCGTAAAAACCCTCCCGTTTCACCTCTGCCAGCGGCGAGGTCCAAAGCAACCCCCGGCGCTCACCCGTAAGCAGCCGGTCTTCTCTGCCTTTTGCTCTCTCAGTTCGCATACGCTTTATATCGAAGTACATAAAGGGCTGCCCATGTAATACGATTTCCTGCGTTCGACGACTCCCTTTTACCATCCCCTGGAGCTGTTCCGAGTCCGCCGACTCGTTCGGCCGGAACAATTAATTTCGGTTAAACGTTACTCGCCATTTTCCCCGCGTATCGCCCGGTTATTACGCGATAAACCGAGAAATTAATTTCACTCGAAGGGTTTAATTGTTATGAATAATTAATCCGGGTGCACGCGTCCCACGGCTAGTCCCCGGAAGATAGGTGACGTGGCGATATCGAGTCCCGTGGTGAAATTAATAACGACGCCAATTGGTCGAATCGCGAGGACACGCGAAGAAATTTCATCCGGTAATTCGTCCAGTCTCCGAACGTAATTTTTCGCCGATTAAACGGGACAGGGGTCGGGGTGGGAAGCTTTATGGATGGCTTCCGGCGGACGAAACAAATTTCAAATTTCGCGACGAAATTCGAATCAGATTCGCGCGCAAAACGGCTCGTCCTTCGATAGATATCGGCCAGTCACCCGTTGTATACACACTTTTCCGAACAAACGAACAAACGAAGCGAGTAATAAACGCGTCATATTTACAATCGTATCTGTGCCGATCTATTATCTACGAGCCATGCGCGCGCGAGGGCCACGTCCAACAGCCGCCGCCACGCACTGGAACATTTCCAGTTGGCCGTTATACAATATCGCGCGCAGACGAGCAACAACACGCCGCGGCAGAGTTCATATCGGCATCATGTATATTATCGCGACGTAATCAAGTGTTTCGGCGTGCACCCCTAGCCGCCGTCGCCGCTTCTGCCGCCTCTGTTCGCGCGCTTCTCTCCCTCCACGAGCTCTCACGGCGGCGCAACATCCCCATGATTTTCGTTTCAGCTTGTCAAGCAGAGCTCGCGGAGGGCCACAGAGTTATGGCGAACCGTTTATAAGGGTTATTTGTCAGGCGGACCCCGCGCCTCTTCCAGTGCGTTGCCAGTGTCTCCTTTCCACCCCCCGAAGAACGTCCCTACCTACGACGTGCCGCCGGTGTTATATCGTTCCCTTGGCCCGCGCTGTTCCTCGGCAGAAGCAGGAGGGGTTCTCAGTCGATAGACTCGTTCGAACTTATAAATAAAACCAGGGCCTCAGCCAATTAAGCCGGCCTCGTACGTCTCCGCAAAGTAGAAAATGTGACAAGCTCTACCGCCTTCTCTTTTACGACGCGTTTCTCCTTCTCAGCCTCGCGTCTCCGTCCCTCGCTGAGGCTTTTTTAATTTTCTATCGATCGCTTTTCCTATAAAACTCTTTCTACCCTTCTGCTCGCCTCTTTCCGCTCGATTCTATCTCCTTCCACGTATCGCTACTGTTTCGTTCTATTTAATCGCCGACGAGAAGGTAACGTCAACTGACATTTGACGCAACTGTCAATAAGCTCCGCTTTCGGCTAATCTGCGGGAATACTGGCACGGGAGAGGGTTAAAGTTGTTCGAGAGTAAATTAACAACGATTTATTCAAATGTTACTCGATTTCGATATTGACAATTGGCTGACGGATGTGAAATTCTTCGGTTGACGAAATGGTAACTGACGAATAGATTCGATAGAACGAATAATTAATCTATGATATTCCATAGACGAACGATAAATATTCTCATGCTGGCTTCTCCGAGTCGCTACATTTATATCCGTCGGAGATGAAGAAAAACCCAAGAGGCTCTCTTTTGAAGAATTTTGGGAAGATCCCCAACGTTTGTTCAACTGCCGACCTTGTTTTCAATTTCAATTGTCACAATATCGTTAAAAAACATAATATAAAAACACAGTTAGATGAGTTTAGCAAGATATAGCTTTCAGCGGCTTTAACTGCCTTCCGCTTCAAATACCGTAAACGCGGTTACGAATAAACGTTTCAAGTTGCCTCCGATTAGGAGAATTTCTCAATTTTACTTTCGCGTTACGGATCGCGCGACCTGACGCATCGCGAATGGAATTAAACTTTCTTCTTCGAAACGTCCGGCGATTCGTTGCGTTCTCAAGGATGAGCGAGGAGACGGTACAAAGGAACAGAGATCTATAGCAAATCCTCGAACCTTTTTCGTGTGATTTTTGGTGGCCGTGATCGAGTTTTCTACGACTCGTCTCTTCCCTCGAACTCGGTCAGCCATCGTACACTTCCTCGCCCCAACTTACGCACGCCCCGTGGGATGTCGTAGGCGAAACGAAATTGGGGAGAAAAAATTCCAAGGCTGCCACGCTCTCGGAAAAGTAAGAAGAGGCGTGCGTGGCTGTTTAACCAAGGGGATGGATAAATTTTATGCTGAGACCGTGAAACGTGTTTCATCCGGGGAACGAGAAGGAAAGTCTCGCTGGATGCCGACCGGGGACAGAGGGGTAGTAGCCTGAATTTGGAGAGGAGGAACGATCCCGAGAAGAGTAGCACGCTTAGACCGAGTGAAAATATTTCCATCGTAACTCACGCTTTTCTAGAAGAAGAAAAAAAAAAAACGTTTCCATGTATAGCGTTGGAAATTCCCTTTCCCCGGCAAAAGCCTTTGCCCGAAGGCCTTCCACGACGTTCAAGAAAAATGGAAGCCTCGAGCGGTTGTCTGGCGCGGAAAACGATTGATTCGTGCGATCAGCCTAAGTAAAAACCATAGAGAGAAAATTCGAACGAGCGTGGAGAATTTCGTGAAACTAATCCCGAGCTATCCTCACGGTTCGTTTAGAGCCGCCAGTAATGGGGTTAGGGATTCCCTCGATTGGAAGCAAGTTTCGACATGGCCAAGCATAAACAGGCAGACGCGAAGGGAGAGACTTTGGATGTTGCCAACTCTAATAAGAACAACCAATACGTTGATTGCTATCCGGAATACGCCAGTATAACTCTCGACCCATGGCAAAACACGAGCTGCCAAGCGCCACCCTTCGTTTCCCTCTCGTGAAGATCGTGTACGCCAAAAGCGGATCATACGCGGGGTCGATCAAATCAAAGTAAGTGAATTGGCTGGCAGCATGAAGGATTTCCGCGAAATTCCCCATGCTCGGGAGAAATTTCTCCCATAGGCTCGCCACCCTTTCCTATGCTCGTAGCTTCGAACATCTCTCTTCTACCCACCCACCCAACCTTCTTCTTACCGACGAATCTGACGAACCAACATCGATCGAGGCTCTCGCTGCTTTTTGTTGCCTACGTTCGACTACCACGCAACGACGGAGGTGAATTTAAACGCGAACAATTTGGCCGCGCGTAAATCACCACCGACGAACGGGTGATGCAATACCAATTACGCTCGGTTTGCCTCGTCCCTCTATATCAGCCAGCGACTTTTGTCGGTGACCCGTAAGGTCGGTCTAGACTGCTAAGTCTAGCTCGTTTCGCAAGTTCGTGCAACTTGGAAACATCAGGCGGCGGCGTTCTACTATCCAGGAATTCTTGTCGGCCAAATGGAGGGCAAGTTAGCCGCATAAATCGTGAACGTAATTAGAGGACCTTTCGCTGTCCGGTTGTTGGGAACACGAGACACGGGAAGGTCAGTTAGCTTGGTTCGGAGAAACGGGCACGTTGTGTTGGCTTTGCTCGCGTTGGTGTCGTAAGTTGTCGCGCTTCCGGTGTGTCCGCGTCCCTCCCGAAACGCGAACGTTCACGGCCGCAACGAACTCTGTTTGCGAGGCACGAGAGTCCCGCAGACACTCGGTATGAGAAACGCGTAGCTACGCAGCAAGATCGTAGCTCAACGTGGGGTACACCCTCCTCCAGAGGCTTGCCAAGGTAGGTAATCCTCTCGGGGGCGTGAGTTACTGCCTAGCGTCCCTCGCGCTGTACTCTCTTCTGTCCCACCTTCTTCTTCTTCTTCGCCCCATCGGCCTTCCATGCGTCCCTTTTCCTCCCGCTCGACTCGCTTCGTCCTAGCGTGTACACCGTCACGCCGACCTTTCCTCTCCCGTTTCTCGTCTCGCCCATTACTATTCCTGCAGCTCTCTTTCGCCCCCGGCTAGGGGCTGCTGAGAAAATGCCGGGAGAAAGTTGGAGGACCGCCGGTGGTGCGCGCCACGACGAGGAAAGAAGGGAGGAAGAGCTACGCTGGTGGCACGGAGAGCGTACGGTGCTCGCTGTGCCACAGCTGGAGAGCATTAGTCAACTGTAATTAATAAGTTATGTACAGGACAGGCTAACGAACAGCACCGCGACGCGGAGGTGTTGTTGTCTCTCTTTCCAGCCGGCAGAAAGAGCGGCGGAGATCGCTTTTCACTACGGCGCGACGACGGAAGCCTCTGGGATCGTAAATACGCGCGTGGTAAACCCTTGTAACGTGAATAAACTGGGGGTGCCCGCTCGGAAATAAGCGACACCCGGAACGTGTACGACTCTCTACGTGCTCGTACCACACGCTTTTTCCTACCGATCATCGACGCTCTCCTCCAAGATTTATATCTCTTTCGCCTTGGATACGTATTCTCTTTATTCCATAGGCCATTACGTAGGGGGGAAATAAGATAAAATAGATTCGGCTTGACAAGCGCAATATATCTCTTCCTTCCTTTCATCTTCTACCTGCTTACGTAATAAACGTTCCTCGTAATCTTTAAATTAAGAAGATCCTTCTTCGCGCGATGATGAAAAGCCGATCAGCCGTCGAAGGGTCGACGAACCCGTCTAGTTTACGTTTCAGCGGACAATCTGTTTCTGTTGCCGGGATTAAACGAGACTCGGAAGCGAGCAGTCGTCAGCGAAGATCGGGGAATCTGTCGGATATCGAGAACAGGGCATGCAAGCGACGTTCGTCCCGAGCAAGAGGCTCCCACGGCTGAAAGGGGGATCGTTATTCCGCGTGGTTCTCGGCGTACGTTCTAGCCTATCGAGGTAAACTCGTCGTTACCGCGGCGCAATCGCGATCGGTCGAAACGGTGCAGCAGGATACGGAAAAGGAGGAGGAGGCGGAGGGTGGGAGGCAAGGTGGCCGGGAGAAGTTACGCGACGCGGACAAGAATGTCGCCGGCAGCCAGCAGGATATACCATAAGAAGAACGAATGGAGCATTCGAGAATAAGATATCGGCTTTACGTGCAGCCACTTTTGAATAAGCGTGGTGCCGCGCCGCGGGCAAGGTGGCGACTTTGCTCCCACGCGCGAAACGCCGCCATCCAACGGCGAACTGGCGGGATAAAGGAGTTCATCGCAGTCCGGTGATTCTCCTCCTAGTCCTTCGTACGATATTTACTTGTCCCCGTGATTATACCTGGCGCGTTTCGTCGTTGCCGTGTAACTCGGTGCCTCGTATCTGTCCCGACATCGATGTAATAATTCCTTGAAAAACGATGGGCGTGAACGCGTACATCGCCTTCGAGATCGTTCTCGGACGAGAAACGGACAGCAACCGGAACGATTTCACGTGAACGACGCGGGTCGTTGCAACGAGCTGGAAATTACGTTGCCTCGGTAATCGTCCGTCCTTTGTAATTTTGTAGCGATACACTTGCCCTCCACGATGTTCGGTCTCCGTTCGAGAATGCGGTTGGTCTTTTTGCTCCTTCGAACGTAGAACGTACAGCGACGTGTAATGCCGTAAGAACGATTAGCCGGGCCGCAATTAGTAGTCCGACTGGATACGCCGGCTGGTACGTTGACGAAATCGCGCGAAGGTCGCCCATAACTCACGTCCTCGTTCATCAATCAGTAGTCAAGACTAACTATTCCGTGCTATGGTATCGGCGCGGAGAGGGGCGGCTCATTTAAATGTACAGCATTATTTGCTGCGTCGCGTTGAATGATATCTCGCAGAGGTCGAGGCACGCGAGAAGGAAACGACCGGCTGCGCCTGGAACTTCGCGTTTCAACAAGCAGGCGATACAAGACCATCGAAAATAACGTTCAACGGTTGTAGACTACTTTTATCGAATCTATCAACGCGACCTTTCTTGCCTCGCGAGTTTAACCGAAACCGTATACCCTTCGACGAGGCATCCTGCAAAAAAAAGCTGAATAGACTGGAGGCAAGTCGTTACACGCGTTCCATGAGCTATCCATCCGCGACGTTAAAACGTTAAAACTATATAATAACTCTGTTATTAATATAAAACCGTTCGATCGAATTCGAAGAGAAATCACGAAGACAGGATCGCGTGAGTAGCTGGTGGAAATTTAATTAACGCGTACGCGCGGATCGAATGGGCGCTCGCAACGGACGTGTCCGTCTCTCGCGAGTAGCCTATCCGGCGCGAGAAGACAACGTCTACCGGATAGAGGCTACAGAGACAAGGTGACTCTTCTACAAGCCAGCTGCTACTCGCGGTAACTGTAATAATTATGCAAAGACCGAATGCAACGGTGCATCGCGAGCGAGCGAACAGGCGGACCAGCGACCGAAGGAGCCAAAGGGAAGAAGAAGGAGGACGTTCCAAGGAACGGAGCGTAAAAGGAAGAACGCGAGTCAAGATGGTGGAGGAGATGGCATGCAAAAGAGGCTTCGTAGGTAAGCGAACTGAGCCGGTTGTAAGGCGACACCTCGTGGCTCCATATATCTTTCTCTTTCTTTCTCCCCTGATCTCTCTTCCCCGAGCAGTCGATGCCACCACGGTCTCCTTCTTCCTTCTTGTTGTTCTCTTCCGTCCAACATTTCCACCTCTCCCCCCTCTCTGACTCACTTTCGGCCTCCATCGGTCTCTTTTTCGCGATAAACCGATAACGTTTTCTACAGCTTTCCCTTCCACTCGACAATTTCGGAGATGACTGGTTTCTAAGAGGCCTGCAATTTCCATTTTCCACATCGTCTCGGCCGATCTTTCGATACGCGCTCGCGAACCATCGCAGAAACAACGTACGATCGATTGCAGGGCCAACACGAGCGCGATCTTGGAATCTTAGGTACGCGAGATCCTATAGAACAATCCCTTGCTGCTGTATTTTTCCACGATTTATAGCCGCAAAATCTATCCGCAGTTCTCTTGGTTCTTTACTTCAGACAAACTTCCAATTACTTACACCCAGAAGATACTCGAGAAATGTGCATCGTCCGGAAAGCAGGAAAAACAGAGTTACGCGAACAGCGATTCTGTAATCGTTGCCACTGAAGAAGCTGCAAAAAATACACCCCTTCAAAGGGGTCGTTCCATCCGACGAAAGATTTCCCTGCGCGTTTGTCGTCGTTCGTCCAATCGATGCGAAAAACTAGGCTGTTACACGTCATACGTACAGCTCGTAATCTGTAGGGTCGATGCAAATGGGCCGGGGTATAAATGGCCGTGGAAAAACAAGAAAGAAGCTGGGCGAAGACGAACTGAAAGACGAAAAAAGACGGTGGACTCGGGTCGGCGAGGAAGATGGTGGTAGAGTTTGATACAGGTGGGTAACCCCGCGACACCCTCTAACGAAACGGATCGTCTGTCTTACTTACATCGGCTCGCATCTATAAACTCACGCGGTTGGTACACGCATACGAAGGCCAGCACGCGTGTATATCCCTCGTTGGACGTGCAAGGGGGACGCGGTTACCAGCGGGCAACCGACCCACCAACCACCCATATATCTGCGTCCTAAAAGGAATTCCAGAATATATTTTACATATGCTTTATTGCCGCCTTATTTCCAACTCTATGGGCACAGACCTCGAGCACAGACGGACGAACACACAGAGAAAGAGAAAGAGAGACGGAGAGGCAGGCGGTGCACGCGCACACTTTCTGCCTCACAAAGAACGATTCGACTTGCCACACAGCAACCGTTTTTCTGCACGTTTTCGTGCATCTTTGGAATCTCCCTCGTTAGTCGATTCGTTTGAACGCGAATAGACAGCGTTCGACGCGAGAATTTCTGGTTTCCAGAATTGTCTGCTCGATCCTCGGGATAAAGACGACGAACGAGAGGATATAAAGGGGATAATTTGAAAGGAGCCGTTTTCGTAGCTGCTTCGAACGAGGTCTTTTTGTTTCCTTGTTATCCTAATTCTTCGTTGTCTGAATTTTCATACAATACGAAAAATTGCGATCTGAATTGCGACGAAATGTCCGATTCGATTTATTGTATATCGTTAGAGGCGTTCTTATGAATTATGCGAATGCCGAAGCAGCGAAGCAGAAAAACTGTCAGAGAACAATGGAGCGTCCGAGGGTAAAGAAAATCGGCTGGAAAAGAAGCGCGCGTGAGTTAGCGCGTTGCACAAACCCCCAGCACGAGATAATTTTTAGAAGGGTTGGTACCGTATCGATGGATCATCGGGCCAGGCCACGAGGAGCATACCGGCTAGTTCCACGGTAGCGCGTCGTAGACTTATAATAGGGTCGGATAAATGTATAATGCATGCTCCTGCACGACTGCATTCCGCAGTAATGACTTAACTTGTACCAGTTAACAAGTACCGGACTAGATGATTCGATAATTTGCAAGTGGTCGACGTGGATGGCCGTTCGTTTCGTCAAGCCCGTGGCTTGCAACGGTGAATCGTCGAATGTAAATCGCCTATTTCTGCCCCGATCGATTACATCGTTGCACGACATCGTCGCATCTCAACGTCGTCTTTTTTGCGTTCACGACGATCTCCACAGTTAACCAGGGTCGCTTGGTTAACCGAAGGAGTAGCGAACTTCGGCGATCCTCCTCGATGCACGTCGTCAAACTTTAACCAGCTGGCCGCCGTCCAGACGCGGTGGATCTCCCGTTATTTCTAAGATTCGACGAACCGCCTACGGCTTATTCCCTGCTAACAATAATAGGGACAAAAGGATGCAGATGAGAAGATCTCGATCGGCCGGGTTACGTTCCCCAACTCAGCTCGTACGGATCTGTTTCTCTAGGCCCGGTGAGAAGAGAAAGGTGAGCACAGCAGGACAGAATTGGATTATTCGATGATTTGCAAGGAAATACGGATTACGAAACTGGCTGTACGCGGAATGAACGGAGGGAGGCTACGGGGGAGGGTGGCGTAGAGAGCGCTGGGACCCTGAGCGTGCTTCTTCGGCTACTCCAAGTTCGACGGGCCCCGACGGGGGGCCCCCCACCAGCAAGTGTACCACGGCAAACGGAAACAGGGTGGGGAGAGCCGGTTTCGACGACCAAGACGCCATCACGCTTAACGGCAAGAAACTATGATTACCGAAGCCCTCGAGAATGCCCGGTGCCGGCTCTCCCAACGAGGAGTTGCGCACGGTCTTTTCCCGTCGAAAAATCAGTCTGCGCGACTTCCAGCCGTTCAATTACCGCACGGTCCACCCCGTTAACTGGCCGAGGCAGAAATTTTGGGACCCGCGAGCCGCAAATTCTACCTGATCCTACGTATTCCGGGTAATAGTGGGAATAAGGGGTGGAGCGAAATGATGGCGCGGCGTGCAGCTCACCGATTCCGACGCTCGATGCATAAAAAATGCATGCAAAAATCAGCCGACCGGTGAGAGGATGATGGCCGGAGCCGAAAAACCTGCGGGCCGCTTGAATAAATTAAACAGTAACTTTTGATTCGTTTCACTTGGAACGACCGGGCAATTGCACGTTCCGAGAGGACGCCCAGGGACGATGCACCGGCGGTGGGTAGCGCGCTTTTAACGCGTCACGTTTGCCCATCTTGACGAGCGTGCACCGACGTCGATCGATAAAAGATCACGCGAACCCTTTTTCTTCGAGCTTCTTGTACATCTCATGGAGAGCTCTGTAACTGCCATTAATAACCGAGAATGGACGAGGGGGTGGCGACGGGGGTGGCGGAAAAAAGGAAGTAGAACTCCATTATTCATTCGACGCGGTCTCGTGCTAGCAGTTCTGGATTCTCGCGAGTAGTGAGACTAGGCTAAGGGGCGTGATCATTCCCGTCGCATGAAAATAATAATGAACTCGCATAAATCATGGAAAGTTGGAGGGAACTAGTTCTACCGTAGTTCTCTCTCTTTTCTACGGAGCGCACCGTTCACGATATCCGGGCACCGCGTGCCGCCACGACGCGCTGCTAGCCGGCTGCCAAAACTGTTCCCGGACCGGCAACTTTTCTGGCGCGCTCGAAAATGCAAGGGGAATCCGGTGTGCGCCGCGACCGATTAGTCTCCGGTTCGTCGGTGCCGCGTTTCCGTTCCCGCAGCCTCGTTTTTCCCGATTTTCACCAGCCCACCAACCACCCACGGCGCCAAACCACCGAACGCCAGAGAGAACACGGCGGTGGCTTCGAGACAGCCGTGCGATTGCTCTTTTTTCGGCAGATAGAACACGCTCGGCCGAGGCTTTTCGGGGATCTGGTCGCGTCCGAACGGGTTCAGCGCAGCAGCCACGATCGTAGAATGGAAGTAGGTAACCTTTGGGATTTTCGACGTGATATATCGCGGCAAGGCGATCTACGATCTACCGGTGGACCGATATAGACGCGCTGCTTGGCGCGGAATGTTCTATGCAAATGGGGAATCAGGAAGCAAAAGGAAGCCTTATCAAAATGAAACTTTTAACCTAGGTGTAACCCGTGAAAATAGTCGAAATACCACCACCACCCTTATCCACCTTCTCCCTTTCGTTCTTTTATATCTCTTGATCCGTGCGGTAGCTTTCCACCGATTCCAACGTCTTCGCGTTCCCTTTGTCCTCTTTATCCGAACGAGTTAAGTTCCCCTGACTAAAAAAAAAAAAAAACAAAGAAAAAAAAAGGAAAAAGTCTAGCTTTCACGGTTGCCAAATATGTTTGAAGCAAATTCCGCCCAAAGAATATCGCGACAGCGTAAAACTGGTTCGCGCGATTCCTGGACGCGGGAGATGGACACGGAAAGAGGGATCGGTGAGTCGGATGGTTACGTAGTTACAGGTTGGCCAGACTCGCGGTTAAGATGAACGAGGCGGTGCGCAACGAGATCTTATCCGGACGCAGCAGCGGCCACTGAATCATCCGCTTTGAATAGGGCTTCGCTACACTCCCTATATTATACCTATAGGTACTAACCTTCTACCTATGGCCGCGCGCGCTCGCGTTTACGATGTAGCGTCTCCGAAGCGAGAGAAACGAAGGGAGATGGAGCGACAGCACGGGAAAGCCAAGGGGGAGGCGACAGAGATCGAGCCATAGCCTGTATAAATGCGTTATACGGCAGAAACCTTGGTGCGCACTAAATTACCGCACACGACACTGTGACACCGCGTTGCCGCGGCTTGTAGCCCCAGCCACCTTGCAACTCACAAGTCGCCCTCTACCTGCCCATGACTTACAAGTCGGCGATAACGTTCCCTACCACAGTCTTAATCAGCATAAATCATAGCGACAATGCGCCACTGACCGCCTTTGAATCCGCTACCATCTCTACGAAAATGGCACTGCGATCCTCTGTGTCCGCCACTATCGTCTCGATTCACGAGAGATCGTTCAGCATTTCGCGATCAGATACACGGAACGGGGAATAATTCGAAGTCAGAAATTGCTGGCAATATCGATGAACGAGCGAAAGCCCACGTCCCGTCGATCGAAACGTACTCGTCGATGATAGTTTTCAGCGAAACGGCGAACCATCGAACATTGTTTTTATTTGTACGCCGCCTTTGGCATCGTACGGCAACTCGCGATCTTTGAAACGTTCTACGTCTACTCGCCAACTATTTAAGTTTGTAACTCAAACACTGTTCCGCGCAAGTTACCCTTTACCGTGGATATCAACAGCGAGGCGAGGCGAGGCGAGGCGAGGCGTCGTAAATTAGACGCGTTACGCGGAACACCGGAGATGCTTAACTTTGTAAGATCTCGGCGCAACAGGGCAAATGGAAGAGAGGTTCGGTAGCGGAATTCAGGCCGGTGCTAGAAACGTTCTGAGAAGTAAATCCAAAATCAGTAGACGTACTTTCAAGTTGCATAAAATACTTGGTGTACCGCAGCATGTGATCTTAAGTGTCATGTAATCATAAAACGGCCACAGACGCTCGTGCTCAAGAGAAATGCGACAGGATTAGCACGCGCAGGCCAAACTTATGGTCGCGTCGTACATCTGCAGCAGCGAGATTGCTGGCGCGCCAGCTGCTTCGCTTTTTCCACCGATTTGAAACCTGGCTGGTGCGTTCGAGGATACGCACAAGCGGGCGCGCGCGAATACACGCCGCGAGGTCGCATCGTCTATCTTAACAGCAGCGCCGGTACGGTCATTACGCGTGAAATCCAAACGGTGCAAATAGCCGTGTGTGCCTTCTACTCTCGTTATTCGGTTCACGTGGACGCCAATATGGAATCCTGTTTTCTAACTAAATTCAAAATTGTAGCCTTTCGTTGACCAGCGCGTCCTTCCGCCTTGCCGTCTTCAGGCACATCTCTAACAGCTTGCGATCAATGCAATCTTCAAAGAAGAACCGATTACTTCGCGAAGAACAATCTTCTTGGACGGTGATCGAACGAAGTACAGCCATCGAACAGGGTAATTTTCCCTGCTTCTGATCGATCTTTTCGATGGAGAAAAATACGAGACCTTAGCGAGGTTACACGATACGACGTTGGAGAAAGAGGAAGGATGGAGGAATCGTTGCACGTACTCGCGTCGATTATTAAAATGCCGCGTTAGAATCGACGAATGGATTTAATTCGACGAACGCGCAATACGCGGCGATAAATGGCGCGCGTTTCACGAATTACAGGATACGCCGGTATCGTTAATGCCGCGCCATTACTCATAACAACGTCTTGCGCCGCAGATTAGATCAAAAGCCGCGTGAGCACCGAGCAAAGGCAGCGTCTAGAAAATCATTAATATTGATCAGGCAGATGATTGATAACTTCATTAACACGTTACACGCGCCGATTCAATTAACTCCTCGTAACCGTTCGCTCGGTGAATGTGCGCGCGCCAAGTAATTTACGATTCAAGAGAGCTCCTCGCGTTTTTTTCACGCTCCAGTCAATTAGCGATAACCTTTCCCGTGGACGCGGCCGATTTCTAACGGACAAACCACTCTCTGCCCCTTTTCCCTGTCCGTCAACCGTGTACGAGACGGTGATTTACGCCGGCGCTAATTAATCGCGCGAGCATTCTCCCGCGAATTATTATTTTTCCGCATGGACGTTCGCAACAAGCGGGACCGCGAGCCGTCGCGCGGCTCGAAACATCGGGGGATCGTTTGCATTTTTACCCAGGAAACATCGTAAATCCGATGCCTCGACTTAACAACGTCGGAACGGCGAGAGCCGACTACACTATCGCGGAATATTTTTCTTCTGCTTCTTTTCCCCCCTTCCCTGTCCCACTCGCGCGCCCTATCATGCCTTGTCTCCTTTCTTTTTCTCCCTGTGTTCCTCGCTTCTCCTCGCTCTCTCTCTCTCTCTCTCTCTCTCTCTCCCTCTCTCTCTCTCTCTCTCTCTTTCTCGTCACGAAAAAATTCTAGCATCTATTCTCCGCTCACGTAGAACGTGACGAGAGGAGAGGAGAGGAGGCCCCTGGAAACCGCCGCGCCTCGTCGCGTCCACCGTCGCCACGCCGCCCGGAGGCTCGCAGCGTTTCGCCGCTTCGGCCCGAGACAAGAAGAGATCCGTACCCGTAATTGTAAACATTGGATTAATGCAAATGCGCGCTTAAAAGCTTAATTGCTTTGATAAAGTATGGCGGTGCATTAAATTCAAATGCATGTAAATTAATTCAAATTTATGAGAAATAGGTGGACGCGGAGCACTTACAGGAAAAGAGGGAAAATAAAAATTAGTCCCCGCGGGGCCGGCCCCCGCGACGAGACTCTTTTTTCATTCTATCCCTCACCTCCTACCCTCTCCCACCTCCATCCCTCACGCCCTCCCGCCCTGCTCTCTCTCTCTCTCTCTTTCTTTCTCTCTTTTACCGTGCCACTCCTCCCCCAGGAGCCCCACCATTCCCTCTTTTTCACGAACGCGCCATGTTGCCAGCCAGATTGGCCTTTATGTGCAGGTTTCGCCAATAAATTCCGCCTTCGGTTCTCTTCCGATACACGTCGAATTTTAACGCAGCGGATCGTTGCCACGCTGATTAACGATGTCAAAATCAACCGCGTGCCAGCACTTTGGGAAAACGCGGTCTTTTAGCCGCCGCGCAGCCTCGTGGTCGTTTTAGCAACGGCACATGGTCGGAAGAAAACGATCGCGGGCACAGTAAGAAGAAAAGAACGGGGGAAAAAGGAAGAAAGACGCAAGCTCCACCGAACGAGAGAGGCAACGACCGGTTCGCGCCTAAATTCGAACGAAGCGAGCCGTATCGGAGCGTCCATCGAACGCGCCAAGCCTTCGGCGTCTTAGCTGCCATTACGAATTTTCAAAGAAACAGGAATACCTACTAATTTACCGTCTTTTGGCACATCCGATCCCTTCGTTCGAAGTTGATCGGCTCGGTTCTCTGGGAATGCGAAACATAGGAGCGACAGCTCGTGGACGTGAATCGTTGGAACGAAACCTCGATTTCAACGCGTGGATATTCGCGGCGGAATATAGAGTGTCCGTCCTTCTGCAACTACGCGGCTCGACGCTGGCTGTATTTCAAACGCGTAAACGCAGCCAGCGTCGCTAAACAAGCTCCTACTTATTGCAACGCGATAGAAGCTGGACGCGCGAGCTTCGTTATTCCTCGTCGACAGCGAAGCGTACGCACCACGTAACCACTGGACGAGCGGAAAAACGAGGACGAGAAGTGCATTTTAACGCGATCAAACTTATCGACCGGTGTGCGCGGCGCGCAGGGAGCAGGGAGAATGGAATATCGTCCTGGTGGAAGAGAAAGCCCCGGAAAAGCCAGTGACAATAGGAAAATCTTTGGCGCGCAGCGCCACTTCAGCCCGCTGATAGATGCGCGCGTTCCATAACGGCGATAATGGTTGCTGGCCCATCAATTTCGCCCGGGCTTGATTAGATAGGCGCGTTTTATTACGGCAAAAACTCAACTCTCGCCCCGTCGAAAACCAACCGCCGCGACACCCTCCCCGCGTGCTACCCTCTCGTGGCCCATACATCTACACGCAGAGAATACACGCGCGCGCACACACAAACACGCTACTCCCACCGAGCAGCGTCGGTGACGCCACAGCGACTTTATCGTAAATAAAATGGAATCGCGAAATACGAGAGCGAGGTGATATTTGCCGGTGCACGAGCAAAAGCAAATACTCTCTCTCACCGCGGGGGTCGTATAAACCAACCGGAAGTATTGTTCTGTCCATGAAGCCGGCCCGATCGACGGTCAAGTGTCGGGCCGTTGGTGCGCGTTGCATTCGAGCAGAGCGAAAACTCGTTTCGAAATATCGTCGAGTCCGTGGTCCTACGAAGGCGACCTCGGAAGAAAGACACCGCAAATCAATCGTCGATAAAAGCAGAATAAACAGATATAAATCGGCGGATATGGGAGATGGGCATGAATGGCGTCGAATGAAAATCTATATTTTTGCCGCGCGGCTGACAACTATCCCTGGAAATATAATACGCGATAAATAAATTGGAGCGCGTCCGCGAGAAAATGGAACGGGAACGAAGTGTACGGATGACAGGGTGGAAAAACACGCGCGGACATTTGCATTTTTCGTCGTACGAGTTCGGGTCGCGCGATTGACAGAACGTCGTTACACGGCTCGCTACGTTTTTCTTCATGGGCATTCGTCGTAGTACGTCATAGTCGGCTCCATAAATTGCTTGCTTTTTTTTTTTTTTCTTACTTTTTAGCCTGGACGAGTATACGCGGATATTTCGCCTATTTATGATTCTATGGATACACGTGAGCGAACATTTTTAGAAATAATTTATAGAGAAATTGCAGGAAATTAGTGGAAATCAAATTTTCATATCGCTTGAATTTTTATATGCTTGCTCGAAGGAAGAATTAAATATGCATCCTAAAATTCTTTTTAACAACATCCTATCGACTCACGAATATCGTAAATATTTGTCCATATTTACATTTACTGGCATGTAAGAAAATATCAGAATTTCCACTTGAAAACGGCACCAAGCAACGAAATACTAGACACGAAGGTACGTTTAAGGTTTATCGTCGCAACGGCGGATTGTCGATCGTAGCACAAACGAGATACGTCCGCGTTTCATCGACCTGGCGCCGATTATCGATGCGCGCTTGGTTAATAACCGTGTTCGATTTTATTAACGTACAACTAAGATCGGCTTAATTTGCGCTGCCGTTCCAGCGTCAATAACATCGCCGGTATCTTAATGCATTAAGATTACGCGTGAAAGGCGGTGCGCTCGCACCGCAGCATCCAGGATAAGCCGCGAGAGTAAACGCGCAGAGATGCGCGTGCCAATCGCCATCGCGCTCGCGCGTAATTTGTAAAACCGAACAAATTACGCCGGTACGGTTTTATCTGCTCAAAGATGAATCGATTCGGAAGCCGACACGCGAACGTTGAAGATTTATCTCCGTTGGAAGCGCCACAAGGAGATCCCGATGATAAAACTACCCCTTTTGATCTCCAATATCGTGTTTATTATCGCGCGCGAGAGCGTTCGTTCTTATTTATATTACGTTTTACTTATCGTTATATAATTATCATATCACTGTATTTCTCGAACGATTCGACCGTTCGACCAAGTAACTTTCGCAACAGCGATACATCGACGTGATTCGGTACGGGCGAGTTAGGAGAAGTTTACGTTCGTTAAAGTTCGCCATCGCTGAAGTTTGCCGGCGTGCGATCGTAAAGCAAGAAAAATGTGGGAAGAAAAAAAAGGAACAAGGGAGAGCGACCGGGTAACTTTCGCGGACGTTCGATCTGAAAAGTAGTTGCGCGTTTACGACTTATCTACAATTTTGCTTTGCGGCGGCAACAGTTTCGACGATAATCGGAGGGAGAGCGATATAGTAGGATCGCTCAAGGACGATCGGTACCATTTATAGATTGATAATAGTAACATGCACGTGCTACTAGCGCATAAAGGTCGACGCGCAGGTAGTCATTAGGCCGCCCCACGCCCAATACATTAAGTCGTTATGAAGATATCTTTAGCCTTTTCTCACCGACAGTAGGGTCTCTAAACACGTTCGGGCTCACTGGAATAATAGCCGGTATAGCTACGTTATCTTCGGAGCAAACAAGGTGTTTTTGTTTTCTTCGTTTCTTTTTCTTCCGTTCTCCTTTTTCCTTTTTTCTTTCTTCCTTTTTTTTTGTTCCCTCTTCTCTCTCTTCTTTTCCCTTCTCGCTCGATCGATCGATCGCTGGGTTCTCGTCGTGGCAGATCGTTATTATCGTTTAAACTTCATTACGTTCGATTGCATGCGGGCGAAGGGAGGGGGGTATATCACTTTCACGATGTTGTTGCAAAGTATACACCTTCGGCGAGGAAAAATTTGCGCGGAAGGGGGCAGGTCTCTGGGTAAACGGTTTCTATTCATAGAGCGTTGCTTTTTGCTCGTCTCTGTACACGTATCCACGTGTAGTAGTACGCATGATCATGTACGGGTGTTTTCCAAAAAATCTCGGTAAACAGGATAATAATTTCGCGTACACGAACGCTAAGCGGCAGAGACGAAGGGAACTAATAAAGAAAAACTTGTTTAACGTTCATTCTCAACGTTATTCTCCATTTTCCGAAGCCAGGTCCGACTCCTGCTGCTTGCTGCCGCTTCTTCCTCATCCCTCCTTGCCAGCACCCTCCGTGGCGTCTCGGACGACCAGTTTTATATCAGCAACACTGTCGCAAAATCCCGGTAAGACGTGAGCGAACAGCCCCTTCTCACAGCAATTACTCCCATCCCATCGAGAAGAGTGCGACCCACACCATTCCGCCACACTCTTCGCTACCCCGTGTTCTTCTCTCTCCGTCCTCTCCCTTCGCCGCTCCTCTTCCCACCCCTTTGCATCGCGCACCGGCTCTCCTCGAATACCCAAGTACTTACGCGTACTGCCTAACTAAAAGTCCTTCTCGCAAATTGCCAGTTATTACCGACGTTACGTTTATCGATGCAGCGGTTGCGTTTACGTCGGACCCGCCATTTCTTCCCCCTTCGCCCTCCTGCGCCGCCGCTATGTTCGCCGCTTCTCCCCCTTTCCACCCGAGACACGCTCTCTTTCTCACTTGCCCGTCCCTCGCAGATTACCCCTGGCAGGACCCCTCTCCGTCTCTCCACCTTCCAGCTTTCGACATACCTTTCTGCCTGTTTTTACCAGAACCAGGCCCCCACCCCCAACCCCGAGCCTCGTCTTTGATTCGCCTGGCGCGAGTCCCCTCAGCCCGACTCTCGCGAATCCATCAACGAACACGGGTAGCTATTAATTCCGGCGGATTCGGAATCGAGGCTCGTTTCGTTCAAATTACGAGATCGCGACTTCCTCCGGACTTGTCCGCGCCCGCCTGATTGGATGCGTTTAACGCAGACCAAATTAGGATTCGGAAGTCCTCGCCAGCAGAAAAACGTGATTACAGGGGGGACCTTCGATCGGGTATAATTATCCATACGAAGTTGAAGTATGTTCGCGTTTCCAGCAACTTCCAAGCAGTTGGAATTTATCCCTGATAGTAATAACGATAAAGGAGGAAACGTTTAAAATGAATATCCTTCGTGTAACTTCTCGGGACGAGAATATGCCGCTTGGGGGGGAAAAAATAAATTCAATAACGGCAGGCCGTTGAGTCTTTCTCGTCGCGAGATGAGACGAATTTCTTCTGGAAATCGAGTCAAAGATACACGTCGTGTCCGTTTGGAAGTTGAGGAAACGGTGGGAAGAAAACGTCGGGGTAGGAGGAACGGTCGCGCACCGGCTTTTACCTTCGGCCGAGTATCGCGTGTGTGTCGCGAGAGGATGAAAACGCCGTCCATAGCCGACGACTGCACGTTCCCCGGTGTCTTATTTTCTTTTCCATTGCCGATGCAAAAAATATGATGGGAGCTCGTGGATGCTGCTATGGGTATGTCTCGGCTATGCCGAGGAGACGATCGAGAGAATAGACGTTTAGCTGGCGCGCGGTAGAACACGACGAAACGAAGAGGACGAGGGCGGTCGACGAGGATGCGACGCAGAGGGCGAATCGAGCAACTGGTGAGGAAGATAAAGAGGAAGAGGGATTAGCGAGCCACGGGCAAAGAGGATGAGAACGCGAACGCGAACGTGAACGTGAACTTGAGGGTAGGGGAAGAGCAAGAAAGAGGGATGGAAGATTCTTCGAGGTAGAGGCAGAGGAACCGAAGAGGAAAGGTAGAAAGGGACAGAGGTGGCCAGAGGGAAGACAAAGGTAGAGAAGGAGGGGAAAGAGCGAGTAGAAGGGCCGGGGGAAGTGAAAGAGTGAAGCGTGTACGAAGAAGAAATGGGTGGAAGGCCAAGCGAGGGGATCAAGAGGGGGGGATATCAAGAGCGGACCTCCCAAGTTGCGGTGAGATGGCGGATCATCATCGTCGCATCATCCGTGAGCCGAATATCTTCTCAGGGCTTCGTTATTAAGCATACGATATACTGCGTATGCGGCTCGTATTCGCGTCAAAAAATTACCGATCGGAGTATCGAAAATTCCTACTTGCGCACCGATCGACTTTTAGATGCAATTTGCCGGCAGACCGTTCGTTTTGCACGTTTTTCGCCGGAGTCCCGGTCGGCCGAGACGGCAGATTGCTCGATTCCGAGACGAGAATCGCGTCGTTCGTATAATTAGTTGGTAAAAGGAAGCGGTTCAATGTGCCGTTCCTCGTCGATCGTGGCCAACATTGCTCTTTATCCTTCCGACGACCGGTACAGGAATGCCTTTCGAACGTTCCATTTTTCTTCCGTATCTTTTCTTCCTTTGCTTCGCTTCTATTCATAGAAGGCGAAGATTAACGAGCTTTTTTTTGAGTTGCTCTTCGTCTGCCTGAACGGACGATCGGTAGGCTGCTTTTTCCGCAGAGAAAGATCGTTAGCGGCAAGACGTACGGCCTAACGATCATCGATGATCCCTCATCCGCGAAACGATCCTATCGGGCGCAAGCCGGGGGGATGTAAAGGCTGTCGGGGAGGAAGATACGTAGGAAAAACTAGGCAAGAGAAATAACGTATAAAATCGTTCAGAACGTTCCGTTTAATAAAGCAATTCTGTAATTCCCAGGCGAAGCCTCAAGAATCGCGCGCGTACGACGGATGATATTGGACCAACAGATATTAATTTCGGGGATGTACGAGACATTTAAAGACCGTGGGGATCCTGATCCCCAGGCGTGTAAGGGGAAGATAAGGCACCGTGTACCCGGCCTGTAATCAATGGCTGGCAAACGAAGTTATAACATAGATGACAAACAAACGTAGCTGGAGTTTGGGTCGGTCGCTGTACCCATCGAAAGGTACTTCGTGCTTGCCAAGTATTTGTTCGAAAATAGTATTTCGATGCGATATTAAATCTTGAATCCGTTGCAATTGGTATTGTGAAAAAATGGGCGATTTTTTTTAACTGTTTTATACTTTCTTGCATTTTTATACAATATTGTACAATAATACTTTCACAGCCTAAAACAAGTGGAAAGGATCAACGATATGATCGACAGTGACGCGTATGTACATGAAATAGGTGTTTGAGAAACGCGTAGAAAGGTAAAACATCGATGTCGAAGTAAAAAGTGAATTAGAAATTGGAAATTGCGCAAGTTAGCTTCTCATGGTGTCTACTTTTTAAAATATGATTTAAACTGCTATTTGCGTTAACGTCGAGTATGTCTCTATCGCTTTAGAAGCACTTTCTTAATCCGATCTAAAATTGAAAAATTGAAGAACGTAAGGATAAAGGATTTGACAAATACGAAAATACAGTTCTACGTAGAAAATTCGATCGTTAGAAATATTAATTACACCGCTGCGTGTTGGTTTCTAAAAATCAATTCAACCGAGATTTGATACTTTACCACACGTAGCTGTAACAACTATAAAGAATAAGATCATTGTAGTTCGATTTATCCGTAATCTTGTAATTAAAATACAAACAGCGTAACAAAACTTTTAAAAAATATAGACCGATAATTGTTTAAATAATACGATGGGTTATAACAACTCAGTTTTTTGCTGGCAAAAGTCAGAAGTTCTATGAACATGGAATTACGACACTGAAAGATGGCAAAAGGTGATCGACAAAACTCACTTAGTTAACTCACTTAGTTTCCAACGCAATATAAGGAGCTCTATCACGCGTACCGTGCAACTAGTTAATCATAAAATATTGTGATAAAGGTGCACCTTCAGACAATCATTAAAAAAAAAAAAAGGGAACAAGATGCAAGTACAAAAATGAAAGTGACAGGAAAATTGATCGATTATTTCGAATAGAGGAATAAACCAAAATCCAGTTACATCTTCCATCGATTCATAAGCATCATCTCGCACGGAGATCTCTGGCTTCCCTAAACTCGACACAGATTCATTGGCTTGTGCTACACAAAAGGGCCATCGCGCGTCATCGATAGGTCCGATCCGCGGCAGAAACAAAGCGTAGCAGGAAAAACAGGGAGAAGAAAGATGTATGTGATATCTCGTAGGCTGCATATGGCGAGAGAACGCATGTAGGGCGCGATGGTAGCTGCGCGACGATACTTTATACGCTTTTGGAGTAAATTGGCAAATTGTAAGCCAGTGGGGAAGTAATCAAGGGAATTGTTACGGATGTGGGAGGTTGTTACAGAGCCGCTGTACAAGAGTAACCTGATATTCGACCATTCGTTTCTCCGGCCGCGGCATTCGCCCTTTTTGTAACGGTAACATGGAGCTTCTAGGGGTGGAACCATTATGGACGTCCTGCCAGAGGTCCCCATGGAACCTGTTTTTCCAATGGAGTCGCCATCGACATCTGCCCTTCGTTTAGAAGAGGAAATCTCGCTTTCTCTGGAATGGACGTGCACATTTGGAAGACATAATCTCGTCGTTTTCCCAACGATCGTAATTCCCGCCGTGGTTCTTCCCGTACAATGAACTTTATTTATTTGATCTTTGATTTACGAGATCGAGATGAAATAAACAGGCAACAATGCGCGTGGCGCTGCTAACAAAAGTAGCTTGAATTGTGCGGCTAAATTTAGAACGCGTTTTGAAATTTTTACGATGAGATAACTTTATGCAACTTTTATCGAGCGATTTATTTTGAAAATTCGTTGCTAGAGTTTCTTCGAGCTTTCACGACTGCGCGGAATTTTCATTGCAAAAACACAACGCGCCGAGGAACGTTGGATTAAAATATGGAGATGGTCGGAGTGGCAGACGGTAAACTTTGCGAACGTTTATTTTTTCGCGGAAAGTTTCAGCGAAACGGAAACACAAACGTAAGAATCCGATTCGTTATGTACGTCGTTCCGGTGTGTATAAAACCGGTACTATACCAATACCTCGTTCGTGCACCTTATGAATAAGCAATAGGCAGTTTCATTGTGGTCTCATCTTTTATTCTTAAATGTTATTCCTGTCGTGACCGACCATTCTATTCCCAAGTGTTATCCCAAAGTCGAATCGCGTTTGCCCTTCCGGCACATCGAGATACACTTGCCAGTCAATATTAATGTCTTTATTAGCGATCGTGCGTCTCTCTTTCAACGTCTTTGGACCTCGAGAGCGTGGGAGGTTACGGCCATGTCGTTGAATCGAGCGACGCGGCTAACGTAAACAGTGGGAAAGGAAAAGCCGAATGAAAAAACTTGTCGGAATTGTTGGAATATTCGGCTTGGAAAGCGTACTTTTATACTTCGACCAACTTCACCCTTCTCGACTATCCTTTGCCGGCCTGTGTGTGTACGTACCGCGTAACTTCCACGAGGTAATATCTCTCTTTATCTCGAATAGTTCCGTAAGTTTTCAGACGCGCATAAAACGGAGCGTTTTCTATAAAAAGGAATCCACCGTGAAATACAGCAGCGTGAAGGGGTGATTCGTACCCTCTAGAAGCGGGATCAGCTTCTTCGAACGAGGGCTGTGAATGGACTCTTTGTATAGTATGCACTGAACTAGAAGGGAACGATTTAACTTATACCTATAACACGGACTACTGTTTCTCTACGAGGATTTCGTCCTTCTTTTTCAATAAAGAGATATTAGGACAGAAGTTAGGAGAATGTAGTACTAGAAACGTGAATCATTCGGAAACAACTTTTAAGAAAGTAAATATAGTTTACTGGACGGTTGGAACATAGAAATCGTCTCGAGCATCTCCTTCGAAACTTCCGAACATTGAAATTCCAAGACGAACGATTTGGTTTATACAATATACGCTGCTGTTTGCGCGTAAAATATTCTTTCCTCCTTTTACTAACGACACATATCAATAAACACTAGGAAAATGTAATACAAATGTAATGCAGAACCAAAGAAACGCTCCTGAGAAATACTCCTAAAGCTACGGGATGCTTTACTAGACAGTCAAAACTCAGCAACCTCTTGGAGCTGTACTTCCGTCAAAACTGCAGAACTCGAAGTTCCCGCAGGAGAACGATACGGAGACGCGTATAAATACGCGAACGTTTCACGTATGATCATATTGCGGCCATTAACACGGCGAAAAGTTGCTCTCGGTGCCTGGAAAGCAAGGGAGCAGCAACCACGAAGCCTTTAAGCCGCGGTACGGGAAGTTTCCCCACTGATCCTCAGTGCGAGGTGAGTTTAAGCCCCGGGATTCCGGAGTTACTGCCATCATGGCACACCATGCACCACCGCCCATAGATATAAGTATAGCCTCTAGCGTAACACCGTCGACTGTACTCGAACCCGGTGTGCCGGTCTACCACCGTCCTCTATTTCGACCAGCTTTCCCTCTTTCTCTATCTCCTTTATTCTATCTCTCTTTCGCTGTTGAAACCCACCCCCGTTCCTAACCCCCTCCACGTTAGCCGGCTTCATCCCTCCTCTCACACGATCCCTGTGTGCAGTCTCTTTCTCTGTCTACCTCACTCCCCGCGACTTCGTTTCATTGTGCTCTCTCTCTTCTCTGCCGTTGAGTCGTGCAACCGCGATCTAGTGCATCCCTATCGCAACAACGATCGTTCTCCGGGATACGGTAGCTGATATTTATGGCGGTGCCGGCGCGATGTTGAAGTAGTTAAATTGCTGATAATAAATGCGAATCCGCGGTAACTGCTGGCGGAATGACATCCAATCTAAAAGCACGACGTGCGATCCTACACGGACGGTCGGTGTTTGAGCTTTCAATTCCACAGGCCGCGAAAATACAACCACTGGCGGACGCAATCTTTCGCCACTGCGTTAAACTTCCTCTGACGAACGAGCGGCAAAACCGGGACGCTGGTCTGATTAAAGTCTGCAAACGGAACTTTCATGGACCGGCTCTCTTTTGTGCGCGAACTTGCGCAACTTTCTCTGGCGATCCGATCGCACCCTCTAAAGCTATGGGGCTCTAAAGAGAACGCGTTTTTCGATGAACTTCTGACGCACGATTCATCTCGCCAGTCGTATCGATTCGTGCAATTATAGGATATTTGGAAATGCGCTAGGAAAGTGTTTTTTTTTTTTTTTTTGTTTACAGCAGCGCATCTTCGTACAAACGTGAAACCAGGTCGGTGAAATGTCGCGGTGTTCGTTTCAACAGAACAAAATGGATCGACAAAATAATACAAAACAAAAGGACGTTGCGCGTTTATTATTTTCTCATGAAACGAACTGAAAGAAACTTTTCGGACAACCTGATAAAAAGAAACATAATGATACTTAGCAAGTAACGCAACTTTCTGCCATTTTCTCATATTGCGGTCATAAAGATTCGAATTTGCATAAACATCCGCAAGCTTTGATACGGAAGACAATTCATGAAAATTCGCTGTAACCATAGTCTGAGGATATATCGCGCTGGTGCCTTCTGTGGTCGATTAGATTTATTGAAAATTTGACGAGTCGAGATGGAAGAGAATAAACGAAAAATCGTAGGCGACTTGGCTGCAACTCGATAAGCGGTAGTCATCGAAAGCTACCAGTTACTTGATACCGACGGTCATTACGATATTATTACGCGATTCTTCGCGACGAAGAGAGCCAAAAGGTCACCGTCGAAGGGGGCTGCCATTATCGCGGTCAAACGGGGTCATTCCAATTACACGAAGCAACGTTAGGGTTTCATAGCGGGGCCTGATCGCGTTGCTGGACTTGGCGAGGTTTTCGACCTCCGACCGCTTCGATCGATAGAATCCACATTGTATTAGCAAGGAAACAGCTCGGAAGACACTTCAGAAGGCCATGCAGGACAACGCATACACTGGGTTATCGTTTCCCTTTTTTTCTCCAACTTTTTCTTTCGTGAAGATTACGTTTATCATGGAACGTTGGAACAAACGATGAAGTAACGCTGCAAATAATCATTAACAGTGACTCATAATCAGAAAGCTATGTACTGGATTTTACGTTATCGAGACAAATATTTCCTCGTGACGTTTATTTACGCTTTGCTTGTTTTCCATGGAGCAAGGGTTGCATAAATTGATTCGTCTACAGGTAAACGGGCGGACGTGGCGATTAAACGGGTGATCGTCCGCGGATATTCATACGATCCCGTAACATAAAATGATAATCGAAGATGCATGTAGCACGATCACGGGCTGAAATTTATCAGCGATGCTACACGGGACGGCGATCGATTAAGGAATCGAGGCGTTCGTTGCTCGGTATGGAAACGCCGGAACGCATGCGCACCTATTAACGTTAGCCTGAAACGGCGTCTACAAAATTTGCCCGGGCAAATGGCAAATAATCTGATTACATTTGCATAAAACCGTGCAGCAAATACAGTGTTGATACGTGAGCCTGGCTGGAATGCGAACGAAGAGAGAACGAGACAGAGAAAGAGAAGGACCGAGAGCCCGCGCAGGAAAAAAGATAATTCAAACGCGACGGGGTAGTTGGAGGGTGTCGAGCGGCGAGCAGAGTGCGATAGGGCAAAGGAGGAAGGAAGGGGCACAACAGGGTTTGAAGAAACAAAAAGTCAATGAAAAGAGAGAAGGCAGGATGGCGTCGCGACGCGTCCAGTTCTTCTTACGTTGAAGATAGCGGAGAAGCGAGTGGAGTAGACAGAGAGAGAGAGAGAGAGGCCGGGGTCGGTTCAACGTGTACGCGGTGCAACGAATTTTCAGCGGCGTCGACGGTGGCGGCAGCATCTTAAGCTTCATGCAAGGCAAATCAACCCTCCGGAAAGCGAAGTGCTATTCCCGGATTGTGCTAGCAGAACCTTTTACTTATATTTAAATTTGAAGATGGAAAGGTCGCGCGAGAGAACGAAGCCGGGTATACATGGGAAAACGTCGGGACAAATGAACGAACACGATTCGCAGATACAGAGCATAGCAGAGCAGACTAGAGCGGAGCAAGATAGAACGAAAGAGAGAACGTGGAATAGCGTTCGGAGGAGGCGCTAGCGCGCCAACCAGTACGAAAAGCTCGACTGCTGCAAATAACCAAAATGGCTGGCTAATCCAAATGGAATCAGGATACACTTAAACGAATTGCACAGGCTGAATAAATCATTGGAAACTGCGGGATTGATTTGCATATCCGGCGAGAGGCATTATGCCACCGTCAGCCCTGTTCCTGCGGTAACAGAGGGCGAACCGAATCGGAGGAGGGGGATCTAAAGTCAGACAAGAGCATTCTCGAGATTGGCTATATTTCAGCAAGCGCAACCGAAATACCGGGGCGCGTTTGACTGAACGGTCGCGCCCGTTCGATGAAACCTACTAGAAACCGATATATAATGCCTCTCTCGAATGGCTTGCTGGCCGAGGAAACATTCGAGTTCATCGTGGCGGACGTGTGCTTGCGCTCGTGCGAGCAAGACCAGGCTAGGATAGAAATTTATGCGGTTGATCGCGACGCTATTGGCCTAATTATGTTAATCGCCGTCGAATTTCCGGCAGGTGAATTTATTCCGTCGAGTATGCTCCCGTGTGCACGCGAGAAACATTACCCGAAGCGGTAATTAGAGCGAAATCAAATTGCGTCGGGGAAAGGTTAAGAGAGAGATGGGAATCCTCTTGGGCGATGGCGTGATATGTGGACCAATAAACTGACGTCGAGTCTAATGGTCCGAGCGTCCGGAAGATCGATGCCGCTATTGGATTACCGACGTCCGCGAGTACGTGCCGGACGTTCCCGAAAGTAACGGCATCTTGAAATTATGAAACGTTCATTTTCGGATCGGCAAAACGTTCCGGGCTCTCGAATTTTCAAACCAATTTATATCCTAACGATAAATACAAGCGTAACGAAAACTTAATTACTGCGTTTCAACCTGTATGTACCTACGCTTCCCTTGCGTCGAACGTATCGTACACCGAGCCTACTCGCAGGGATGATGTTGCAAAGAACCCGAGGAAACGAAGGACATGAAGAAACGGAAACGTACTTGCATTCGCGCCCTATCTCCCATAAATAAGATTCCTTTGTACCACGTTTTTTTTATTTTTTTTTTTTTTTGTGTCCCTTCGTTTCGCGAATTCCTGTGTGCCGGCGCGCAGCGTATCGAAAATACGGGAGAAAGTTGCGAAACAATGCAAGGAACGTCGTACTGTAAGGAGAAAGAACGAGGCGAGGATGAAGGAAAAAAGCTACGCGGAACAAAGGAGAAAGCTAGTCATAGAGTTCGCCGGCCGAGAAAATGTGGTGTCAAGAGCCCTGCTGAACACCGACGACTAAGTCAGGTATTTACCGTACTCTCTGGAATGCCTTTGAACGAATGAAGCTGTTATCGAACGTCCCACTGCACCCAGCCGACGACTAACATGCTGTCTACCGGTCTAGAATCTAATTAATCCTGCGTTGCTAGCGTGGAATCAAAATGAGGCACGTTATTCGTTTGGAATGGCGTGTCTGATTGATCGAGGCAATCGTCAAGCTCGAGCTTCGTGTATCATTATACGTCATTGAACGAGACGGAAAAACATTTCATCGTTCATTGATATCTTTCTTACGGTCGTTCTGCGACCTACAATTTCCAACACTAAAGTACTATACATCGAACATTGCGATCGGTGAGTCGAGCATTAACAATTTCCACGATTGATACTGTAATAATACGTATCTCGATAGACCTTTTAACGGCAGGGTATTTACTATTTTGCGATTTCGTATTCCCACAAAAGAACGATAAACGAATGAACGAGAGTAGGAAAGATAAATTGGCGGCAAAGGTCAAGAAGAAGTCGAACATTGGGTATGGTCAAGGTAGGGACGACACGTTATAGATCATAGAGGGCCGAGGATCGTTCGCAAGCGAGTAGAAAGCAGCCCTCTGCCTCGGGATTTCATTATATCGCGAGAGTCGGGTCGTGCCACTATTATTCACGCGACTCGGGGTTGCGTGGGCTCGCGACCCGCAAGAGCTACCACTGTCAGCCCTGCTGAATTATAAGGGCATTACGACGCGCAACTGTTTGTGGCCGTTAATCGCGAACCTTCTGGAAAAGCTGGAGACATCCGACGACCGACACGTGACTCATATACGCGGCGACGACGACGACGACGACGACGACTTATCGAAAGTTGCAGAACACGCGAGTCACCGGACAACCTGCGATCGAACGAGAGGGAACGCGTTTCAAGGAAAGCGGTGAAAATTTTTCTCGTCTAGACGAAATGTTTTTGCACCGGCACGTCGACTATAAGCATCAAGGATATGCGATTATAATAATGGCGGGAGCGCGCGGGTATATAGTCGGGCTGGAAATAAAAGCAAAAGAATTTCCAGCCGTGGTAAGTAAAGCTGCTGCGATGCCTATCGGTGCACGGGAAACAATCATTGATAATGCGCAGTCAACATTCACGGGCAATTATTTACCCGTTCAACGCGTATTTTGTAATCTACGTAAAGCGGAGTAATTACACGTCTTCCTGTAATTACATGCAAATTATAATAATGTATCGTTGTTGCGATGAAAGTTTCTTTTTTCTTTCCCCCCTCCCTCTTTTCCAAGAGCTCCGAGCGACGACGAAGCGGTTTCCAGAGCAACAACACGGCGATCAACGCGCCACTTAACATATCGCGCGACGTCCAGCATTATACGCTATAGACTGTCGACCGCTCCGAGCCTACGATTTCTACAGACCGCTTATTTATAGAATTACGGGCCCAGCAGCCAGCGACCGGTCGACCAACCGAGCGATCGCAATCCTACAAACGCAACGGTTGTTCCTTATCACGCGAACAACGAGCTTAGTCCTCGCGCGCGCCCTCCGTATTTGTAATATTAGACCGGCGCGCGCGCGCGTGGATCGCCTGGTACGGCATATAAGCAAAATACTTACATAAGTATGCCAGTACTCGCGTAAGTACTACATACATCTCGAACTTAGGTAGAGGATTCGGGATACGTTCGAAGAACCGGGGGGAAATAAATAATTGTGACAAGAGAAGAACAGAGAGAAAGGGCACGATACAACGACAGGAGCTCAGAGAGAGCGGTAACGGCAGAAGCCGTTCCGCCGATCCAGCCGAGGATCCCTCCGAAGCACAGTCGGATGGACGTTCTTTCTGAACGAAACCCAATTAAGAAATGTTTTGTCCGGCTAGCGGGTAGGCAGCGGGTAGTTGAAGCGAAAGGAGGAAGGAAGAGGACGAAGATGGGGAGGATCGGAGGAGATGGCGAAGGATCGAAGAGAAGAATCGAATAAGAGCACGAAAAGCGTAGGCGAGGAAGGCCAGGGGAATGATCGAATATCGCAGCATGAGTCCAAGGGGGATCGAATCCTCGATCGAGGATCGGAGGTAGGATACACTCGAAGAGAAAGAATAAGCCAAAGGGTCCACACACGGGTCTTTCGCATAGGCGGTAGAACGGCAGCTGTTTGAGTCGAGCAAATTAGTAGCCGGCACGTGATTGGTCTGTTACCGCCCCGTCTATATTGCAATAACCACCGGAGCCACGCCGCAATACTTCCGAGCGTGAAGTGAGAGCCCCGGTCAAACGCTTCTCTTCTTCATGGTACCGCTTGTGCGTGCGCGCGTCCACCTTCTTTCATCCTTTCTTTCTTCTCTTTAGCCCCGGCTCTTTTCTCTATCCCTTTCGGTCTTCGTCCCTTGCCCTCACACCCGGTCTACCTAACCCAACCCCTTCGATCTTCGTGTTCCCTGAACTCCTCTTTCGAAACCCTTCCGCGCCAGCTCGCAATTTACTCGCGATATCTTTATGCCGGAATTTACGAGCAGATAATCATCGGAGGGATGTTCCGGCATTTTTCGGCCAAATTATTATTATTTATATTGCGATACCCCGCGGACAGAGATCCAACGTCTTCGGCCGGCATTAATTAACTCGGGATCCGCGGTGATGCGCCCCAAGAAAATGTCTTTATTACGTGCCGATCTTCACACGAATCGTTCCACCACCCTCGTCCGTATTCGACTGTCGTTTCACGCTCCTGCACGTTTCTCAACTTCTTCCCCTATAGGCGTTTCGGTGAAACCCAACATATCGCGTGAACCTTTATGTTCGGATACGAATCATCCGACGCTTGGTCGAGCTGATTACGAAAAATAAATTGGCACAATTTAGAATAAAACAATCTTAGACACTAGACGCGACCGAAGAGACGCTTTCTATAAATTTTGCAATAATTAAGAGCAAGAAGTAATAGGTACCGTCGACTGTTAAGTTGAAAAGAGACGACAAATTACAAGAAGGCGAAAGGTCTGGCGGACATTAGGCGGACGCAATTAAATCACAGTGATGGTTTACACTCGCCCACTGTCGTCTGCCGCCTCTCTTCATTTCGCTCCGACAACGCGACTCCCTTCTCTCTTTCGTTCGCATTGCACGCGGCTCTTTCTCTCCTTTGTACAGCATTCGTGTACGTGTACCTGCCTCCCTCGCCTTCCCACCACTTGCCCGTTATCCCTTCGCCTTCGTGGTGCGCGCGATGCTTCCCGGAATCGAGGGAAAATAAAAGTCGGAGGAGAATACAGCTGAAAGAAGAAGGAACGACCGAGAGGGAATAGCTAGCCGTGGACGGAGAAGCGAGAGAGGGTTGTAAAGGGGATGGGACTGGAGGAGAGGGGCGTCACGGAACTCATGCAACGTGAGTGGGCCTAAGGCACGACCGCTGTTGCTGGTTCTGTTGCTGCTGCTGCCGGTGTGCTGTTGATGCTGATGCTGCCGCTGGTGCAGCGAGAGAGGAGTTCTCGAGAGCGATATCTACCTATCTTGATGCGATACAAGCAGCCACCTTCTATGCGATATAATCCCATTGCCGATGGGATCCGACGTGTTGCGCTGCTCGACGAAACCGTGCTAAGATAGAGGGGGTCGTAAATCCTCACTAGCTACCGTCCTGCTGACTCCAACGAGCTAAGTTCCCTTGCGCCTTATAAAGCCTACCCCTCTGACTAAGCGATCCGAACGCTACCGCCAGACGTTTCTTCCTCGTCGAGCTACATGACTGACGACGATATTCGAACCTCTGTTTCGTCCACTTATTCGCCAGTCGTTAGAATCGTAATCGTTGTCTCGCAACGGAAAAGTTGACGATACCATTCGCACGATAAAACGATCGCTACTGATCGGATCTGTCGTTTACCATAGGACTATTCTAACGCGATCGAACGTGACTATATAGATTTGGAAAAGCGTAGACGGTGTTGCTACTTACTCGTACCGTGACAACGTTCGCTTCTTCGTTCATTGCTACGATCTAGCGGAACGCTTACCTGCAACAAAATAAAAAAGTATCGGATTAGAGTGGCAAGTAAGTATTCGGATGGATTATTTCGCAATAAACGCTAACGATATTGCCGATCGACATTTCTCGCGATTTCGTTTCACCTCTACGGTGTATTTGTACACGTATGTGTAGGTATTGCCGAGAGTGGAGCTTCGTAATCAGCCGTAACAGCAGGAGGGTAACGATTAGTGAAACGCTGTGCACAGTTGGACGCCGACTTGTCCAAGTGATTACGCGGCATCGTCGTACGCGTTCTCTGTGTCTTCATTCTCGTCGTGCCGTTTCAAAGATCGTTAAAGTTAATGCGACGTATACCGAAGTAGGGCAGATTGCTCGGGCCGATCGCACGTACGTTCATTACGCGTTCCACGTCGCATAGCTTTATCGCGGCATGCCGTAGGCGGCTCGGCTCACTCGTCGTCATCGTTAACGAAGAAAATGCCAGCCGAAAGTTGAAACGAAGCAATCCGAGTTGAAATCGACCGGACCACGAAGCTGGTTGCCTCTTCCTCTCGCCGCCGCGACCGACAGGCTCGAGCGGTTTTCGAAGCGAAACCGCGATCGCCATTTGCGGCACGCGGCCTCTTCGTCAAGCTCTCTACCCTTGGCATTTCGAGGGAATTTCGGGGAACAAAGTTGTTGAATATCGGTGGAAAAGAAAATCGCCGCGGGACGAAGAAAAAGGTGTACGCGCTGTTCTCAAAGGGGGAGGAACGACACATAGAAGCTGCTAGAAAGACTGATAGTCCTCTGCGTTTCATTACCGCCTCGGAAAACCGGTAACTCCAAGCGTTTTCTATTCCCCTCACGATCATCGACGAGTATGATCGTCTCGGAATTGAACTTCTTGCCGGGGAGAAAAACGCAAGTGGAGCACGCGAAACGAACGCTTCTTGCGTAATTATGAGCGAGGACGGTAGGGCAAGGCAAGGCAAGGCAAGGCAGGACAACGAGCCAGAGTTTCTTTCGGTCGAGGCGTATAGCCATCTTTAACGAGGAATACGGAGAAAGACGAGCTGTCGAAACGGGCCGGCGTAATTTCAAAAGAGGCCGTTCCGGTTTGATCGACGTTCCGCCCGCGGATTGGAAGATTTCGGGGTAGCATGCGTGGGGTGGCGGTTGCTGATGGTGGTGGTGGTGGTGGTGGACGCACGCAAAACTGCGATGCATGCCGTGGTAGCGGCGCAGCAGTCAGGAAGAAGAAAAGAAAGGGAAAGAGAGAAAAAAGAAGAGAGAGGAGAATGGGGAGATGGTGGACGGGGAGCCTTTAGGAAACACGGTATTCAGGAACCCGGGTGGAAAAAGTGGTAGGTTGGGCCTGACGAGTCGCCATCTCTGCCGGCGTCACATCACGTAGCGGGCCCCGAATGGCGGGCTCGAGATATAACGAACCGTCGGCCTGCCGGCGAGAAAAAGTTGGACGATGGCCAGTTACGTACCGCGTCACCACTATCCACAACGCTATACCTGCTTCTTCGGTGGAAGAAGGACGAGGAGAAAAGCTCGAGGGAAGCGGCACAGGAACGAGGGACACGTAGCGAGCAAAGACCGGGGAAGAAAGAGAGAGGACGAGGGCGAGAAAGAGAAGAGGGAAAGAGTAAAGAACAGAAAGGAACGGTCCAGATCCTCGTTCTTTCAACCAGCCACTTTCGTTCCTGGCCGCATTCAGCGAACGGGAGGCCCCAGGCTGGGGCTAATGGGACGCAATTAAACGATTGGTATCAAAGAGCACCGCCGGTCGCGCTCGCGGGAATGTCGCGAACTAGATGGCAATGCCGGGGCTGTGCAACAGCGGCAGAGGCACACGGAGGCCCACGGTTGATTCGCTGCCGTGGAGAGGACGAGTCTAGAAAAATCTCGGCCGCGTCCAATTCCATCTCATTAGTGGAGGGAAACGGCAGCTGATGCTTGTCTCTCTTGCGGTCTTAGCGCAAGAAGAAGAAGCGTTCGGAAGCCATGTATGGAACCGGTCTCCCTCTGTCTCCCTATCTATACACCCGTATGTACTCGAACGGTGAATATACCGGGTGTCGACCACGTACCTCGTATTTCTTCTCACGATACGGACAGCCGAGCAGACGATCTAGCATTCTTCTCCGTACGATAACCACACGCTCCTGCACACCGGAGGACACAGCCGGCCAGCGAAATAAGGACTGAGAGAAGTTGGCCTAACTGCGAACTTCTGCATAGAGATTCGAGGATAACACGACCCTTCTGCTCTCGGGCTGATGCAACCATGAGCGGGAATCGACTCTACCGTGCGCCTAGTCCGACACTATACACGTTCTCCAGTCTGATCGACGATCCAGCGTCCACGCGGGACGATTCCATTCCGTTCGTTCGTTTAACAAGTTCGAGTACGTTTCCCGTTTATGGGGCGAAATAAACGACGGCGAGCCTCGATCGAACTCTAAAAACTTGCAACGCCTAAAACGTTGAAGGTTTTCGAAGGAACGACATCTGGACTTTTAAGCGCACCCCAGATATATCGTAACGTCCTTGAAATCGTACCATACCAGATGACGGATCGCGCGAAATATGTTACAGAAAATTAGCAGCATTTGGACAGGACACCCTGTACATGTGGACCGCGCTTATATTCCGTATGTGCATATATTCTACACGTATATACCGCGCACAGGCCATACCTGCATGTAGCATGCACATGCATGCGCCGCAAAACAAAGCGAGCTCGTTAGGAGGTGCATTGCAACGACTGCACTCTTTGCTCTCCGGTACATCCTGCTGGCGGTCTGAGTCCGCCGACTTCGGCCTCCGGCCGACTCGCTTCTCTTTGCCCGTTTCTCGCCATTACGAACAAACTCATACTCGAACACGCTTTGGCTTTGTTCGTGGTTCGGTACCAGTCGCCAAGGAAAGGGTAATTGCCTCCAGTCTCTCCCGGCAATGTTCGAGAGATCCCTTTGGCAAACCGTGGAATTGCGTATCGTGCCGTGAGATCGATCGTGTAAACTGCGCGCCAGTCGGCGAACGAGTCCCTGATTTATGGCCGTATCGAGCAGCCCAGTCCACCTAGGATTTCAGAGATAAGACGGCTGGCTACTACTTTCGCGTACGCGCCACGCTAAAACCGATCGCCAACGTGTCGCTCGGAAAAAGACGGTCGATTAGAAAATGCTACGAGAGCTAAGATTCGATAGCGAAGGAAATACGTCGCCGGGGAAGTTTACCATTTTTTTGATCGCTTCCGGAGACGCGATACTCGCGCATAACCGATGGAACGCGTCGTAAAGGATAACGGGTAGGGGAGACCGGTAGCCTTAAGGTCGAGATAAAAGCCGAACAGTGAAATATCACCTTATTAATGCCAACCGCTTCATTAACGTCAAGCGTTAACACGTGCACAGTCGGTCACAGAAGGCAATCCGTATCCGAAGCGAAATTATTACGCGGTGCGCTCTGCTGGCCACGGTACAGGGTGGAACGTGGCCGAACGCTTTGCTCGTCGATAAAGAGCGGATCCTTCATAAGCGCGGCAAACCGCATAACTCTAGCGCGCGGCAGACAAGCAGAATAAGAGGAAATATGGGAGGTGATCGGCCTCTCTTCGAGGTGGAGTCATGCGAGCACGGCCGTGTAGCCCTGACTGCAAAGAGGAAGACGGAGAAAAAAAGATCACGCGGGTGAAAGAGAGAGGGCGGTTGGTCCCAAGAGAAAGAGACTGCACTAGCGAGAGAAAGAGCGGGCGAGAGAGTGTAAGAGAGCGAAAAAGAGCGGGAGAGAGGCTCCGAGCGAGCGCCAACTGGGCCGACATAGCTCTCGACTCTCCAGGACGAGTTTATGCGATTTTTACACTCGATCTGATTTTTTGGCGGCGCGCCTCGCTCTCGCGAGACAGATATATGTCCCACAACCATACAAGAGCCGCGCGTATAAAGACATCGAAGCGAAAGCCAACGAGAATTCCTCATCCCATCCTCTCAGCTCACCCTGCTCTGCTGTTCCCTCTTCGGCCTCGCTCCTCTCCTTCGCGAGCCTCGGTACCCCATCATCCTCTTTGCCACCATACTTGGTATACCCCTCTTCCTTCTCGGCCGTCCCCCTTCTCCTAACTACCACCACCTTCCCTTCCTTCTTCTCTACCCTTCTCTCGATCCCTTCCCTTCACAAAGCCCAGCAACGGGAACAAGAATACGAAGAGTCGAAGGGCCTCGCCCATAACCGGTTCAGTCTCTCTCGTCATCGCGCTCTCCTCTACTCCGCCTCGACAAACCGGCAACCGACTAACTTACCTACCTGATCCACATAGATATGCCCACGATCGGATACCCAATAAACTGCTGCTTAATCGCGCCACCGTGTTCTGTGACATACATTTTCGCCAGCTATTTCGCGAAACGCCGATGATGACCTATCCGCCACGGTCCGAGACTCCGCCACCGGTCTCTCCTTAACGCGACCTCCTCACGGTCACCTCTGGCCGAGTGAATTGTCACGTACGCCGGCGTTAATTCGAGCACGTTAAACTACATCGAGCTTCAGTATCGGTTAATGCTAGGTTCGGTACAACGCTTCTAGTCGTTTGGTCGATACACCGTAATAACGAACGCAATGCTCGCTGTTACCTCGGTCTACCTTTGAGAAAATAGAAAGGGAGAGAGAATAACGAGCGATCGTTAGCGAATAGCTGGCCAGTAATTTCCGCGTATCCCGAGCAGCGGCGAGAAAAAAGTTCCGCTTGACTGGCGACATCGCTCATCGGCCGAAAGAATGGTCCAATTTGCGGGACTCGTTTTGCGTCGCCCTGGCCGCCACTGCGCGCCATGTGCGCGCTTCCAACGACGATCGCGACGAGAATAGGACGAAAAAAAGGGGGCCTGCTTTCGATTAGAAGGTTCGCTGGGACCGTTTTCTCGATGGCAGACACGCGAGCACGCGAGCAACCGATGTACGTTCGTGGACGAGAATAAGGGGGTTGTCGATTCGCCGATCGTAACAGAGGGGCAAGGGAAAAAGTTTCTTAACGCGGGGAAGAGCGGAGAGGCTGCACAGACAGAGAGGCTGTAGCGTGGCACGGCTATCCGATCGAGCAGTACTCACGCATACGGGCCTCACCGTGGCTCGTGTACATAAGCAACGACAGGTAAGAGTGCAAAAGCGAGAGCAAAGAGTTAAAAGAAGAAACGCTCGTGGAACAGCGTCCACTCATCACGCGGCGTGTAGCCGGCCTTTACATAAGCGACCATGCCGCCTGGCGGCGAGAGCGAACGAACGCTTTTACAACTCAATGCAGAGCCCTCCTGAAGGCCCCTTCAAGCTATCTTTCTCAGCCATTCCTCTCCCCCGTTTTCTCCGCCGCGTTTCTCTTTCGCTTCTCTCCCTTTAACCACTCGCCCTTCTTCGGACCTCGCATGTTTCTCTCCCTTGCGAGAGGACCAGTCGTAGCGGTATATGTACGCGCGCGTACCACTATCTCCTCTCCTCTCCTCTCCTCTCCTCTCCTCTTCTCTCTTCCTTCGCCAAACGGACGCACCGGTCGCGCATTTATATTCCCGCGAAAAAGAGCAGCTTATTCGCGTCTCGTGACATTCGACGCGTATTCGAGCGAAGAAGTACCCGGTGTGATTCGAAATAGCCGGTCGTCTTTCGACGTCCTCGAAACGGTGTCGAGGCCGACGCGTATCTCTCGACGATCGCATTTCTCCTCCACTAGAGCTCGTCGAAATTTCGTCACGTTTGGAATGAAAAATTCGAAGGGTAAGCACAGTCGCTGGAAAACCCGACTCGTCCGCAGGCACGGCGTGCCGAACATCGATAATTTGTATATTCTCGTTCGCGAGTTTCTCCTGAGAAAGCAACCGAATGAAACAATGTAATCGACGATGCTTAACTTTCCACGCAACGAGTTCTCGTCGTGGTAACCGCGTCGCGTGAAGAATTGAATACACGAGATATATCTAGACCATCGCGCGCTTCGGCCGGAAACCGGGTTTTAATTAATACGAATTAATAATTAATAGCGAGACCGTGCTCACGGTCACCGAGTATCGTCTTCGCGCAAAAAACGATCGAAAAGCGGGGTAGAATGGGAGGGTCGAAGAGAAACGGCACGGCAGAAAGAGTTAATTATCGCGTCCGTATGATTTCACCGCGGACACGATAATTAACTCGATCCCCTTCTTTGTCTCTCCCTTTAACCTCGTGCGGTTTTTTATTCGCTGCGACAGCAGGTATACAAGCCATGAGATATTCAATATCGCGAACGGTTAATGAAGGCTCTCGTCCGCCAAGTGTAACGCAATCATCGCGGCGCCGCGCCGTCCAGAACTCGAGAAAGACACGCTGCCTCGGTCTTTAAACGAAGCGTAGAATGATGATACGTTGCGTCAAAGTAGATGGTGTCTTTTATACGGATCGTTATTGCTCGTGTTACTAAACCATTGTTCTCGTTGCTCGTCTTAGCCTATTCGCCTCGCTTGGGTGCCCCTGATCATCGAGACTCCTCCCGCGCATACAGAACGTATTATTATTATCTTTCACTTAAATTTTGTCTCGTTCGACGAGTAAGACGGTGCTCTCTTTTTACGCAGATAATTGTTTCTCTGCAATCGCGGCATCTTCATCGCGCGTCGATTCGACCAGCGAAAGTCTCCCAGGGCGCGCTTCCCATAGTAAACGGCCAGGTGCGCATCATCTCGCCTAGTTCGCCCTAGACGGATCCCTCCTACGTGCGTATGATTTATACCCCCCATGGTCCGATAAATGCGATTCGTTTGGTCGTTCGACGACTCAGAAACGCTCATTTCGTGAAAGATCTAATACGTTGGGAAAGAAATCGATGATTTCTACGAGCGATGTTATCCGGTTATCTCGGGCGTTCTCTAAATTGATTCCCAGGCCTTGTGAACGCCACCCCAATGGAAAAGCCGAACGCCCTAGCTCTTATCTGGCAACGTCCCTCGCATTTCTCTTACCCATTACGCGTCTTCGTTTCATTGGACGTTACGTGAGTTACCTCGAGGATTTTTAATCGAAATATATATATATATATATAGGAAACAAAAGAGGAAAACTACAAATCTTGGTGCTGGAGTTAAAGTTAATTAACAATACGCAGGGAAGGCGTAACATTTTTGTAGCTTCACCGAGCGCATCAATCTTTGAATTACGCGTGAATTAATGCGCGCCGACGCGGTCGTGCTCTCGTCGAAGCTGTGGAAATGCGACACATTGGGCAAACACACGGTCGGTCGGATTTCCGTCGTTCACCGAGTTCCCGAACTCATCGTGAAACGTACAATTTCGGACACGCGGAATTGTAACGACAATCCTCAAATTGGTAGCACACCGGCAGCTTGTTAAGTATTCAGCTATGCGCGCACTGGTTTACACGAGCGTCCATTTTCGAATTTGGTCGATGTGAATAAGACAGTGACAAGGGAAAATCTTTCAGGATGATCGATTGTTAGAAATGGCACGGTGATTCGTTCCAAGCAACACAAAATCGAGCACTTAGAACAAGCGTCACGAACAAATTATTAAAATATAATCGATATTAATTGTGACGATGACGATATGGAAATTTGATTTGACGTTTGCGCTTAAAATTTGCCAAGCTCGCTAAGATGATGGAGAATATAATTAAGAAATTGTAGAAAATAGAATTCCTCTTGATAAATGATAGAAAAGACGTTAGAAAATACCAAAGAGATTCATCAACTAAACGTACTACCTAGTTGCGAAATACTAGAACCACTCAAACAAGCGTATGATTCGTACCAATAAATAAAAGTCACTAAAAAATCCAGCAAACAAACGTTCTGCCTAGTTATAAAATATTACCAGAGTTGCTCAAGCTAACCGGTTTTATTTCACTAGTTATTTTGTAGCACAGCGATCGTAGCGCCAACTATCTATCGTCCCTACTACTTTATTTATACATGACGTGGCTAATTAAGCGCGTAAAACTAGCAAAAAATGTTGCGTTAATCGCATCCGAGCAATCCGACGAAGTCGGTCAAGCGTAAAAGCATATGCGCGATTACTGTGTACGCACGATTACTACAGCTTTTACGTGGCAGTTAATTATTTATCAGTAGAACACGTCATCGTGTCGATAAGTTTGAACGTTATCGCGCAGAATTTGCCATATCTTGCACTTTCCATTCATTTTTTTTCTTTTTTTTTTTTTCGTCCATCCCAGCGATGCACGCCTTCGCGTCGGTAGCCACGACACGGTCGTTAATTTATAATCGAGCTCGTTACCCTCGAATGAAAACGTTTCCTCGTTAATTATCGCCTTTAATTTTTACTCGACACCGGAGCGCGAATATAACGAACGCTAGTTTCAACGGTGACGAATAGCTCTATTCCAGTGAAAAATAAAAGCCTCGAAAACGAAACAGAGATGAATTAAAGATTATCTCACGATGAAGTTCTAATAATACATTGGCGTGTCTGATTATAACGCGTTAGCGATCTCGAGAATTGTATCGAATTTCTAGTAGATAGTCGAGGTGTCCGACGGCAACAAATCAATGGCGTCTTTACGACGCCGCGAATCCAATTCAGAGATAAACTAACTTTTTATGTGTCTCTTTTTATAATCTAGAAACAATGAAGACATTGTTACAAAAATCTGTCCAAGCTGTCTTTCATAAAATTTTATAAGAACGTGATTCGACTTGAATTTTATTCGTGTGCATTGAAATAATTAGGGGATCAATTAATATCATCATAACCGAAAATTGTTATGTCTTTCGTAAATACCTGCAATTACCTCAATGAACATTACGATACTGGATTTTTACACCCTCCATGTCCTGCGCGCATATTACTTTTAAAATGCCCGATATCCTTGGACATGAAATGTTGAAATTGCTTTTGCCGAAAGATGGTTTCGCAACGGTTGATTATTATCCAATACACGCTTGCTTAATGGCCTCCGAGGGAAATTATACGATGCGCGGTAAAAATGTCATCGGCGAATAATGCGAAAGGACAAACAGATCGATTATGATTACCTTTTTGCCGTAAGTGCATCGTTTCGGATCACGCAAGTCGTCTAATGATTATGAGGAGGAAAAGAAACGGAGAGAAAAGGGAAAAGAGAAAAAGGAATGCGTTGGAATCTTACTTGGCGCGACACCGGTTTCCGTCGAGATAATTTATCGCAAGAACATTTTTCGAGCGATTCCTTTGCCGCGATCATTAACCGTACTGTCGTAATTATCGTGCACGTTTACCATCGCCAGTCTGAAGCAACACAAAATCGACTTTTACGTCTTGATTTATTCACACTTTTTTCTTTTTCAATTGAAAACGATGACCTGATAATCTAATGGCGATGACACGCTGTTAACTACACGTTTCGAACATAACCGTTGGAACTTTTATCGAAGTCGATGTATTACCTCGAAATATCGATATACCGGCATTTAGACGCGACATCTACACTTGTAAGATATGAGGTTATGTATTTGTGACAGGCGTGGGTTTGACAAAAATTATCTGCGTACGTAAACCATTCGCCGAATTATTAAATGAAACGTGTCGTTTTATTCGCACGGTGAAAATGAAGGGAACAGAACGATAGCCATGCAATTAAAATGCTAACCTGGGCGCACATGTAGTTTACAAAGGAAAACAATTAGAATAAGCAATTGCATACACGATGCAAATTAAGGCGGCGCGTTTCGAAACTATTTCGTTTTCATTCATCCTATAAAATCGAAAATGAGAAAAATATCTTTCAAGTTGCATGGATCTCTTAATTTTGTAAATGTTATTTTCAACAATGTCGAGAATAAAGTATACTAACTCAATCAACGATTACTGCTAGACAACGCGCAACTAGTACGACCAAAACAGCAGTACCAATCTCAATTTATTCAATCAAAATTCAATTGCAAAACGATTTGGAAAATTTGAATAACATCAGCGATTCGTAAAATTGACATTGAAGTTAATGGAACTGCATAAACAGTGCAATAACGCGCACGCAACAGAGGCATTACACTAAACCGTCCGCAATCGGTAAATACCAAAATGATATGCGGTTCGCCGCAAATGATCAAGCCGCAAAATTATCAGGTTCACGCGAGAAACGTTAAAGAAAGAGCAGTAATTTGACGAAAACAAAAAAAACTAAATTCAGAACACAGAATGCACTCGCACATACACGCACGTGCACGTATAGGTGAGCATCACAGGCACACGTGTGAACAATCGTAAGATGGCTCCATCATATCCACTTGGCGTCGAAATGGAAAGCCAGCGGGATTTTTGGCGACTTACGTACCAGTGTCGGTGTCCAATCCGCGGTGACATCGCGAGCTGGACAACAATCGTGCAACGATACCGTGAAAAACGATGGAAAAACGGTTGAACCGAAATCGCGGCAGAGAAAAGATAACCGCGACGACACGGTGGCCATGTTGATCTTTCGCCCCACCCGATTCGTCGTGAGCGCTTAGAGCACGCACGATCGTTGCGCCACGGCGCGGCACGTTGTCCACTGTTATAGGCCCGCGCGTTCCCTCATCGACCGGTTTTCATAGCCGTGTGCCAAGCTTGACTCCATCCCAGCATGCTCCCCGTTGGGTTCTCCCGAGTCGCCATATTGCCATGAGACGAGTTCGAGCCAGATCTGCGCAGGTCGGATGCCGCGGAGGCAACCTTTGCCTCGGATACACCCACGTCGCGTATTTATCTATTAGATTTACATTGGCGGTATATCCTTCAATGACCGATTCGACGCCTGACGCGGCCTTAAGTGCGCGATTAACAATATATCGAGTGCCACATGAACATTTAGCTTTGGGAATGTTTCACTCTCGAAAGGTAAGCACGTGGATGCGCGAGTTTGCGTCTCTATGTAGGCACGGTTATAGTTGAACGTGACAGAGGCGCGCGTGTGTGCGTGAGCGAGAGAATATGACAGGCTGTGTACGGCGGCCATAATGGCATCGATACTGATAAAAGTAAATATTCTACTTTCGTTTTAAAACGAATTGCCGAAGCAATTGACGAAAGATCACCTCGCACGATTTTGGAATCGTACGGTTTCGGTGCATAATGCGGCTCAAAGAGTCGCCGTTTTACAAGATGCTTTGTTATCATGGTAGTACGCGTGCGTGGACTCGCTGGCTCACGCACACAGGCACGCATAAACATTTGGCATTGCAGTCGCGTTTGTGTCTGCGCGGTAAACCGTAAACGTTTATGAACTATTTATAAAAAAAAGTCTGATAAATGTACCGTCCGTCAGTAGAGGAAAATGTAGTTAGTATGTATAATGAAAATGTAAAGTCCGAAAATCGAAACGAAAACGACCGGACTGTCCTCCCGACTATATATGAAGCTCCTAAATACGCGTTGAAATAATTATGAACGTTACCGGGGAAATTTCGATTATTAAAGCACACCCCAAATTCTCAATAAAATACAATTATCCGAATTATTAATGAGATTTGTATAAAATATCCGACGGGGCGAAAATTTAAGGATTGGAACGATTCCAACGAACGTTTCACGACCGAATTCCTCATTAACATCCAACGGGATGCGCTTTCTCAATTCTGCTGGCTGTCTTGTGTCAACAAAAGTGTTGCGCACACAGTGCGCACAGACGGGTCTGGAATCGTAAATAAATCGTCCGGAAACGATACCACCACACGGCATCTACTCGAGTAGAAAAAACAAGTGGGTCCAAGCAGCGCCACATGTTGAAAATAAGTCATCATCTAGAAGCGAGTTTTTTCCTCCCAAGCGGAGAACCCGAAATACACCCGACCCCCCTCTCCTTTATGTTATCGCGACTTTTAAAAAAGGAGGAAATAAATCGTTTCAAGTTGGATAATAACTCGTATCAAAAGTTCGTGAAACGAAACTTTTGCAATTACCCCTGGCGCTTTTATAAAAATGGGCAAAAATTACTTCGAGAAGACCGATATAACTCCCAATGTATTTCCAACCATGATAAGAACCGTACATATTTTTTCCACCGATTCACAGAAGCCTACCTTTACCCTTTCTCGCACGGTCAGAAGTTTTTCGTTCGAAAAGGACTCTCAACAACCCCATTCCAATTACCGCTGTGCAAGCCATACACCGTCTCACACATATACTCGAGTGTACCAAGCTACGCGAAGCGCTCTATTTTCACCGTGATTACCAAAACGTCCGAAGAACTTCTCTGTATCCCCCAAGTATACTTGCTCATCCACTCGCGATACCGGAGATGCTGTCTCGTCTTCAGAAACTGGTAGCAGTAGCCCAGACAGTGGCTGTATACCGCGAATGAAAGCCACCGGATAGTTTCGCGGTGCGGCTAATTTACGCGAAGTCGAGCAATAAACATCGCGTCTCTCGCTAGAGAATACCAGGCGAACGCGCACACGGATGAACGAACGAACGAAGCTGAGACCGAGGAGAACAGAGCGAGAGGGAAAAGCGACAAAGTGCGTTCGTGTGTACGAACGAGAAGCATACGCACGTAGGGCGCAACAGTAGCCGTAGCGCCGGTTAATTAGGGTTTAAGTTTATGAGGTGCAGGCGCGCACGCCCTACCCCCGCCTCCCCCATTCCACCTCTCGCCACCCCCACCGACTCAACCCCTCCATCGCTTCCCACGGTCTTTGTCGCTCCCCGTTAAAACGGTCTGGTTGTTTCTCTGTCTGCTACACCCCCACAAGCCCCCATCCCCATGCGCGCGATTCACCAAACCACCACCAGCACCGGTAACATCGTCCTTTGCATTCTACGCGCATACATATGCTTACACGGGAGGGATTAATATGTGCGTGTGCACACGAGGATATCAAACTTCACACGCGAGAGCAATAACAAATGTTGGACGTTCACAGCTTCACAGGTTTATCGCCGTTACCGCCGATTTACGCGTGGCTGTGATAAAAACAAGAAAAAAAAAAAAAAGGAAAGAGAGGGAGAGAGGAGAACAGATCGAAATAACGGCAACCGGCTACCGAAAGGATGGTGATTACCGTCGCCTAAATGAAAAACCCGATACATTATGGGCTTTTCAACGGGAACGACCGACACCTATGCTGTATCGTGTATGCTTCCGAAGATTCTTCTCCCCGCGGAATTTTTTTTGAAGATTTCCCTTCTCATACCGGACGCCCATACTTTCTAATTTCGATTAGTTTCGGCTAAGAATGTTTCCTGTAATTGCTAATTTGTAAATAGAACTAACGAACCGCGAGCAGGAATCCGTTTCAAATTTCGTGGACGTTAGAAAATGTAAAGTTGTCGATAAAGAAATATTTGGTGAAAGTGATGTCGAAGCGTTTCTCGAGAAGAGTTAACGGTACGATTAAAGGCACGATACCGTTGAATACGCTCGGTCGTATGTAGCAATATATTTTGGTTTCCAGACAGTAACCTCTGTTCCTCCGAGCTGCTGTCATTGCTCTTCTTCCTTCCTTCTCTTGCTTTCTTTTCCTCTTTCGTGGCAACGTAGATCTGTCTACTGACAGATCCATTAACGTCGTTGATAGGCGTATAAGATTTATGCGCTACAAATACTTAATGGCGCGTTATAACCGGACGGCGAAATTTTCAAATTTACGTGTCTTTCATTTTTCTTTATGTGACTTGAAATAGTACTATCTGTTCGTTTCCCCGTTATTCAACGCTCGTAATTATAATCCTCTTCGTTAGTTTACGCAATATTTCGCAGACTCGAACGCCTCTCCGCTGCAATGGCTGCGATGCACACCGGAAAGGACGTGCAAAATCCTTTGTGCAAGAACCAGTGTCGTTATCGGATAAAGTTATACGCTGGTCACTTAATGACTACACAATCTAATCTCGAAGTGAAATCCGCCAGCGGTGTCGATGTGCGTTGGCAAAATAAGCGATCGGTAATCCCGTTATTAATGAGCTTTACTCCGTTCACAATGGATATTAATTCCACACGGCACGCTCGTATAAATTGCATCGAATTAAGATACTTCGTCATACACTCTCTCTCTCTTAGTTATAATATCCTCGATGAAAATTCATAAATGTACGTTCGTTGAAATCGCCAGACTTTTTTTCGGATTTCTTGCGGCCGGTTATCATCCACTCGTACGCCATTCCAGCGAAATTATCATAATACGTTCCCAGACTGGAACTCCTGACGCCATATATCGCTGGCTCGTGATTCTATCGTCCGCTAGCTACCGTCACAGCTCGCATCAGCCGCAGTACGCTAACCACGAAAAGCTACTACAGTGCTAAGCATTTTTTCAATATTTTAACGACGCCCGATATTATCTGTGCCTGCTCTAGATATCAGAATCACGACCGTTCGCGCCCATTGCTCGTCGTTAATTACGTCCACCGGTACTTCTACTCCCAGAAGATCTTGGCGTTTCAACTCTGGACTGGGACTGGGAGTGATTTAGGAAGCGGCGCAGACATAGCCCTCGTGTTGACCACGTTTAAGCAAATAAACACGCTGATATATCCTCCTATTAACCTCGTAGTTAAAATGTTCGCGTTACATGTTATTCGTCATTGTAATTGTATATCGTTGAGTTCCACAGTCATGAATAATCGAACGACAGAGTACACCGAGCTCCGAGCCAGCCGGTGAGTACGGACAGCTCTGTAGACGCTGGTAAGAATTGAGTCCTCGAGTAGATCGCGTGTCGAGTCACGGTTATTCTATTATTTATCCGGGGCGGTGTGCTTGCTGGCCAGAAGGTGTCGTCAACAGCTCATAAAATCAGATCGGGTTTGGATGCGGGTGTTATCAATCTCGTTCAGTCTGGACGGGGAATTCGGTGTGTTCGCGTGCTACGAAGGAACGATATCAACCGGAAATCTCCTGTCGCAGGTTGGTCTCGCGCGAAACCTTGCATCGCGTGTTGCCATGCTACTGCAGTCGGACAAAAACCAACCAGAGATAAGGCCACCTCTTGGAAGAAGGGCTGAAACGGGTCGGAAGGAAGGAGGAGAAAAAGGAGGAGGTAGGGCGATTTGAAACACAAGAGGAAAAGAGAGAGGCAAAGAAAAGGAGAGAATCGTTGCCGCCGCGTGATACGGCCAGCTTTCGAATGCGCCGAGTGCAAACGAGTCCACCACTCGACGAAACTCACGCGGCCGTTCCCTCTTTCGTGATCTCTCGCGATATTCTTCAGGCCGACCGCTTCCACGTTGCACACGTTTATGCAGATATCCATGCACACATATCCGGGCGGCATACCGCGCACCACGGAGAGACGCGCGCAAAAACTCGCGTGGGAATGCAAAAATGCGATTCACCGGTGCGGCGAACCACGGCCGGTCTCTTCGCGAGAGTTCTTGTTACATCAGATAAAGGCCAGCCGCTGAAAAAAAAACGCGGATTCGTTAACGAGTTCAAGTGCCCATTCTGGAGTACGTCAAACTAATTGCACACGCGGATATATTTCCACCGTCTCCCTTAGGAATCTTCCTTTATCGGCGTGTCGTGGTACTCGCCCCAGTGTTGCGGCGAGATTTTAGATTGCCATAATAAAAATCGATCCACTTTCCGTAATTCGTGCGAGCAGATATTCAACATTCCCTTTATTAGCATTCGCATCTAGTTTCATTGTTTCATCTTTCAAATGCGACAAACACCGAGCCGAACAATCGATTAACCGATGTCCGTCGAAAGTAGAAAATAGAAAATTTGGCAAAGTCATAGTGAAAAGTAAAGATATTCATATAAATAATGGAAGCTATTTCTCGACTGGAAAAAAAGAGAGAAAAGAATAGGATGTTCATTTTCATCGTTGCAACGATCTTCACTCGATACTTGAACAAATATACGATCGCGCACACCGCGTGACTTCACTTATTATTACGTATCTGGGAGGCTGGGCGGGACGAGGGGCGAAAGCGAGCGGTATATATGTAACGGGGGAGGGGATGGTGGTACATAATATATATCTAACTGCGCCGCGCCGCGTAATTAAATCATGCCGACGGTTTTGCAATTAAACTCGATTATTTGCTCGTCGCTAGCCGCCCTGCGCGCACCGGCCTCGATTTAACTCTTTCAAGCGACGCGCGCCCACCCTTCGGCACCCTTCATCCCATTCGTCCGATGCAATATCCTTCTACTTGATACTGCGGGGCCAGCCACCATCTCCGAGCTCATTTCAAAACGCATTCCTCTCGGCCGTTTAATTGCCGCTGAAATTCAATTAATCTTTCGCCCAAGGTTTTCCGAGGAATCTATCCTTCTTTAACTTCCTCAACGATGCTCGTCGAGGTTAAGAAAGCGTTCTCGACTTTTATGCAGGATTTTGATTTTACGATCATATTCAGAAATTTTTGCACCGTAAAGTGGACCGCTTTTTATTGCGGGCTTTTATGGGACCGGTATATCGGCCGACAAAATAAAAACTGCTGAAAATTAAGTCTAAGGTTCGCCGAGAATTTGCATTGTAGACGAAGGTTAAGGTGCAGCAGGTAGTTCCGGTACTTTCCTCGTTTATACGACGTGGTTGTTACGGGCAATAAAACGGCATCACCGTGACCATGCTTAAATATCTGTGTACATGAAGAAATTTAGGCACCGTTTTCATACTTTTCCGCGTGCTCGCAGTGGCAAACAGAGTGCCTCGCATCATTTTAATTTCAATTACGTTGAGAAAGGGCACGACGATACGTAATATGGAAAGAAACGATATTAATAGTAAACGAGTCGTAGCCGCGACACGAACAACAGTTTCCGATTTTATCTCGTCGTGAAATGAGCCTTCTATCTTTAACGTTCGAAATTTAGAAAATACTGTAAAAAGATGTTATCCGAGCATAACCTGAGAAACGTGCGGATCACCGTGCATTATCCCAAACTTTCACCAAACGAAAAGCGTCGTCCTCTTTTTTTCTACCCCCCAAAAAAATAACAAGGCGCCGTGGGGCCCTAACAAGGGAAACGAGCCAACTTTCACCGAGAAAAGTCAGGATCTTCAGTTTCTACAAAGCGTTCTACACTATCGCGGCAAAGGTGCACGAAAAAAGTGAAATTTCAAGCGACAATAAAAAAGTAAAAGTCGTTTTTTTGTTAGGGTACACGCGACGACATAAAACATCCTTCGACAAAAAAGGGAAAGTTAGCCCTTAGGTCCTTATTAAGAATTTGTGTTCTTTGCGTGACGAATCTTTCGGAAAACTTTCTCTATTCATAGGACGTGAAAAAAAACAGGTTTCCTGCTTAAAACATTCGTTGCTACTACGCCCCTCCAGAAACTTCATACCTCTTTCGTTAAAGATATTCTTCGTTTAAATAGAAATTGTTTCAATTTCATTGCTTTTTTTATATTGTTTGCCTTTCTACATAATTTTGTCGAAACATATAGACTGAAAAACAACAATTTTCGACTACAACAAACTAAAAGAATAATAGGAATTGCTGTAGTAATTATTGCTGAGTATAATATCCACTACTATGCCCCTCCAGAAACTTCATACCTCTTTCGTTAAAGATATTCTTCATTTAAATAGAAATTGTTTCAATTTCATTGCTTTTTTGATACCGTTTGCCTTTCTACATAATTTTGTCGAAACATATAGACTGAAAAACAACAATTTTCGACTACAACAAACTAAAAGAATAATAAGAATTGCTGTAGTAATTATTGCTGAGTATAATATCCACTACTATGCCCCTCCAGAAACTTCATACCTGTTTCATTAAAGATATTCTTCATTTAAATAGAAATTGTTTCAATTTCATTGCTTTTTTGATACCGTTTGCCTTTCTACATAATTTTGTCGAAACATATAGATTGAAAAACAACAATCTTCGACTACAAGAAATTAAAAAAATAATCACAATTGCGGCAGCAGTTATTATTAAGTATAGTAACTATAGTTTAAAATAATTAGCGTGATGCAATAACAATGAATGCATTAAACATACATTGCTCATGAAAAATCAAAGTGTTAATTAAACTGAATTTCTCCGATTATCGTAATCATCGATAAACACGATCGATCGAAAATCGTCCATCTTCCAAGGACCTTTGATAACATCTCGTATCCCCAGATCATTAAAGATCTGTATTTTCTCCGGAGTAGCGCTCTCCCTCGATTTTCCCGGGTTTTGTTCGGGCAGCACGTTTGCGTCTCGCTCTGTACCGTGTAATAGGGAGAGCGAAACGGAGGATGCGACAATATCCGGCGCGCCGGCGTCCGACAACTGATAACGCCAAGGGATGTTTATGTATGTGTTCATAATATGTTTCGAGTTATGCTCAACCCCTTCGAAGCATCGAGGCTATCCGTGGTACAGCTCGAAATTACAGACACGCGAAATTGCTCGAAAACGAACAATACGTCCGATAAATTTCGAAATTCGAAATTTTCATCTCGTTAACGGTTCGTAACCGAATGAAGGAGAAAACGCGATAGATATTGGGGCAAAAAGAAATCGCAATTGGAAACTAAAGGATGGACGAGACAGGACGCGAGAAACGCTATAATTCCAGGCAAATTTTATCGATGCCGAATGAATAAACCTATAAAAAGGGAAGTACTTTCGCCGGCGACTCAATGGTTTTCGTATCTATATGTAAATAAAGTGGAGAGAAAGAGAGCAAAGAGAGAGGGAAACAGAGATAGAGAGAGAACAGGCGAGGGAGGAGCTGAGAGGGGAAAAGAAGAGGCGGCCATTTCTCTCCATGGAGCTGGTGTAATTTACGCGAGGACTGAAGATAGCGAAGGAACTTAATTCACGTCCCGCCGACGAAAAAATAGGATAGAACCACTACCACGAGACGGAACCACCTCGTTCGCTGCTCTTAATTCTCGTTACAACGGAAACGCTGCCCTTATCCGTGGCCAATTACCTAAGCTTATTAACTATTCCGGATAAACGAACTCTCTACTCTGTCTCATTCTCGCGGAATCTACGATCCGTATAGAACGGTTCTTCCTTAGACCAACCTTATATATATATATATATTACACATATATACACGTGTCATTTATAATATCGCGTGGTTGTGGCGAAATGACGAGATACCGAGGACATCGCGACATTCGGTATAAAACGAAACGACCGTGCAGACATTTTTGGTTGTCAGGTCAGCCCGTGACATTCCGCTGGCAATTATATCTCGATAGGAAAGAATACGGTCGACACGGTGTCTGAATCGGGTCCGCGCGACTCGCGTCTCGTGGCGTGGCTATACCTCCGTCGAGTGAAATAATAGTTCGGCCTGGATGCCACACCCAGTATTGTGTTCACTCATACCGTGTGCCTCTCCGTCGCCTTATGCGCTTGCTTTGGCATTTTACGTAGGTATACATATCGATGATATACATGTTCCAGCTCGGACGTACTCGACACACGGACGCACGCGCGGTACAAGTGTACAAAAGGGGACGCGTATATAAGCGTACAAAGACGACGAACACGTAGGCACGGGCAGACCCGTGGCTGGGTCTCCAAGATAGCGAGATACGAATGTCGAGAGAAAGAGACTACTACGGGAGAGAGCGATGGAGGGACAGAAATAGATGGAAAGAGAGAAAGGGAGGTAAGCAAGGAGCAGGAGAAACAAGGGAAGAGGGGATAGCGGGGGTTGGTTTGGAAGAAAGGTGGGGTCGTGGATGAACGAAAGGGGGTTGTATGGGATGATGGCGGTGGCTTTCTGTTCGTTCACGTTCGCTTCCACGTCCCTGCAGACGTGCCAGCCGCTGATCTACGATTCCCTCGCGCATAGCAGACCGCATAACTCTCGTCTTATACCTCTCGTTGAGATCTGGACGACGATATTGCTTATCCGCGTGTTCGAACCGCGACCCGCTTCAAATCCCCGCTAAACAAAGAAGAAACACGTCGCCGAGGATAGCGAGAGAAAGATTGCCTCGCGTCTTTTAGGGTGGCGTTTCGAGGGGTGGACTTGGTAAATCCGCTCGTTCATTCCACGCTGGATGAAATACTCTAACGTGAATTTCAAATGGGATAACATTCCGGTCAATTTATAGTTAATAAACATGAGAACGAGAGAGGAGATAGTTGGCTGAATGAATTTCACTCGAGAGGGTGCATAAAGTGTCGCGAACCCTTATCCCACGATAGGCGCGGTTGCTTCACGATCGTATGGAAAAACGTCGATAATCCGATGCAAAGGAGAGAGAAAGCGTGGGATATTGAGTTTTACAAAGGCAGCAGTTTCCAGACGATCGCGATCATTAATAGGATGGTGACTCGTGCCGGTGAACTGGCTATAAAGAGCGGGAGAAAAACTCGAAAGGTATAAATTCTATTATGACCCTCCGGCGCAGTCTGAAGCATGGTATTACTAAACAACGTTGTCTCTGGACGGAAGCCTTTTAAAAGAATGGAATAAGGGAGACGAAGAAGGTGAGAGGTATTTTGTGGAAGAGATAGTGGAGAGCGAAACGAGAGGAGAAGGTTACGGCGGAGGTGAAAGAGGAGGAAAAGGAAAGCGTCCGCCCCTTTCCTTGTGCTCAGTTCAGGGTTCCAGCTCGTGCAAGCGGTTAACGCAGCCATTTCACGCCTCGAGAAGCATCCAGTTTCCTCATCCAAATTCTAACCAAATTCACGGATATCTCTCCTCCGACAAGCTACGAGGATTTCTATTTAGCAGAAGTTGGAACACGGCGGAGACAATTGAGAGAAATCGAGGAAGTGCTTCTTCCCGACCATTGCAAATTAATCCTTCCATCTATACAACCGTATACGAATCGCGTAATATGAAAACTCTTTACAGTAGGAAACGACGGTTTGTTCTACAAATTATAACGTGCTTCTCATTCCCTAAGGAAGAAACGAAAAGGTACGAAATAAACGGACGCACACTGATAAACCAGTCAAAGGGAGAAACGGATAACTCGATAATCGAGACGCTGCATCACGCAGCCCATCGCCTCGAATAACCCTCCGTCAATGTGATCTTCCTACCAACCCTTTAGCCATTTAATCCTTCGTCAATCGGTGGAGTTCGATCGGACTAGGGTTATCCCTTAAAACTGCAATTCTTTATGGAATTAAATGGTAATTAACGAGGACGACTTGGTTTTTGGTTCTTCTAACGGAGGGTGAGAATGAGAGGGGACGGTACGATCGTTTCGTCACAAACCGGGAAAATCGCGCGGAACGAAATCCCGTGTTGGGGACGCGCAATCAAGGGAATATGCCCATTGAATCGGCGCGTACGTTGTCTGATACCGATACAACATCTATTCCACGGAGAATTTCCATATAGGATTCGGCTTATGGCGGTTGCTGGATGCGCGAAACCGTCGGATGTACATGCTATCGAATTTTTACGGGCAGCCTCCGTTCTATCAGTTTACCTCGTAAAGCCTCGCGACCCTTTCTGCGTTTTTCCTGGCAGAATGGCTTAAAGTGAGTATCGATCAGAAAGTCTGAGGGAATTACGGTCCATGAGCGATTCTCCATTGCCTATACCAAGTGGTTATATCTGCCATACGTCGTGTGCCATAGGAAAGGGGCGGCAACCGCAGCAGCACGACTGTCCTTCCTCTCACCCTCCGTCGCCATACCCGTACTCGGCTACCCCAATTTCACCCCCGAGAGCCAATATTTATTGATCACCCTCGAAGGCATCGTTCTGTATTCTCTCTGCCTCGCTCTCCTTCTCTTACACTCGCGCGGCTAGTCTTCCCTATTCTTCCCCACGCCCCGATTTCCTTCCAACGCGACCGCTGTACGTTCTCTCGCGGCGAACCTTTTCTTCGTTTTTTCTCTCTCCCTCGTTCTTCCCTCGTTTTCAAGAAAAAGAGAAACACGGGATCGGTCTCGGTTCCCGTCGCGCTGTCAAGACGCTCGCAGCTGTTCATCGCGATGCTTCTTTTCCCGGCCGTCTCGCAGAGGGAAAGAGTTCGTCAACGGGGGAGAGGGAAACGGAGTTCGAAAGCAGCAATAGCAGCACCGGGACTCTCGACGCGATGAAAATTCACCCCACGACTCTTTATTCTTGGAAGCCTGCCTCCCGTGCCGTTCAAGAATGCCACAGCTCTACACCGAATTCGTGAAATTCGAGGGGGTAGCTCTCTCTCTCCTCTCCTGCGGTAGCAGCATCTGTGCGAGCACGCCTCGCCCCGAATAAATCTAATCTCTTGACACGCGATCCGAATTCGGCACGAAACTTTCGAATGGCCGTTTAAAACGCTCCCGGGACGAACGCGACGTCGATGAACCAGAGGCGTTTCATCGAGTCGAGTCTTCGGCGTCGTTCAATCGCAGACGGTGATTTCAATCGGTCGTAATCCTCTCGTGTCACATATCCTTAGTGTGCCCGATTGAAATCATCCTGCTGGAAATCGACGCTGAAACCTTGAGCACGCGAAACGCCTTCTAACTTTAATCATGTTTGAAGAAAGCACAACTCAACTCACCTTGCAACCATGTCCAATGCGGCTTAGCAATATCTTCCTTACCTGTGACAGAGAGAAAAGTCTACGTGAGGATTCAACGTTCTCTGGTTGGCTGGCGTACGCGCGCGCGCTCGTGTATTTGCAACGGCGTGGAACGATCCGAATAAATCTTTTTCGACGATCGAATTCAACGCAACACCGGGTGGATCTGGAGTGGGTCGGGTACGGGAGGAGTGGGAGGTAGAAATCGCCGGGATATCGCGTACATATAATAAGAGGCGTCACTTTTTGAATTATTCGCTGAAAACTGATCACCGCCTGCGCGAAACATCGTAAATCCTGGAAATGTTTAAGCAGCCCGGGCGCGTATAATGCGAGAGCAGCGTGCACGATCGATCGATCGGAACATTTTAAAACCGAGCCAATGAGAATAACTCGTGGCCCGTCATAAATGAAGCCATAAATCGTATTTAGCCATTCGCCAAGCCGAGGCGATATTTCGCGGCATCGGACAACACAATTTTCTATCGGATAGTTCAATTTCTAGATCGAGGATTCATATTTAAAAATATCCGCGCCAATCGGACGGGATTAAACAATTAACGATCCCCAGTGCCCCTTCGCGCCACCGTTACCCCTTCCTTCATCTATGTCACGTTTGTTCGACGGGGCAACCCTCTCCTACCCTCTTCTCGTCCCTTCCACTTGTTTTTCATTTCGCCGGCGATTTCGCTGGCGCGTGATGAAACGTCGATCGATGAGCTACTGAATGCATTTTGTACGCGGCCATCGAACGCCGGATTGTGTTCGTTAATATTCTATTAGACATCGACAAATGCGTGCCGTGTTTCAACGACACTCCGCGTTTAATCTCCTTCCCTCATTATACATTCAATCTCTCGTAAAGTGAAAATGACGCCCGGCAGGGATTCGCTCAACCACCCACTGCAAAGCGGTCCTTTCCATCGGTTTCGAATTCCGCGGTACCAAACACCTGGCGTGATTACCGGCGAACAATGACGCCTTTTTGTAGGTCTTCGATTCGAGAAATATGTAAATATCACAGACGTTGTAAAATTGAAACAGATCACGCGAGGCACGATACAATAGCGCTACCGATTGTAACAACCGGCGAAACCAACTTCCTCCGCCGTTATGCATACAGCGAAATTAAAATGTTATGCAAAATGCAATCGGTCAACATTAGCAAATAGCAACAGACACGGTGCATGATCATCGTAGCGGAAAGGATTAAGTTAATCGCGCGAAATGGGAAATTTCAATTGTCAAACGACTCGCTTCAGAACGCGCGGCAATTATGCGCGCGCGCCTCACCGCGCCGCTTGTAACTCACCGTAATAACAGAATAGTATAATCAATTTGAATCGCGACTCGAATTACGATGCTTCGGTTACATCAATCATTAACTCGTTTATCGTGTAACCGGGCTAGTTAGTCACGATCGTAAAGCAACCTATTGAAAGTATAATGCAGCCAACGAAAAGGGGTAGGTAGCCGCGGCGGCAGCGATGGCCGCGCATTAAACCAAACAGAGCCGTTTTACACGCGTATCGGGTACAAACGTACTGGCCATGATAATCTAACATCTAAGAACAACTTCTTTCCTGCCCAGCCGGGCTCTGTCATCCATATTCTAGTTATTTGCGCACGTGCACGGCCGCCAGCTCTCGACTCGTGCGTCGGTGGTGCCTCTACTCACACGTGGGTGTAGCCGTGTGTTTAGCACACGCGCACGTACCACGTACTTACGTGTGTTCGCACGAGCAAACGCGCCTACTTAAGTCAGATATTATCGGCAGAGGAGGCAATTCGATTGCGTGTACCGAAGCATGGTGCAGCGCTGATATAGAACTACTAAACAGGTCGTAGATCAGCTCGGTTAGTTATAACGCTGCCTCTGCTTTGGCCCCTACCAACACCCCCTTCGACGCTGAACCAATTCCCACCGGTGTTCTGGATCATTTGGCGGCCCGCGGCCGTGAGATGCGCGCATGCACCGCTACCACGCTCTCTGTGCGCTATCGCGATCCTGTAATTCGCCCTTCGATGGACTCTATGATTTTTAGAAACGATTTCGAAAAAAAAACCACATCAACGGACAACGCCAACCACCCCAGGGGAACCGTGCAACTGCACAGTTTTTACGGCTGTGGGATACAATGCAGCGAGATTCGTCGATCGCTGGAAATAAACCGCTCTGCGATAGCTGGTTCCCGCGTGTTCGATTCACGCCCCGTTCTCTCGCTCTCTTTTTCCTGCGTCTTCCTCTGATCCTCTGCAGGTTGGAATCGCGGGTTTCAAGTCAATCTCGTCTCATCCAACTGCAAGACGATCCTCGAACATCGACTTCCTCTTCACGTTCCTTCCTCACTGCGCGATTTCAACAGATTCCAGTCGTAGCTCGATGGTCGCAGATCTTGAACGAAACGCGGAGTTGTAAATCAGTGAGAAAATCTCATATCCCCGACGAGAGCCGCGATGGTGCCTCGTTCTTTCGTTCGGCCGGCTACGGCCTCCGACCGACGAATTGATAATTCAAGAGGGAACGCGTTATTGGCTCCCGAAGTGAAAATCTGCAGACCGGTGACTTACGACACATTGCCGGTGACTGGTTATTAGATTATTGGTCGTATCGACAGCTCATGCGTTGGCTGCCGATATAGGGTGGAAGGCAGGAGTCACAGAGGCAGCCCGAGAGGGTGGAGAGAGAGAAAAGGGGGTAGAGGTTTGGGGGATGGCGATGGTCGGTGATGGTGTCGCTGCTTGTGGGTCGCGTACGGACCACGTACAAATATAGAGGGGACCGGGGCGCGAGGGGTGACTGAGGGGCAGAGGAAGAGCAGGGGGGCCAGCGGCGGTGGGACAAAATGGGGAGACCGTGATAACGATAACGTACGATCGGCATTAGCTGGCGGCTTGCAGCGGCTGATGGATGCGCTAATTATCAGCAAGCAGGAGTTACAGTGTTTCGCGTAGCCGTCCGCGCGCGCGGACGATCACTATGCGTTTCCGATAGAGACCATCGTGAAAAAAGAGATTACGCGCAGCACGGTGAAAAAAAAACACGAAAAATCCGGAATTGCCGAGCATTTCGACGTGACGGTTTTGGCTCGGAAAATTCGAACGAGGATCTCTCCCCATTTGGAACGGACCCTGTACCTGTACCGAACGTCGATCTTTCGATCGGCCAAATCCGAGCCTACATCCTGATTGCACCGTGTTGTATAATTTGCAAATTCGCTGTTGTTATCGCGATTGTGAATATGGAGGTCTGAATGAAATTCAGGAAAAAAAAAAAACAGAAATTGAAATAGGAGATAAAAGAATAATTTGTCTTGGAAACGAAGCTATTTCTCTGTTTCTTTGACTTTTTTTTTCTGGCGAGTTTAAAAGAAAGTCGACGATAGAAAATCTATTTCGTTGGCGATCCGAACGGACGATACAAAAGCGGTCCGACCAATTTTCTTCCCTCTTACGTTCAATTTCGAAGAGCGGAATCGTAGTTCTCGCACATCCATGTAAACCTATACGTATCCGGAAACCGCAAGCTGCGGTCTAAGCCCTAGATGCATCTACGTAACATAATCTACGATAGCGGGCGGCGCGTATATAGCGCACGATCGGTCGAGATCCGGTGCCCCGTAATGAACATTGCGCTTGTTTATTTAATGGGAAATTCGGTGGCGCCATAAAGCTCGAAGAAGGGGGTGAAACCTATTAAATTTATGTTTTCGGTTTACCCGCTCTGACGGATCGCAATGCCCGCACGCGTCGACCTCTAGCCACCCCCTGTCGTGGTTCAACCACCCTCCACCCACTTGCACCGCCATTTCTACCACCTACTACTCCCTTCCACCCAGCTTTCCTGTATCTCCTCTACCCTATTTCTCTTCCTCCCTCATTCAATTTCTCCCGCTATCTCTCTCTCTCTCTCTTTCTCTCTGTTACTAGCATTTACTCTGTTCCTCCCTTTCCAAACGTTCACTCGAGCACTCATCTCTGTCGCTCTCTCTTTGTTTCCATGTGTTTGTGTTTACCGTATTGGTCCAGCGTAATCCAAACGGAGATATATATTCGTAGTGGCTAGGGGGTTCGGGCAGGGTTCCGTGAACCACGGTTGCGGCACCCGTCGTGACGGACAGCGCCGCGTCAGCGCGTAAAGCATCATCGCGTTTCTGCGGCTTGCGATCGCTCGCCGTACGTTTCGTTGCTCACAATGGGCCGAAGATCTAAAATTGAACTCGCACACGGTCATCGATCCAGCGCGTACTGCGTAATTTTATTGCCAACGGTTTATCTCGTTCTTCTTCCATTGAAAGTTCAAATTACTATTAGATCGTTTTATTTGAAAAATGTTGTCGTTCAATATTTTTAAGAAAATTTATTCTGCAGGTTTTTTTTTTATAAATTACGATTACGTCTAATAAAACCTGAATAAATTCACATCTCAAGTCTGAACTTTCGTACCGTTATCACAGCATCTTCCGACAACCGAGACATTTCCTTCTCGGTAAAAGTTTCTGTTTTAACAGGTCGAGTAGCTAATGCCTAGTAACCCTCGAAGAATCTGGCATAGGAAAAACGGCCATCCTGCAACTTTATCCCTTTTGAATCCCCCTAATTGCCAAATTTTCCTCGCCCTTAATTTAGTGTTATAATTGCTTCCTACCCCTTATAAGGGGTTGCCTGCCGGTGCCTCAGTTCCCGTGATACCGCCACCCTTACGCCGTTCCTTATATCCATACCCTCCTCCGCGAAATATCCTTACGCAGCTTGCCTTCTTCGTCCTCGGTGTTCCGTCGTCCCTCTGTCTTTTATCACGGTATTTCCAAGTAGCCGAATAAATTTGTACTCGATGCGCATTTAAACGACTCGGTAGGTCCGCCATCGATCGCTGCTCGTTACCACTGACAATCATTGGGCATTAACGAACGAGCATTCCTTTTGCTCTTGTCCCCTTGCTGAATCGCAAAGATAGACGATATGGAAATCTTGCTATAGATAAATAGCCTAATGCATAGGGTGTTTTTATAATTAGGGGATCGAATTTAATAATTGGACGACAGTGAAAGTTCATTTATGGGAACGACATTTCGCTTAGTGTCCAATTAACTGAATTCTTGCCTATTAAATTTATTTATTCGCGTGTGAATTCTTAGGCGAGGAAAGTTGAACCAGTTGCGCTTTGCGTAGTGATATTTCCTTTCCAAAGGAAAAGACCCTCGTGAATATTTCTCAAGCTCTTAATTATAATTTCAAGTGTGAGTTAGAAGCATACTCGATACGAGCAATACGCGAATTCACTTTACACGTGCAGCGCGTGCCATTCTGTTTGCCACGCAGTCACGTTTGCGAGCGTTCATGTTTGTCCAACACAGTGGGCAGCATATACGGGAGAACACGAAACTTGAATGAGTTTTTATGTCACCGAACACCTCGCAATAATAAAGCGATAATTTTGCCTCGACCAACCCGGGATACGATCCCCCGCGTCTATTTTCGCAACTTCCACTAAATTTAGCTGTTTACCGCAGACTCTTCGGACGTTTTTCCAGACTACAGCTTCCCACCTCCGAACCTTTTTATCTTCAGGTCCAATATCTTACAAAATCATAAAATCTGTATCTATCACATTTTCATCCATCGTAGCAAGAAATCAGGGAAAATCTAATGCTAACGATACGCGAGATTCTCGGAGCCGATAGATTTTTCATTTTACAAAATTACAAAAGCGACTTTTAACCAGTGTTATAAAACTATATAAGCCAGTTTACTCGCTATACTGTCTTTTACGTTCATCGTAGCCTTCCACCCAACCAATTAAAGTTTGTATACAAATTGAAAGATTTGATGAAAAGCTTCCGCAGTCCACTGAGTCGAATTAATAAAAACATCCTCTGCTCGTTGCACGGAGATTCCCTTTCAATGGAACAATTCGAAGGAGGACGTCAAAAGGTCGCAATATGTCGAGCAGAGAGGAAATGCATGAGATACAAACGCATGTGACGTGGCAAAGTGCGTTTGGCAGAGTCAATAGAATTTCGGATGTCGTTGAACGTACATATACATCGAGCTACATCCGGGGCCATGTAGACTGTCTGAAGAAACTACTCGAAACGACATAATAACGCCCGAAACATGGCTATGTATGCGTTATGCGTACGGCTATACGGCAGTTCCTGTACATAAAAGTCAGTTTACTTTCGGTTTACATGGCAGTCTAGGTACAGAGCTGGTTAGTACATATCGCAGAGAGTCGTTCAGCTTGCCGTCTCCATTGCGACCAGCAGCCACACCAATGGATCGACCGTTGGAGGTTTCTTTTCGAGGCCCGCGCCTCGTATATATCGCCTCGCGTATACACACAGAGAACCAAGTCTACGATCGAATGGCTGAAAGTTCTAGCGTCTAGGCAAAAATGTGTCCGGAATCATGGCGTGCTTATTCTCCGCTCTAACGACCCAACCCCCGCGAGATAACTTGTCCAGCGGTGAAATGGCCCACAAATAAGCGACCGATAAATCAGCGCGGCAACAAAAATCGTGGCGACATGCCGTGACCGTGAACACATTCTCCCTGCCATTGTGTATTATCGAAGTGGCTACTTTCTAAACACAGAAATTTAAAAGATTGGGGTAACAGAGAAATTGCGTGCCATTTGAGGGAAATAATCGTCACCGTATTAATTCTCAGCGATGCTTTGCAATGTAATTTTGATAGCAAGTACTCAAACATTCTGAATAGAATATTCAGTTTCCACAAGGATTATGACTAGAAGGATCTAGTTAGCGGGTCGTTAACAACTTCGAGATACCGTTACCAACTCCCCTCCCCGTTCTCTTTTATTACTCTCGAAAATTCTCGTCGACGACGACGACAACGACAGGATATAAAAACAAACTCGTTTAAAGAAGAATAACGCTCGGTTGTGGTTTGGTCGTCGAAACGAAAGAAGCGACCGCATAATGCAGGCGTCGTGCCGCGCGGGTGGAAAAGAACGAAGGGAAGAAAAAGCGGTCAAAAGAAAAAGGTTCGCGCGACAGCACCAAGTTTCTTCGCACGATGTTTTATTTGGCGGCCGCGAGCGTTGCAAGAGTTAAAGCACGGATCCACCACCGCCGCCGGGGCGAAGATACAGCCAAGTAAAGTGGCGGGCGTTAGACTCAAGGTAGGAGTGTATAAAGGCCCTGCCCAGTCACCGCAAACTTCTATTCCCACCTCCTGCACCCCTGGCACGCTACCCTCTTACCACCCTCCGCATCCCCCGGCGCATACCGGCTACCAAAGGGTTCGTAAAAGTTGGGGACGCCCGGGATATTTACGCGTCATCGTAAACTCTAGGCGTCTTCTTACTTACCCCAGGATACACTGGCGCGCTACCTCCGGCTATAGTCAGATACAACCCCTTTTCTTCGGCACGCCGCCGTCCGGCCCGAGATTATTATGCCGCTATCAAATGGCTCCGTTATTTCGTCTGGCGTGCTCGAAAAATGCACCTTTACGCTTATACAGTGACTCATTGAGGCTTTCGTTCTCTCGATTGTTGGAACTGAAGGGTTGATGTCTTTTTTACGACGCAAATTTCCAAATCCTTGTGGACGATAATAAATGTTGGCATAATTAAATTTTGCTTGAAACCTGTGCGTATTATTTCACTCTCGATTGTTGGAACTGAGGGATTCATGTTTTTTCACGAGACAAATTTCCAAATCCTTGCGGATGATAACGAATGTTGGCATAATTAAATTTTGTTTGAAACCTGTGCGTATTATTTCACTCTCGATTGTTGGAACTGAGGGATTGATGTTTTTTCACGAGACAAATTTCCAAATCCTTCTGGATGATAATAAATGTTGGCATAATTAAATTTAGTGAATAATAATAATATTCTTAATGATAAGAATTTGAAACATCTTATTATGAATTCTAATTCAGTTCAATATATGTCCTCGATGATAAAAAGTTTGACACTTGCGCGTATTATTTCACTCTCGATTATTCATACTGAGGGATTGATGTTTTTTTACGAGACAAATTTCCAAATCCTTGTGGATGATAATAAATGTTGGCATAATTAAATTTAGTGAATAATAATAATATTCTTAATGATAAGAATTTGAAACATCTTATTATGAATTCTAATTTTCAATGATAAAAAGTTTGAAACTTGCGCGTATTATTTTGATTTCGTGTGAAATATTAAGAATTTAATCCTTGCGTCGAAACTCGGGTGCTCGTTTCGTGGAAAATCAAAATTACCATAGATTCCTATTATTTAAACATCTTTACGTTTACTTCTAGAGTTTTGTTAATTACGGAAGCAGAATTTTGCGAAGTTATTTATACGTCGTGCAAAAGTCAAATTAATTTGCAACTACACGGTAGTTTGTCATTCGAGCTAAGAAAAGAATTGAGAAAAGTTTGAGAAAAGAAGACAATCGAGGAATATTGGAAAAGTATAAAATATTGTAATACCGAAACGGAACTAGTATTAAAATAGCATTTTTGTTATTGACATATGGATTAAATACATTTCCAAATGATTTCCATACAATCTTTCCCAATTTTCATAACGCAGGTCCCTTTTCGTTGTATTAAATTCACGCGCCTCGTTTTCCATTCTCTCGTTTCATTCTAACATTTTCTATGCATCTGCTTCAAACGTTTGTTAATTATTATCCTCCCAGAATCGCTTTACAAGACATTACAACCTCTCAAGAATTCATATATCACGAATTAAGAATCACACGTTTAGATGGCTTTAAATGCACACATAAATTAATTCCGGGAATTTCTACGCGAAGCGTTTGATTCTGTCGCTTGGTCGAATTAAATTTCAAAGATTTCAGATAATAACGATCTTCAGGTAGATATCGCGGTAATGAAGGAATTAAGATCAATTAGCAATTTAATTTGTAACACGGAAAGATCGGCCGAGTAAATTGCTCTATTCAGGCAATAGCCTGTTTCCTTTTTCCTAGCATTAGCATCGGAGAATGGTTAATGCCAATGGCACAGGTATCCTCACAAATATGGCCTCGAGGTAAACGTGAAATTCGAAAGAACGCAGAACAAAGGTATGCGAACACAGTTTTAAACGTATGATTTCGTCAGACATCTGGCTCGATGAATTAAGTTATCCAGGCTGATGGATTCCACCTTGATAAACATAATACTTAAAAATGGCTGCTTAATCTACCTACAGTCTGCGGGACAATAGAAAATATTCATTTAATTAAATATAATTCATATTAATATAAATTCCTCGTTCTTCTTCTTAACTGACTGAAATATTATATACAAACATCGTTAAAAAACAGTGGATTATACTAAATCGAAGACTGCGAAGAATTTTAATCGAGGACTCTTAATTTCTGCATCGAACTGTTTCAAGTTAAATTTCAAGTTAATGTGAATTTGCAAACTGAAATTGAAATTTTTCTACCAGCCAAATAACCATTTTCCTGATCAAACCCTCCTCTAACGCATTTAGTATAATACGCGAGGACTCGCAGACGGAATAAGACGTGGAATCAGCAGATAGTCATGCATAAGGTCAGCGATCGAAACTTCACAATGGTCTATTTCAGTCCGTTCTACGACTTTCTATCATTCGTCATGCACTGCGCCGGAGGAGAGTTGTACACGCGGGAACACATGTTTGCCAAGATTCCTCCGCCCTTCTCGAAACCGCAACGTCCGCACGGAATTGATCGGTATATTTTCGAATTGGCCCGGTGTATTTAACGGACACACACGTCTGCTGAATTTCATACGCGTTGTTCACAGTTGCGCACAGTGAACCTGCCTATCGCCCGCTCTCGCCGTATTTATAGACGATGTTTTGTCTATTTTCTATGTATTTTACAGGCAGTCGGTGGACGTTCAACCGTGGCGTTTGCATCTCGTTCGATTTTACTCCGCGCGTGACACGCCAGTTGCCTCTGCTATCCCCCGCTTCAAATATTTTTAACCCCTTCTCTGGCAGAAAGGATTTTCCAAAGTTACAGTCGCGCCGGATATTTATGTATCGTAAATTCGGAACGCCTTCCACCCCAAACGCTCCAAGACACCGAGGCTCCTTCTCCTTCCCCATTCCGAATTACCCCGAAACTAGATACAAGTCACCCCTTCGGAACGCGGTAGCCTTCCTCCGTAATTATCCTACCAAATGGTCACATTGTTTCGCATGCCTGACCTGCTTAAATTAAGCGAAACTGCGTTCCGTGCGGCTCAAAAAATTACGCTCCATTTAATACGCCCAATGATAACGTCGAATTGAATAGGAAAAATGCTCGTCGATGTTTGCTTTTCTACGAGAGAGCAGAAGAGTACTCTGGCACCTTTTATTTCTGTTCCTTTCGAAGCAAAATGTTTGCGTATCTCGAACTATACGACAAAAGAACTATATGGAATTATATAAATTACGACGTGAAGATTTTCGCCCGACAGTTTCAGTGCTCGTTAAATAACCGAACCTCTAGGTACGTCGATGATTATTTTATGTCAATATAGCATTATATTCCCAAATAAGTAACTTGAATTGATGCATCTAAATTGTTCGTTTCGTGAGAAGATACGTGTATATCGTTTATAATTATTAGTTCGTCAACTTATCGTGTCAGATAAATACACGCTTTGATCGAACAATCAAAGGCTTAATTTTCATTCGACAGTAAATCCAAGCATATCATTTTTTACACTATCGATCCTATCATGTTTCGAACTTCTGATTACTATTAGGTTTTCTTCTTTTATTTGGAAGTAGTTTACAATCGATTCTCATAGAGAATTATATGTAAATTATAACGCGAATAATAAATGATTATCGTATGTTTGGTTCTAGCTGAATCTAATGTTTAAATCTTCGACAATTAGGTCGTCCGAAAAGTTTCTTTCGTTTTATAAGGCAATAACAGATGCACGATATTTTCCATTTTATATTATTTTACCGAATTACGTACGATCCATTTTGTTCTATCAAAGTAAAGATCACAACGTTCGACAGATTAGGTTCCACGTTTGTATAAAGATAAAGACGTGTCTCTAAAAGAAAGACACTTTTCCGACAACCTAATAGAATGCGTTCGTATCTAAACGACCGAAAAATTTGACAATCTTGGCGTTTGTCGTGTCCCTCCAATTACCGCGGCAAGTTTATCGGCAAGAAAAGAAGATTATAAGTATAATCACGACCTCGATCGACCATTTCAAATCTGGCGATTCAAAAGCTATCTGCTGCTCGTTCCACGACCCGGTAGCTTCTTCCTTTACATGGCTTGCCATGTTCAATGGCATTTCGATATCGTGTCAAAGGGAGAGAGAAAAACACAGAGGCGGAGAAAGAAAAAGAGAGAGTAGTCGCGCGATACGAATCGAAAGTTGCGGAATATCGAGCGGCGATCTTAAAAATAAAGCCACACGCTATTTCCGATAGTCCGTCGCATCGAGCACAGATTACGTTCCCATCGGACCGGTATAAAACAAGAGAAACGTGTGATTCCAGCGTACGACGAATTTACCAACTTCATCCTTCCAGTTTCCCCGTCTATGTTTGGTGGAAGTTTGTCAGGACAGTCTTAAAAATGCGGAGAAGTCGATCTGTAGCAATGGCGAACGGTTGGTTCCGAATGGAAAACGCTAAGCTCGTTCGTTCGTTCGTGCATCTAAAGGGAGGGTTTAATTCCCTTGAAGCATTGTCCACGTTAGCCACCATTACACTCACATGGCCGTGCAATTAGCAATGTAAATGCCGGTTAGTTAGTTAGCGTGTTCGTAAAGCAAACGAAGGTGGGCACTGGGACTAGATAACGGACCTCCCAGGCGAGTGATCATCTCAATTAACCTTTGATAACGCCACGGTTATCAATTGCTTTTTGCATACCAATCATTGTCTCCGTTTTTTCCCCCGGATTTACTATGCCGCTAATTCGCCCGTCTTTTCGCCAGCTTGCAATTTTCGGTCAATGGTAAAACGTTTCTAGCGTATCCTATTTGCAGTGTAAAGGCAAAGCTGTGATTTACTCGAACCGTGTGTATTAAGTTACAGCATGTTCATCGAATTGAACACTTTGGATTGGAACGTTCGTAGCGAAACTTTTAGACGTAAATTTTCGAATTCAAGTACTTGCTATCGAATTTCTAAATTTCAACGTTTAAAGAGAAACAGTGAAAGCAAATCCCGTCATTTTACTTAATACAATCCTTCAACGATAAGAATATTCTTTTGCAATGAAATTCAACGCTGTGGACTGTACGTTTTAGGTCGTCCGAAAAGTTTCTTTCGTTCCATAAGGTGATGATAGATGAGCAATTTCTGTTTTATATTATTTTATTGAATTACGTGTGATCATTTCTATTCTATTTTTGTTACTATGTTCCTGCATAATTCAGTAAATTAATACAAAAGAAAGAACATTGTGCGTCTATTATTTCCTCATAAGACGAAAGAAACTGATAGGAAAAAATAAAATTCGCGAGCGTCGATAAAAATAAATAAGGAAACTCTCGTCGTTATTTTATAACAAAACAATTTCTTAGTATAGCTATAAATAACTCCCACACTTAGAGTATAATACACGAACTACAATTTCTCTTTCATATTATTTTATTGAATTAGGTGTGCTCCATTTCGTTCTACTTCTATTATTCTGTTCCTGCATAATTCAATAAACTAATATAAAACAGTCTATTATTTTCTTACAAAACGAAAGAAACTGATAGAAAAATAAAATTCGCAAGCGTCGATAAAAATAAATAAGGAATCTCTCATCGTTATTTTATAACAAAACAATTTCTTAGGATAGTTATAAATAAAGTACGCAGAATCAAAGTATCCCTTCCTCATTTGGAGTATAATACACGAACAAGAATTTCTCTTTCATATTATTTTATTGAATTAGGTGTGCTCCATTTCGTTCTACTTCTATTATTCTGTTCCTGTATAATTCAATAAACTAATATAAAACAGTCTATTATTTTCTTACAAATCGAAAGAAACTGATAGAAAATAAAATTCGCGAGCTTCGATAAAAATAAATAAGGAAACTCTCATCGTTATTTTATAACAAAACAATTAATTTCCTAGGATAGTTATAAATAAAGTACGCAGAATCAAAGTATCCCTTCCTCACTTGGAGTATAATACATGAACAACAATTTCTCTTTCATATTATTTTATTGAATTACGTGTGACCCATTTCATTTCTATTTTTGTCACTATGTTCCTGCATAATTCAATAAACTAATACAAAAGAAAGAACATTGTGCGTCTATTATTTTCTTACAAAACGAAAGAAACTGATAGAAAAAAAAAAAAAAATTCGCGAGCGTCGATAAAAATAAATAAGGAAACTCTCATCGTTATTTTATAACAAAACAGGATAGTTATAAGTAAAGTACGCAGAATCAAAGTATCTCTTCCTCATTTGGAGTATAATACACGAACAACAATTTCTCTTTCATATTATTTTATTGAATTACGTGTGACCCATTTCATTTCTATTTTTGTTACTATGTTCCTGCATAATTCAATAAACTAATACAAAAGAAAGAACATTGTGCGTCTATTATTTTCTTACAAAACGAAAGAAACTGATAGAAAAAAAAAAAATTCGCGAGCGTCGATAAAAATAAATAAGGAAACTCTCATCGTTATTTTATAACAAAACAGGATAGTTATAAGTAAAGTACGCAGAATCAAAGTATCCCTTCCTCACTTGGAGTATAATAGACGAACTACAATTTCTCTTTCATATTATTTTATTGAATTAGGTGTGCTCCATTTCGTTCTACTTCTATTATTCTGTTCCTGCATAATTCAATAAACTAATATAAAACAGTCTATTATTTTCTTACAAAACGAAAAAAACTGATAGAAAAAAAAAATTCGCGAGCTTCGATAAAAATAAATAAGGAAACTCCCATCGTTATTTTATAACAAAACAATTAATTTCCTAGGATAGTTATAAATAAAGTACGCAGAATCAAAGTATCCCTTTCTCACTTGGAGTATAATAGACGAACAACAATTTCTCTTTTATATTATTTTACCTTGTTCTATTTCTATTACTATGCTCCTGCATAATTCAATAAACTAATACAAAAGAAAGAACATTGTGCGTCTATTATTTTCTTACAAAACGAAAGAAACTGATAGAAAAAAAAAATTCGCGAGCTTCGATAAAAATAAATAAGGAAACTCTCATCGTTATTTTATAACAAAACAATTTCTTAGGATAGTTACAAATAAAGTACGCAGAATCAAAGTATCCCTTCCTCACTTGGAGTATAATACACGAACAACAATTTCTCTTTCATATTATTTTATTGAATTACGTGTGACCCATTTCATTTCTATTTTTGTCACTATGTTCCTGCATAATTCAATAACCTAATACAAAAGAAGGAACATTGTGCGTGTGTTATTCCCTCATAAAACGAAAGAAACATTTCCGACAACGCAACATAATCCGCTGACGCATGCAGTACACTATAAAATCCGGAATACCTCATAGATGCACATAGCCACTGAAACGCACGATCCTCTAATTAGTTCGATCGTTCGAGAGCTTCCATGCCGTCGAACTGTGAAACGCGGCTCACTCGTAAATAACAGCTCATGAATGAAGAGGATACGTTGTGGAAGCCGGGCGAAGGAGACGTGGCGCGCGGATACGGCCCCAAGATCCGCTGTAACGAACGCGCTCGGTAATCGCGACCGAGAGTCGCATGACGACCGTTGAACCTTACTAATGGAACGCTCGCGATAGTCGATCACACCACTTAACATGTACGGGTATAAATCTGGTGTCGTGGCCAGCCGAGGCAAAACAAGCCACCTAACGAAGCGCCGTGTCGATTCCTCGCGTGGCAAGGCGCGACTACCTCTCCTCTCTCACCTCTCTCGAATTCCAACAGTTCCCCGTTCCGTTCCTTTCCGTGTGCCTACGTTCTCATCCTGCAACCTAGAGCTATCATCTTTTCTAAGGCCGCGATTCTGTGTGAGTCGTGCCCAGCCAGTGAATACACAAAGCACGCACACCCGAAAAAGAAAGGAGCCATACTGCCATCGGCTATGGCCGCAAGGGTGTTTCCCACGGACCAAGGACCAGCCCCCTGTCCCAAATTTTTCTGCTACTCGCTATGATGACCCCGTTACCAGCCACCATAATGGCCTGGCCCGACCCCTACTTTCTTCCTCGGGGGCCCCTAGTCAGCTGCATCTGTTTCGTAGAAATAGAGCAACCTGATCTGGCAGACCGAGAGCGGCAACGCCAGAGGGGAACGGGCGACGCAGATTTTCGGGGAAAAGCGTAAACAGAGAAAGTGAAATCGTAGGAACATGGCGTTGGGCTAGGAGGCGATTTGCAACTTGGAATTCGTATGATTTTTGAATCGAGTCAAACAGGGTTGTTTTATGCGTTGCTTGTGGCAGATGGGAGTAGCGAAAGCGAAGTTGCAGGGACGTGGGGTCTTCGGGATAAGCGGCTTTAAATTTGTTGAAATTTGGTTAAGTAATATTTGAAGCATTTTTCTAACCGGAATAGAATCGTAAGAATTCCTCTTGAACATGTTCAATAATATTTTTATTTATAAAGGTGTTTTACGTGATTATTACGTTGTTATATTAATTCTGATTAAGAGTGTAGTTAAATGCGAAATTCTTACGTTTGATCGATCGTTGCGAAATATATCAGAACGTGGAGGAAAGGGCGCAGGCATTTTGTCCCCGTTTTCAAATACTGTGTTACAGCGATAGCATTCACGATGCGAGCGATTGCGCGCCAACTAATTTTATAGCTTGACGAAAAGCGCGTCAAACGCGTCGTATAACGTTGCCACAAATTTCCCAGGATTTCGTATCGAGCCCATTAAATCTTCCGCTCGAGCACCGGTTGAAAATGAAAATTAAGCGATTCTCGATTGTTTACAGAAACGCCGTGACTACCGCGCATCCCGATCTTTCGCTCTTTGTTCTCGACACGGGTGGGGTAACCGAGGCGAGCTACGTTACCGACGGACGTACTTGGACATTGAAGCTGGCGCAGTTGCCGTACTTGGTCGAACGATGGCGTTCGCATCTTTATGCCACACCCGAGATCCTTCGCCGCTCGCAGAGAGCGTCGTGGAGAGCCCTTCACGGCTGACAACCAGTAGCCACGTGCCGTTCGTTTCTCGGGTACGGTTAGAACGTGCCTCTCGCTTGCCAAATTCTCTAATTGTCCCGGACGAAATTTTCAAGCGTTGTAATATATCGCTAAACTCATACTCGGTATACTTGGATTCTTCTAAAGATGCAATATGAAGTCGTTCCTTGGAATTTGGGTATAAAAGTAAACACGTAAGATATATACAAATCAAGTTAATTTATTAACGCAAAAATCTATGCGACGAATTTACAAGCGAACGTATAGAATTCCTACGAACATTGATCGGTACGCGGGAACGAATCCGAAACGCTCGGAACAAAGGAATGGCCTTTAAAAGTCGTTAAAGATCGAGCGATTAACACGCGGAATTCCTATAGTCAAAATTATCGCGTTTCTCAGCTAACCTCGTCGTCCTTTTCAAGCGTCAGCCATTTAAAGAACACGGTTAGGGGAAAGGGTGGGGGAGAAAGAAGACACTCGGACGATTTTCGCTTGCGTCGATCAACCATTACGAAACTCGTTCTATCGCGTAAGAGGGCTGCCGCGAGATTCTTCGAACGTCTTCCGGTGGTCGATTACGGTAGCTAGAATCGGGCTAGCGGATGTTGTTAACGGCGTTCGGTGGGCTCGTGAAAGCGGCCGCCGATAACAAACTGCCGGTCTCGCGGAGGCCCACCACCTTGCGACGAAATTAGGCTGTCTGTAAAATGTAATATTATTTTTAGTTGGCTGCCCTTCCCCGTTCACCGCCGGCAGTAACCATAATTTTTCGTGGGCCCGCGTGGCGTGACGCCGGCTATCCGCTCGGCCAGAGCTCTCACGCATACCAAACTCCATCCACAACACACTAATTCTCTCCTCTATCCACCCACGTGCTCGTCCTCTCTCTCTCTCTCGCTCTCTCTCTTCTGTCCACCCTTCCTTCTTTTCCTTCTCGTTGCTTCGTCCACGGCCTCCTCCCCACCAGAAACGATCGCATCTTTTTCGGCCGCTCAGCTCTCTCTAGCGTTCGAATCCGCTTCTTCCTCTATCGCCATCGTCGTTTCGAACGTTCGCCATTCCAGCTGGTCGCCACGTCTTCTCCTTCGTGTACCGACCCTCAAGGTTGAATCGAAATTCTAGCGGACTATTCCGATCCACTCGAACCAAGGTCCTCGCCCTCGTTCCTGACCTTCCGCACCTTTAACTACCGGTTCGAATAATACCCGTGTCGATTTCATTTTCTTCCTTCTGGCCGATGCTACCGACGTCTATCTGTCTCTCGCAATTCCACTTTCGTTTCCTCCCTATGTAGCAATTATTCCAGTGGAGACTCCCATCTAGGTAGCTTGTTTGTCTAAGACTGTGAGTGCTTATCTTATCGCGATCGCGTTGACGCTTCTATGCACAGGGCAACGATCCTCGTTCTCTAGATCATTTACAAGAAATGGTATAGCAGCGGTTTTGCTTCCTCTTTAAACGCGTACGAAAATTATTCCAGAAATTACGCCATCGTGTGGTGAATATGAATATCTGTCGGTAATAAGATAACTGTAATTCGTTTATCCGCCATCTAAAGTTTCTAGATGTCAGTGAAAGAGTTGGTGTCGCGTGCAAAACTCGACATTTTATATCGAACGTTTCTCAATAAGGTGCTACAGGTATTTATATTTTTGTAACTAGCGTCCCATTTATTTTGAAATATTTCAATGAAATTATGTTACAACGCAAAAGAATGCTATAAAGGAAGGTAAAGGAACGAAATGAAACAGGTTAACCTCTACCCGATCTTTATATTTCCTTCGGCTTTACAATTCTCTTCGACCGACAAATTACGTAAAACACAAAATGCTTCGAGATTTCTCTGGAATATCCGCGAAGCCGTGGGACAGGAGAGAAAAGGTTCAGACACGAGCAAGGACTCGAGATCGCGTCGGCGGATCAGCGATCCTTCCGCTGGCCAGTCCTTGTCTTCCTCCGCGGATTTCGTCGCAATATCAGCACCGCGAATCGTTTCAACGGCTTTCTCCTCGGGATTTTCTGTCACGCAATTAACGTTCGCGCGCAACCAACCGCCCTCATACCGAAGGGACCGAGCCGCGGAGATAAATCGCTCGCTCGCGTTCACGCGGGCTCGGGGCAAATTTAAAAACATTCGCGGTCGTTAGATTCCCGGTGGTTTGAAGGCGCGCCACAGCGGGTCAGCATCGTCAATCCAAAACAGAGGTCGCGTCGATTATTCCACGCTCGGATTTATTTCCGTTGTTCGTTTCGACCGATGGTATCGAGCGTTTCTCTTCTACCATTTTCTTTCTAATTGTGTTCTATTTCCGAATAAAATTATATTATTAACCCTTTGCACTGGGAATTTTATTTTACTTTTGTTAGCAGCAGTTGCCAATGCTTTTAAGTGTTTTATTTGAAATTTTAGTTTATTTTTGGTTATTAAATTTTTCCATTATACCTATTTATTATTTTGTTTTCTATTTATTATTTAAATAATTTAGAGAAAGGATAACGTGAAAGATGATTCTATTGCGAAATACTTTTCAACCCTCCGCGCTGCGAATTTTATTTCAATTTCATTACCAGCAGCTCCCAAGAAGACCTTTAAGAGTTTTATTTGAAATTTTAATTTATTTTTGGTTATTAAATTGTTCCATTATACCTATTTATTATTTTGTTTTCTATTTATTATTTAAATAATTTAGAGGAAGGATAACGTGAAAGATGATTCTATTGCGAAATACTTTTCAACCCTTCGCGCTGCGAATTTTATTTCAATTTCGTTACCCAACGCTTTTAAGTGTTTTATTTGGAATTTACTTTAAGTGAATTTCTTTCTTCCTTTATTTATTTAAATTGTCTCATTTTTTAGTCAAAAATCGATCATACTTAGGAGTAACTTTTTATTGCAAGCAATCTGCATACGGCATGTTTTCTGTAGAATGACTCTGATATTCCAGGGTTGATAAAATACATTGCAAAATTGAGATTGTTTAACAGGGTAGAATCTTCATTATCAGAATATCGGTTAACCCTTTGCACTGGGAATTTTATTTCAATTTCGTTAGCAGCAGCTGCCAACGCTTGCAAGTGTTTTATTTGAAATTTACTTTAACTAAAAATTAAGACAATTTAAATAAATAAAGGAGGAAACAAATTCACTTAAATACCAGTTTTATTCACACTATCGTTGCGTTTTCTAATTTCTAAGTTTTTTTTTATTATTATTTAATTTGTACTTTACAATTTGTCCAGCTGGACATTTGGTAAATTTTGCTAACTTAATTGCTAAATAGCAAGGGATGGCTACCCCCAGCGGGATACCATCTTCCAGTTTGACTATTTTATTTCTTTAGTCTGTTTTCTAATTTTTAAGCCTATGGTATATCTTGAAACAATTTCCATCCTGCTTTTCGTTCGCGCGTTTCACGAAAAAAGGTGCAGCCACACTCGACATAGGAGTGCAAAGGGTTAAATCGAATCAAATCTAGTGAATTCCAAGAAAATCTCTACATCTTCCTGAAGACTGCTGTTACGAAAAGAATAGAATTCATTGAAAAAATTCAAAATAAGAGGTCCAAATTATTGAGGCCTTGAATATAAATGTCATTTTGAGTTACAAGGTCCAGAAACAAAACAGCTATAAGTAGATTTCTGTCGCTGTTTCTTGTAGCCCTCGGCTACAGCTACAAGTTTAACTTTTTGGTAATGTTCTTTGCTGTAAATATATGAACGTGCTTCCTATTACATTCTTTTGTATTGTAACACTGAAAGAGCGAGGATCAGGATCAGCATACGCCATACCTACACTTGTACTTATTTCAATATATTTTTCTATTACAAATTCATCCACTCGTTCCTCTATCAGACAACCTCAACAATATCCTACATTAAATTAATAAATGATGATAGCAATTTATATAATTTTGATCTCATACACTATACTTGTACTGTACTGTACTGTGTACACTATACCTATACTTATTTCAATATATTTTTCTAATAATAAATTCATCCAGTTGTTCTTCTGTCGATCAACCTCAACAATATTCTACATTAAATTAATAAATGATGATAGCAATTTATTTAATTTTTATCTGAAACACTATACCTGCACTTATACTTATTTCAACATATTTTTCTATTACAAATTCATCCATTGATTCCTCTATCAGTCAACCTCAACAATATCCTACATTAAATTAATAAATGACGATAGCAATTTATTTAATTTTGACCTCATACACTATACGTGCACTTCTACTTAATTCAATATATTTTTCTATTACAAATTTATCCATTGATTCCTCTATCAGTCAACCTCAACAATATCCTACATTAAATTAATAAATGATGATAGCAATTTATATAATTTTGATCTCATACACTATACTTGTACTGTACTGTACTGTGTACACTATACCTATACTTATTTCAATATATTTTTCTAATAATAAATTCATCCAGTTGTTCTTCTGTCGATCAACCTCAACAATATCCTACATTAAATTAATAAATACTGTTAACAATTTATTTAATTTTGATCTGAAACACTATATCTACACTTCTACTTATTTCAACATATTTTTCTATTACAAATTCATCCACTCGTTCCTCTATCAGGCAACCTCAACAATATCCTACATTAAATTAATAAATACTGTTAACAATTTATTTAATTTTGATCTGAAACACTATACCTGCACTTATACTTATTTCAACATATTTTTCTATTTCAAATTCATCCACTCTATCAGTCAACCTCAACAAAATTACCATATTGCCATAATTGGAGTGTTTGTAAAATGTTAAAATATATTTCTTTATTTCAAGAAGTTGCTACTAAGTTAGAACGATTGAAATTATTTCAAACATTGTGATTATTGTGGAGGATGGGAATCGAAGATGATTGCAATGTTATTTTTCCTTCATTTATGACCAGATATACTTTTGGAAATTTCTTACGTCTTATATTCTACGCTACATTCCCTGACACTTGACGCGTTATTGAAAACCTATTGGAAACGCATCGTCAAGATCGGCAGCTTGGACGCACGAAGCAGCCGACGAAAAGTAGCAATTAACTGTGGGAGCCAGCCTCTATGGAGCCACGAGTCTTTGCACCTTTTATCCTCCGCCGTCCCACTCGCGGTGGCGATGGGCGTTCCGTTTGACATTTCGCGCAATGCATCACAATACAAACAAAATTGCCAGGCGAACCCTACAATTCTGATAAGCGAAACTCATCCACTTGATATGCAAAACAATGTCTCCGAATCTGGGCATCTACCACCTATCGCCTACGTGTTGTCTCTCAGCTAGAAACTATCCCGTTGAAAAAGAATCGAACACGATAATATCCTTTCTCTACTATCTTTTTTCCCCCGCTTTTCTTGTTTTTTAACACCTGCACAAGAAACCGTCACCAACGCCGCAACGAATGCAGCCACGATGGCAAACTCTGTACACAACAATGGCCACACGCGCGACAATTAAAGTGATTTACGGAACAGAGACATTTTTCAGTTGCTCGTAAAAGTTTAACACCTGTGTCGGGATTCAAACGGCGCCACCCAAACGGTATCGGTCCCATTAATCCCGGGATCGATTAACGGCGTTTCGTCGGGAATCGACGCTACCCGAGGGTAAACAACAACGCGTCGCGGCCATCCCGACGACATCGTCGGTAATAACTTGCCATTACGGCTAACGATAGGCGCACGAGCGCGAAGAAAAAGAAGTGCGAACCCGGCGCGGTGCGTACCTCGCCTGCGATGCTCCCTGTATACCTGAAATCACTTCTCCACCCGTCGTTTAAAAGAAGAAGAAGAGCAGACAGGGTGGAGGAAGTGGAAGACGAAGAAGAAGGACGAAGAGGAAAGACGAAAGAGGGTGAGAGGTGGGTTACGCATCGAAGGCGGCCCTATGGATGGCTCGCAAATCATCCGAATGCATCATACCGCAATTACACGGCGAGAGTTCATTTAAATGCAATAAATAATACGCCACTCATTGTACCGTGCCATCTGGCGAGTACCTTCTCTTCTCTAATGCCCTCTGCGAATACCACGCGTGCTGTGTTCACGGGCCCGAACTGGGCCTGCAGCTTTTCTCCCGTGCCAGCCAGCTTTTCAACCGTCTCCGTTCCCTTCTTCTTTCCGGAGACATCGGCGTTCCTCGAACGCGACCCGTTCGAATTTGCCGGCTGTCGGCGCATGCCATCCTTTCAAATTATACATCCGCGGATTCCAGCGAACCGCGCACAGCCTTTCGGCTCCAACATCTTCCCGATTGCTCGCTGTTACGCAGGCTTCTTCGTTAAGAACAGGGTCAATTCGTATTTATGAATAATTCAAACAAAATTACGTACTTTCCGAACGTACAGCTACGAATCCCCCGCGCTCGTTTAATTCACCTGATAAACAATAAAACACTTTCCCCTCGAGCACGTCGGTTTTATCTGCCGTTCCCTCTGCCACGAGTTCACCAATCAACCGACTATAACAGAAACAGGAAGAAGAGGAAAAAAAGGGAATTGAAACGTCAAACTGAAATCGACGCTAGGAATCGAGCGGCGGAAGGAAACGTGGCGTACGTTAGACGAGTCGCGCTGGCTGTAACGATAGTTTGTCCGGCGTATTTATCGTTCTGAATCTCGACTGGCTTAATGCGGCCATAAATCGAAAAGGCGCGGTCCGGCCGCCCCATCAAAAAAGAGAAGGTCGCCGTCGTGTCCCGGTGAAATATCTGCAGGTTGCAGTTGGCCGGGGTAAACGATGCCACCGTGGCCACGGGAACGGCCAACAGCGACGACGCCACCGTCACCCGCTATCACGATAATTCGACGTGGAATTTGCACATTCCTCGCAGCGATGTATGTTCGGCGTCAAAAGCCGGTGACAGAACGACACGGAGACGCGTCTTCGTCCATCGAGATCCGGTTAAAGGCGGACACAAACACGACGCCGGAGAAGAGCATGGCGAGTCCCTTTGATGTCACGACATATCTGCCGGTCGATCGGCCGACGCACCCTTATAAACAAGGGTTACTCGAAAGAAATCGCAATAATTTATACCCTAAGGGCTTGGGCAGCGATCGCGTGTCGTTGGGTTACTACCTACCGGCCGTACGCTTCACGTATGCATACACACGTGTTCGTGGCTCTGTCACGTGACCCGAGCATTTTCGTTCCACGCGAACACGAGGTGTATGTGCTGTGTGCCTTCTGCGCTCTGCTTTTGAGGAATCAATCGACCGCGGCTGCCCGCCTCGACCACTGTGTCTCTCTCTTCCTCTTTCTTCCCCTTTCGACCGTCGTGGTGCTTGCGAGTTCCTTCGCGATGCCAAGGAAACATCATCGTAATGGTCGAGGAAGCTTTCGCTTAATTTCGATATCGTCGATTTCTTACTTTGATATTTCGATCGCTTTCCATATGAAATTTTGCTATTTTTATTTCAGCGATGTTCCTTCATTTTGTTCGTTTTATTTCATTTTTGTTTAGCACTAGAACTACCGATAGTTAACACGAAGCTGTTTCTACCAAAACCAGTGAAAGCGACTGGACTTTAAAAAATACCTAAGAACAGAATTTTTATATTTGTTGATTTATTACTTTCTTACAGAAGCAATTCCATGTTATATAGCACATTTGTGGTATTATTAATCCTTCCGGGATCATGATCCCTAAACGAAATTTATAAAATTGTAGAAACAGTCATTTTGACTGCTGTGGCATTACCAGCGTTAGGAATTTTCCTGATAGCTCATATCATCGTATCGAATGATACGCGGTAAAAGTTTAAAAAACGCGTGGCAAGTTGCACAAAACGAGGAAACTGGTTAATTGAGTTCCATAAACAGATTGCAGGATCCTTTTACACTTTGACAAGTACCAGTCATTTTGACTGATAGAAAATTATCTTCAGTTTGAATACATGAAAAGGAAAATAAAATTCATTATATTATTCTTTTAGTTATCGTTGCGGAAGTCATTACATCGTTGCAGAAAAGAAATACAACATCAAGTAGGAATTTTATAATGAAATTGTAAAACCTGCCAATTTGACTGCTGTGATAGTTCTAGTGTTAACAAGTATTCTCTAAATGTTTATGCAATTCTGGGAGATTGAAATGCACAAGTATAAAACATACAAAATATCCAACGTTAAGAACTCGTTTGAATAATTAAGGATGGACGAAATCATTATACTAAAATACTAAAATAAAATTGTAAAACCAGTCGATTTGACTGCTGTGTTAGTTCTAGCGTTAAATGCTTCTCCTTTCGTGTACGAAATGTACGTAGAAATAATTGCAACTATCCAGCGTTGGCGGATAAATAATTTTCCTTAGTTTATCTTTAACCCGAACGGACAAAGTGTCGACAAGTACAGCTCATCGCGAACTGCGAAAAGTTAATGGGAAACGTAACTCTGTGGCGTTGTGCTTGACCGAAAAGCAGCGAAGCGAGGCGACAGCGGCGGCGTTGATCTCTGTTCGTTAAAGGGATTTCCCGGGAGTAGTTTGAAATTCCAGCGTTAATAAACGTTAACCGAGTGTCGGCATTAATTACGCGCGCAGCTTCGAGACGCGATCGACACCGTGATACGCGTTCGAATGTCCAGTAATTAGCGAAATCTCGCGATCGTAATGCAATAAATATTCTGGTCACGTGAGCCATCTCGCGAGGAAGAACGATGCGCTGCCGGTCGCCAGAGTAAACGTATTAGAATGTAAATGCGATGCAAGCTTACGTATATTGCCTGTATTCGATGTAAGATAGAAAGATATTTCTTTTTCAAGCTCGTGTCCTTCGAAGCGAACCGACACGGGTAAATTAAACGTAGGCAAAAGAATCGGTAAAGAGAACCGTGTGCACATTGTGTAAGTTTATTCGTGTGTGTAGATGGAGATAGGTGGCGATAAAGAATCTGTACGCGATTCTGTTTTTTCTTATCGCTGACACGTCTCGATACACCGACTAACGCGATTCCATCGTTCGGCTCACGATATCTAGCGAACGTAATTAAACGTCTAATGTTACCGTAGCGCATTTCGTTTCGTTGCTAAATTGGCTTCGCCTACGAATGTATGCATAATTGAAATCCCTCGATGCATGGAGAAACCATTGTTACACGGAAGAATCATGATCAATCCAATTACGTGTCACTTCCGATTTCTCGGCTACCGAATTTTCTCACAAATCGTAACGCGCGATTTCCCGCGAATAAACTCCGGTTTTTTGGCGCAAGGGACCTAATTTCGTCGCATGGCGAATCTTCGTTGTTAAGTGCTTCAGCCTGTAAACGGCGATCGGAATCTAAAATTGAAATGCGGCGTGACAGAAGGAAGAAAGGAATTTTTCCTCGTCCTTCTCAGCGCAAAAGTAACATTTTCTCGAGCGGTGCACTGCATTATTTCTCAACATTTAAACTCGTGTTAAACTCACGAAGAGAACAAGTATAACCTGTGCACATCTATGTCGCAAATTGGAAAATTTGTGTAGTTGTACAAATCCATGATCTGTCTTAAATACGTCAAAGATGAAAGGACATCGGGGCCTTTCTTTTGCAGTGTTTGGGAAGGTCCCCGATACTTTACTTTTTATAATAGCCGTACTTAAACGATAGAACTGAGAAATAGTTGAGCCAATTATGTTTGCCCGAGATTTATGACAGTGGGCTTGGGCTCGAAGTGACATGACGGGTCGCTGAACGTAGCCACGGTCACGGCAGGGACGCGTACCTAACAGAGGTATAACGCAATTAAATAGCTTTCCTTAGAAACAAAGATTGACCCGAGGGATACAGAAAGGTACGGAGAGAAGTGTATAAGGGCAGTTCCACTTGGACTGGGGTTCCGTCCGATAAGCTCGACTAGTCCAGTGAACAAGTACGTCGAGTCCCAAACCGCAATCGTCATCCCGTTGACCGTGTATTGGTTATCGAACCTAAATTCATCGTCATCGACATCTCGATTATTCAATCACCGCTATCACTTGCTAACCTTTGTAATACATTCGCATCGATAAGTATCATCTGGTATACAACAACGATGGCCAACTCGCAAAAAGATTCATTACACGCCCCGAATTCCAACGTTACCTCGACATATATACGTCGGAGATAGAAGGACATCGGGGCCTTTCTTTTGGAACTTTCGGGAGGATCCCCAATACTATAGTCTAGACTATTTATCGTAGCTGTACTTAAATGGTAAAACTTGGAAGTAGTCGTCATGATTCGATCCGATTAGGTTTGCCCGAGATTTGTGACAGTTGGCTTGGGCTCCAGGTGACACAATTGGTCGCCGAACGTAGCCACGGTCACGGGATGGACGTTTTTACCTAACAGAGAAGTGCCAATATTATGAGACACGCGTTCCACTCGGACTGACGCTCAGTCAGATAAGTTGGACCAGTACCGCGCACCAGTACGTTGAGTGACACCAGAGTCTTGTATCAGGTCGCATTCGTCATCCCGTTGACCGTGGATTCGTTATTGAGTCTAAGATCATTGCCATTCGCATCCTGAGTATCTAATTATCAGGGTTACTTATCAAATTCTGTCGCAATCATAATTGTACTAGTAACTGTCTTCGCTCTTGCATAACAAGAATGTCTAATCCAAAGAAAGATTCGTCACACGCCCCAAACTCCAACGATAACCCGACATATATAATACAATAGACAGAGGATTAAGAAAACGATGGATCTCCGTTGATATCCATCGACTACATAAATAGCAAGTCAGGCATTTCTAAAACCTGATAACGAAGAATCCTACTATTCCGAAATCGGCATTCTCGCACAGTATATCGTGCACACTTGAGAAGAATAATTCTAAAGAAATATCAATAAACCATACATCAAGAGGACCAGCGATGGATGGACGAGGATCAGTGACCAAGAGGACAACAATATGAACTTCGGTTGTACGAGTTATTTGCCTTCCAATGGGCTCAGACAAACGAAGTTGTACTAGCTGTTCGATCCTGATCTTGCAGGGAATATTCCACAGAATGTTGCACATAATCTAAGCGCTGACTTACTTTTTAACCACCCAACGATGCAACTTTTGCAACGACTCAAGCTACGTATTTCCAAGCGTCGACGAATCAAAGAAGACGCATTTCCAAGGAAAATGGAGTGCCAATATTATGAGACACGCGTTGCGTTAACAATCAAACCCCGGGCAGGAACAATGTCGCAGCTACGCGGGTCTGCCTAGCAACGGCGGCTGCAATTTTGTTGCTATCCCCTGCCAATATAAAACGAACGCGATCGTAAGGAGAGGAAGGTTTTCATCGGTCTGTTATTCTTGCGAACACCTTGGAGAGTTTTCACATGGTCTTTACGCGCGGTATGTACCGAGCGTCACAGCGAACGTTATCTTGTGCTTCAAAATTAGTTAATTAGCCCGTTGACAGTGTATTCGTTATCGAACCTAACTTCATTGTCATCGACATCTATTACTTGCTACATTCCGCAATACTTACATTCGTATCGATAAGCAACATCGCTATTATACAACAACGATGGCCAATTCTTATGAAGAATCGTTACACGCCCCAAACTCCAACCATAACCCGTCGTATATATAGTTTTACAACGAAACATATTTGAAGCGCGTGAAAGGCGAGTAATGTTAGCATTTTCTCGCTAAAAGTAAATTACGAACGAAATTGTGGAACACTGTGTTTAACAACCGAGAATCGTATTCTTTCGCGTATACTTTTTACCCTGTTTTACAAAACGTTAATTACAGATCTTCGTTACTCAGCTCTCAAAGTAATTATACAAATTGTCCCAAATTAAAAGGCTGGTTTAATTTTGGATTAACGCTAAAAATACTTCCTGGGGACGACGACACTTCATCATCTTTCAATTTGGCTAATTCTCAGGTAGAAAAATACACGAAACGTACAGTATGTGCGTGTAGCCGTGTAATATTTTGTAGGTGGAACAGATAGGTTTGCTAGCTTCTATTTCTCCAAATGTATTCATAAGTTCACTATACAGGACTAACTATGCATCTGGTAGCTGTGTCTAATCGTATCTGCAGACATGCCAATTTACTCGCCCATCTACTCCACTTCCTTTGCGAACTCCTCGTATTTAAGAAACAAGCGAGGAACGTTGTAATTTGCCCGTATTCTCATCCCATGTGCAGCCTGCTATCAATCGTTAATTATTTATTCATTTGCATGGATCCTTTTCCGTACCAGAGAATGTCACCCGCGCGAGAAACATTAGGTTGTTCGAAAAATGTTTCCTTCGTTTTACAAGGAAATGATAAACTCAAGGTTTTTCCTTTTGTATTTGTTTATCGAATTATGCACGAATATAACAAAAATAGGATCGTATCTAATTCAATGAAATAATATAAAAGAAACTGTTGTTCATCTGTTATCATCTTACGAAAGGAAAGAAACTTTTCCGACAGCCTAACGAATAAACAAATACATAAAAACGTAGATTAGATAAGTAGATCTATTAATATTTACTAAATGTAAATTTTATTTCCTGCTTACTCTGCAACTTTGTCAAAGCATCCCGATGAATGTAAAGATCGTCGAAAAGCACGATGCTTCTTGAACGTATCGTAACGCAAGCATCTCACACTAACGATAAACTTCCATGTACAAACTCTGCGTGCAAATACGCCACAGAAATAAAATACAATTTAACGTATACTAGAGAAAATATAGCGCAGCGTAGAAGATTGCACATTCGCTGCGATCGAACCGTTGGTATTACCAGACAAACGATCGTAAAGATGAGGCGCAAGCGGAAGTCCGTCCGAACGGCCGCAGACGAATGACATCTTTACGTCAACCAAATAAACCCTAAATTATATCGGAATTGGAATAATTCCAAGTCAGTTGGACTACGTCCAAGGCCCTAGCCTCCGTTCTCTCCTTCGATTGCGCGATCCTCTCTGCGGGGCATTCTCGTTGGTCGTTGAAGATCCAAAAGAAGAGGTGCAACGTTTTAAAAAAACACATTATCTTGGCGCGGAGGATTGCGGGCACACGCGTGCCCGAGGAAAATGCATATTAAAGCTTATCTGCGCGAATGAAGCGAGTCAGAAACGAGCATCGTGCGGAAGCAGGCGACCCGGCGACTAAACTACCGAGTAAGCGCGTTGGACTCGCGATACAACGAAAATACACGTAGGAATAACGTGGACTATTTTCATTTTGTGGTTGGCGTAGATGGTCGTTCGTAGGAAACAGGAAATCCAATGGTGGATTATTAATAAATCGAGCGGGCAAGGGCACGCGTTTCATCGTCCAAAAGATGGAACGGTGTGGAACGAAGGATCCGAAACACCTAAGCAGTCGATAAAAGACGGATGGCAGCCGCGTTAAAGCCCCATGGGTGCCGCACTAGCCGTACGGTTCAGGGTGGTCCGGCAACTTTCCGTCGCAGGAATGCAACAACATAACAGAAATCGTCCCTCTTCTCTCTAGTCCTCCCTCTATTTTTCCCCCCTTCTGCTGCATAGTTTTGCTTTCATAAAACGATGCCCCTTTCCTTTTTGCTTCCGCCGTTTTATTTGCATCGTTATTATCATCGTTATTATTTTTCGACGGCTGCGGCTCGATCTTGCGAGGATCCAGGTTCCAAGGTGGAGTCGCACCGATGCCGGATAGCAGAGCGAAAAGGAGGACGACTTCGGTCGAAGCGAGGGGGGCAGGGGAGGGCGCAGCAACGGGGCAAACCAAGGGATATACGCGTGTATCGCCATGCATCATCCTTCGGTTCGTTGGAGAAACCAAAGGCCACCGCGGGGTGCGCGTTACCTTTGCTGCTTTGCCTATGGGCGCCTAAAAACGTCCAGGATCCGTTCCTCGCAACCTCGTGGAATATCCACGATGATACATCCGAACGAATTCGACCATTCCCACCAATTTGTACGTTCACGTAACGATACACCTTCAAAATGTTCGTCCTTACGAAAGGAACGATATTTCTTTGCTATCCATGTAAGCAGGCAACTGGTAACTGCTTCTAATCCAAGACTTTGGCAAAAAGGTTCAGACATTCTCGGATACGTTCGTACGTCGATAGAAATTCACTGGGAACGGTCAGGTATGAAAGCGATGTAATCTATTTAACGATAAATCACTGGCAAAAAGGCATTTTCGACGGGATGGTCGAGCGGTGGAACACGAGTTCCTTCCGGCTGCTCGAGCATGGTCGCACGAGCGTCGTTTGCCGGTTATCGAAACCGTACACACGGACCTATACTTGGAATACGAATATAATGCGAGTCCGACTATAGGGGGGCTTTGCGAGCTCGCAGCGTGGTACCATCGGAGCACGGGTAATGAGACGGCCCCCGACCAAGAGGAGTTGATATGCCCGCGCCCGCTCTGCCTATAGTCCCTTTACCATAGAACAACCGTCTTGCCCTATACGTCGTCGACCAACTAACAAACATTCGCCGGTCGACCTCGATGCTCGCGGGCTTATCGATGCGCTTCCCTTGCCACGCTCTTTGCCGCGCGACCAGGACACACCGGTGCGCTTCGCACACGACATACATATACGTGCATATATATATATAGCAGTGTAACGCGTATGGTTAAAAAAGAGCCTCCTGTAATTTCTCGATTGGCCGGCAACGAAATTATGTAATTGTGCAGACACGCGTTTCGTGCTGTTCGCGCGCTATGTAAATTACGCGCGAACCCGCTTAATTTCGACGACGACGACGACGACGACAAGGAGGACGACGATGATCGCGAATAATAATCGCGAGTAATAAGCCGAGCTCGCCAGAATCGCTCAAGCCGAGTGGATGTAAACTCCGTGTAAATTACGGTGCTTCCATTTCCATCGGTCTTTAAGAAAATGATTAAAGCCTGTTAAATACCACGGTTGAATCGATCAACCTATAAAGCAAAAACTAGAAGCACGCGGCTCGTTTCCGTGCGTGGAAAGGAAACGAGAACGCTCGTGGATTGTGCGTGCACGTACCGAATTCCCGATCGTGATACGAAACCGTGCTGGACCGTTAGCGGACCAACCTGCCTGTTAATTCGACCGATCTAACCATCGTGGGGAATCCAAGCAAATACAACGTTTCCCTGAGGATCGCAGCCTGCAAATCACGCGAACGCTCGGCTTTCCGTGACCGGCCGCCGTATTTCCTCGAAACGGCGATTTTTGCATAGCTGTTAGTGAATTTTCATAAATTATCTGCGCGATAAGACGCGTCTATCCATGGCAAATGCCCAGCCGTGAATTAACGTAATCGACCAAGTTAACGGAAATCGCCGGGAAAACCAACTGCGCAGATCCGGCCGGAGAGAATCGGCGCGAATGAGCTTCGGTTGCCTGCTATTTACAGGATTCTCGATAAACGTTTCTCTCGTTCTCATCCTACGTATTAACCACGTCTCAACCCATTTGCATCCAAGCGCCGATTATTTTTATTTCCATTTCAATCTAAATAACTTTTTTTTTAACGAACAATTTTTACCTTTTTTCCCTCTGTTGCAAAGAACGTGAGATGCGATGTTTGCAAAGTGGCATCGTTTACCAGTCGTTTCGAACAGTACGCTCTTAATTAGAGCCACGGTGCAAACGGGTTAAAGGCACCTGTCCACGAGCAAAGGAATTCGGTTTCCACGCAAACGAAGCAACACGCCACGGAACGCACGGCGGCCGATTTTTCAAACGTGGAATATACATGCTTACTGCGCGGAGATAATGCAAAGGTTCGCAAAGCCGCTGGCACTCTATAATCATTAAACGATGACTGAATTAAATTATCTGTAATCGGTCGGTCGGATCGGCCCGATCGGTGGCTCGCAATCGAAGAACGTGACCTCGTACGTAAGACTACCTACTTCTCAGTGGGTCTCATCTCGATATTGCTATCGATCACGAATCGGGACAAAAGTGTGGGAAGGGAGGAGGAGAGAAAACGAAAGAAAGAAAAGGAATCACGCCCTATCCTAACGTATCTCGAGGATTTCTCGTTGGATCGGACAACTGGCTTTTATCGGTGAATTGCCGCCAGTTAATCGAGCAGAAGCCGAGTTTCTGTAATTTCTACGCTTCGTAACAGAGAAGAACACGAGCTACGTCGGCGGATAGAAAACGCGATCTAGACGAATCCAGCGTTTACCATTGGTCTGTCGATGTATTACACGCGACGTTTGAGCAAAGAACGTTGATGAATCTCGCGGCAGTTTCGAGAGGACGAAGATGGTAAAGAAGGCGCTGGTACGAAGAGAACACAAAGTTAGTCCGAAAAACCGCAGCTCGTGTAGTAATTTCAGGCGCATTTAACCGCAAAAATGATTGTTATCGAAGAAGCAATGGGGCAGGAGTGCGCGATGGGATCTCGTATTAGCTGTTCCTGTCCGGCCCAAGTAATCTTCTCGGCGTTCACAATTCGACAGCGTTTGCAGCAATGATTATGTCGATGGGAGAGCGAATCGCTCGTGCCGTGTTCCAGCCTTTATGAACGAAAATCGCTCGATGAAATCAATAAAGGATTATCGTTTGTATAGGATAGGTAGAGCGCGTCTTACGTACGTACATGGGGGGACTTTAATGACATCGAGCCGCGCAAGGATTCGACATTGTTCGTCAAAGGTGAATCGGTGAAAGTCAACTTTGCGACCTTTAAGATGCGAGAAGAGTGAAAGATATCCGAGCGATCTACGCTTCCATAGATTTAGATAAAACGATACGAATCGAGATCGAATTTAATGACGCGTCGTTTGTACTTTATTTAAGCGATGAATAATGTTTGAAACGTTTATGGGAAAATATTTGAAGCTGTTACCGTTCACGCAAGTGAAAAACTGTCACGCCCCGAATAAAACTGGCGAATAAAAGAGTGACAGGCTAATAAAGTCGGCATCGATTTAAACGTATTTAAGGGGAGACCCTGTGCAGTCTATAGCACCGTAGGCAAGCGGCCATTTATCCACCCTTTTCCCCTTCCATGGACACCAAGGTCACCTAAATCTCAACGAGGCAGGAGTTGCACTCAATATTGTGACCGAAGGTGTAAGCTATCGCGTTTCATTCTTCTCCTTTTGCGTTGTTCGCCTCCCTTTCTCGCCACTTTCGCTCCGTTTTCGTTTCGTTCTACTCGCACACGTTACCATTACCGCCGCCGACATCGACACCACTGCCGACGCCGCATCCTGATCGTTCCCGGTCGGCGCAGTTCTCTATATCCAAGGCGCTGATTTGATCCACGTTTTAGATACGAGCATCGACCAACCAGACACGAAGATAACGAACTGCTAATACTAAACTCGAAAGTTACACACACCGCACGGTATTGAAACTTTTCTTTCTTTTTTCTCGACCGCCGTTCAAAGAGAAAGAGAAAAAGAGAGAGAGGGAGGGAGAGAGAGAGAGTCGTGTGCGTTATGTATACACGAATACACATGGAGGAAAGGACGCGTGTAGCGTGTGTAGCGAAACACGCGCGAGCCATGGGAACTGGAGGACGCGAGGAGGTGAAGCGAGGCGCCAACCGCTTTACCTTTTTCAAACTAATTATCGGTAGTTTGCGCTTCCGTGTCTCGTTAATCTTATCGTACGCCTCCCCCATCCCTCCCTTGCCCCTCGCTTTTTTTTCACAGCACCGTGGAAATTGAATAGCATTACGCGTAACGAAATTCTCCCGTTCAATCTTATGAATTTCATTAGTACAACGTCTTCTTCTTCGGTCCACTCGTCTCGTATCCCACTTATTCTCTTTGCTTACTTAATTTTTTCCTCTACTTTTTAGATGCAACGTTACGGCATCCGAGTACGGGATGACGATCGCTTCTCGATGCGCGGGAGAGAGAGAGAGAGAGAGAGAGAGGGGTCGTTACATGCCGACCGAAGGATGAGCAGGTTAAGTACGTATACGCGTATTCCGGCAGTTATTTGGCAAATTTAGTAGGCACACAAGGGTCGGCGCGTGCTGATAATACCGCCTCAGTTCCCACCCCTGCCATTTTCGACCTTAGCACGGAGGGAGGAGAACGCGTCCGGCCTCTGACTGCGTTTCCGGCCGAAAGTGATTTTTCCAAATTCCCTGGCAAATTAGGTGCTCCGACCTTCGCGCCGGATAATGCTGCAGCCGCCCTAAACAGGGTTAACGCGAAATCTGAAACGGAAGAACAAGCAACAGGGGACGCGTTTAACCGCGCGAATTTCATTGACTCGCGTATCTGTCCCAGCGCGAGTTATTTCGGCAATGCAAAGGCGAATTTTCTCGCGCAGCGTATCTTCTATATTTGATTATTTTAATCCCGTAGCGGTCTATCGAGGAACAATAAGAATCCCTCGAGCGCCGCGCTTTATTTTCCTCCTCTCCATTTTTCACTCTTCTCGTTCTTCTTCTTCACCTTCCTCCTCCTTTCCGTACTATTCGTACCACCTCTTGTCTCCTCTTCGTTTTATTCTTCTTTTCATTTCACAAACTTACATAAAATTTTAAACGCAATCCACACTTGCGCAACGGACGGCGCGCACTTCGCGCGGAGGTACAATTATGCAAAAATCGAGCATATTCCCTTAGATTAAGGGGTAGGTTAACCACACCTGCATGCAGAGCCAGACATACGATTAAATCCATGGGCATGGATAATGAGATGCGTGTTCGACTTTAAGTGGTGAGCCACGAGTGAGGAGATCTCCGCAACCGGTCTCTGAATCGCTCATACCTACGCGGCTCTCCTTTCCTTCTTCGTTCCTTTCTCCTTGCTTTCGTTGCAAAACTCGCGCGCTCGCGAGCTGACAGAATAAACGAAAAAAGTGGACATCGACGAAAAGTCACGAAATTTCTCTGCATATTAATCACACTTATTGGCTTACTTATAACGACCTGTTATTTCTGCTAATGCTAAGTAGCTGTCGTACAAAGTACTTCCTCTCCCCTCTTTTCTTTTCTTTTTTTTTTTCTTTTTTTTTAAACGACACCGGTTCCATTCGAATCTACGTCATTTAAAATCGTTCTTATCTTTCAGCGACTTTCGTGACGTGTAATTACGATCGAACGAGCGCGAAGGCCGATACCCGACTAGGTAACCTAATAAAAAGATGAAGGAATTCGAACATAGGAAAAAATACCGTGCCGATAATGATAGCGTTACGTCGGTCGTCATAGTTCGGGCCGAAGGGACGAGCGGAAAAAACGAACAACGATCGCGGCGCGCGGTGGTTATGCGGAGATGGCTGTGGTCGAGGGAACAGGGTTCTGTGGGCCTATGGGCCAGTGGAGAAAGGGTCGGTACAATTGACGAAGTGGGGGAAAACCAGTGATGGACGGACTCCCTGCTCCCCTGGACGGTTCGGGCCGCACCAATAACTTTCCGAGACTAGAAATGGCACTCGAGTCGCGTGCTTTTCGCTCTACTCTTAGCCGCACGTTTAAACACCGTCCTTTTCAATATTCTTCACGATAAACGTATCCATGGAACATGATCGTGCTGCGATTCTGTAGATTTTAAAATTCCATTCGTCAAATTCCGTTATCTCACTCAGAGAAACGATATAAATTTTGCAACGTTAAAGAAAAAAGAAATCGACGACGTTACGCGAATACTCGAGAAACTGTACAAAGTTGTGTAGTTTGTAACGCGACTGTTGACTCCTAGGGAAACGTACGGACCCCATTGGAAGGTAGTAGGTAGCATGGACGCGCTTGCAGGACTCTTGACCCATAAAGCATAGGAACAACGGTAGCAACAAAACGTGTTAGCCACGCGTTTAAATACCGTCTTTTTCAGTATTCTTCACGATAAACGTATCCATGGAACATGATCGTGCTGCGATTCTGTAGATTTTAAAATTCCATTCGTCAAATTCCGTTATCTCACCCAGGGAAACGATATAAATTTTGCAACGTTAAAGAAGGAAGAAGATGAAATCGACGACGTTACGCGAATACTCGAGAAACTGTACGAAGTTGTGTAGTTTGTAACGCGACTGTTGACTCCTAGGGAAACGTACGGACCCCATTGGAAGGTAGTAGGTAGCATGGACGCGCTTGCAGGACTCTTGACCCATAAAGCATAGGAACAACGGTAGCAACAAAACGTGTTAGCCACGCGTTCAAATACCGTCTTTTTCAATATTCTTCACGCTAAACGTATCCATGGAACATGATCGTGCTGCGATTCTGTAGATTTTAAAATTCCATTCGTCAAATTCCGTTATCTCACTCAGAGAAACGATATAAATTTTGCAACGTTAAAGAAGGAAGAAGATGAAATCGACAACGTTACGCGAATACTCGAGAAACTGTACGAAGTTGTGTAGTTTGTAACGCGACTGTTGACTCCTAGGGAAACGTACGGACCCCATTGGAAGGTAGTAGGTAGCATGGACGCGCTTGCAGGACTCTTGACCCATAAAGCATAGGAACAACGGGAGCAACAAAACGTGTTAGCCACGCGTTTAAATACCGTCTTTTTCAATATTCTTCACGCTAAACGTATCCATGGAACATGATCGTGCTGCGATTCTGTAGATTTTAAAATTCCATTCGTCAAATTCCGTTATCTCACTCAGAGAAACGATATAAATTTTGCAACGTTAAAGAAAAAAGAAATCGACAACGTTACGCGAATACTCGAGAAACTGTACAAAGTTGTGTAGTTTGTAACGCGACTGTTGACTCCTAGGGAAACGTACGGACCCCATTGGAAGGTAGTAGGTAGCATGGACGCGCTTGCAGGACTCTTGACCCATAAAGCATAGGAACAAGTTCCTATGACGGCACTCTCTCGCGTATAAGAGGAGAGAAAGAGAAAAAGCGAGGACGAGGAGGCATAGGAGCGAGCCGAAGGCCGTCTGGGCGTCGTACATCAAAAAATCGTTTCCCACAGCTGAACTTTGCACTCGAAGCCGAAGATAGAACGCGATCGTCTTACATCCGCGATAATTAGTGTACCCGGACAAGCAAACATGGCAGAAAAAAGTGATTAATTTATCGGGGATCGTCGGCGGAAGACGTTCCTTCGAAGAGTTTTAACAATTTCTTTCGTTGTCTCTTTCGCACCGCCCCCTTTCCTGCTCAGCCTCTTCCTCTTTCGCGACCTTGCGAGCTGCTCGCAATGATATAACTCTAATAATTCGTCCCGTCAAAGGTAGAAACCAGGTATGTATATAATAGAGGTCGTGACCCGATGTAACGCGATATGTAGCTAGTTGCTGCGTTCGCTGTACACCGTGCACTATGCATTAGATGCACGTCCACGCGTTTTGCAAGATTACCATCCTCGTCTCGTCTTGTCTTGCCTCGTCTCGTATCTAGAAAAATGATCCGCTCCGACTATACCGCGGTGAACACGTTGTAAGTGGAACAATGCTTCTGTTGCTCCCTTTGTTTCGACGCAAGTCCTTTTAACACGTGGGTCGATCGTCCGAGATCGAAAGAATGGTAATTTCAATGGCATTCTCAAATGTCAGAATATATTACGTGGAATACGTGCGAGGAAGAGCGCGACGTGCTATTTCTTCCTACATTCTATTTCAATGGATCATTTCGAATCGTGTGGAAAGATCGAAGCGCGTCACGTGTTTGCGTCTATAAACGCGTGCACACGAGTTCCATCGCGCTGAAGAATAGCCGTACGACAAAACATACACCGACTACTTCCTCCAACCAGAAAAGGAGCAAACCGAAGGTGACTTTATTAGCATACGATTGGCACCGTCCATCTTAATGCCCCTCCGCCGTGGCCCTGTTCCCTTTCTGCGCTTCTTTGTCCCCCTTTCCGCGCGTATCTTCCAACAATGTTTATGCCCGTGTTCGCCGATGTTTAGTCGGTGCTCGCGCGATTCCGAGGCCACCGCGTATCTTTCTGCCAAATTCGATTTCTTTCGTCTGTTCCTTCGCGCGCTGCTACCAAAGTCTCCGACAAACGCGTTCAAACCTTCCATACACTTTTACATACATTGACAAGAAAACCCATTAACGCGCCATTTATTATACATTATTTGATCCACTAATTAATTATAACTATATCGAATTTGGTACTAGTGGCACAGATAATTATTTCCAAAGATTCGATGCTCTGAAAATGAAACGCGCAATCTGATAAACGGACACGTTTACGTTGAAACATAAGCAAAGACTCGTTTCACTCACTGGATGTTTCAAACGTCTTATATATCGTTTATCGTGTTTGCACCTTCAGAAATATGCAATGTACTGGCGAAAGAAGGAAAATGTTTCGTTGGATGACAAGGAGAGATCGAAGAGCAGACAGTCAGACGCGTTTCAACGCGCATTAAGCGCGTGTATGTTTATAAATTCACCTTGTTCCAGCTTGTGCAAAGTTCAACGCGTTCGATGTAAATTATTCGAGCGTGGTTCCGCGTCGTTGCATTATCCCAGGCTAGAATTTTTCTTCGTCAGGAAACGCGTACGCGACGTAGTATTAGAAAGATCGCGGAGCGAATCGATCGGTCGCGGATGCGCTCAAGTTCGCGGCTAAAAGCGAGAAAGCTTTTACTTGACGATAGCTGGTCGAGGACGTCTTAAACAAAACCGCGGTGTGTACTGGCGTCGGAACGTATTATTATTGTTCGCGTAGTCACCGTAATGATCGTCATTATTGTCATCAAGAGTGTTGCTAGGACATTCCTTCGCGGTAACGAGTTTAGCGAAGCTCTGCCTCGCACGAACAGGATCTTGAGGAGAAAGAGAGCCCGGGCAGACGTGGCCCGAGGGCCGCGTCCATTATTCAATAATCTCGCGAGCCGGTGCTTTTTCGTTTTAACTGCAACCTTTTTTCGCCATTGCAATATTGTTTTTATTCGCGATCGATACGCCTCGAGTAAACCGTTCGATGCCCGTTCTCGAAGACGGTGAGAATTCGTCGTGCACAAGGATCACGGAAATTTTCGAACGAGCTAGCAGTGCTGCAGGATAAAGATCGATAAGAAGGTGAGCACTTTTTACAAAAGAGTCTACACACATTTGCCGATGGTATCGAAGCTGAACGTTATCGTAACAGAAACGGCGTGCTAACGTCGAAGATTCGTCGCTGCGATACCGCGTCGACTTAATTCTACTTTGCTTTAATTGTAATCTGTTTAAGACACGAATAATACGTAAAACTCTTATCGTCGAGAGGATCGGTATATCGCAGGAAGAATCGATAGACACGGGGGAAATTGATATGAAAAAGGGAAATACGATCCTTAAAGAGACCGCGATAAAGAATACCACGACTAGAGAAGAATGATTTTTGCTGGGATAGAAAGCGGAAAAAGGAAGAACCACCGATGTTAATTTCGCCTCTCTTCCGCTCTGTGCACTCCTCACCCTCCCTTTTCTTGTAGCAATTTCCATAGCCTTGTGCGAATAAAACGCATTAAGATAGTCATCATTGGCTATTAATTTATGGCTGCGCGTATTTAGTTCGACGCGATAGTATCGACTCGTTTACGCTCTGTTCCGCGCCTTGTACCGAAGAAATCTGTCCAAATCAAAGCGCGATCGAACAGTCGACGATTTCACGATTCTCCCTATTCCCTGAACGAGAGAAACTGTTCGACTTGTTTTCAAGATCATAGACTATCGAAAGTGTTGGAAGCCTAGTTTTCGCGCGAGAAACTCGCAAGACATTCGCGGCGGCTGGATTAAAGCAATGATTCTTACGTGTGCGCGATTTACGCTCGCTATCTCACCTTCTAGGATGAAGAAGAGCCACTGTCGGCAGTTTGTCCTGTCTTCCGCCACGCACTCTTTATTACCCCGTTCTTCGCCGTCTTTCCCCCCCCCCTCTCTCTCTCTCTCTCTCGCTCTGTTTCTCGGCGTGCACCCGCGCGCTCGCGCGATTCTGTACAAGTTCAACACATTTAGGGGGTTATCGTATTATGTCGAGTCACGAACTCGTTATAGCACGGCAAGACGGATCGGCGCTATAAAACCACTTGGTTTCAGTTTAACCAAAGGGTGCACGGTATAACTGGTTTACATTTTGCCGCCTTTCTTGCTCCCTGCCCCCTTCTGCCGCAGCGAGCGCGTCTCCCTACGGTTGCACGGGAAATTTTTCACGATACCGTGCGGCCTCCAGTCTCTCTCTGTTCGCCTCGTCGAAGATACGATCGTTGGAACGGTGCAACGGGTCCACAGGAAAACGTGGATACAAGATACGACGAGAGTCTGGCAAGAGAGAGGCTCGATGAAAAAAAGCACGAGGGCGAAGAAAATAATAAACGTGCACGAAGGAATCCACGCTAATACCACGTTCGTGTGTGTTCGCGCGCGTGTGTTGCGCGTGTGTGCGTTGTACGAGAGAGAGTAAACGGGAGAAAACCGTTCAACGACAGAGCAAAAGGGGAAAAGAGAAGAAGGAGAGACGAGAAACGACGAATCGAAAAGGCACGGGGGATGCACGAAAAGGGGCAAGAACCTTCGACAGAGATACACCTACCACAACCGCGCGCTTCCTATCGAAACCGGCACTTTCGTTTCACGCAAATTTTAAGTTTCGCGAATAAATTGCTAGGCTGTCGGTCCGAACGAAACGACGCCGAGGCGAGCCGAGCCGCCGCGCGAGTCGACGAGGAAAGGCATTACCCTGGAGGTGGTACGAGAGGCCGAAGCAAGCGGCAACTAGTCGATCCACGTGCTCGTTATCACGGTAATAATATCGACGATGTTGTCTTCGTCGTCGGCGTCTTCTTGCCGCTGATTCTCGGCCGGTCAGCACGAACCAATGAAAAATACTGAAAAATGCACGATAGGATCGTGTGCACGCGCGTTTTACGTTTTTGCCGCCGAGAACGCGTGCGCGCTCGCGTGTGAATCGGCGCGCTCCGACGCGAAATCGAGCGCGGCGAGATCGGCCGTATCGAACGGGGAACGTGGGAGACGATGCCGACGAAAGGTGTAATTTTAGTTACGAAGAGTAAGTAATGAGCAATCGACAGGCTGAACGGCAATTTCGTGGCGGCCTGCCTTCTCCGTCCTCGGACCAGCTATCTGCCGACTTTGTGGCTTCACTATAGGCTATACGCGTTTTTCCCCGTCTACACGCCACATGGAATTTGTCCTGCGTGAAAGTATCTGTACAACTGGAAGCTATCGGGCGCGATGAAACAAATCGAAACGCAGAATTAACTCCTAACGAAGCAATTTATTCGAAAAAACACGAAACTGCGGTTAGAAGGCGGCGAGAGAGCGTCCGACGGGAAACGTCGTTCCACTCGTATCCCGCTGGATAATCGCGCAACGAAGAAAACGCGATTATTGCGATTGAATGCACCTTGGCGCGCGATTGATCAATAGGTAGCGACTCGTCCGTAGGAATGTCACGAATCGCCGACAGGAATTTCGTATCGTCTCGCGTGGCTATGCCAGGGTAGGGGAAACGAGGAGAGAATACGCGAGACTGGTTTTTCATTTTAAGCGACCAAAGACCGTGCATTAGTGGCTGAAACGAAGAGAAAATTGTTAGCTTCGAGAACGCATCGCGAGACCTTTGACTAAGAATATGCACGCACGACTAACGATATTCAAGTATGAATCGTGGAACGATGCAGATGAGAAAAAGGAACTGGAAGAGAGAAATTTTTCCCGACGACTATGGACCTGTCCAAGTCCTGTTACGTAAGGCTGCCGAGAATCGTTTGCTCGCGATGGATACGTTGGGAAATCGTTTCGAGATAAATAATATTTGGCAGCGGTTGGTCTACCGGTGTCGAGGATGAAACGAGGCTTATCGACGTGGAATATCGTGCGATAGATCGACGGAGATCCGACCGAGCCGATTCGAATCTCTGGTGCACGGAACCCGTTCCTCGGCATCGGTCGCGGGGTCGCTCCTCTTTCGCGCATGTGACGCAAAGCATCGCTGCGTTTCCCGGCTGCTCTGCTCGCTACCGCACACCGTGTCAGCGTTCTCTCGTAAATCCTCGTGGGCGGGGCGTGAACGCAGGCGTTTGCGTTGATGCTGTCCAAGAATAGCGTACAAAGTGTATCGAATTTGTACGATTCACCTCCCGGCTCTTCCCGGACCCTGTTTCACCCCTTTAGTTACACCATCCGCGGCTGATATCCTTCCTTTTTTCTCTCTTGGGGCCGGAATCAACTTGCCTCGACGATGCTTCAAGTGGAGAGATCGTTTTACTCGTCGACACTCGCGAGAAATTTTCGTCGGACACACTGGCGCGATGGTCGTTTGTTCGACGTTCTTTCTAGAACTATCCCCCCTAGTTCCTAGTTTATCCAAATATCCCAAAACGCCGTTAAAGATCGCGTTAAGGATCGTCTGCCACCGGAAACAACGGGAATGTATGCACGAAATATGTCACCGTAATAAAGATCAACGAGGTCGGATCTAACCCGAGATAAGTGGAATTTACGATTACGAAACACGATTGAGAAGGGAACGTGGCCGGCACAAGGCGACTAGGTATCGACGACTGATCGAGCCCGACTGGTCGACGCGGCGTCGGTGGAACCCGGAAGAGCCGGTCGGTTTCGGTTTAAAAGAAGGTAAAAGTAACAGTTATGTTCATTGTCGCGCCTGCCTCGTCCGGACGTTTTATGACTGTCCCTCGTAAAAAAAGAAAAAAGCTAACGGTCCGCTCTCGTTTCGTCGCTATACAAACCCTGTTTATTGGCTTGTGCAACACGGCGGAGCAGCGTGGATCAAGTAGCCTTACAGGGGGCTTAGTCCTCGGGTCCGCGTAGCCGCTCTTTTCCGTGCAAAGTGTCCGGTGTTGGAGGACGAACGTGACTACGCGACCGTTTGCCAGTTTTATTGCCAGGTCCAGGCAAATTACGACGCCGTCCAACGACTTTTACGTCTATTCGTCGTGGCGTCCCTTCGCCCTGACTGTACCGTAGCATTTTTCCCTCGGCCGGCAAAACCAACGTGCAACGTAATAAAGATCGAACACGAAGGCCTATCAAAAACGTTTCTCGGATCGTCCTAGCTTCACGGGGATTTTCTTTCACTCCGTCAATCACACCGGGCCGATGGAAATGGACTGCGTGTGTGTTAAATGAACGGTGTTTGAACGTGTTAACGTGAAATATTACACCAATTTGTTACGGAATATCAAGCTAATGGGTGGTATGTATACGTACGAATACGTAAGAAAACGGATAAAACAATTAAAATATTCCGCATACTGTCGTTCTAAAATAGATGATCGAAGAACCAGTTTAGAAACGACGCAGCGTTGCGATAAGTATCGCGCGACCGTCAGGTACGAGGTATCGCGTCAAACCGATCCGTTTCGCTCGGTGAAATATTAACTCGAACAATAGCCAGAGTTTTAAGCTTGTAGCCGATGCGTGGAATTTGCTTTCCGCGAATAATCGAAGATAATAACGCGCAACTATGAGCCGTTGACGCTTTTACGCGTTTTGAACATAGCGAGGGTTGCGGCAGCTATTCCGTGCAGTGCGTGGAGGAACAGAACACGATGCCCGGAAACGGTGTTTCCTCCGCATCGATACATGGATTTCCATTAAAAGTAAATACGTGGTAAGGTCGGCGCAGCTCCGGACTAAGGCTCGCTTCGTGTGTAATATATAATATGCGGTTAGATGCAAGACTACTTTTAACCACGGCCATAAATCAAACAACCGACTCTGCGTGCATTCCTAGAGAAAACCTGCTCCGGCCCGAGAAAAAAGTCCCGGAGACCCCGCTCGAGATCTCGCCGCGTCTAATGAACGTGCCTCGTTCGTTTCGTTTTGCAAAACGAGAAACCATAGCCTATTACATTTTCCTGTATCCGTTCGAACACCTTCCGTCAAATCAACGCTTCTCTGTTATCTGCATACTCTCGTTTCCCCTTCTAAGTCTCGCATGGCGGACGGCTGCGTTAATTCTAACAGATACACGTTTCGCGTGGTATTATTACATTCGCGTGTACGTGATCGAAACGGATCATATTTTTCGCACAAGTCTTACTATCGTATAGGAGTAGATTTTGCTTTGTTCTCTTAGCGTACAGGAGAAGATTCTTTTCCTTTCGCTGTGCGCTTTATCAGCGTGAAATAAAACATTCGACGCTCGTGGCAGCGATGATCGAACCAAGCAAGGGTTAAGGTTAAACGGTCAGCAAGATCCGTGATTGAATACACGCTTAGTTGCAAGTGAAACGTAAAAGGAGGAAAATTTTCTCCCTTCGGTCAATCGGATCTCGCGAACGGAATTGTTAAAAGAGCAGATATCGGTATGATCTCTGTCGTACGAAACCAGTGTTGCAACGAAGCTCGGCGATCTTTGTATCATTGCACGCCGCGAGGAGATTGTTTCGCTCGTCGTCGACGTTTTCTGCGAACTTTCAATTTAACGGGGAGATCCGGGCCTTTTTCTCCGAAATCACCATCTCGCGCAAGAAGGGCCTGTAAAAATGACTCGGAGGGCCCCTCTCGGACGGCTCGAGCCTTCGGCTACTCTCCAATTAACCCATATATAGATCCCCTCCCTCTCTCTCTCTCTCTCTTTCTTTCTTTCTTGCTCTTCCACTCTCACCGTATAGGTTGGGTAAAAGGAAATCGAGCTGGCTCGTTTGATCGATCCTTTCCGCGACTTGCATCGGCGCTGCCGCCACGATTTCCCTTGCACGGGAACCACAACAGATCGAACACGACGGACTCGTCGAAACCGAGTATCCCAGATCGAGATTTCGAAATCGCGATACCAATGCGCGTATAAGAGAAGCAGAGGAGGAGAGTTGGCCTCTCGAAAGGCACGCGCGAGCTGCTCGAACCACCGCTATTATTACGACGTTACGTGGAATTACGGACGCCACACGATCGTCTGCATGCACCGTCTTATTACAAGATCCTCAAGGTCTTCGTCAAATAATCCGCGCTTTCCGCGACAAGCTTCGTCGCCTGCAGAATCGTCGTCGTCGCGATCCTGTAAAGTTGTTTCCCTCGAAAAGAAAAAAAACAAAAAAAAAAACAAAAAATCACGATAGAAGAAGAAACAGCTTTCACAGGGGCGGTATGTCGCCATAGGTAGAGAGAGGAGATGGAAAAGGGGACAGGGTGCGTGTGCGAGGGAAAGCGAGAGAAAAGAAAAATCGCAGCAAGCCGAGAGCGACAGCGTTACGGTAGCCGTAAATTTCTTCGGCTAATGGTGCACAACAAACGCTTGTCCGTACCTAAGCTCATAATGTCCGTTCACGCCGGCCTAATATCGTTGCCGGCGTTTAATAAATATGTCGCGGAGGTAATACGTCATAACTTTTCCACGCGTCGCGATCTCGTGCAAGCGGTCGCGCTCGCGCGCAACACCGTATACCCACACGACGCACGAAACGGCCGTATACACGCGAATCTACACGAGCGGCGACCGCACGAGCGATGTATTACGTTGATATTCGTTGAACGGTTACCGCGTAATGTCACTGAGTTATACGCTTCTTAACCGAGACTCTTAATCGCGGGATAATGTTGTCCCCAGCTCTTTCTTTCGCTCCTTTTGCTCCTCTTTCTCCTTCGCCCCCTCCCCCGACCCCCTTCTCGGTTCTCTGTCCCCTTTTCTCTCAACCTTGTCGCCGTCTTTCTTTTTCCCTCTATTCGCCGGTTGATACACACGACGCCGCGCCATGTACGCACACCGATAAAACAAACGCGCAATGTCTCGCGCACGTGACGAATGCGTAATTTCGCCACGGACGAATGATTGTCCGTACGTTTTTAGTAGCACAAAAAGGACTCCATGATTAGATACTCGCCCCCTCCCGTACCACGACCATGCACCGCCGCCGTGTAAAGCATTCATTGAGTGCAACGTCGATGGCGTGATTCAAGCAACTGGAATTCGGTGGCGCTTCGAGAAAATTAATTAAATCCCACCGATTAATCGCTCGATCTCACTCTATCTTCCCGTTTCTACTTCGCTCTCCACTTGATCACACTCTTTTTCATCGAACGCTGATCGACGACGCGTTCGTTCGTGACTGTTTCTGGGTTGCTCGTAGACGAAACCGAGACACTGAAGAGACCGCCGATTGTTTATTTACGCCGTTAATCGTGTTGTTCGCACAACACGATCAATATGGCCGGCAGGTAGTAACGGTTGTACCGAGAGCCCGAAGGATAAGCGGCCGACGAGTCGTTTATGCGCGTCCGCTTAAAAACGCCAGATAGAATCGTACATCATCGAGCGTACGACGGGAAAGAGGCGGTAAAATTAAGAAATTTTCGTTCCGGCACACACAGCGACGATCAAGCAATTATTTTAAAAGGTCAAGAGGTTTCAGCTGGATAAATTATGTCCGTCGTCCTTTCCCACCCGCGTCGGCGGTCAATAGCTACGAAACAAACGTTTCGATTCAGTTCTCGCATGAACGCGACTAACTTATGCCCCGTTACAACGACAACGGATCGGGCTCTCGTGATCGTACGCGTGAAATCGACGAAAATGCTGAAAGAAGCGTACATTTACCGGTGTAACGAAGAAAACGACGAGAAAATATAATTACGAGGTAAACGTATGGGCGAAGACAGGCGCGAGTTTGTTACGTAACACGCGTACCAAGCGACAATCGATACCTGAGGGAATGAAAAAGGAGGAAAAGCGTGTTAAAATGGGCATATTACGACTGCGTTGTTCGTATGTTCTGGCTGCGGTAATTCACGAATGCTGGCTATACCACGTGTCCCGGTTCGCTCGAGATAAAGCGTATCGATGTCACTGGCAATTAGCCGCTGCTCGATATTCATAACTTTTTTACGCTCGTACCTTTGGCATTGGTAGAACCTGACCGGAATGGAGAAGGCAAGGAGCAACGGATACAAAAGCATTTTACGGTCAGATCGCAGAGAGAGAGCTTAGGCTGGCAGGTGGTGTTTGTAATGGCCGGCCATCGGCAGACCAGGCGGCAGTGCTATAGGCAGGTTTGCCGTGGTAAAAACTGTTGCGTGAGTTACGAACGTCCGAGTCTATTTGCGGTATGAAACGGGCCCCGATTACATCGTCGCGTATTAATTGAATATACGCGACGCAACGACGACGGCGCAGATGGCGCCGAAACGCTGCAAGAAATCGGGACACCGGAGAGAGAAACGGCGAAGAAACCGATCGAATATTCTTTCCAGTACGCGCGATCGCGCCACATTGCCACGCCATACGCCTCCTCTCCTCTTCTCGATCCGTTCGTTGATAGAAACGGTACGATACAGTCGCGATGCGGCGCGATCATCGATTTCAACGAGTTCCACGTACGCCGAAGCACCGTGTCGAATCCCTAAGTAACGCAACGATGGAAGATCGATGGGAAGAAGAAACGTTTAGCCAGCTCGATGTATGTAAATTGTTTGTTTTATCCACGGATCCGCCGTTTCTCTATCCCTCTCTAATAAATAACGTGCAATTGTGTTTTTGTAGTCCGTGTGAAAGTATTCGAGCGATTCGCGTGACGCTTTACGAGTACTTTATAGGATGCCGATGCGCGTTTCCCACTTCTTCGGGGGCGTTCATTTCTACGTGGTAATTTTATTTTTGTCCTTTGAACGGCGAACGCTGGAAATGCACGAGCTACGTCTTCATCTGCAAGAGCAAGGGCAAGCATTCCGCAAAAACGTGAGCAGAGGAACACTTTTTGATTCAATTATTTTGCCTCGTATCCTTGTTTCCTTGCGGGCACACAGCTATACATATCCTTTGTCTGGCGGTGGTGTAGTCGTTCCGATCGTCGAGCACCTAAACACGTTCTTCGTGCCTACGAAGCGCGGCCGATCCAAAGTATGCATTATCTCAGCCTGCAGCAGTGAAATGGCAGTCTGCTGTATAGACGAGCAAGAAGCCGAACCAATCAAAAGCGCGGCGTTTCTGTTGTCAGCAGCAGCCTTGAAATCTCCCAGCCGGCGATCAAACGAATTTCCCTTTTTCCATCCTGTCCTTCTGCTTGGCGTTCCACCCACCGCAACCTTCCCGGCTCTTTCTCGTTTAACATACTGCGCGATGAAGTACGTCTTCGTCGACGTGGTTTACAGGCGTTTTCGTTCGTGCCAAAACACACGAGACCATTAGTCTAGCCGGCCGGTAGCGTGATACGGTGATCGATAGAGATCGAACCGAGGGAAGAGCGTGGCTACTCGGCTGGCTGTCTTCTTCTGTTCCTTGCGGAAACAACAATCTCAGAAACGCGGTGTAATTGATGAATAGCCATTGACAAGAAGCGGCAAGCTGCGAGAGAGGATTAATCCCGGGCCACGACGGCGATAACTCCTTCCGCATGAAATTTGCAAAACAGTCGGATAGCGTATGAGCTGTAGCCGGTGTGTAAAAGCGAGCCAGCGCACACGAGTTCGTACATGCGAACAGCTCGTCCATCAAATTGAGAACCCTGGTAGGCAGAGCCGCTATACGCTGCCGGCTGAACGTGCGATCAGCACCTATTGCTTTGCGCGCGCGTTACGCGCCACTCACGTTCCTTCGCTTCTTTTCTTCCACACAGCTGGTAGGCACCGATAAACCATTGCTATTGTTTACCATCGAGTCCTGTGTCGTTTACCGTCCTGCAACGACGGCGATGTCTCGCGGCCTCTCGATAGAGACGCAACCAGAGACCATCGTCGTCTTCCAAGCCGTCGTTTGTTGTGCCTTGCCTATGCGCCTCCTCTGCCGCAACACATGTACACGAGCGTCCTTCTCTCGATCCTCGAACGAGATACCCGTGTACCGTTCATACGCTAATATCACTCTGTTTATCTTATAATCGTGCTCGCGTACATTTCCTGTGGCTGTCGCGATGCGAACGTACTGCCGCGTTCTACCTTTGTTTCCATCTTTATAGCGTGTTCGATCATTTGTTTTATTTTACGGGAAATAAACTCTACCCTTCGTGGTGTTCGCGTCGTCTTCATCGGCGGCATCCCAAAGAAGACGAGGAAGAGCAGACAGGTTAGAACGAACCCAAGAAGCTATTCTTTTTCCTATGCGAAGGGAAACGGAGATAATCGACGCAATAATATTCTTACGTGTTACGGTAAGTGATCGAAGTAATCTTCAGCGGTAACTGGCGGTAGATCGTATCGAAACCGAATTATTCCGCGCATGTAAAGTTCCGGTGAACGTTGACCAGCGCGTTACCAATCGCGTGGAATAATATTACGGACTTTTATAACCGGCAAACCACGTTGTCGGTAAGAGAAAAACGTGGGACAGGATGTAAGTGATTCCACCGATCAGAAATTACGCTTTCATGCGGTGAATCTGCAACAGCCGTGATTAATACTCTTGAAAATTTTCACGTTATAACGCAGCGAAATATAAAAGTTGATCGACGATACTCGGGTTCGCGGTGAAATTATGCGGTGGGGCGTATGCAAATTGCGAATATCCCGATACATTTTGATCGATGTTTACAATTACTTTTTAATGACACGCTTCTACGGCATTTTGTCTCACTATGGCCGACTATGGCCTTTTTTTCGCAACAATGAGTGCACTGGCGCACGGCATGTTGATGAACGCGAATTAAAAATCAATCGACGAAACGTTACGTACAGAGAAGATCGAACGAAAGCTTGTAATCTCGCGCGATTTAAAACTATTTTCACGGGGATCTTTGTGCTCTGTCTTTATTTTCTCCCGAGTAAAAAGGCCAACAATTTCAATTTTTTCTACTTAGTACAAAGAGGAAATTTACAAGGAAAAAAAGGTTACTACCCTCGTTCGTGACGAGACGCAGGCACACGCGTTACACGTCCGATGACGCAAAAAACGACTTTTTTCCGGTCAACTACAACCTTCGCGTTTAACTCTCGTCGAATATATAAAACAGACTACATAGCTTTCTTTCTTTCTTTCGATCACGAATTCGCAGAAAATGTGCTCTTTACGTCTGAAAACATACGTCTGGATGATAAAGTTTCGTGGTGGAAACGAATCGTAAGAATTCGACGCGAGTAAACGAACATTGGAAGATTGAAAGGACGATGTTATAATTATTATTACGCGATACTCGCAGCGAGAGAAAGAATACTCACAAGGGAGAGAAATTTGTTCGCTATTGTTCAGTCGTATCGTTTGCAAAACACGATCGCGTTTGAGGTATTCAACGGGCGAAGAGCAGGATGGAATGCCGATCAAATGTGAAGAGCCACGTAATTTTCAGAGACCCGAATGTTTTTTGAGCGAACAGTACGCAGAAGCGGCGGGCGTGGAGAAGGGAAAAGGGCGTAGTAAGTCATACGGAGAGGCTCGTACGTCATCCTCCATCCGGGCCAACGGAGCAACACATGGAAAGGGGCTGCGGAGCCTCCATACACGACGAACGCACCTACTTGGCTTGCCTCTTTAGGTCGAGGTTCGCTGGTGTTCGCGTACCACCACACACGTTCGCAACACGCACTCACACGTTGGTCACTCGTGTGCCTCGATACGTAGGAGAGGCTGAACCACTTGGTCACGGGCGTGCAACACGCACGCCTATATTCCACGCAGAGTCCACGATCCGATCTTTTCAATTTTCCAATTGTAAATTAGCGGCTTAAATGGTTGGTGAAAAAGGCGTCGCGGAAGCGCGAGTATACGGGAACGAAGCATCGACCGGAAACATCGACCACTCGTCGAGAGGGAAGTTCTCTCAGCCATGTTTGTCAGCCATTGAGGTATACAATTTTGAAAGATACGAAACGACTACGCGTAGTATGTTTATGCCCGCGTGATTATTAATTATTAAACATTTTTTCAGGCTGCTGTCGAGGATAAACGTTAGAAATAAACGACCAACGAGGGAAAATTATAGCGGGAAAAATAAGGAAAGAGAGCGAGTCGATTATTGTTATTTACGAGACGATTCGGCAGCAAACGATAATTAGCCGGTCGCGTGAAACGAATCCGTAAAAATCTTCCGCCCATAAATGATTTGTACAATGAACTTGCCCGTGTTTCTGTTCCAGCAAAACATTCCTACCACACACGAAGAAGACGCGCAACGATCTTGGTCGATACACACGAAGATATGTGCTCTGTATTACCGACGAGCCTCGCAGCGACGATAGCGGTAAGCGCGGAGGCACATAAGAGGGAGGGGTAAACGAGCCGAGCCACGATTTCGTCGTCGTAAACGTCAACGTTACGGTTACAGCGTTGTTCCTAGCTGGTTTATATTGAACGAGGTTGCTCCCCGAGGTACGTAACACCTACTGGCAACCGTCGTATCGTCGAGTAGCACCATACTCGTTTCCAACCCGACAGAGACAGAGAGAGAGAGAGACAGAGACAGAGACAGAGAGAGCGAGAAAGAAAGAGGAAGAAGAGAGAAGCGGGTGAGACCACGTGGCTTTTACGCGGGAATCCCACTGCTTCGGCACAAGAGTTCAAGGTTTGTTAGCTCTCTATCCGTTCGTACACGGTGCCGAGACTAGACGAACCGCCCAATAAAAACCGCCATAACCACCACGCGATATCGATGCGCGTAAATCAAAAAAAGAACACGGATATACGATACCGGTTCGTTGGACTTCTAACACGTATTTTGCATTTTTTTAATCAATTTCGGAGGGTCAGCCTTACGAGGGAGCAGGGTTGAATTATCGAACGATTTGATCTTCACGGTACGTCTCTCCCAAGAACGTTCGTACTTCTTTTTCTTATATCTTTTACCGTTGAGCCCATAATGAGAAACACCTATGCTTTATTTGTGAAATTTGCATTACGCTTAACGTCCATAAAGACGATATTGTGAGAAACGCGAGAAGAATGAAAACGACAATTGGACGATCGAATCCGTGCTTTTTTTTTTTTTTTTTTTCTCTCTTTATCGCATCGATGGATCGTCGATGTTCGCGAGGCATCGTGAAGACGGAACAACAGCTGGAATCAAGGTTGGCAGGAAGAACGCCGTCGGCAGACGAGGCAATTTTACAGAAAATAAATGAACCGTGGGGGTGTACAGAGATAGTATTCGAAGCTCCGTCTTCACGCCCTCTAATTACCTCGTAGACGCGGCCCAGACCCTTCAATGAGGGGCCATAAATTTTCCTTGCATTTGGAAACAGCCCCAGAAACTGATACCGCAGGACGGAAAAGCCTTTTGTGAATCGAGTCTATGCGTCTTGTAAAATTGCCATCCAGTGGAAGAGAAACGCGCCCGATAAATGTAACTAACCTTTCAATCTTACGGCGCGATAATTGTCAGATAGATACGAGCGATTCTCCTCTTTTCTCTCTCTCTCTCTCTCTCTCTTTCTCCTTCGTAAAACGTTATCTGAGTAAACCTTGTCTATACAAATAAAAGCATGGCTCTTGTATCTATGACGATTCATTATACACCCGATAGCATATTATGTTGCTTCATTACCGCAACATTAATAAGAGAGACATTTACATCTGAAAACGGTGGCGATACGGACGCTACGCCGGTACCCATAAATCACAATGAATTTCAAGCGCGTGTACCCTTTGATGTTTATCACGGCCAATGATACAAATGCATTCCGTGCAATCAAGTTTCTTCGGCCGATCGTGAGGCGTACGCGGCGCGGTAGTGCTCTCAAGAGCGTTAATGTTGTGTCCCGAGATCGTGTTCCCGTAACACCAATCCGCAATAAAACGAACTTAATGATACCGTGTCTATCGTTACTGATTTGTGCGATTTGGGCGGCATAATCACTTCTTCAATCACTTATCGCACACTAACCAATGACGTTTAACGTGGATACCGTTAGAAGATCGATAAATCATCCTCCAAGATACATCATCTTGCGTGTTTGTCGTACGACCACCACACTCATATTTCTTGTACAATACTTAGAAAAACTATCACCTTGAAAAGGAGGGGCCATATTTCTTTCGCGCCTTAAATTTTCAGACGAGATATTCGAAAGTCAGAGAGACAGAAGACGTGAAAAGTGTTTCTTTTTTTTCTTTTGGTAAAGACCCGGAGACAGAAATCTTTATAGATGTAAGGATAGTAAATAGATGTCCTACATCGTTTCTAGAATCGGTGTTTTTACGGTGCTTGGCAAACCGACAGCAATAACGATCCTAGTCGACGGATCGGTTCCGTAGGTGCGTGTCGATAAAGCTAAATTATTTATCGTAGATTCGTAGCAACGAACACCGGTGGAGGACATTGATGGCTCTATATTTACCGGCAGACTTTAATCTACGACGAAATAATCCATAATCCTGTATCGATAAATTTTGCTACGCGTGTATCGATCGTAGCCGACGATGTTGAGGAGAGCACTTGCCGGCTAGCGCTAAATGAGTCAACGACTTTCGATTCGCGAGAGCATAGAGAAACCTGTTCGACGAGAGTGCTAGCCGATCAATCGCCTTTTACCATTCCTACGATTCCTCCTACGATCGCCGCATTCCGTCGTATCGTCGACCCGATTTGCGCACTCTCTGATCGCGCGATTAAATCTTCCGTGTCTCCTCCGCGATAAACGCAAAAAGGTAACAATGGCAAACCGTTTTCCGGCGGCTTTGTCGATCGAAGGAGCGAAAAACGAGCGCGCGCGCGCGCCCTAGCCGCACGATTCATCGACTATAAATCTTGTTGCAGTTATTGAATGGAAGACGCCGAGTTGATTCAGGAATACGCGAGCAAAACGACGCCCGGTTGAGAGGATTCTTTCCTCCGGGCCGTGAGCCGGGACCGGGGCCGAAACTTGACGTTAGATGGAACGAGAACGATGCAACACCGCCGCCTTCTTGAATATTAAATTCTTTCTCCCGTTGAATTTAGTATTTATAGAAGGACGTAAAGAATAAGGTTCGTTCAATAAAATCCCGTTTCTTGTCTTTGAATAAGCACGCGCCTACGTCACGAAAGCTCATAAAATAATCTGTACACCTTTTGTATGCATAAAGAGAGAGGCTCTCCTGCGGGAGGAGGAAATAAGAAAAAAGAAAGGGGCGGGGGGGACGAAGAGTACAACGGCGGGGCCTTAAACCGGACCAAAGGGCGCGAGAAGGAGCCTAGGAGAAGAGTATCGTAGGTAAGAGCGAAACAGGACCGCGATGAAAGAGAGAGGCAAGAGGGGTTTTGAGAAGATAGGACGAAACTACGAAAGACGAACGGTCCGAGACCCAGCTGAGTCGGTGTAGAGAATAGGCGGTGTCCGAAAAGCGAGATAGAGTTGGAGAGGTCTGGAACGACGAAGCGAGACGCTGCTAGGGGAACCTCCGGGCAAGGGGGACAAAGACATCGCTAGAAACAGCTGACTACCGGAATTCGTGGTTCCGGAGGGGTGAGTACGACGAGGAAGGCACTTGAACCCCAATTGGACGAGGGCTTCCCCATTATACTCGACGTGCCCAACGATTTTACACGCACTTGACTCCATTCTATCTATCCACCAGACGTAACTTTATCGCTGTACGACCGAGTTTCCACGATCTGACGTTCGTTTTCAACGTTCGAACGCGAACTGCGCGAGAATACACACGACGCACGGCAAACGTACAACGGCCGAACGTACTACGTAACACGTAGCGAACTACGATTCGCTCTGGCTTTCGCCAGAGATCGGAAATAGATCTTCTACTTTTAGCGAATACTTAACAGCGAACGTAACGAGTATTCTAGCTAACGTATCGTATTAATCGAAAAACCCATTTGGCTTGCCTCGTACGTCTCGCGGTCGAGTCTACGAATTGATACGCGAAACTAAGAGGCCCGAGATCGATGGAAGATGCGGGCAAGATTAATTTTAGCGAGAGACGAAATTCTCGAATGTGAAATGGAGACCGTGTGCGCGCGCTTTTTTTACCAACGATCCCGGACGGGGTGGAAAGAAGGCGCGCTCGAGAGAGGCGCCTCCTCGGACAAAGAGGCAGACGCGCACACGTTAATGATAACTCCAAGTGTCACTTTGCGCGTCGCTTTCACGCGGATGAGTTAGTTATTACCGATACCCCCGTCCCCCCGCCCCCGCCCCCTCCCTGGCACGCGTTGCATTCATTCGCGCAGAAGGCAACGGAATATTTTTAGTTGCCTGCCAACTATAAATCCGTTATCTCGGCTACGCTTCATGACGGATACGTCGTATTTCAATCGACACACAAATAGACTCGACCGAAAAAAATTACGACCAGTTTCCACACGTAACAACACAACAGCAACTTACATTCGACAACAGTATACAGCTCGTGTCTTCTATTTTTCAGAACGGAACCAAAGGGTGGTATGATTTGTTTAGATATGTATCGGGTTAGCGAACATAGAGCGAAGTTTTCGCGTTAAAACTCGTGTCGCGCCCGTTCCCCTGGTTTTCCCCCCTCCCCCTTCGCCCCTGCGCGAAACACAATGGAAGGACGCGTGACGAAAATATCGCGAAGAAAATGGAGCAGAGACGCGATTCCAACTATCGGACGCGTAAGTTTCACGCGATTCGAACGTTGACCGTGAAACGTTCGACGAGGGCGATTTAGCCTGGCGTATAATGGAGCTGGGTAAACTCGATCCACCACGCCTTTCCCGACCACGTGGCCTTCTCTACACACTACCGACCCGTTGCTGTTCTCTCTCCCCTAAGCATCGTATGGTCGCTTCTCTATATTTCATCACGGCTGTTATGATAATCGTTGGACGAGAAAGAGAGAGAGAGAGAGAAAGAGAGACAGAGAATGAGAGAGAGAACGTTTATGAATGTAAACTCACCTGCTATAGCCATCCAGGGGTAGAAGGTATGGTTGGTGGGTTGCTGATGTAGTTGCGTGGCAACCGGTTGGCTCGCGGACGAGTTCAAACTGCAGGTGTTCCAGGACGACGTGAGGGACCTCGAGGAACTGTTGTTACCAGGACTCGATGCCGGGTCGCCGCCTACGAGACCACCGTAGCTACCAACCCTCGTCCCTTCTGGAGTGCACGCCGAAGGACGGACCACCGAATTGCTCTGACTGTTGGACCCCGAGGTCGCTGACTGCCAAACGTCCTTGACGGCCGCGGCTGCCATCACCGCAGCGTAACCATTCTGATGCGCCGATGCTTGATCTTGTTGCTTACAGTCCTTGGTCGCTGTGGTCGAATAGGAGGAGGTGGTGTGTCCGGTCGCCTCCGGTGTCGTTGAGTAAAGTTTGCAGGCCGTCGCGACGCTAGCGTCGTACGGCGAGTCTTGAGGTGGTCTCGTGTTCGTACCTCCGCCTGGATGTATGCCCAACGACGAGGACGTGTGATGATGATGCTGCGTGGATGCGTAAGGTGACATACCCAGGCCGAGAGGGAAACCTCGATAGGCCGCGGCTGTGGCGGGATCGTGATGTTGACTGGCGGCTCCCGTCTGATGGTGGTGACTTCCGTAGAAGCCACCCGCAGTCTGCTCAAAGTACGAGTTCATTATCCCGGGTATTTTGAATCACTTGCACTGAAACACCGCCACTCGAGAAACAGAAAAAAAAAAAGAACACGCGAGAGCGAGCAGGCGAAAAGGCTAGGGGCCTCGTGTTCGCGAGACGACTGTTCTCCGATTTACAGATCTCTTCGAATCGTTCGAGAGGACGGAAAAGGAGAAACGAGCGTACGCGATCGTGCGTTATCGTTGCGTGGCGGCTAGTCACGAGCGATGTTAAGAGTCCATGCTCCGCGCCACCCGATATCTCGTCGTTCGCGTTCTCCGAGTCGATGGAAAAGGTCCCCGGTTCACCGTTCGAATGGCACCACCCCGACGATCGTTGGACGAGAGGCGAGAATTGTCGAGGCGATGGTCGAGGCGATGGTCGTGGTGGTCGCTGTCGTTCCTACTCCGTGTGTCCGGTGGTGGTTGGCGCCAAAAGGCGTGAGGTAGGCGCGTCGCGTCGAGCACCGATACGCTGTTTGACGCGGCTGGCGACAGGTGACAGCGTCGACGAGGGACAAGCAAACGGGCATTAAACCGTTTTAAGAGGTCATAAAAGTCATCGGTAGGTATAAGCGGTTGCGCCCAAGAGTGTCAATGTCAGTAGGCCGTAGATGTATAATTCCGAATGGGACTCATGGCAGCGGCGGGGGCTTTTATGGGCTTGTTATGGTTACCGCTACCGGCAAGAGTGTAAACCGGCGGTCTAGGTGGTGGAAACGAGCGATGATCGTTAAACCGTTACGACGCAATAAACCGGGGTAATAAGACGGGCTATAAAACTGGCTGTGGGTCTCTCTACCGCGTGCGCGCCCGTCGACGGTTCGGTCGGCCGGCACGCGACGATCTCTCCCTCGCGAAAGACCTCTCTCTTTCTCCTCTGTGCGTCTGTCGTATCGAAATGATTTCTCTGCGATATGATATTTCTCTCTCTCTCTCTGTGTGTATGTGTGTTATCGGTGACACAGGCCCGGTGCCCCGTGGCGTGTCTCGTAAACGTTGGTCGTACTTTTTAAAAGGACCGAAGCGACCGCTCCGACTCTGTCCGCACTGCACTAGCACTAGCCGAAATGTGACTTCGCTGATGACTGCGAGGTTCGGTACGAAGCGACGTACGAAGGGGATCGTAACGAACCACGGTATGCCAGTGCGGTGGTCCACGGCACACTACCGCTTTTCTCGCGCCCCGTGTACCGCCACTCTGTACCGTCCTCCGTCTCTTACTCGCTCGTTCGCCTCCTTTCCTCTCTCTCTTTCGACGTCCACCTCTCTTCCTTCCACCACCGACTTTCCCGTCTCTCTTCTCTCGCTCTGCCGCGCTCCTTCTCGCTCCGTCCACCGGCCCCGGCGTTTCTCCTCTTTCTCTTTTCCACTATCATTCCCTCTCTTCGTTCGTCGGCCGCGTCCGTCTCACTCGCGCGCGCGCACTCTTCACGGTTAACTCTATTGTGCGAACGAGGAACGCGCGCTGCTTTCCCTCCTTGTCTTTCACGCGTCGTTCCCCTCTCCGACGCGATAACCGACTTCTCTCGCTTGCTCCGTCGGTCGCTCGGCTCCCCCTCCCCCGCACGCTACGCCCCCTCCACGCTTATCCACTCGCCCTCTCGATCCGTCTCGCTCCACCTCTCGACAACGCGTCGCGTTTCGTCTCGTCTCTGCCGCGCTCTCTGCCGCGCTCTCTGCCACACCGGCTCCTCTCTCTTTCCTTTCCTCTCGATTAGACTACGCAGCGCCCCCTGTTGATCGTTCGAGTAACTCAACGACGTGCCGCGAGATTAAATTCGTACACGTTGCTGCTGCTGCTGCTGCTGCTGGTGTGCTCCGCCCGGTATCGCCACGTACGCGTTTCTGCGTTTCAGCCGCCAAAACTGGACGAGACGATGAAGATCGAGCAGATCGGGAAACAAAGCGCGAGGAGAGGTCGCAGAGAGAGGATGGCGAGAAAATAAAAGGGTCGGAAACGACGGATAACCGATGGCATGGAAAAGAGACGAATACGTGTTGCCGCTACGTTGGGGTGTAAGAGGTACGCGAGAGTACCGAGGCGAAGGTAAAGAGAAAGAGAAAGGCAGGGGAACGGCGAAGGAGCGGCAGAAAGAGAAAGAAAAGGGGAGAGAGACGGAGTAAGATGCGAAATTGCGGCAGCTAAGAGGGAGACGAGAGGTGCTGGCCCGCGTAGATCGGACTGCGAGGAGGAGGGGGAAGAAAACAGGGTGCCAAGGGAGGAGGTTATGCTTAAGGACCAATCAGAATTGAATTCGTCACGAGTACCACGCCGGCACAGCGCGAAAATTCCTACGCCATGTGAAAGTAGTTCCGAGCTGGAACGACGCCCATGACTGGTTAGGCGCCGCCCCGCGTTACCCCCACCAGTGAAAACACGCGAGCAGCCGCGGATACGGACACCGCCGGCCACCGTACGGTAGAGCGAAAGCTGCACGCCACGCGCGTCACGCAACGTTTCCTTTTTCCTCTCCGCTCCGTCCCTCCGGCCCTCGCCGCGCCCCCGCGGCTTCTGGGGATACGTGCACCGCCACCTCTGTGTTTCGTCGCGAACTAACGCTGCCAGATCCATTCAGACGTTCAAACGACCAACATCAACGAGGCACCTTGCGATTATCGTCATTGCCGAAAACGGTCTTTGCGAATCGACTCTAACGACGGAGGATCGTTTGATCGACGTGCGATTCGCGAGAGCCGGACGAACAGAGAAAACGAATGGAAATAGAGAGAGAGAGAGAGAGACAGAGAGAGACAGAGACAGAGAGACAGAGAGTGAGAGGAACAGAAAGAGAACGAGAGAAAGAGACGGTGGAAATATTTTGAAGCGAAAGGAACACGCCGCGTTTCCCTCTCGCACGGATTCGTGAATTTCAGGTCGAACCGGTCCGAGGTTTCCCAAGTCTGTCCGTGGATCCGATGATGACGCGATTGCGAGTACGAACGACAAGAATGTTATCATAAACGTCTTTTACGAGATACTCGGACGTTTTACGAACCAATTAGACTACGGCCGTACAATTAAAACGCCGTAAAAGTGAGGTTCGTGAGGGAAGCGGGCAAGCGCCGTGGCGCGCGCCGCCACCAGTATCGGGAATGTTTATTGGGATGTAAATGTCGCTGGATTATCGCCCCCGCGGTTCGCACCTCGTAAATTATTCCGTAACGAGCCGAGTAATGCCCATCATAAGCTGCTCTCAGGGGCCGGACCGGACTATTTGCTCGTTCACTTTCGCCATTATGGATGTTTAGGATACAACCCATCGACTTCGCTACCAGCCTACAGAAAAAGGATTTGGATTTTTGCTGTTCGTCGAACGACGCCTCACTACGACCGATCATTCGTACATTGTCTCGTTGCTGCGCTCATCGCTGCGTCCAACGTCGATGTTTGTCAACTTTCGTCGTAATTATTTACGACGATATGCGCGTTTAGTTCGCGATTTCATTTTCTCTTTCTACGATCATCTATATCTAACTTGATCCGATCGTAATAAAATAGACTAGGTTCGTAGTTTGGAAGCGTCTCGGATTAGATAATTTTTCAAAGCGATGCCACGGAAATTACGTTTCGAAATTGTAAATTGTCCGGCGTCCGTGTCGAAGAAATTGCGTGAACTGTTAGATAAACGACAGCAGAGGCGATAAATTGAAATGGAAACGCCAGTGAATGAGGGAACGCGTAGAGTTTTCGCGGTTACGATTGTTAGGATTTCAATGGATTATTACGAGCTGCCGGGGCAATCGTCAAATAGCCGAATTGATAGAGCCCTTGATGAAGAGACTTGATGCAGTTTTCGCTTTTGTAGGACTCCGACAGGTGGCAGCCCGTTTGCTTGAAAATCATGACGGCAATAAACTCCGGTTTTATGACCACTTGAACAGAATCGTAAAAGTCAGGGCCTTTAAGCTTATAGCATGGTAGGACGCGTGTCGAATATGGTGGGGGCGTGAAGAGAGCCACCATAACGCGGAAGAAGGGGAAGGGTACCGGGGGCTGTGTGGGTAGCCAAAATGGGCCTAAATGCCCCTTTTAAAACACCATTGAAGATAACCAGCCACCACTAAAAGGGGTTTATTTAATGACCAAGGTTGTTCTCACAAAACCGGACGCTCTGTGGCTACCGACGACAGTCACCTGATGGCTTCATGATTATTTCTTTCTTTTATTTTTCTTTTTTTTTTTTTCTCTCTCTCTTCACACCAAGCGTTGCATGTTCGGACAGTGTTCACCTGCGTTACAAACGCTCGCGCCTGATTGTCGTCCCATGGAATAAGAAGAAACAGCGGTTAACACACGGGAGACAGTCTCGCCGATCTTCGTGCAACGAGAGACGAGTTGAAGCGTTCCTCGAGTTAATCTCCGCTCTTCGGAGATATTGCTGTTGCTGGTTTTAAACAGGCTCGTTTTAAACATCCTACGTACGTGTGTGCATTTGGTCGGACTCGCGGCAAGACATTCGTTAATTTTCGCGACCAAATATTAGTTGCGATAAATCTGAGCACGTATCGGGGAGTATTATCAGGGAGGAAGGATCGCATGTACGCCAGAATGGATGATGGACATTCTCCTCTTATGGATTTAAAATAAAAAGCATATGGAGAACACAGGCGTTCGAAGGTGGTGGGAGGTATTAGAAGACAGCGTAGCTATAGCAACGAGAAGATGGACACGAAAGCAAAGGGGCCGTTGCACCCGACTCGAGCAAATCTGCACTCTTGCTAAACCAGCATCCATTCTTCATCGCTCTGGTGGCTTTGGCTCTTCTGGTCTCCTTCGGTATGGTTCAACGCACTGCTCGGACTCTCATTTTGGCTGGTCTTTCTTCTTTCCTCCTCCGACTCTTCGCCGGTACTCTCCCCCCCCCCCCCACTTCGTTTTCTCCTCTTTTGCCTTCTTATACCGCCTCCCTCCACCTCCCCGGGGAGACCCAGGATGAATATTCGATCATGAACGAGCGTCAGAATTTCAGATAAGCGCGATTCTCGTCGTCGTTATTCGCGCGGATCGAAACTCCTGGGGATCGACCTGTGATGTAAGGCCACTCGCGCCGCTAGATGATGATAACGGCGAACTGGGCGGTGCATTGAAACGGACCGTGTTTTATATCGAATAAAGGAAGGAATTAGTTCGTAAGGAACTAATGGAGGAAAAACGACAATTTTGAGAGAATATTGATCAGAAGAAAGCGTATCTGTCGTCGACACGCCAATCGTGTGTTCGCGGATACGGTATAAATTATTTGCCGTGAAACATATTCCAGTAGAACTGAAATATGTGTTGCATATTTATAAAAAAAAAAAAAAAAAAAAGAGCGAGGAACAAGGAAAAAAGCAATCGCTATGTATTTCGATGTGATATTGCACATTTGAAATTTCTACATCCAGCAACAAGAGAGTAAGAGATTTTGTAGCGCGAAAATGGATTTTGTCACTAAAAAATTTATATCCATTTACAATGCACGATGCGCGTTCGTATAAATCGAGACAGAAAACTGCGAACGAGAACATTTTCTGTAACGAAAGTGAGTGTGTCTAGCGTGTTGGTTGAAACGCGAAAGTTTCATTCAATTTAATCAACAATTGATAGGAACGTAAAAATGAGGAAAAAGGGAAGAATCGGTATGCATATTGATCTGCAGTATATCAGGAAGGGAGGCAGGATCGCTCACCAAGGACACGGAAGAAGTCCTCTTTGCCATCTGGCGGTTTCCTGCAGTATCACCTGGCTGCAAAATATCTTTTCTGCAGCTCTCTACAGTTCTCGGCTGCCGATATTTCGATAGAGCGAAAAATGCAGTTCGCGACTCAACACTTACACGGTACATAAATATTTTCTGACCCCGTTTCGTATCTAAATAGAAATTCTAAATGGCGGTTTCCCGCGGGATTCTGTTGCCGAGAAGCGTTAAGGGGAAAATGAAACGTTTACGGTTGCCAATCCTCCCTGCGCAGCTGCACTCGTAAATCGCGAGGTGGAACGTGAATGTTCAAATAGCTGAACAGATTAATATACGCGGGGCAGTTTCGCGTCTTTGGTTAGCTAATCTTAACGATAATTTTACACGCGGGCGATCTCGTTGGTGAACTGCGAAAACGCGTTGTTAAAACACGTAGTTTGAAAAACGGGCAGAAACGGTCAAAGAGGAGAGGAAAAAGGGCGCAAGCGAAGACAGCACCTACGTCCGCGTAATTGCCAACCAATTTATTTAAACACAAGCTGAACAGTCGTTAAACTTGATGGGGGCCTACCTTACCGGTTGAGGAACCTGTTCAGCAACGAAACGTAATATTAAGGAGCGTTCACACGGGTTTCGATCGCGAGACCGCGTGGCCAGTCTTAGAACTACGCCGGAGTAGGACAAAATTTCGAAATTATTAGCTCGAAACCTATATTTAATGCCATCGTTCGAATCGTTTCGTTTCGATCGAGATCGGTTTCAACCACGAAGGAAATAAATCGACGCGAAGATAATTGGCGAAGCCAGCTGCTCGTTTAAATCCGGTCCCTACTTCAAATATTAATATCAATATGTAATATATACGTATATATATATATATATATTCAGCGCAATGCAACTCGAGCGTCAAGATGCCATTGTCGATTTAACAGCTTCTATTATAGCACGATGAAACGCACGACCATTTGCATAATTTCAGACGCTATTAAAATTACGTTATGAATTATTAATTTTCATATCGTTTTACTCGCGAAGATAGCCCGATTATCGTTTTCCTTCTTTTTTTTTTCCCGTCGACAGTAACACGCATCGAATTATTCTCGATATCGTTTCGTATCCTTGAACCGATCAAAGTCAATAAGATTGGAAATGTGCGGCGAACACGTGCGCGCGAGAAATATCCAATCGCTGTCGTTCACCCATATGTATATTTCATAGCGTTTGAACGTTATGCAACCGCGAGTATAAACATGGAAAGATACGATTCATTAGAGCGTTATCAAGATAGCAACGAGTAGTAAGTAATACGTAATGATAGGATACAGGACTGCCGTGGATAATGAAGAAAGTGTGTTTGCGACGACAAAGGGGATAATAACGGTTGGTTAGAAGTAGCCGACCAGGCCGAATGAATGACTGGCAGCTTACACGTAAACAAACAAGTATCAATGCGTCCAAATTGAAACATAAAACGAAATGAATGAGCCCATAAATACTTAGACCTAATGGTAGGGTGCGGGTAAGCTATTGCTCGAGGATCGTTACTTATGCGAACGTTGTAAGAGAACGTGCCCGATACCTTTGTAAATATTGGCGTCGCGTCGCTTCGCTTTAAATGCTAACTTTTCATCGAAATTCTAATGGCATTATTTTTATCTTTTTATTATTTTATCTCCACAGATATAGAGGACGCAATTTAAAAACTACGCTATCATCGAAATCGTGTTCGTAATCGTGTTTCCTTAGATAGTTCGATAGTGTAATTTTCTTTTTTAATTTCAAGGTTTGTCTGCTACGTCGCCCGTTCAACCTGATACGTTCAAATCGGATCGTTCGCGTTAACATCGTCGGTAGATACCTGACGATTATTATGGCAATCAAACGAACCTTCCGTTACGCAAACGTAGCCGCTCAATTTGTAGAACGCAAATAGTGGCAGCGATATTAAACGTGTATTCTATTAATACACATTTAATTGTATCGCGTGTATTGCACGTACATTAAAAAACATTGAAATTAATACGAACGTAAACTCACCCCATCGTGCCGCGGGCGTTGGTCCTGTCCTATCATCTAACGGCGCCTACGCGGATCTGCCTCTGCATTCTGAAACGAAAGGAGACAACGATCAAGGAAATCTTCCAAAATTACAAGCCGCGTTTGACAAGATTCTATGTGGAACTATGGACTTCTACTTTGTATAAATGCTGCTATTGAAGAGAATCAGCGAGCAGCCCCGATATTCATCCGGGACGAATAATGAACGATTGAGTATCGAGTTTACAATGATTTTCTGTTTCACGGGGACACTGATGGTCTTTGTGCGCGACTGTGCGCGATCGGGCTATCGTGACATTAAGATTCCAAGAGGGAGGCCTGACAGACGGCCGTGCAACGCCATATTCGCTTTGCTTTCGTCCACGAACTTTAGCTTCTCTGTCACGCAACTAATTCCCCTTTGCTTTTCTTGCGCGATTGAAAAAAGGAAAAAGAGTATGAAAAAATGCCGACTTCCAAGAGCACACCGGCGCAACTGATAGCGTCTCAACGACGGTATTGATATGGCTGAACGATCTTTCGGTTTTTCATCGCGTCGGAATTTTTTGCTAACCGCCCACCCATGGCCCGAGACATTCGAGACGATCTAACGACCGATCCTCCTTTATTTCTCTGTTCCACTTTCTTTCATCCTTGCAGAAACATCGGACAGCGCGTGAAGAATTCGAAGCACGGTTTATTTTACAGGCTGCGAGGGTTTAAAACCAGTTCGATGCTGACGAGGCGCGAGACGCTGGAAAATGGAAGGATTCGGTGTCGCAAGGGTAATTGAACGTGTCTCGCTCGTTGCATCTATGGCAGCCATATAACGACAAGGAGACTTGGACGATCCGTGTGAGCTTGCAATCAGCGAGTCTATCGGGCCAGATTATGCGAGTTAAGTGTTACGTAACGAAAGACATCGACCGTATGTATTAATACCTCGCGTCGTTGAACCAGCGAGGATACTGCCGGCAATAACAATAATGCATTTCTCCGTAGCTTAGCCTGGTGCTGTACACGCGACTCCGCCGCATGGATTTGCAATTCGAACGTCTATAGGCGTAGCGTGTATAAATTCGAGAGGCTTCTCGCCATGTCTGAGCGAACGGATAAACGCGGTTAGAAGAGGGAAAGTACGTGGAAAGGGAAACTAGATTTTTCTGGACGAACAGATGAAACGAGATGGATCGAAAGGTGTGGAAATAAAAGGAACAATACAAGTTAAGAATATCGCGGTATCTTCTCTTTTTTTTTCTCTCAAGATCCAGAGAATAACAGCATCGTTATACTGCAACGTGGATGCAACAGCTGCAACACAAGTCACGTTTGTTTGGCTTAAGGCAATTCCCCGTCATTTCGTATGTGAGCTCTTTCGAGACATTTTTTCTGTAAACGTTCGTCGAAGAATAAAGAATCCATTATGTGGTGTTAATGCACGTTGCAAGAAACGAAATCCGCATACTTGTTTATACAGGGATCGTGGCAAAACTTACGCATTTCCATTTTCGATAGTTTTAATTTGTATATCTTTCTGAGCGTAACACTCGCTTAACACGTGGAGTCGTCTTCGAAAGGAATCTTAAAACAGCGCAATTAGCACCTATATATCATCCCACTTCCTCTTATTATGTAGACAACAATCATCTTCCTATATCTTTTCTCCGTATCACGCTAACAGTTTCCAGTGTAGAATACACAATTATATGCAATTATGTACTAATCATTTTCATCCGATCTATTGTAATTAAAAATTATTTAATAGACCTATTTTTACAGCATTTCAAACAGCCAGATCATTAGACTATAAACACCTGAGTGGTTGCATAAATATCTAACGGTACAACGATTCTTCCTTCTTTATTTTCCTCGTCCACGAGCTGAATTTCCAAGCGTCGATCTTACCCTGCGTTACGTTAACTGTTATCTAGGTTGTGCGTAGGCTCGTCCATTTATCTATCATACTTCTATGATATCGGATTTTTTTTTTTACTTTTTATCGTAGCTGCTGTATTTTAATCGCATAGACCGAAAACAAGAAGCAACGGGGAAAAAAAAGGGAAGAAAGAGAAGAAGGGAAGAAGAAAGAAAGGAATAAGAGGCAACTTTTTATATCTCGCATTATCGTTGCTCCACTCTAAATCTGTTCCACTAAAAAACAATCGACAGTTTTAATCGTGAACGTTCTGTATCTTTGGGTTTTTTCCATCTTTCTGACCATTCAGATACTCTACCAATTTTAACCAATTAAATCAATTACGTCTAACAACTGCTCCGAGTAAATTAATTAAATTCGACGCAGATCTCAGTCAAGGTACTTTATTTTCAATACGAAAAGATGCATACGTGGGTCAAGTTTCTCCGCGCGTGACTTCTCTGCAAAGATACGCTTTCTAACTCGAAAGAAAACAACGAAGTCTCTTGTTTTTTATTTTCCTTGCTCGTTGATTACTCTTACTATTATCGACTCGCCATCGCACCATGTTTTCCAACTGATACACGGCGCACTCGTTCGCTGCTTTCCCTGAATTCGCATCGAACTGTCTCTGTCCAGTCTCACGACGAAAATCGCTCAAAGGTGAAGGAATATGCGATTCTTCTCTAAAATTTCGTTAGAAATCCTTCGTCATTTTCTTACGACAAAGGTCTACGTTGAGCTAACTTTAGAGCTCGTAATTGGACGATGTAAAGCGGAATTTAATTTTATCCCTCGACTAGTAGACTAGACTGCTGTAATAGTCTGAATTAGGATAGAGTCAAGTTACTTAATTTCAATTTTATTTCACTTCAATTTATTTCAATCGTATTAAGAACGCTACTGTGTGACAATCTTCGTCACATAAAACAATACCGTACAATTCGTTTATTTACAATAAATGGATTAAACGGGAAACGATGGTTATTTAACGTGAACTGATCACAATAACGTACTATAATTAAGACAACTAGATAGTTAATTTGCAACTCTCGTCACCACGGATCCAAGGCTAGCGACACAACGCAATTCAGACTCTTTGGCTTCTCAACTCACACTGTCGTTAATTCGTTTATGTCCCTTAGGAACCCCTTGTCTTTTGTTTTAACCCCACCACGCACATCTTGTTTATAATTCGTCCCGCACCCCCCAGGCCCCTCGTCCACGATACTGCGATACAAATAAGAATTAAAAAATACTGTAAAACAGTGTAGCTAATGTTTAATCCAAATTGTCGTGGATCGTCTACTATTCAACGATAGAAATTAATTTTTAGGATATTTTTCAAAATCGATGTACATATGCAATTCATCTATTCAAAGAAGCGAGCGTATTTCCCAGTACGCGAAGAGAAAAGTGACCATCGCTTCGTGATACTAGATCGCCAGAAGGGTTCTACGACCAATGTACGAGACTCCTATGTAAAGACCCATTGTAGGGAGATCGCAGCCTATCTCACTTTACATGAGCCTACAGGCCAAGTAGAGTCAGAAGTTGGCATTCACTCGTTGGCAATATCTCGAATGGCAAGACTTATATAATGCAAAAGTTGTGATTAATGCAAATCTTATGTTTCTGCTGTAGGCATTTAATCTTGATGAGATTTTGTAATTCGTATCGTTTATCGAAGCAAAATTAGTTTGCAAAGTGAGGTTAAGTTAAGAATTATGTTCACGGCTCTTGAGGATATTTTTCTTTTCGATATATAAATTCTGAAGAATATATTATGCTTACCGGTATATCAATATATGTATATAAATTCAGGTAGATCGAGTTGGCGTTTAAACAATTTCAAAGGTAGAATTAACTCGGTGTACGTTCCGTCGCATGGATGTTGAACTTTAGATGGATAAGCTATATCTTCTTTATGAAATAACTTCATTACTCTAATGTTCGTAATAAAGAAATTTAACGATCAATAAGAGACAGATTGAAATATTGGTTGAGAAATAAAATGATCAATGTGCTTGATAAAATGTATGTCTCAGAAATAGGTAAGTATCTCGGATATTAAATAAAATTTCGATATCGGAATCTATATAAATTAATAAGCAGCTAAGTATCTTACATATTAAATAAAATTTCGATATCGGGATCTATGTAAATTAATAAACGGATAATTAAAATGTTTGAATCGACTGTAATACGATTTTTGAAATATCACTTGCTATTAGCAAGTTTTATATAACGCGTTGTTTCACACAATTGCAAACGCTTTTCCTAGATCGATCCATCGCTAAACGATCGATCCATACATAATACATACGAGTGTTCATAAATATTCAGTAACTACCTACCGACAGAATATTTTACTGTAACAACAACAAAAAAAAAAAAAGTGATTTTTCTAAGGAAGCAAGCGACGCATGACCGCAGAAAACTGTAAGCGATGTATATATAGCCAATGGCTTTGAAATAGGAAGAAAATGGGGAAAAGAAAATGAAAAGTGACTTTATTAAAGACGACCCGTGCCGAATTTGAGCGAGTGTCTTTCTTCCCAATGATCGTTTCGGGTCCACCATCACGATCTTCTTCATGGTGGTCGGTTAGATGGGGGCGAGGACTGGATTTAAAGATGTTCTAGGAAGGGGACGTGTTTGAAAGAAAAGGGGAGGACTCGTAGCCTTTGTGGCCGGGTTACCTCCACTGACAACTCCGCCTTTAAAATAGCACCGGTTCCGCTTCGTTTGTTTCACAGTCAAACGAAACTGCAGAAAAACTGTTCCATCGAATTATCTCTTCCGTTTTCCTTCCAAAATTAATTAACGCGTTAATGTCTATTCTCCGAATCTATTGTTCATAAAAAATCCCTACCGAAATAGTGACCTTCAAACCAAGGTACCAAAGCGACGCAATTTTTAAATTCTCTCTTATTTTAAATTTCTACCTTTTCGATTTTTCCGACAATGTCAATTACCTATCGTGGAAATTTCTTTCAGACTTCTGTGAAACCGCGCGCTTCTAAAACGTTTAAAGTGTAGTTTTCAAGTTGTAAGTTTTGCAAGGAAACGATAGATGTTCAACATTTTTATTATTGTAATATATAACAGACGAGTGTTTTATATCGTGTTATCGAATTATTGTTCCATTGCAACGATAATTCGATAAAATATAGTAGAAAACAAAAAATGTCAGAAAACGAAAGAAACTTTTGAAACAACCTAATACCTTCGCCTAGTAAAGTAAAGTAAAACTTTTAAAGAGGCGATTACAAAATTGGTATGTATATAACGAATGAAGAAAAATGTGAAATTGTTATAGAAAATGTAGGAGTGGCTTGGAGGTTCCATAAGGAAAGTACCTGCTACCCCGGCAACACCGCCCTCGAAATACTCGTAGGCTTTCTTGGCCCGACATTCCTTTCATCGCCATCAAGGTCAAGGTAGGTTAGAAAAATTTAGAATGGCCAGACTTCTAAAAACCTGACATTCCGTTCGTAGACGTCAAAGACAATCTTTCTCTTGATACAGCTACTGCGACCAGAATAAATTGCTTCCGTCCAGTTAGAAATAATTCGTCGAAAATAAAAAAGAAAAAAAAAATTCCTCGGCCATTTTATCCTTTAGGCAATTGAATTTTCTCGTACCCCTATGACGCCTCTATAAATCTTTGGAATCTCCCAAGCAAGGCTACGTTCAAAAATGAAAGGAAAAATAAATAAAAAGAAGCACGGCAATATTTACAGTTACACAAGAAAAAGTAACTCATCTTACACCCATTTTTCTTTCTGCGAATGAAATATTCGTTGTGCGATACGAAAGTACGTAAGTTCACGGTACTCGAGAGGAATCGAACGAAACGACAAGTCGAAAGATATACAGCTTCGTTTAAATTGTCGGAAAGAAAAGTCAGAGTTTTAACAATAGCGGCATCAGCAGCTAATTAAAAGGAACGGTAATGCAGAAAAATCTGTGTCGCAACGGAAGATTTAAGAGGAGAATGCGCGGAGGGTGCGCAAGTCAACGGGCGGGAGAGCTCTGTACGGAGGCCAGAGAAGTGGGTGATGAATAATGGATGGTACGACGTGGCTATCTCGTGCCCAGTATAGCCTGTAGGACTTTGCGGTAATGGTCCGTAAATTGCTGAACCGTAGGGATAATGAAATCGCCGCGGTTGGCTCTGTAAACGCTTCGTTATTACGCGTTTCTGTATCCCTGCGGTCGCGCTTTGCGTTATCAAACCGTTCCGATATTTCGCCCAATTAGAAATACATAAGTATAGATTTCTCTAACAGATACGTTACGTTTCTTCGAAGAAAATAAACTCGCCTACCATTTCGCTACGATGATGATATATCGTTAATGCGATATTTATTAGGTCGCCTTTCGTGCGGGCATTACGTTTACACAAGGAAATAATAGACGCACGACCTTCTTTGTTTTATGTTATTTTATCGAATTACGCGCGATCGATTCTGTTCTATGAAAATAAAGATCACGATGTTCGAGACAGATTAGGTTTCATGTTTGTATATAGATACGTCACTTTCCGGATAACCTAACATTTGCGACGATATACATATCAAGGAAACAAAGTATCTTTTGTTATATCTATGCATTAGAGAGCTAGATTTCTTTTTCTAAGTTCTTAGAGAAGTGGCAGTGGTCTTTATAAATTGTCCATTGTGTCTATCTTACCTCATATTATTCGTACAATTTTCGTGCTTCAAGGATATTTACTTTCGCGTGTAGCTTTCGTTACAAGACACGACTGGTATTAAGGAGTTTTTGAGGTTAGTAACGGTATCGAGAAATTGATTCCGACGAGCGTAACGTGAACGGAAACACGAGCACCGTGGAAAAATGTCTCGCATTGCAAAGACAATAGGAATGCATCTCCTATTACAACGAAAGCATATCTAGTCAAAGCACTTGTGACCTGAATCGTGAGGGCAAATAAGCGATATCCTATAATCGTTCCTTTGATGACCTTAAAGTAAGTGCAAGCAGGTAGGTAAGCCAAGCAAAGGTAAATAGGCGTGCCGCAATGTTTGGACAGAACTACCACCAGGTGGCACGCCCACCTAATTTCCCTAATCTGCCATGCAAATCGGCCACATTAAGACTTCTCTTTACTCTGGTCACTAGAAATTTCATAACAGGTAAAGATCCCGCTGGGGCCTCACTATAAGAGCCATTCATCCTCGAGTATTCCTATCAAATACGCAATAAAAGGGAAGCTTATCTTAAATAAGATCGTTGTACAGAGAGCTATAATAAAGAGTCGATGGTAAATAATTTCACTTTCCGTGTTAGAACATCTGGGCAATTACCAATCTGTCAGTCGTTTAAACCAGTTTACAACAAAACAGATTTTAACTGTCGCTACCTTTTTATTGCTCGACACTACTAGCGAACTTCACCGTGCAATTATTCAAAATTACTAAGGCAGCGAGTTGTAGGAAAGTGAAACGAGAACGGGAACACGGCCAGATGAAAAGAGCATCGCGATTCTTCGCATGGTGTTCTTGTAATTATTTCACGTAGCTCGGTGTCTACCTACTTAATGCACTGGCGTGATATGCACATTAATGGCGTCATACACGATAACCCTAGGCGCTAACAAGAAGTGACTGACGCCTGAACGTTTTAGATTAACCAGATAGGTTACTACATAAACGAACTTCCGGTGCGCGTGTGAATAATGTGCTGCTAGCAAAAAATATTGCATTTTTGATAGCGCGCGGGAAACTTCTGCATCGATACTCCCATGTTCCTCGTTAAACTGAATAAGGTTAGGTCTTTGCCGATCACGTGATATCGCGTCGTAGGTTCCATTCAATGGTCCATCATACTGTCATACTAATTTAATGACTTCAATTCGTTCCGCCTTATCCGGCGGACTATGAGGATCGTGCGAAACCACGTTCGTCTCGTGGATCAAAATTCTAACTTGCAAACTAAGATATCTGGAGTAAATCAGGTATGCAACAGATTCGAGCAAACGGCAGAGGGAATGGTCGTTGCCAGTATTGTACCTATCGAGTCAGTTTTTATCGACCGTAAAATTACGTCGGTAAGAAGAATGATGCCGCGGTTCCACTTCTTTAAAATGTACATTTAATTCCAAAAGTAGACAGATACTTCGTACGTTACTTGATCCATACAGCTTGCGTTCGTAGTAAAAAGCTGCAGGTTGAAACTTGCTCGATCGAAGAAAGAACCGCACGTCGGCACTGTAAGTACGTATAGTATAAAACTATGGTATAGAACGTTTGATAAAAATATCGAAGAAATTTAAGGCATCCGCTACTAGTTGGTAGTTCGGAAGAAGCAACGATGCATATCGCTGAACCGTCCAGCTTAGACTTTGTAATATTACGTACGACTTGTACGGTTAACTGTACGTATGATCATAGAAACAATAGAAGTGAGATAGGATCGCGAAACAGAAGTCGTGGATTATCGGGTAGACCAATACTCCTAGATATCCAGCGCGTAGGCTTGGACAGGGTCGTGCAGGATACGTGGTGTACATAAGAGTGGCGACGTGGGCTGGTACGCTTTTCATCAAGTGGGTTCATCGGGGCCAAGAGGAGCCTTTTGGAATGTGCTTGATCTAAAGAAGTGGTGGGAGAGCCCGATGAATTAAGCCGAAAAGAGACAGAGAAGATACACGCTAAGCGGAGAAACGGCAAAAACATGATCCCCCCATTAATACTATCTTCCCTTCTCCTCATTTTATTCCTTCTATTTTGGCTGCTTCTTGCTTCCATCTCCACGGATATTATAATATTTTTACGCATTTTTGCTGTATTATTTTTCTACGTCTGTCTACTGATTTACATTGTCATTGGAGATATACGTACAATGCTACTTGGCTGATTCTGTCGAAAAACAAAAATTATGAATCAGCTTTTTCGCCAGATACTCTGACTATATTCTAATTCTATTATCGTTTCTCTCTCGTACTGACTTACATTTTCATATTCATTTTTATCGTTATTTATTGATTGATAGACAAGCTAACCGCATGAGATCGTTCGCGGTCGAATAAAGTCATTCAAGCTTTTTCTGACGGTAACGCGTATCGGTATAATTTAACGATTTAAATTATATTTTATAATGACGTATCGAAATATGGAGTATAGTTGTAAAGATAAAAAGGAAGAGTCGTAGTGTGTAGGATTATAGAATGTATAAAACAATCGTAAAATCGGTAAGTTTATCAGAATTTTACCGATGAGTTTATCTAAGATCGAGGAATATTTACTAGGCTTACTTTCTGCTACTTGCGAGCAAACACGACGGTGGCTGCGCAAGGGGAAACATTTATCTGATATATAACACGTTTATAAGTTCCGCGGAGACGAGAGAGGCAACATGAAACTCAAGCTAAAGTACTCAGCTTGATAGGCAATGAAGTGTAAGTGGATATGTTTCGTCGTCTGCTAAAACGCGATGATATCGAGATTCTCTTATACAGGCCGGTGAAAATAAATGGGTAAATCAACAAATGTAACCCTACTTAACGCCCGTGATCATTTTGTTTCTGTTCTTGTTAGAAGGAAACCGCAAATGCATTTATTTTTGTGAGCCACGTCGCATCGTTCCGCGCCATAAGGATAAAGAAATGGTTAAAAATACAATCGAAAAAATAGCTTAAGAATGCTTTTCACCGCGGTCGAAAAATAAATTGAACATGTAATATCCATAAATACGTTTTTGCTATTGTTCCAAACGCGACAACGGTCGCTGTAGCATAATCAACAACGGGATAACGTTACATTATAAAATATTAACGGCCATGCGGTTGAAAGAAGAGGAACGCAATAACCAAAGCGAGACCGGAACGAGTAAAAGAAATGGTTGAAAAAAAGGAACTGATAGAAGTACAAGGCGTATAAAAACAATCGTTTCGAAAAACTACACTGTACCATTCGAAGCTTTATTTTTCTGTATTATTCGTTGTTTATGGCGTTTTCGTTCTTCTACCGCCATGTTATTTATGTAAATTAATCTCTGTCCATCCGTTACATCGTTATGATTATAATAATTAAATTATATGTAACGTAAAAATTAGATTATAAAAAAAAAAAAAAAAAAAAATAACACCGAACCTCATCTCAAACGTAGAAAATTATAACGTTACAACGAAGAAAATAATATTTAACATAAATAAAATATTCCTTCTTTTTTAAGAAACTATAGGTACTTGTAACCATACTTGTAAAATATCGTTTAAGAGTCATGCACGAACAAAGGGTATCTACCTCGAGTATCTAAAGCCACAAACTATCGTTATAATTTTCAATCTAGAGTTACGACCGGCCTTAATAACGACCAAAGAAAAAAAGTGAAAATATGATAAAATGTACCTGAACAGTAGCGTCAGCCAATGTTGGTAAGGCGTACACGCAGCGTAAGTCGCGTGATGGTTGCTAAGGTTGCAACACTGACTACCGTGGTGCATCGCGCTCAGCTGACACGCAAGATGGCTGCCCGTGCCAAGGGCGTGGCCGTGCGCTGAGCTACGTTTCTGCCGGTTTACGAAAACGTTTTCAACGAAACTCGTCGACAAGAATGGAATTCACTCCCGAGAAAAATCACCGAGTTATGGCTTGCACTTCCACATCGGGCACCCGTTAGCTCACCCACGTTGTTGTTGCACGCGACGCGTACGCCGTGCACACACGGCAGCCATCTTAGGATTCTCCTTCCACCTTCCGCGCACGGTCCATCTGTCGCAGCCTCCGTCACTTTATCCTTCTTCCACCACGGACCTTTCTCCTGCTATCCCTAGTTTCGCCTATCCTTAGACCGCCTCTTTGACTCTCAGGTAAGAATCTCTGTTACTACCGCGCGATTTAGGAAATCTTCCGCGAGCCTTTCGAAGCCAAGAAAACTATCCCTTCACGATGGCTTTAACGATCGATATTGTTTGGTTTTACACACGCGCCTCTATTACCGGGCTCGTTTCAGTCAGCCGAAGGGGAAAGAGTCGCTTCCGTTTTTCTCTGACGTTAAGAAAGTTTTATTACGAATAATTTCTCGAAATAAGAGCCGCGATATCATTCCTTGGACATTTTTTAATGGCGACTTATTACAGCCTTCGAAACGGCACGATTTTATAAATGGCGTGCAGTCTTCGCTAAAAGTATTTATTTCAGTCGTACGTATTTTCTTTATTGGACGCAGCATGATTATGCAGTTCCTTTCTGGAATTTATATACGACGAAAGACAACGTATCCTATTTTCTTTAGATTTTACTATGAAAGAATTTAGAGACGTTTACAGACGTTTTAATGCTATAATAAAACGATGTAACAAGAAGTTTAAAATACCAATGTACAGACGTGGAAACAGACGCATTATTTTTTACAGCGTGCACGAGACAGATCAGAAATTTCCAAGTTTCCCCCTTACATGTATCTTTCATGTAACCCGCCCTTGTCGTCGTTCCCCTCCTTCGTGTTCTATTCCTCTACTCCTGCGTGTGTCGAGCAGCGCTGCGCTGCGTGAGCGGCAGCAGACGCACAGCACGATACATTTTCGTGCGTGCCTTTTCGTGGAAAATCAACGACGACGGGGAAGGATGACGACGGTTTCGGAGGGCTGTACACGTCGACAGTCAGCGGAACAGCCGAAAAGCCGCGGCGGCGGACGTCGCGTCAAGAAAAAGAGGAAGAAAAGAGTGTGGAAGAAGTTTAAAAATATTTGGGGTAAGTGTAGACGAAACAGTATGCGATTGTATGTACCCGTTTCTGGCTAGCCATGTGAGCTGTGGCTTGGTTCTCCTCGAGGCAGGCGCGCCAACCGGTATAGCGATGGGAGACGCGATGGAGGGAGTAGGGCAGCCATCTTGACTACAGACGCCGTCTCGCTCGGTCACGTTCACAATCCCAGTAACTCTATCGCAGTTTACGCTTGCGCATTATTGCCCGGTCGCTGAATTTCTTCTTCTTCTTCCACCCTTTGACACGTGCCGCCGCCCGATTCCCGGAGGAGCAAAACACTTATAGATTCGAATTCGAAGCATGGTTTAATCTCTCGCTCTGTGACTTTGCAATATCCTTTTTGGCAGACAAGCCTTTCTCTTTTTTTGTCCTTTTTTCTATCCTTTATGTCTTCGTATTCTTTTCTCGTATGCCTGGTTCGTAACGAAAATAATAGAAACGTATAGCGGAGAATATTAGTTACCCTTTAACGTTTCTCTGCTGGTGATTTTATTTTTCATATTCTCCTTTCAAGCTCGCCGTCCACGTTAAATCGTAGGTTTATAGCTTCTATCTTGTAATTGGTGTTTCGACCATCAATTTCGTTCGATGTTATACGCTTTTCAATATGGCGGCTATATTTTATAAATTCATTAAATCCGGTGGCGTCCCGCGAACTGAAAAACTTGGCCGATTAATTGCTTCGCTCTCGTCTATATATACGTAGGGATATTGAACTAATATCCCGAATGTATGCATTCGATAACGCGGCATTTATTATGCGAACGATAGTATCGCAATAGCATCAATTTATTTCATCGCGAGTGTCATGATTGTAAATTGAATACGTGACGTATCGTTTACGAGCTCAACTAATTTGATGCGCATTTCAAGCAATTAATAAGCGATATAGTGAAATTGTCGTCGGCACAATCGTTGCTCATATAACCAACGTTTATTCTACAGTCTAAAATTTCGTTTGGCGGACCCCATCCCCCCCTTTTTTTTTTTTTTTTTTTTTAAGGTAGATAATATACAGTTACCACGTGAAAACTCTTTAATCCTGTCTTACTCGAACGAATGCCTAATTAAATTTTATAAAATTTTCATTGTCGTTCAGCGTACGTGATCGCTATGATTAAATATTTACATTTATCATTTGCATTTTGAGCTACTCACTTATCTTTCCATCCACGATTTTCCGTATTTTGAATTCACGCTAGGGCCAGATTTCTAGCCAAGTCGGTTCAACCCAACTTGCTATATTTTGGTGCGACGATAAGAATCAAAATTTCATTTGTTTTATTTTCGGCTACATAACCAATTAAAATTAATAAAAAGGCGAGTAAAATTACTCTTTATTCCATTATAGACTGGAAATAAATAATTAGATCTTAAAAATTTCGCAATATTCAATGATCGTGAGTTGTTCAAACAATTCCTAACCTCTCAAATTTACATCAGCTCGAACATGTAGCTACGCGCGTATATTATTACGACAGTAATTTCTCATTTTTTTCTGCATTTCGTAATTACAATTAAAATGAGCCGAATAATCACACGTAGCCGCGTACTTGTTAATTTTCTATTTACCTTCGCCAGGTTATAATCGTTAATAAATTTTGAATGCAGAAGTATTCCTGGCTAGGGATAATATCAAAGTTTTTCACGGCGCGTCTCCCCCATTAGCCTCAAACGCATTGTTCAGACTTACTGCATATTGATCCCATCAATCTTCCTACTTTCTCCCTTCTGTCTTTCCTTTTCGCGCGTATAGTAGCGCGCATAAATCTAAGAAGTTCTCGCTGGGTTTGCTCGTTATTCCAAATGCACGCGTATTATACACGCAATAAAAATCGCGTTCTTCGTGAAGGAATCTCTAATCGGATTTTTAACGATACAATTCTCTACAAATTATTATTTTTTTCTTTTCTTTTTTTTTTTTTTTTTCTTAACGTGAACACGCGGTGTCTTATGATAAACGCGAACTTAATATCAGGTTTATGAACGCAAGTCCCAGCGCATTGAAAGCATTATTCGTTCCGGAGGAAAAGCACGTTTACTGATGTTGTATCGCGACTGTATTTATGATTTCAAATGCTGCCTCAAACCTTATCCGGGTCACGCTTTATGCTGCTGGTAATCTATTGTTGTTGTCGCACTAAATATTCATCGTCCATTTTCTTAAGAAAACTATGCGCCGCCTTCTTATTATCCTTGTCTGTATGGCCATTATTTCCTCTGCTCTTTTACCAGCCTTTTTACAACGTGAAATCATATGGTTGACAGAAAACATTGATTTTATCAATTTTATTTCCGCGTGTTAAAAATGTACATTTAATTTCGAATGGAAAGAAACGATCTTAATTAGAAACACCGTCGTCTATTGGCACAACAATTATAAAACTATTAATGTCACGATTATGATAATGTAATTATTGCCGATAACATTCGGTTATCGTTAGCTAGTAATAATACAAAGTAGAAACGCTTGTGAATAATTGATTTTAAATCGTTCGAACATGAAGCACATGCGATAAAACACGATATATATAATTTCTCAAGCAACAAACAAATAGAATAAAGCGTGCCGTGGTGTGGAAGAATTAATGGCGAATCCACCAGTGAATAGTTTCTGAGTTGGCTCGGAGGTGTGAAATTTTAAGAATAATCCGTAACGCGGTAACGAGGAGAACGAGCAATCTGCTTGCACTTTTATGCGCCGTTTGGCACACGAGACGCACGTCGCACCTATAAAACGCATAAAACGTCAGGTATAAATGGCCGCCGCGCACTCCTTCGACCGAACCTTTTAAAACGCGCGCCTCCGCCTCGGTTGGATTCAGTAAAAGTTGCCTTTTGTTTGATAGCCAACTAAATCGGCCCGGCAACCCCCTAATGCGTCATTACTGTCGGGTTTTACGACTGCCTCGTATCATTTCACTTAAGTATATTGATATGGCAACGAGTTCTTGACCTGCCTCAACGCCAACGATCCTACCATACTTATGCTATGTACAAACGCGTTTGTCACGGGCTGTGCTTCATGCAGTTTTTGGCACTTGACTGTAAGAGAAATTATCGTTTGCAGGAAATGTGGAACCCACTGCTTTCGCTAAAATATAGCCCGGAAACTGAGTTATAAACGAGACCCAGTTACGAACTCTGCATATATTTCGAAATTTCTTTTACGTAATTTCTTTTATATAATTTTACCGTTTTGGTGTTTCTGATCTCTACTATGTGCTTTCCGTTCCGTGACGAAATTTTTTAAAATACCGTAACTATCTGGGCGAACGAGAAACACTTTACGGAAGCAAATGCTGGGCAAGGCGTCGTTTCGTCGACCGATAATCACAGCTTATCTTTGTACCGTCATCCGCAGAGTTCCAAGTATGTTCGTCTTCCAGAATATTCGTCGAGAGACGGTCGGTTAATGAATGAAAAATGGTTTCGTTCGCGATAACCTTCGTGACATTTCATCAATGCAACCCAATCAACTTGTTTTTCTCGTACTTTCATCGAAAGGAACTTCCTCCTCTGTTTCACAACTTCCTATTCCCTTACGAATTTTCTAAAGCTGCACAAATTTTTCGTTACATACTTGTTATCTAGTTGCTTCGAATTTTCTGTGCAAAGATCCTCTTCAACTTCTTCTTACATTCCAAGCACAGATACAAAGTACACGCCATAAGTGAATAGAAAACATGATGTCGGCTGTGCACCAGAGAGCACCTACCTACTCATTATCAGCAAACATGTTATCACGCAAACAAGGGCTCATCTTTATCTGGAGAAAACAACCACCGTTTCCTTGCACATTCAAACTTACAACTTCAAATTCATATAACACTCGAGCCTTTAAGCGAAATGTACACCGCCGACCATAAGTATCGCAACACCTACTCGTTATATTCATTGAAAAATTCGAATAAACACTTTACTTTATTTCGTATTTTATATCACAAGACACGTACGATATAAATAAAATAACAACTTTACAATAAAACACCCGAAGAGCATTCAATTTGCGCTAACTATCAATAGGTGTGCCAATACTTTTGGTAGACGGCGTGACTCTTTCTACGATATCACAGTACACGCGCGACTTTTTTGATGGAGCAGACGAAACGATGGTGTTAGAGGCGCGTAGGTCGAAGTGGAACTAACTCTTGTCCGCTTAACCCCATGGATTCTGTTGGTCGTCAAACGGCCGTCCTTGGCTTCTACGAAAAAAATGCTCGGTTTCAATGAGGGGTTCACGAAAAAAAGCAGAAACTCTGAAATGAGCAATTGTAGGGTTTACGAGGTCGTGGCAGGCATAAACGTTTAGTTTCAGTCACGGGCCAGATCCGACGGGTCGGCCCGACCACTTCCGACGGATTGGTCTCGTACACTTTACCTGTTATCCAAAGCCTGTGACCCTTTATAGTTTTTTTTTGTCATAAAACACGCTTCCTGCAGACAGCTTGTTTCCTTCGCTCCCTTTTTACGAAGAAAATGTAATTCTGCCGTTCGGACACGCTCTATCGTATCATATTTATAGTATTCGAAAGGAATGGTAGTACTTTTTCTATATTTTTTTAAATGGACGATCGACGTAAAGGATTGACAGGACTAAAGGAACGCATCGGTAGAATGAATATTGGGCTTGAGGTTAGATTTGGTTTCGTCCCGACGAATTTCTTGTTTCAATATCTGGTAAAAAGCACCGCTATTCTTCGATATTTTTCTCAAACTTTGTGTTTTTTATTCTTATTGATCAAATATTGAAATAAAAGGTATAAATCTATGCGAAACATTATTCCGCAAATTCGCAATATTTGACGAGGAGAAATTTTAATACGTAGTCAAATTATTTATAAATAAATACCAGCTAGGATATTTTATGAATGCCGAACTTTCCATCTAATATTTTATATCGAATAGAATCGTGTAGCGTGTTTGGCTCAAGAAGCGAAAAGAAGTGACCGTTGTATCGGAAAGAAGGAAGAAGTTCGGTGATTGCTGTTGGAATCTCGAAGGTTTACGAGTTCGAACGGGTCGCGGAACGACTGATTTGAACGAGTCAAAGCACAACGACCTTGCAGGTTTACCTTTTTACCAGCCATCCCCGAGTCAACGTCGACTGTGACCCTTTATGGGTATTCCTGCTATAAACACCCTCTCTGTCACCCCGTTAAATGCTTTTTTAGCCAAAGCGGCCGTTTTTAACAACCCTTGAGAGACCTCGGGTCCATCTACCGCTCGCTCCCTTTTCAGCCAGTCGGCCGCCGTGGAGAAAAAAGCCGCACTATTGCAGGAAACGCGGCACCTCGACTATTCTTTTCCGAGGTTTTTACGAGCAGCCTTGAAATTCCTTGCAATTTCGTAACTGCCTTCCTCACTTGCCGAGTTACGTATACTTTTTTAAGATCTTTTTGTGGCCACGTTTGAGAAAAAAGATAGCAGGGAGAAGAAGGTGGAAGGAGTTCGTAAAAAACCAAGGCCAGTCCTTGAGGCGACGACATTACCGTGTTTCGACAATTACGTTGGCCGTGAGAATTATTCTAGACAATTTTCGGGAAGTCAGGTAAAAAGCGTGATTTGAAGAAAGTAGCCACGGGGCTTGACGCTGATTCCCTCAAGTTCTCAAGTTTGCTCTGCGATACGAAGGTGTTCAGTCGGTCGGTAAAAGTACAGTATCAGCTTTTTAGCAGGTTCGTGCAGTCCATTCCGAATATTAACGGTATTTCGGTTGTAAGTTATATACGGTGGAGTCGGGCGACGGTCCTTTGAATCCTGATCGATAGTCTACTGTTTAGGTAAGATCGTTAAATCTTCTACAAAATATGTATCTAAATTGATCGTCAATCGTGTTACGATACAGATAGGTAGTTTCTCCTATATATACAGTTTATTGATTTATCTTACAGTAATCAGATTACCTTGGGATAATTAAACGGCGATCTATCATTCGTCGGTGGTAGCTACTGGGGCGCGAAGAATTTCTCGATGCATAATACGATTGCTTTTTCTCTGCCTACGTAGCGTTGCAAATTGCCATGAACCCTCCCCGTTGTTCATCGGATTAAGACATCTACGCGAGACTGACATGCATACGATGCAGATCATACAAGCTTGGGAACGTGACAGGAATTATTGGTAGCTAGAGTAACTCGTTGCATAAAAGTTTAAATAAGGCAATGATCGCTTAAGATTACTCCGGCTGCCCAGCGGGACGCAGATGGTTTCTTTTGAACGTCTCTTATGCAGGCTCCTGTTTCATTGCGCAATTTCTCTCTCGGTACCACGAACAAAGCATCGCTATCTCGGTTTCCTTCTGCAACCCGATATTCAGAGAAGAACCGCGTGCCTCCATTTATTGAAAACTGGTTGTTTCGCCCGTTACGTGGACTTTTATGTGCCGTGTACCACGTTCGTTTCGGAGACATACCTCCGCGGCTTTTGCGCCTCTTTTTCTTCCCGCCACTTGGCAACAACCGCTAATGCATTCGCGTCTGCAATATCCCGCTGATAAATAATTCACGCTAACACAACAGAATTGTAACATAGCATAATGCATGCAGCGTTGCATAAATAGTAATCATTTTCATCACGTTCGCCAACCAGCTGAATGTTCGACTAGTTACACCAGAACCACGGCATAACAACGCCTGTTACAAACCCTTGTTTGTAAAATCATTCATACCGAATGCACGTACGTGCAACTTTCATACAGTCAATCTAAATGTAACGGGGTAGCTACCGATTGGAACTCGTCACGACTTATGCACGTAATCTTCGAACGAGCCAAACTTGTATCTACACAAATTCACACCAATCTACATATACATATATATATATAGCATAGTATTTCTAGAAAGCTTTGGCAATCAGTATCCCGCGTGTATAAAGCGAAGCCATTACTTCATTGCGGCGTTTGCTCGAAATTGTATCCCCGTTGATTCGAAAAAGAGTTTCAACGATGGCTTACCAGCTACGCGCCGTACATCCTAGGCGGCGTACATTTATTCATGGAAAATAGGAAGCATTGCTCCTGCGCGAATGGGTAAATAGGTATCGATAGATGCATAAAGCCGGTAGCAGAGAGGCCGCGGCCATTCGCATTGTACCCGTCGGCAGGGTGGAGCTTTCCACGGATATACGGAGCGAGAAAGAGACAGGGGAAGGAGAGAGAGAGAAACCGGGAGAGAGAAACCGGGAGAGAGAATCGGGAGTGCGACGGGGTTGGGAGAGCGAGAGGAGAATAGCGCGCGGCGGTCCATAACATGCGGTAGTAACTAACCGGATTCCGGTGGGCTATGCGCGGCAGCACCATCGCCCCATACGGCGTAGAATATGGGGAATCTATGGGCTCATATCCACGACCCAAACTGTACACTAGCCAAATGGACGCGGCAATAACGGCCCGTTAACGCTAATTCGCGGAATTCTGATTGACGACGGCCGCAGGGAGCGGGTGTGCCCCTCAATTTCTGTCTCTCTGCACTCTCTCACCGCGCGCTCCATCCTCTCCTCTCCCTGAAACCCTGAACACATTCTCTCCTCACTTCCTACGTTCTATATGATCTCGGTCGCGATCACTAACGCCGCACGAATTTTTTGGGGATCCATCGTTAGACACTTTCGTCTCGTCCGATAAAATGTATCGTCTGTAAATCGGACGGTAAACTTGTTCGAGCTATGTTTTTTCGTTAGTTCGTTGTCTCGTTGCCGTCTTTTATCCTACTGTCGAAAGGGATAAAATACGATGTTTGTTTCTTCTTGATAGATAGCGTAGAATTTTTGCTATCGAACGATATCGACGTTGGCTATCTCGATCTTACACCTTCCACGCCAATGTCCCCTATTTCTCTTCCTCCTTTCATCGAGCACACGCACTTGCTCTGCGCCTGCTATGAGTACACCTCGAATCCCAAATGTGAAGCCAAACATCGCGGCTCAACCCTACAATCCTCGGAGTTCGAACGGTGTACACGCGCGCCAACATACACGCGCTCATGAACAGCTTTACCGTTCTTCCTCTTTAGTTCAATTGTTAATTTATTTTAGTTACAGTCTGCTAATTTGCATCCCGTATTCGTTACGTAGAATCATGCAATCAAATTGGAACATTAATTTTTATAAGATCTTATGGTCGTGCTTTCAATATAGCAGGCATTAAAATATTTCGATGCAACAACGTTAAACCGGCTGTAAATTCAGCGGGTGATTTTTCGATCGATTACACCACCGATTGACATCTCGGTTGGAATTACGCGCGACAGCTTTCTTCGCGTCGTGAAACGCTTTTTTTACGATTCGATGAGATCACCATTTTAATTGCATTCCTGAACGAAACCTATCGTAACAAACATTGCATGCGTTCGAACCTTCCAATTAAAGCCGACCGTTTGCTGCATTTCACCGTTTATTTATAGACACGCGGTTAGCACGCACGCTTTTGCCGCTGGATGCTCACCCTCATAAATGTGTCGACATTTCGCAAAATGCATAGTCGCCAGAATTTGCTAAGAGCGTAAAATTACGTTCCGCGCCTTCCTCGTAACTTCTGTCCATTTTGTACTGACAGTTCCGCCTAAAATTAATACAAAGAGACGGTTAAATCAACGTCAATTAAACCGAAATTTAGACATTACAACTTCCCGATCCGCGGAGACTGCGGAGTAAAGTATCACGTCTACGAACCAATTAATTGTATAAATAGCGCGAAAAAAGTTATTCGCTCTCGACCAGATTTATGGCGGACGATGAATTTTACGCGATGAAAAGTTCGCGCGATTTCTTCGACAAATAAGGAGCCGAGTTGAATGAGCGTTGGAATAAGAGAAACAAAAAGAAACGAAGGAAGGACCAGTTGGACCAGTTCGCCATTTTGAGCTGCCGAGGAACGCCACCATAAAGCGGTCTTTCGACCTACCGTGTGCACTTCCGTTATCATTTGTGCGCGTCCGTTTCATTTTTATATTTCAATTAATCGGGAATAGTCGAGAACGTTTATCTCGAAATATCGATACGAGCCAGCCCAATCGATGTATATCTCTGTGGACATCCTGATTTCGCTCGCAAGCCTGGCGCGGTTTCGGCTTTTCGTTGCCCTCCACCCGTATCGGGTTGTACATTCGAAAAATCTCGAAGAAACCCTATGAATTTGTCCACATGTGTCTCGTTAGCCAGTAGTTTTGGGTATTGCCGGTGGCTGCGGATTAGGACAACCATATGGGTAGCAGGTACGAGCCCCTAACCCTGGAATATTGCAGGATAAGAGACTGGACCCAATTAAAGCGCTAATAACAACCGTTGTCCGACCAACTTGTTCTCCCTTTCTCTTCCTCCGCAAACGTGAATTTACACGCGAATAGCTATCGCAGTTTCCGACACTCTGCGAAGCTTTAATGTTCGTTGACAATGATGCGAATTCTCTTGTTTGTTCCTCTGAATTTCTCCGAAGAGTTTTAACGTTTCGAAAATGGAAATTTCCTTCGTTCAATGTCTTTAAAAGTTAAAACAAAGATATATCGCATATATATGAAATTATTTATAACGCTACCTGTTTGAGCTAAAGAAATTAGATTAACAGGGAGAATATCGAATCGAGACAATTGGAAACCGTTTCTCAACATTGTTGCAAGATGTTCTTCTTTTGACATGATCCTTTATCAACAACCATTTATAACGCTACCTGTTTGAGCTAAAGAAATTAGATTAACAGGGAGAATATCGAATCGAGACAATTGGGAACCGTTTCTCAACATTGTTACAAGATGATGTTCTTCTGACATGGTTCTTTATCAACAATTATTTATGACGCTACCTGTTTGAGCTAAAGAAATTAGATTAACCGGGAGAATATTGAATCGAGACAATTGGAAACCGTTTCTCAACATTGTTACAAGATGTTCTTCTTTTGACATGGTCCTTTATCAACAATTATTTATAACGCTACCTGTTTGAGCTAAAGAAATTAGATTAACCGGGAGAATATTGAATCGAGACAATTGGGAACCGTTTCTCAACATTGTTACAAGATGATGTTCTTTTGACACGGTCCTTTATCAACAATTATTTATGACGCTACCTGTTTGAGCTAAAGAAATTCTTTAACAGGGCGAATTAAACATTAACAGGGCGAATATTGAATCGAGACAATTGGGAACCGTTTCTCAACATTGTTACAAGATGATGTTCTTCTGACATGGTCCTTTATCAACAATTTCACAGTACATTGGACATACAATATAATTTTAAGGAACATAAAATATTTTCTGGTTATATTTGTTCTAGCGTATCTAGATATTATTCGTGTCATTCATATTACCATTCCAAATATAATTTTATGTCACGGTACACGCTCTACACTGTAGCCGTCAAATACTCATTAAACCACCCCCTTTTTCAAAAACAACCCTACTGTGCTATATACATATTTCATATCGTTTATCATTTATCCAACTTCTTTTACGTCGGCTAGGTACTGCATGAACACACTGATTAAGCCGTATCTCAATCATCGACAATTAAAACGTAGAATCGATATACGGTACACGAGTCTCGCAAGACGAGGTTATCGACTGATTCATTTCCAGAGCCGTTCGCTCGGAATCGCCGCAATTACTTTGATGTGAGAACCGTGTCAAACGTGACGCTACTCTTGATCTGAACGGCCCTTTGATTCGTGAGAAAAGTGCCATTTCGAACACGCTATTCGCGTATAAATCGTTGGATAATCAGGTGTCTCCGGTCAGATCTCTTGCTCGCGCGTTTGATATTCCTCGAGACAGGTACGATCACTATAGGTGGTCGGATGTACGTTTGCACCGATATTAGGAAATAATAGTCTTCACCACCCTGCAAGTGAAATTAATTAATCTGACCGCGTAGATACATCTAGCGTGGCAACGACGTAATGGGTCTGGTCGCCCTTTGAATCCCTAAACGCGAGTAAAAACTATTTGAAATTCTAAAAAATTCTCCTTTCTCGACAACGTGTTCGTGGAGAAATCGTTCATTACCAATCGACGTAATTATCATAGCCGTTTGACGTTGGTCGTAGTACTTGTGTTTCAATACAATTTTATCTGTGTAAATGAATGCAACTGGTTAACTTGCAACTTTATTTCCACGTCTTTGCTAATCACAATCTGCAGAATCTTATTACCATATCGATTAATGTTCCTTAATTAGGGAATATCAACCAAGATTTCATTTCTGTCGTTACAATAATATTGAAATAGCATGTCCGCTACCGGACTAGCAATTACAAGCTTGTTAATTACGACTTAATATTTACGAATGGTGTAGTGCAACCGTGTACGTGAAACGATCCTTAGTAAGTCGAGCTACACACATACCAATGACTCGTTAACGTTTCTCTTACCATCGCCGATAAAGAACCGTCGCTTTACGCGTTTTACAAACTTTCGAGAGTCAGTACGATGCACGTGCAAATATCACTCGACAATCGTTTCAACTAGCTACGCAATCATTTCGCCTATACGCCATGACGTTCCTTTCTCTTCCTTTTTCTTTTCGTTCTTTTTCTCTCTTTCCTTTACTTTTCTATGCTTTTCGATCCCACGATTGCGCGTATATCCGAGCGAAACTTTTTCCCGCATTTGTAAATCTTCCACCTACGTGTCGCGTTAAACCATCGAACGCTGTAATCGTTACTCACCAACGTTAGCTTTGAAGCAAATTATTCGCGGATAGACACACGTAGAATTTACGCGTTTCGCGTGAAACTTTATCGGTACACGCCGGACCAGCTCGATGTTTCGAAACAAAAGGAAGACGGTATAAATAAGCGGTATATTTTCGTTATGGAATTATGATACACGTCGCGCGTATATCAATTAAGGATGATTAATCCCCGGCTGGATCGCATCTTCCTATCTCATCTTTAAAGTTCCTGAACATCTCACGATTCCTACCTCGAGAGATATTTCGTGTTTCAAGTTGCCTCGCGAGGTATCGTTTACCCAAACACATTCACGTTCGATAAATCAGTTTCTTGACGGGATTAAAGGCCATTGCGAGTTCATTCGACACTCGATTAAAGCGCCATTTTTTCCCTCGGCTCCGTTTGACGGCGTCTAACGTACGAGGTTGTTCGCTTCTCGGAAAGCTGTCTACAAAGCTTTTCTGTCGCTCTTTTGTCGCTTCGAATGGTCTCCAGAGAGCAGTTCTCCTAGCGTCACGTAAGAACGTCCTGAAATCAGATTGTAGACATATATACACGTTCCTTCTTCTCGAGAGACGTCTGTATACGTGGAAGCACGGTTGAGATTCCCAAGAAGATGAAAGGGAGAAAATCAGCGGTGCACGTGCGCAGGTAAAACCGTGGTTTTCGTAGCTTCGCTCGTGTCTGGCCTACGTTGGCCGAATGCATTAATCACTTCAGGGGCCGCGCGCGATGCATGAACGTGCATTGCGCTCGCCTTCGCCTGGCCGTCGTGGGCTCAGGTTCGAAGCCCTAGCCCCGATAGTCACGCACTGCACGAAAACACAACGCTGCGGGCCGTTTTGTATCAGCAGCCACTCGAAAATCCGCGAGCAGCCTCGCGCCGCCTTAGTTCGCCCGGATAAGGTGCATCCAGGGAATCGTTCGAGTATATTCGTCCGTATGATAAATATTCATGGGATCTGCCAACGATTCCAGGCTATTCCGTGAACATATAAATGGACGTTAAAATTTTTAACCTACCAAAAGCGTGCACGGCGAAAAGCAGAATAAAAAGAAGAGGGGGGGAAAAAAAAGAGAGAGAGAGAAAGAAGCAGCTATATACGTAGAGTTACGAGTTCGTGGCAACGACTCGCATGTAATCCGCGTGGCACGTCGTCAAAGTCTATCTCAAAGAGATTCCAAGCAGAGAGGCGTACAGTAAACTCGGTTATCATAGCTTCGCGTATTATCCGTGAAATCTAATTGCTGATACCTACGTGAAACAACGCCCGGTGTCTTAGGTTAATGTGACGCTGGACTCTGATATGGTACCAGCAACAAATGCAGCGGTCCCGGGATGAATAATTCAAGCCACCATGGCAGCGCACAGAGCCGTGCAAGAGCTGTTTCGCGCGACCAACAGAGAACCTCGAGCATTCCTGCACGCATTCGGCCGCTCGCGATTGTAAATCTTGACACTGTGCCCTTATGGTGGATGTTATGCGCCAATGAGCAGAGAGGATGAAATACGCGACCTTGCCTTATTGCATTGGCTTTGTCACTAGCCGTTTGTTCCTGCTCTCGCCAATTTTTACCCTTCGCGTCCCGAATCCGAACGATAATCTCAACAACGACACGATAATGTCATTAAGCTCGTTTAATGGTTAATTTTTTTTAATATTATCGACTGCTTACACGCTTAATTAATTAACATTTAACTGAAATAGAAGTATGTGTTTGGCAGCTATGTTAAATCGTTTCGTCCATTAGGAAGTAGATGTAAATGGTGTTTTTGTGATTCATCGATGGAAATGCAAATGGGAAAGGTGAAACGTTCACGTTAAATAGATACGATGAAAGTGAACGAGGTTTACGTTAGTCTGTTATGCCCGGAGTCGAAAAATAAATCATCGAAACTCCATCGTCACTCGATAAAGATCGTAATTCCTCGACGAGGAATCGATCTCTCGCGGGTGTAGGACTCGCTTATCGGTATCGCAACCCAAGGCATCGGCACGATCGAGATTTAATAATTCGATAAAATTCCAACGTATTGGTGGTTGCCGTAACTCGAACGCGCTAATATTTTATGGTAATTATTATAACTTTATTTTCTTTCGATCGTTTTGCCGAAGCCGGGCTCAATAAAATGCCGAAGATTTAATAGTTGTGAAACGCGTCCGTCCGTTTCTTCCACTGCGATTTAAATTGTAAATGAAACGGCGATCAATTTGCCAGGGTTTCCAGCCCCGGCAAAAAGACAACGGTGATAAGCGCAATGGGAACGTCTAACGATATCCAGCCGCGACAATCGTAGAATTACACTTCGAATTGGAAAATCGAAAAAAAACATCTCTATGTTTAGTGGCGCCGTGTGGCACGAGGGGAAGGCCATGTACGTACATCGGAAGATAGATACACCGGTGCAAGTACCAACAACCCCGAGGCGTTCTTCCCTGATAAATAATCGATTCGCGATGGTCGTCCTCGGGAATAAATCTAGCGGGGCAGGCTCATCCGTCTGGGACAGCGGCCACGAAAACGTATGGAGGCGTTTGGTATATAGCGAGGAGGTGGATGCTTGTCGCTGTTTACGGTGGTTCGTTATACACTGACGAGGTGTACGAGGTTATACGAGGTGGTAGATATGCAGCACAGTATCTAAGAGGGGCAGTAGCGATCGTAATTCTCGCCGGACGACTCGGTGTGTTCCTTTGCGCCGTTCTCGAACTCGAATAAGGTTTCTTGGTGTTGGTGGTCGTGTCCGCGTTGGTCGAAGGTAAGCCCGGATCATATTCTTAACGAGAGTGTTTTACGATCAGAAGACCCTTTATCTACGGCGGTGTTGTTGGCGTTATCCAAGACCAAACCGAAAGGGAGTCAGCGTGAAAAAGAGGGGGGGGGGAGAGGGAGAGAAAGGGGGGAAGAAAGAAGAGAGAGAAGCCGAAGCGCTTGGCCGAAGGTGGCCGTGATGTATCTCGCACTTAGCTTTGCCACGCCATGCCACACCAGGCCACACCAGGCCACACCGAGCCACACCACCCTATACCACCGCTATACACCACGCCGTGCCGCGCCACGCCATAGTTGGTCAGGTTTTTTATGCGTTGTCACGATATCACGCATGTACCTATGGCGTGTATGTCGATCGTCCCCCGTTGTCTGTCCGAGATCTCGCTCGTTTGTAATTGTCGCCGTTCGGTGTATGTTGCACGAGAACGACGCGATAGGAATGGCTGAAGTAGAGACTCTCGTCGTGTTTGACAATGACTGCTGAGAAATAGGTTGATCTGATACCAGAAATAAGAGTATGCCGTAACTCTTTGATGGGAAGGGACACTCGGACATTGTCAATGGTATTCCCGTTTCTTATCACGATTCCATTTCCCTCCAACGATATTTCTTCATTCGACGGAAGAATTCGAGCTATACATCGCCGGCATTCGATAGCCCTTACCGGTGTACCCTATTGACGAGGCGTTTTCTATTTCTCGAACAGGCGATTCGATTGAGTAGCCAACTCGACTTTAGTTTAATCTGATTGACTGGATCGTTTCATTCACCCTTCTCAAAGTTACGTTCCCTTTAACGTCACCGACGTTATTCACATTCACCGTCCGCTTATATAGATCGCCAGGTAAACTTAAAGTCGCCTTAACGCGAGTAACAACAGGTTGAGAATTTACAGGAACGTTATCCCATGATTTTAGCGCGTCGAGCAAACCGATCGGCTGAAATTCGCACGAAGATGAATTAGGTTATCGACCTAGCCGACTTCCGGGTCGATCCTCCCCGGGTACCTTAATCTCGGAGCCATCGATTTCCAGGCATCTCTACCTGGAAAAAAAAAGGAATCCAGCGAACCACCATACGTATTATGTACGTGGAAGCGCCGATGATTTCTGCCGTAGCCCGAGCTCGCGCGTCCAACGCATCATTTTATAAATATACAATCATGGCGATTGCGAATCGACCGAAATTAATACATCGTAGCAGGTTACACGTTCCCGTAACAAGTGCGAGGAGGCTGCATCAGTCGCGTTATCTTTATGCCCGACGAAAGCTTTCATCAACCCTTTCGGGTGTACGATACTCGGCCACTTATTCAAATGAGACGTTCGCTCGAAGCACGATACGATAAAGAGATAATTCAGTACACGTACGAGTGCATCGTTATTGCAATTATACGTAAATGAGACGATTACGTGTTCGGCCATACAAAAGACGATCGGGCGAGCATCGGGAACGGAACTCACCGCGTTTTCTTCGACGGTGTACGCGCGTCTCGTACGCTCAATGGAATGACCAAACGCGGCGACGTTTTCGCTCCGGTCGTTAACGTTTTTTTTCATAAATATTATCCACGAGCTTTCGCGAAACTGCAACTTGGCGACGCGTGGTTATTCGCCAGCAGAGAAACTCTCATGATTTTTAGACCGGATACGTTTTCTGCCGCGAGTGAACCGCGTGTCTAGAAGATTTGAATTTCTCCTCCTTTCACGGGGGTAGCTCGCAGGGAGATCATTCACCCTGTACACGTGCACGCGGATAAGATCCCATGAATACATACCTAACGTTGGCTAATTTGCATACGCGAGAGAAACCTATCGCTGTATGTACGTTCCGCTTACGTACAGGGTGTCTCGAGAGCATCCTTTCATTGTCACGATCGGGCCAACTAAAAATCGCACTCGTCTAATTCACTAGGTCCAATTCAGACTACGATACATTGGTTATCGAACACTTTGGACTAGTCATTACACGATTTTATAACAAAATTCTCTTCGCATATCCGTATGAATCGTTTTCTATAAATTGAAAAATTGTAATTTCTATAAAGTAAATATAGAAACAAGCGGTGCAATAATAGAGAAAATGTATTACAGTAATACAAAGTGTCCCTAAACATTTTGCCACCGAATTTCTTCTCAAACATTTCCTAACATTGTATCTCTCGACAATGATTGAGAATGTATTGAAAACAGTAATTATTTTTGCAAAAGAAAGAACTTTGAAACGCACTATAGGCGCGCTTACGTACCAATATATACATACCATATACATATAAGTATACGTAGTCCGAGAGTGGCGTACGTGCAAGCGGTGGACCGACAGGACATCGCTCATGGCGCTCCCTTCGTCCTAAAGCGCTATGTTACAGGGGGTTGGGGGCACTTACTTCGTTCTCGTACTCTTGTACCTTCGTTATCCACTCCCCATTTATCCTTCACGTGATCCCCGTGTACGTGTACGTACACCTTTCCTCCTCTTCTTCTTCTGTGTAATCGGAGAACTGCGAGCACCATTACCCGAGCGACCCGGTCGAAGGCAGTCAAAGAACTGCGAAACGTCGGTGCCCGGTTCCGCACCGGCTAGTTACGCTAGACACTTTCTGCCTTTATGAAAATTCTACGAGCCGAACCTGTTGAATATTCGCCCCAACTTTCATCCTTGTTTTTGCGTGCCCTAAACTTTTTAGTATCTTCATAACCCGCTCTTGACCGTAAGGAGGTTTTCGAGGTTGAAAAGTATTCGGTTATCCCTGGGTAGATCATATTCTCACGAAAGGTACGGAGAAAAAGTTTAACCATGCGTTTTTCGGCTCGTCCCTGTCCTAACCGCGTTCCTTTCCTGGCGCTAAAAATTGTTTAAGTTTAAGAACAATATGGGGGAGAATCTCTGGTAATACGTGATTCCCGGTTTGTGCCAAACCCTCTGTCACAAGTCTCTTGGTTTAATCAGATATAAGCAGAATTGAGATACAACGATTCGAAGATCGCGGTAGAATTAAAAGTACTTCCCCGCGAAACGTTGTTTTTCACTTGGCGTACTCGAGTATTCAAATGAGAGGCGGGTATGGTGTAATTACAGCGATTAGAAAAACGGAGCTGTAAATACAGGCTGGCAGAGAGTCGTCTTTTTTTTTCCTTTTTCGACGACCATGTGTTCCCAGTTGTCCGGCAATCCGTTGGTCAGCCTCGTGCGGAATGGCCGTTGCAAGAAGCCGACTTGGGCGTAGTATACTTTTACAGCAGGACCGGAACAACAGTAGCGAAAACCGCGCTCCCAGTTATTTTCTAATGCCGAGTACCGCTGGTTGGTTTACGAGGCTATAAACTGACGTCACAATACCAGGAGCTGGCTTGTACGATGGGTCGGATGTGCTACTAACGCAAACGCCACCACTTCGGATAATGGATTCATATGGTCCATAAAATTAAAGGATGCGACAAATTTATCGTCGTATTTCACCCAAACTTTCGGTTTCGGGACACGAGACACGTGCCTACGTGAAATTCCATTTCGTTTGTACCTTTTGCTTGCCGATCGATCGATCGATCGATTTACCTTTACAAACATACAGCCTGTATTTTGCAACGGTATCGTTTTTTCTTTTTTTTATCGTAGCCAGGCGCCACGTGGAAACGAACAGAAAGCGCGGTAAATTTGAAACGCAGCGGTACGATGCCAAAGACATCCGGTACATCGTAGTCAGGTGCAACGCATAAAGTATCGCCAGTCGCAATTTTGCCTACAATTCAGATATAGCGTTATTCCTGCTAGCGCTTTGATTTACGAAGATAATAAGACGTCGGCTGTAAGATTAGAACAGAGTCGCTGCGTGCCTTATTAAGACTTAAATTGGAGCAAGTGAATAAGGAAGAAGGGAACAGGGCTGAGAGAAAGAGAGAACGCCGACCAGGGATGGTGGTGCATCCTGGCATTATGGCCGCCGCTCCTTGAGTTTGGAGGGTCCGGGATGAACGGCTGGCAAAGATAAGGAAAGCTGGAGGGGGTTGCTCATGGTTGGGGGATTTGGGGGTCGAGGACATCCATCTTCCCCCCCTCTACACGTCCCTCCCTATCCTCCACGCTCTGCCCCGTTGCATCCTACAGGGTTCACCGTACCGACATACATCTCCTGTCGAGAGGGGAAACCTCTGTTCGTCCTGTCCTTTGCTTAAGTTAACTTTACACTCCTTCTTTCTTCGTCCGTTCCTCTGTTCCTCCGGGCTTCCTTCTCCGTTGCCGCAGCACCGTGGTGCGTGCGTTTTCTTTCTTCGCGATGGCGAGAGAGCGATTCGAACGAGAGAAAGAGAAGACGACGGAGCGGAGCCGAGCCGACGAGCGGACGAACCGAGAGCCAGAGTCGAGCCACGAAACGAGCATCGCCGAAGAAAACACAAACTTAATCCTACGCGTGATTCATCTGGGCCGCCATAGATCTGGATTATCTGCCGTCATCTGCATATTTACGAGTATCTGCTTTGTCCTGATTGTGCGAGCCCCACGCGTTCTCCTACTCCAGCGTAGGAAGTAACACCGAGCACAAGATAAACCTATCTGCCGTGACTTGACTCTCTTTGTGTGCTGCGCTTTTCCTTCGTTTCGAAATTCAACACCTTTGTAAACGCTGGATCGGTGGATTCACCAACGTTTCGTTTCCCCAAGAAATATTTCCCACCCATCCTCAGATAGTTGTCCCTTTTCATTTCATCAGACATGAAATTCTACATATAATAAATAGCGTAGGCTTAGAAACAAGAACGAGCCGCAATATTCCTCTCCGTGGTGAATCTTCGAGATGTCTTGCAACTATCGAGAAATCCAAATTCTATACGAATTTGTTACGTTCTCTCTTTCGCCATAATTCTAAGCGTAATCGTGCACTTCGCTGCGATTTCCATCATTGCGTTTGAATAACGCATCGTTAAATGCGCAGCAAACATCCGTGGCTTTAACGGGGCATAAATAATTGTCGCACAAAGTGAACGCGCGGATTTAACTCATACTTCAGCGTGTCGACAATAAGCTGATAACGGGCCGGTACACGCTCGCGATGCTTCGGTGTACGCGTATATTCCTGGCTCTCGTTTCGTTGCGGATTGTCCCGCCGTTCAACAAACAATATGCAGCCTTAATCGACGCCGAACCATCGAATTTTAATTAATTCACCGTGCGTTTTTCTAACCGATCGAAATGCACGCGCGAAAACGCTCTTTCACGCGTATACGGCTATAATTCAATCGGGGCTTTTTACCGAACTCGCTAAACGCACCGTGACACGATTATATAGAGGCAGCAATGGGGCTTCTTGGAATTTACATATAGTGGATCGGTGCGCGTTTCACAGCCAAGTACGTAAAGGTTATATTGTAACCTTTTTTTCGTCGCTCGCGGCTCTAAGTGGCGGCCAGTTTTTTGGAAAATTATTCCCCACGCGGCTATTCGCAACGATGTATCATTTACCCGTTAAAAAACCTGATGAAATAACATGCATCACAGCCGGTGATTTATAAAAGAATCGTTCAGCGTACGTGCATTAAGGGAGCGCAAGAAACTGGTCGAACACTGTTCAAAATTACACGAAAAATCAGCGCTCCATGGTGTGCGGTAACTTAATAACACGTCCGGCACCTCTTTACAATATCTACAGTCTGCGACCGAGAGATCTGATCGAGAAAACGGAGCAATAATTCCCCTTATCGTCCTCGCTCTCGTCCGTTCTCTCTTTTTCCATTTTCTATCTGTTTCACGAAAAGCAAACGTTTCTACGTGTCGATAGATAAACGACGAGATCGAGGAATCAAGCCGTTTCCATCCCCTCTGTTCATCCTCGCTACCTCCATCTCATCTTCATCCCTTTTACCGCACCACTATACCGTGATGATGGTCTTTGATTAATTCGCGATCCGTCTCGCCGAGTTATTCGCCGATCGACGATCGGCGATCTGCAAATTACCTACTCATCCAGTAATAGCGACGACGTGCCTCCATGCCAACCGTCCATCTTACCTTCCACTCTATCTTTTACCTGCCTGCCTCTTGGCTACTCTTTCCGTCGCCACACGGCGCTCCGGTTTTCTGCCTTTTTTCTGCCACGATCTTCATTTTCTTAATCTCCGGTTGCACCTGAAAAACCGATCAGCTATCCCTCGATCTTAGAGCGTTTTTCAAGCATTCGGTTAACGTTTAATAACAGTCGGTCGGTCTTGAATTTTCGTTACCGGTGTTTACACCGTCCGTAGTTTACCAGCCGCGTTTTTCCGTCGCGTGATCGCGTTTCGTTTACACGCGAAAACGTCTTTTAATTTAACAAATAGCAAAAATACTGGCTCGAACGAGCGCCGTGTCTCCCGCCCCTCTCCAATCGATCGTTTAAACCGCTGGCTTTGTAATTTCCCGGAGTGAAGGAAGCAGCGATGCTTTAAAATTAAAAAACTCGGTTAATGCGAACGGCGTGTCTATGCTAAAGATAGCGATTTCCCCTTTGAAGTCGAAGCTGTTTGCTCGCACATGCGCTGCGTGCTAACGTGCGAACACCGTGCGGTTCATCGCGTGCTAAAATAAAATAAGAAAAAAAGAAGAAACGCTGGAAAAGCAGAAACCCGTTATCGACATTTTGAAATTCACAAACGTTCTCGTTCGATCGTTGCAGAAGCAGCAGCAGCACGAAAGAAATTCTCCTCGGGATTCTCTGTGAAAATTCTTACGTAAACCGTCTCACAACTTACAGATACAACAATGCTTGACCCGCTCACGATAAAGAAAAGGGCTTCGATGCTCGTTCGGTCAAGTTTTTCTTCGGAGCCCGGAGATCTATTCTTTATGGAGATTACGTGATAGAGATACGATCGAAGCGTATCTTGTGCGCGATGCTCCGATGTTCCCGGCAAGTGATGTTGATTTAGGTCGGCTGGAGTTACGATTTCTTTCTCCATGCTAGCCGAATGTACCACGACGTTCGTATGGTACCGAATGTAGCGTAGTTATGCGATATTTTACGATACCAGCTCTAGTGAAATACCGCGCAGAATCTCCGGCATTAAATCTTCGTTCGTTAAACGCTCCAGACTGGATCTTCCACGTTTCATCTTTGGTGGATTAAGAATAATCGTCACGTTTAAACGAATTTACACGGGACAGAAATTTGTGCTTCTCGAGAAAATTGTAATTACCTTCGTACGACGTTTCTTAGACACGACGGACAATGTTTCTCGGTTTGAAATTGAAGTGCTTTTCGGGATAAATAAAGAAAAGCGGAGAGAACGCGCGAAATTAAAGCAAAGTAAAAAGAACTTCATCCGAGAGAATAATACACGCATTATAGTAGCTCATTCATCAAATCGTGTTGTTATTTTCCAGTTGGTTTTCTACCTGCAATGGATGCAGTTTAGTCAACATTCGGAAGCCATACCATTTTATCACGGCCATTCAAACCCCATTGGCCGTGCAGTAGAGATACCGCACATATCTATATACATGTCTAGCCTCCACTCTATATGCATACAGGGTGAACCCAGCGGAACGCTCGACTCCGTTCAAATGAAGAAATAAAAAATTCAATTTAACGAATCATCGCCGTTTTTAAGGACCGGCAATCTGGTTCAATAGTCGTAAAGATGAATCCAAGATAACTGGCGCTGCAAATATTGACCTCTTAGTCCCGATATTCTTATCTCTTCGCTAGCTTCTTTAATCCCTTCGAATAGAAAGAGAAACGCTTGTTCGACGTTGCGAACTGTAAGGTCTGTAGAAACGACTCTCGTTAGAAGATTCTGTTAACAAGTTGTACTCGTTAGAACGCGAGTACATTGCGATCCTCTACGCGTTTGACGTTTCGTTCGTCCCTTTGAATCATGGAAAAACGACGAGAAATTGGGAAATACCTTCGACAGCGAACGTGTCAAGCCTGACAGCGCAATGTTCTAAGAAAGCGACGATTCACCCCTGGAATTTAGCATCGTTGAAACGAAAATGCATATAATTAACGGCTGCAAATCAGTACACTAGCGAAAAGTATATAGCGAATGGTTTTCAGATAAACATTATGCCAGCGAAGAAGCTTCCGGTGGATTTCGATCGCATAAAGATAAGAAACACCTGTTTCGATATCGATAACAAAATTATATACATACCACCTTATTATAACACCATATCGGTGATATTATCTTCTTTATGCGCCTTTGTACGGTGAAAGCTTGATTCCACAGTGGTTATTGGAAATCGATTATGCGCGCCGATAAATTATTATCAACTACATCATACCAAAGGCAATAAATTTAGCGTACCTTGTCTTTAGCGATTTTTTCTCCATCGTGCAAGTAGCTGCGCTTTCGTTTCATTATTTTCGTATTCAAGCGGCGTTCATTTTTCGCCGCGGTTGCCGTGTACCACCGGTCATTTAATGACCTTACCATTTTTTTCCTTCTCTCCTCTCGCTTTTTTTTCTGCTCATTTCGCACTACGTATATTTTTCATCTTACTTTACCGACCAGTTTTCTATGCAATAAAGAACACTTCGGTGTGAGACATTCTTTAATTTTCTCACGTTAGACGTTCATGACCCGAAAACATGCCAACGTTATGCCACCATTAATACGTAAGCCGGCTCCGACAAATTGCGGCCAATTTACCTACCGAGCTGATAGTCAACCATCGCTTAACTAAAAACTAAATCAAAGTCACCGCTATCGAAATGGGAATTTTCACAATTCGCCGGATGATATTCGCCTTTATGAAAGGATTCTGCTGATCGGCAGATGACATTCCTTTCGATCGCTCGCCATAGAAACCGTCATAACGATTGAGCGTAACATTTGGAAGTAGCACTCGCCGTGATCAAAATCCGTATCTCATCGAACCTCACAAAAAAGCAAGCAAAACAGAAAATATCGAACCGAGTCTTTTTTCTATTCCAAAGCAGATCCATTGCACAGATTGAACTGCTGCGTCTGCATCCGTCGGATACGTTCTGTTCACTTAAGCGTATGGATATCATCGATTTAACCTAGTGGTTAACGGGAAAAATTTCTACAGGGTGTTAATAAAATAGTAACGGCTGCGTTATCAATGCGAAAAGGTTAACAATTTATTTTTTTCTCTTTTTTTTTTTGGAATTTAACATAGCAGAAAATATCGTTTAATCGAGTTACTCGCGGTACAAAGATCTTTCGAATCTGTTTGTATCGTTCCTACAATTGATCGCCTAAAGAAGAATATCGATCACAACGTAGAATTTTGGGTGATACGTATCTCCGATCATAGTCACGTTGTAGCCGTTTCGTGTACATTAGATACTGACTCCAGGTAATGAGTACACCTGCATGCATATCTTCGTCCGGAAAGCAGCGCAGCCATTCAATAGCAAAGCTATTAATCCGTGGGATATCAAGATCTAACATTGGGCAGGACTTCTGAAACGTTCAATGTTTCTCATCGCGAACGAACGAACGAAAGAGCATTCGACCGCCGGACGTATCGTAACCGACGCTAAAGAAATGGGTGGAACTATCGCGAGATGGACGATTCATTTGATTTATTTCTACATTTTATTCTGTTTTCTTGCAATCAAATTTTAATTTAGTTTTCATCTCGCAACCTTAGCGATAATATACGCCTAAATTCATTTTTTTGGCTTCATTATTTCATTTACGATCATAATATTCGTGTAATTCATTATTCAAATGTCTTTTAGCGAAAATATTGTATTCCTAAATTATTAAGGCGTTTTGGCAATAACGAAAGACCCAATATTTCTTCCTATCTTTCTGCCAATTTTTATTACAAAAAAACGAAGAGGCAAATAACTTCCGTAGAGGCGAGTGTAAATTATCGTTATGAAGATATCACGGGTCGAAATTCTTCAACAATTTGATTACGTCTGTATCTGTCAGAATCTCTTTCGTTGAGTCGTTACATAACCACCAGAATAATATTAGTAATATGGAAGTGGCTGATGGAGAAGCTTTAGCACCAGCCATGATGGTAATGGGGGCTTGGTTGGAGGAGGGTTGACCATTCAAGGCCGACTTGTTGGTCGCTTACGGGGCCCAAAGTGGGACCTTCTCATGGAGGGGGTTACACATCGTCCCTTTCCCTCGTCTTTTCTTCTGCATCAAACGATTCGAACCTACGTGGATAGCCAGAACTTCTTGGACGAAATTTTGATCAGAAACCAATTCAACCCATGGGAACGATCGTCCCTAACACCGTTTTTTTTTTTTTTTTTTCATTTTCACGTTAGAAATCGACAAAGTATCGCTTTCGTCATGTTCGCAGAGAAAAAAGGCTTGAAATATTTTAGGAAACAATAAATAAGTAAATAGATAAATAGATATGTATGCTGTACACTAACGGCTGACACTGATTAATATAACTGGTTAAAATCACTTCTAGAAATCATTGAATAAAAATGTCATCAGGCAGGATGATAACTTTTGGACTTTGATTGCGATATAGTTTGCCTACTTTCTATTTGAGGTATTTCAGACAGCTGTCGCTTCTGAGACAAACGCACGTCGTCAAAGTTGAGTTTTCGCGTAGAAATTCGAAGATGGGGCTTAACACGCGGGAAATTAGTAATTTCGCGTTGTCTTCGAATCAAGGAAATCCCTGCCCACAACGTAAGAAATGCAATTTTGGCGTAGAGTCCTCAGTTGGCGCAGATGTTCCGCAGAATCTCGTTGCACGATCGTCCCAGGAGTACAACGACTGCGGTTTACGAAATAGTGCAGGATCATAAGGAGAATTAGGCGTCTGAAGTTGCAAGGCACGTAGCTTCGTAACGACGTCTCGAAAGGTTCGTGATTTTACCGAACTGCCGAAACGGTCTCTAAAAGTATTGTTCCAGCAAGCAAAGAAGAAAAAGGAAGGGAAAGAAACGGGAAGAGGAAAAGGAGGAAAGAGGAACGGGCCTTCCTTCCGCGTTAATATCAACCGTAGGAAAATGCCGATTCGTCTTTCGATCTTTTCTCTTTAATATCACAATTTCTCACGCGTTTCCGCCAACGAATGGGATACCCAAGGCCGGAATAAAAAATAGAGCTGTTAAAACTTGGAAATTCCGCGATCAAACTTGCTAATCTAACTTTATAATTAAACATAGGAGCGTATAGCGCGCCAAGAAGATAACGAAACTGTGGAATGTTAGCCGAGCCCGATCTCTCGCGTCTTACCGTTTTCCGACTTTAATTAATTTTGCGCGGCACACGGTCGCCATAACACGGGGACGCTCCGGCAAATTAACTGTCACGTAAATAACGCCGGACGCTCGTATGATGCAGCTCCGGAACGACCCGTGATATACATTCGATAAATAACGAAACACCGGAGCAGCTGATGAATTCGAATAAAAAAAATGGAGGTAGCATGGCTACGGAGACCGCTATATCCTTCCGGTATCTGGTGGCGAATCGTTAATTCAATACCGGCATCCTATCTCCCTTTTTGGTGAACTTATCGGGAAGGGATAGAAACGCCTTATCCACGGTGGCCACTCGTCGTCGTCGTCGTCGTCGTCGTCGTCGTCGTTGGGAAAAGCAAGCAAAGGAGAGGAAAGCCATTTCTCCGACCGGAAGCCGGACGCCCTCCGGGTCTCCATTTCTATCGACGAGCGACGACGTGCCACGTCAGCTACGATCGTCCACCCTTCTCTGGTTTTTCGTCAGCCCGGACGACTGTTCTGATATTTATTTTTATTGCCGTTCCTGTCAACGCTACCTCGACATATACAGGGGTGCCCTAGGTCGACGAAAGACTTGGACGATTGCCAGATGAATCGTACGAATAGATCCAACCGGTCAATATTTTATGCCGTTTCGTTGTTCGCGCCTGCGAATTCGTTCTGACGCGAGCCTCCGAATTTAAAGTGGCCGAATGCGTTTTAGGAAACGACGATCCGTGTCTTTATCCTTGCTGCGGATGCTTTATCGACGGCGTCTAATGGTTTTCCAACGGTGTTATACCGCGAAGAAACCACGCGGTGTAACGAGAGAATCGAAGAACGTTTCCGATATTGCCGATATTTCTCTATGCTTTCGACGGCGAACGTTTGACCATGTTATTTCTGTGTAGGGAACAAGCCGATATCAGCAGGCATAATCGTATTTAAAATAGGAGTATGCGAGTGGCGGCTCTTCCCGACGCTCCGGCTGCCCGTTCTTAAGCCGACGGTCGCACCGTTTACCGCGAAATTATAGTCCCAAGGTTGCATGGCCGTCACGAGTTGATCCGATGCGTTGATTAAAATCATGAACCCGCTACGTCGCCGTGAGGGGATAAGAAATTGCTCTAGACGTATTGCTGTGGGCACCATGAGAATTCACGTAGGCGCGTCGCTTTCGATTTCGAATTCCCTTGGATCGTTCCCAAAGCGAAGAGATGATGAATTCACGCTCTTTTCTCTTTCTTTTTCTTTTTTTTTTTTTTTTCATTTTTTTTCCCGAGTATGGAGACTCGAACGGTTCCTCCGATGCCCGACCTTGGGATGTGCCGGTTCACCTCGAGAATATTCGACGGCTGCGCGTTTTTTCCCAAGACCGTACGACAAAACGCAAACGTTTAATGAATCGATAAGAGCGCGTCTGAAAACCTCGGTGAGATATCGACTGGCGCGAGCGCGCGCGTTACGGCGCATACGAAATACGAAGGTGGCATGGGCCGCGAGTACAGGAAATCTAGCGTGTGGATATTTTTCAAAATTTTTTCCCAGGCTCGTGGATCGCGGTGGAAAAGGCGGGCAAAGGCTGTGGAGTATAGAGTGGGTGGGTGGTGTAGGAAGGTGGTATTTGCGCGGGCCAAATAACCCAAATAAAGAACAAACAGCGAGGGTGCTGTGGAAAGGGAGGCTACACAGGGTGGCGCAGGGCGACGGAGAAAGAAAAATAGAAAGGGACGAGAAAGCTGGAACGAGAGAGCGAGACCGTGTCGAAAGAGAAAGAAGCAGAAGAGGAACGGGGGTATGAGAGAAGGGAGGAAATGGCGCGCGTTACGGAGAAATGGCGCGGAAACTGGGGATAGTGACGGGCAATGGGCGCCTGCCGACTCCTCTAACCGAACGAAAACTCGTAGCCGAGGAGACCGTGGGAGGACAACCACTCCCTGGCTTTGCCGTAGCTCTACCAACGTACCATGGAACGAGGACAAAAGAGAAAACGAACTAGAATACCTTACAAACGAGAATCGCGGAAGGGATAGATAGCCGGACGACGTGTATAGTGAGAGCCGAGGAGAGCAAAATGAAGGAGAAAGATCATCGCCTTCGTTCTTTTCCTGTCTCCCAGACCTCCCTTCATCCTTCCACCTCATCCCACGGTCCCCTTTTTCTGCCGTGAATTGCGCGTAAAGATTGCTCGTACGATTGAACGAACTGACTCGGACCAGGTTGCGCATGGCCCTCGGAATCCCTGCACCAAAGGCCACTAAAGACCTCCTGCTCTTAATGGACTGCAAATAACGATCTGGAGTATTTCTGAACCGCGAACTGACCTTGAGACTAATACAGTCTAGTCTCGTTAACCAACGAGGCTCCATAGTTTCCTACACTCGCTATATTGGCGAAAGATTAACGGCTGCTTCCAACAGGAGGCTACCTATGAAATTATCTTTTCAACGGAAACTGATGTCGAAAATAAATTAACCACATATGTATAGAGAGAGAGAGAGAGAGGGAGGGGAAGTGTTGAGATTATCAGATGTATGAACAGAGGAACGCGCGGATACAAGTGGATAGTGCAAGTACAAGTAGGATTCGCACCCTATGACTCACAAAGCCCCGAAGCCATCGTCGCCTGTCTACTGTCTGTGCCCTGTCTTCTTCCCGGTCCATTGTCTATACGCTGTCGATGGCTTCGGTGTCTGAGAAAACTAGAAACGCCAGATGTAGAGTTTTCTTGGAAGCGGTGACCACCTCAACAGCAAGGAAGCTAATTATACGTTTTTCTATTTTTCCTCTGTATCGTTCTGTGTTGGCGATTAATCACCGGCAGCATCTGATTGTATAGTTAATCGCGTGCAATCTCTGTTTGGTACATCGAGTTAGGTTGAGCAACGTTTGCCAGATAAAAAATTCATACGACAGACAGACGATATCCACTGTGTGGATAATTTTAGAGGCACGGAATGCCCGAGACCGTCGTCTGAAGGATCCCTCGATGGCTGGTAAGCGTGCCGGCATCTAGCGGCTCAGCCGAAAACCTTTCCACCGGTTAATTCGATTCGACAGTATCAGGCCGAAACGAACGCGGCCGAAAAAAGAAAATGGAAATCGAATCGAAATTATTTTCAAGCTTGGCAATTACGCCTACTAGCGATTGATTTACGAGATCGTGGCGCTCGCTTTTATAGCAGGCAACACGCATCGAAAGTCATTTTCATTGCGTGACGCGTTTCGAATTAACGATTCCACGCGCGCAATTTATAAAATATAAATCGATCAATATTCCGCGGAACGAGTTTTGTTAATGTCGTACGCGCAACCGTCGTCCATTTATATACGGTGTTTGAAAAATAGCGGCTGCGTCCGTAGTAGTTGATAGCACTGGCGAAAAGAAAGGAAACTTGTCCGGCTACGTTGAACCATAAATCAACCTTGTCGGAATATAACGCGCGACGTTTCGATTAGCCACGCAGCCGCAACACGCTTGTCTTTTGTCATTGATCATTAGCAACTATATGGTTACGACGTTGCCATACCATTGTACGATAACGAAACTTATTTATCAACAACTTTGCGATGACAAAAATGCACGGATGAAAGGTATCTGTTTAACGTAATCAGCGATACAAAGTGAAAAATCGTGAAATTAATCATTCGAAGGCAAAGAGAAAATCGTATACCCGTTACTTATGAATTAACGCGACGGCAAAGACCATCGAATCTCGTACGTGGAGTTCCCCAAGTTTGGAACTACATTTTTAAAACACCTCGTATATGTAGATCGAACTATTCGCGATATTTCGCAGCTTGTTCGCCGGCAATATCGCTTTTTTCTTTCTATCGATTGCGAGGCGCGTCGCAGAAGAAAAAGGCGAACGCAATTAACGGTGTAGAACAGTGAGGAGCGCGTTTTTTTGATGCCCGTCACGTAGCTTATTAGCAAGATATTTATGATCTGAATTTTTATTGCCGTTAAGGGCGATGACTCAAAATTATTATTATATCGAGAATGGCGGATACGTTTTGCGTGTGTACCGGGGGGCTACGTGGCGATTCTACGCGAACGAAGGCGAGGGGCGCTCGTAACGAGGCGCCACAAATGGCGATAGATTGAATTAAGATTGCGCGACAGCCTCTTGCAAGATGAGCCAATTATGAATTAATTACGCTCCACGGTAGCTCTATGGTTTTTAATATCCGATTATGTCTTAACAGCGCATCGACGAAACTTTTCACGCAGCCACTCTGTTTACGGTCTACGACTTCGTTATACAACAAATTAACTTAATAGGATTTTTACTTTTTCTTTTTGCCAACACCAATTTTCACCTCTGCCGTAATTATCGTAAAACTCCGTAATTAAATAAGAAACGAGACTCTGGTCTTCTTTTATATTGAAATTAACCGTGCAACGGCTGGAAAGTGAATGTTCCTGTCAACTAAACGACAGGACGCATATTACGTACACTATATATATGTATGTTCCGCCACGAATACACACGTTTACACGATGTCACTATCTTTTCATTTCTTTCTTTCTCTCTTGCTTTTTTTCTTTTAGTCGCACGTTGACTAAATTTGTTCGGAACACCAGACCTCGCGGTACTTTACTGTACACCATTTCTGCATTACGATCTTGTTCCCTTTCTCCTTCTCGTTCCTGACATTATTATCCGTGTACATGTTCCACCCACAAACGTGCTGATGTATACACGCGTGATGCTCCCTGAGAGGTTCCCTCGGACTCTGCAAACTACCCCGAGGAAGTAACGTATAATTTCCAAAGTTCTAATTACTCGCTACAGCGCTTCCTGAAATTTTTTCTACGACTAATAATTACAATAATATCTCGTAACCAGCTGTAAAATACTTTCAGAGTATTAACAAATTCTTTAGCTTTCTCCTCAACCTTGAATGGTTAACTCGGCCTTACGCAGATATCTAAGCTACGCTTGAATATGATTATTTTAACAAACTACGTTAATGTTTTATCGCTGAAGTAAATTCAGTTATCGCAAGGGAACGAAGGGCGTATTCCAATCGGTTCTTCGCTTTATCGCTATAAAATAAATATTTTAATTTATCGTTGGAACGTTCCAGTTACTAAACGCTCTTCTCGTATTCTAAAGCGTCACACAAAAGCTCGGCAAATGGAAAGAAGATCTCCGACGATCCAACACCGAAATAGTTTCTCTGTCGGGGCAATCTTCGGAGTATCTTTACGCGCGATCCGTAATTACTTCTCGGAAGAAACGAACGTATTACCGAATTTAGAGTGACTACTTACACTCGCGTCGAGCAAGAAGTTGCTACAGCCGGAGAATGTAATGTTACACCTACGTTTGCGTAGAACCTTGTAACACCCACGTAACAGTACGTTATTCCAGAAGCATGCTCCCATTATACCTGGCTATGGGGTCTATGCGTGCGAGGTCTTGTTGCGGTTGATCTAAAACGACCATTTTGCATGGGCTATCTTATCTTATTGCAAGACAGCGGAGTAATTATAAGGCAGCCACTATAATTGGCAGGTATTCTCCGGCGCGCGTTCTTGCAATTGCACACGGCCACGCGTTTGTGCGCGATTTTAGTCGCACGTTGAAAGGAGCCAACGTCGGGCTACATCGCGAAACAGTCGCGTCAGGATGGTAAAACATGCATGGGAATACGATGAACTGGGAAACGTTTTAGGCTTCTCTTAAACGTTTCCTCGCTTTATCGCGCGCAACGGCAATTCCAGTGCCTGTACATCGAGAATCGTTAATCGGATGGAACAATTCGAGTTGAGAGACTCTACATCTCCGAACAGAGTAGCGTTTAGCTCGAGATGCGAGCGATGAAGCATAGAATTGTTCTTGAGGAAAAAAAAAAAAAAAAAAAATACAGGGCAGGTCCAGAGGTTACGGTAGAATTGTAAATCATTCGTCCGTTCCTCCGCGGCTAAGAACTCTTTCAAGGCTAAAAAAAAAAAAAAAAAAAAAAAAAGGAATACTTGTCCGAGATCGACAGGCAAACTTAGATTTAAAGGGTCACCGAGTCATTGTTCGTAAAAAGCAAGGTTAAAAAAGCCGAACAAAAAGACTGGCCGCGTAACGGCAATTTCAAGCTGCATTGTTATTACCGGACTCTAACCCTCCGAGTCGATGCCAAGGCCTGCAATCCCACGTTTTTTTTACAGCAATTTAGCCGGCCTAGTATTGACTCCTACAAGGGACGTTTTTACGATAGCCGCTTGTTGACCGTGGTTTCGTCCAAGGTCGGAAAAGAAGGTATCAATGAACAAGGTCGATAGACTGGAGCTTCGTTTCATCGAATATACGGATAACTGCTACGAGTTTCAATTTAACTTGATACAACTTTCTATACTCCTGTAGACGAGAAGAAAAGGAGCATGCTCCTCGCAGGATCGTAATTCACGCTGCTTGATATTTATATGCGAGTCGGAGTGGGCTCGACGCGGATCTAAATATCCACGAAACTTGAACGCTCGATACACCCGTTATATGTACCAACACATCGATGAACTTGTATAGAAGGACGGTCATGGTAGGATGCCACGAGATGTATAGGCAATCTTGCAAATGAGAATCGTGAGTAACGGCGGACATTAGCGCCCCCTATACCACCTCTACTCGGCCGAGCAAGAACATACGTACACATAGGTAAAAAGAGTATACGCGTTTTAGGTGTACGTATAAAGAGAAGTTCTCCCGATAACGGGCCGCCATTGATATTTTTTATACCGTCGCCTCGATGGAGAGAGTGGTTTGCATAAGATGGGACGTTCTACATCTTACAAGCTCGCCATACCAAGACTAATATGTCTGCTCTTGTTATCGTGACCGAGCTCTTGTATTGTGCTGTTTCAGTACAAAAGGACATGGGTGGACGACGCGCGAGAACCAGTCGTGTCGGTCCGCGCGAAATTTATTTTCTTATGATACGAACAATCGATACTTTTTCCCTTCTCTCTTTCGTCTCATCGTGAAAACTATTTTTACTCTTGTCGTGAAAATCTTCTTTCATTTTCACGTTGACCCTGTCACGCCCTTTCGCTTATCTTCGATTGAATCGTGTTCCTCTATCGTTAGGGAATTTCTTAGATAATAAGATAGAGAAGGATCGTTATTAATAAGTGTACTTTCTTGTTTCAATTACGTGCTAATGATTTTTGTACAACGTAGAAGTCCTCTCCCTACGTGAAACTAAAACAAGATTGACGCATACAGAACACAGCTTGCAACAGCGTAACGAGAGTCAGCTATTAATAGTCTGTATCTGTTTAATTATTTCTCGATTCAGATATTTTATTTCTACATGTTATTTTTCGAGTTGTCAACGTCGAATTATCGTACAAATTAGGAAACAGACACATGTGTTATGTATTTTCTTAATTATTCGTCGCTTCTGGCGAAAGTTACGTAAATAGAAACTAGCCAATCTGGTAGAATAATTTATTACGATTAATTTCCCGGCTTCGATAATAACGGATTTAAGATCGAGAGTAGATACTTGGAAATAATGGCAGGGATCGCTTAAAATCTACCAGAGGGTTCGAGGGTCGCGAAAATTAGATACGAAGTTTGAGGAGTTTCTTATCAGATACAAAGTTGTGGTAACAGCGGAAAAGTTAAAAAATACATACGAGCAATGGTTGGCCTCGTCTTTATTACGCTTAAAGGCTGTTTTATAGATCGCCTCCTTTTTTCTCGTGTCTCGGAGCAACAGAACTTTCGGCTATTTTATTTTAGCCGTAGGGTTTTCGCGCGACGATAAAATAGTCCAGCGTTATTACACTTAAGGACGTTAACATCACGTGAGACACTACGGAACCGACCACGATAAGAACTATTTTAGCGGCGCGATAACGTGGGAATGTCAGCCGGTTATCGCGATTCGCGCCATTAATGAATTTCCACCGTAAGTCATACGCTGGCGCGATTAATCAGTTCCCTCGCGTTCTCTTCGATAACCGTTTCTCCGATTTATTTCCTCGTTTAGCGTGTGCTTAAAAATCACCTAACACGATCACCCAAGGATATTGAAAAGCATTTTCAAAGCGAAAAAAGTAGAAAGAATGGAAGATAAATCTGGTATCGGTTGGCGTCTGATTGAAATTATGTCAGGCTGACTTCATCCCACCGATAACACGTTCCTCTATAAATCATCTGAATTTAAATCTTACAAAAATCCCGCTCGATCGCACGGCGCCAGCTCATCGACCGTATCTTACACTCATTAATCATTTATTTATCGCAGCCGTGAATTCTGAGGGATTCGAGTACGATCTCGAAACTACTCTGTAGAGATGAGAAGATAATTAGCGGGACAAGACACGAACAAGAAGAGTGTTCTTCTCTTTCGTTTATCGTCATATTGCTGTACGAAGTCTCTCGGAAACTGGTCAACTTGTCGTAAATTTGTTAACGTCGTTGCACAGATAATTAATGTTTAATTTACAAGAAACAAATATACGTTATTACTATAAATTTACTTGTGACAAACGTATGGCATAAATCACAGTATGTTTTGAGGAAAATTACAAAGAAGTAATATTTACAACATTATTTTTCTCTTCTTTCCACTCTACGCAATTGATCGGGTTCTGAACAGTTCGCGTGACACGGTGAAAATTGTAACCAATACGCGTGCCTGTTTTTACGATTCTGTCGAGTCTGTCGAAAAATAATGAATCGGATCCACGTTTCTATGATCAATTTCTCATTGCCACACGGTACATGGAAGATCAAACTCCAATACTTACAAAAATAAGTAACCGAATCTTCTTTACTGCTAGCTCCATCCACGTTTCGTTAAACGCTATCGGACTCTTTCGTTCGAACGTGATGAAATAAGCGTGTGTACGAGTTTCACGAGGGATCTGCATTATTTATGAACCACGTAGCTTAAGTAGGACCCGTGATTTCTGCCGTGGAAACGGAAAGGAGCGTTTATCGCCACAGATAGGATAGGCGGTTTCCACGGTGGCACGCGGCTAGTGGTACAACTTGCCTCTGAAGCAGGAAACCCCGAGAGTTATCCAAAGGTTAAAACACCATATCGCACACCATACAGACGCCACGTACACCGCGTTGCTGCACAGGGGTATCCCGACCTGCATACACCGATATACGTCGCCTGCAATCTATACAGACGTGCTCACCATACCTTGGCACGGCTGCATTGCCCATTGGTTGTTGCAGCTATGGCCTATTTCGCTTCGAGAGTACGACCCATTCAACGTGAAAGGATCGTCCGTTTCGTCTTACCTCCTTTCCTTAGGATCTAAGCATTCTTTTGTAGTTTCTACAACCGAAAAACTTCAGGACCGCTTGTAAGCGTCAAGACGATCAAACCCTTACGATGATTGTTTTCACCCGACAGAACGTTTTAAGCGGATGGATGCGATGCACGAGCTAAAACGATGGCCAGATAGCTCCATAGCTCGATTTTTCCAAGGGATTTTCCGTTTATTTATTTCTCTATCTCGGGTAAAACGCTTGAAATCCATTGTACGCGTATTCCAAGGTTCCAGATACTTTGATATAAAATTCAACGAGAGTTTTTACAAATTTGCGGAATATCAGAGGCTATTAGAAGAGTAACAGGAAGAGATATCTGGATACCCGTTGGAATGCAAAGTAGTTATTTTCAGCATCTGCTGTGAAGATAATCAGATACGAAATGATAGAATAACAAATTCGCTATATCTCATAAACGAGATCAAATAGAATACACGTGTTCTTTTACGATAATCATTTTTCATTCTTTTTTAACGTCGAATCTGTCCCTGGAATATCGTCCACGTGTCGAGAGACGCTCTGTATATTTAACTGGTATTTAATTTTTTCCTTCAATCGTAACAGAGATGCAACATCGTGAAAACAATTCGACAAACTTGCTCGAAGGTAAAATTCCGGTGCAGCTGAAAAGCAAAGCTTCGCTTCCGGCTACCGAGAACCACGTCACGGAATATAATGCACCGATATCGTTAAGGTGAAAGTTGCATTACGCGTCTTCCCTGTACTCTGGTTAACAAGAACGCACGGAACGCGTTAAAATAATTGTACAACGTAAAAGATGTATTTTATAATAACGTTGGCCGTGTAACGTGTCCCGCAGCGGGTTTTACCTAAATTAGAAGCTCAGCGTTAATTACGAGAACGCACCGTTACGCGGAGAAGGAAAGAAGCTCGGTGGAGTTGGCGCGGAGAACAAGCTGGTTGCTCGTCACAGGCGTACTAAAGACGAGCTTTCGTGGTCGGCGCGCCTGATCTACAAACATCCTTGCAACATCAGCATCTCATCTCCGATTTCCAGAATTTTTCAATTAAACTTTAACCGCTACAACCGGTTTCTCGAAACGAAGATCGTATCGTCGCCGAAAATTTGCATCGGACAGAGTTGCGCGGGATTATTGCCCATTAACCTTTCGTGCGTTTACGTCACGGACGATTAAATCGACGAGAGGAAGATTGCACGCGCAACGAGCCACCAGTTAATGTACTCGCGAAAGTCAGAGTTTGTGAAAAGCCGGGGCCCGCGGTTAATTAAACGCTACCGAACGGCTGAAATCTAGCGCCCAGGATGATGAATTATTTATACGATGCCCCGGGAGGCTGGCTACGAAAAATTACGATGACGAGGTGCGAACGCGTCCAATTAATTCGGACGCGCGCGATTAAACTTTCAAACTCGGTTCACGAAGATCAGTCTCAACGTTGCACGGGACCGTCGTGTCGCGTTCGCTCGAAGGCAAAGGAACACGACGTTTTGCTGATTGACGAGCAATCGAAAGCACCGGTGCCAGCCTAGCAAACCGAGTACATCGACGCGTCTCTGATTCTACACGCAACGGATCGATTTTGAGCGTAACGTATGACGCGGGTGTAACGAGGTGCGTACGCGTTAGAACGGATGGCATTGTTTTCGCGGGGGCCAAAACGTAGACCAGCGACACGCACACGAGCACACGGCCGCGACTAGCCACAGTTTATGCGAAACATTATTCCGGCATTACCTACCGGTAGACCATCCTCTCCGCCCCGCAAAATCCGCTATTCTGCGAGCGGAAAACCTACCAACCGCCGCAGGATCGCTTGTTTACCGGGCCAGTGGAAAATGATTAATCACCATGGCCAGGCTGCGTAACGTTGTACCGGTTAATTAATCAGATACCCGCGAAATTAGCGGTGGAACGCTTCGATCAACCGCACGCTACGATCGAACCGGCAGGAAACACCGTTGTTACGCTCGTCGAAATACGGTTAGATTTACGATCGTTCGTGTCTCTCTACGCTGGCTCGTTTCCATTTCACGCTAGGCCGTGTTTTATTCACATTTTATTCCGGAAAAAGTTCGGCTAGATGATCATTTAAGATACATTGCGGATTTTAGATTTATCCGACGCGGACCAAACAGCCTGACGCGCACCGCACCGAAGGCGGTCTTTTTCAACGAAAACGCTCGCACAGTGTCGGATAACGCGAGTACCGTACACCTATGCGCGCACGTTTTCGTTTCATATTTTTATTGTGTATTTTATTCTATTTTATTTTAGATCTACCGCGATATTTTCGGCCGAAACGACAAATATTTATTCAATGTATAAATAATCTTCGTCGTTTATCATGCGCCGCGGCATCGATAAAACTGTAATGGACGGGGCCGTATTTTGATACGGATTGCTCTGACACTCAATTATGAAAAAAACGCTGAAACACGATGCATTCGAGAACCATGGCATTTTTAACGATCTCTCGTATATACCTGACGATTTACCACTCCCACTTTCTGTCAAGAATGTCTGTCAGAGCCGCGGTTAAATCTACACCGAACCTAAAAGAATTATTCAAAAGTCCAATTATACAGTCCATTTCGTTCACGATCAAAAGAGCGGCGTCGTGGAATTTTAAACGAAAACCAGCGGGGGAAGTGAAAGACCGTAGAACCGAATAGACGTAACAAGAACATTATCAATATCAGCTGTAACGGAAATGAAACGAATCAGCTGAAACGAATGTACCAAGAGTCCAGCGACCCATACGATGTGCTCGCGACCTATCAAAATTCAGCGTACACTTGATTGTAACACTCGAGCGATTTACAAGCACATCTTCTTCCCCCGTTTGTCCAACCCATGAAAATCATGCCGGAGAGTAAATTCCCGCGAGAAGAGAAAAAAATCGCTATCGGAACACCCGGTACAGAGAGCGTATAGTCGGTGTGTATATAGTTTTAGGTGTAGTTTCAGAAAGGATGGATACGACGAGGAGGAGAGAGGTTGGAGTTGGCGCGATTCAAAGTCGCTGGAGGGTGAGGAAGAGAGTTGGAGGACGACGAAATCCAGAATGGTGGGAGGACGTCGCGCGGCGTTGGGTGTACGGGGCGCGGAAGGAAGAGGGAAGACGCGGAAGGTCGCGTGGAGAATCGAGAAAGAGAGAGGTCCGTGGTAGAAAAGGGGTGGAGGGTTGCGGGTGAATCGGCAGTACCGTCGCTCCGGGAAGGTTGCGAAGGAGGGAGGGAAGATGTGGGATACGGGGGTTGAGAGGTGGCGGCGGACGGCAGTAGCGACGGCAGTTGAGGCGCATGAGCACCACTTTTATTGATTCCGTAACTGCCGCCATGACTGCCGTGGCGCTTCGTAGGAGGTAGGGGGGTTGGCAAGCAATGGGTTGAGGGTAGTTCGTGCCAGTAGCGGAAAGAGGAACGCGGAGAGAGGTGGAATACCGTGGGGGGATGAGGCAGGGGACAAGGGGGATGAAGGAGGTGTGGGGGTTACGAGGGTGAGCCTGATGGGGTGGAAACTTTGCGGAGATAAAAAGGAACGAGGGTTGGTGTTGCCTCGGGATCGGTTGCGAGGGGCATGAAAGAGGGAAAGAAGGGGTTAGACAGCAGGAATATCAACATATCTTATTGCGTCCAAACATACAGCCGAAGTGGGAATAAACTTAAGATTCCTCGTGATACTCTTGTAAATACACGCCGGCGAGACAGTGTACGTGATGCATAGTTGATAAGCATGAAATATTCAAATCGTCGACGAGCTTCGTTTAAAACTCATGCCGGATACGTTGCTCGCTTACGAAACGTAAGGATCGTCTTCTGACCGCATCACGATAAAATTAATGTCGCGGCTATTTAAACTCGAACGTAGATTTTTTTCTTGAGTTCTCTCTCTCTCTCTCTCTCCTCTCCCTTCGTTCTTCTGCATTTGACACAAAAGCAAGCGCACGGTATACGATTCGAACGAAAACAGGGTTTGTTAACGAATCGTCGAGCGCATTGAACGAGCCCTCCGTCGCGTATCTCATAATAACGAGCGCGCGCAATATATCGCGCGAGTTGTCCGGACTCGATCGAGCGGCGTCAAGGCCCCGTTGCGTCCATGCATAGATTAAATTATTTCAAGGGAGGACGCGAAGGATCGTCACGAGAGATCGTTCGACGGTCTCGCTGGAAAGGGACACGGTTTTCGACGAACGTGGGTGTAGGCCGCCGATTAGAAGGGGTAGGCAGCGATGCGTGGAGATAATTAAGCCGGCTGATCTATGGCCGTTTCACGAGTTCGCTCGTTATCTCCTCGGTAGCCCGGTGTCCCCCTGGTATTTAGTTCAGTTTCGGATATACGCAGAATCCGGAGGCTAAAACCAATGGTATCCCGCATCCCTCTCTCGTTGTGCCTCCCGCAGCCTCGGAAAGTTCAGAGTCCAGAGGTCGGCGTTCAACGATCCACAGTTTTCCGTCTCCATCCCCGATCTCTTTCGCTCTAGTCCCTCTATCCCTCTCTCGCTCACCTCCTCACCTTCCACACCGCCGCTGCTTCATCTTTCTCTCTTGCTCTTTCCTGACCCCTCCGCACCATTCTTCTGCTCTTACTCCTGCTCATCCTGCTCCTCCACCTCCTTCTCCTCCCTCTTCTTCCTTTTCCTCCCCGCTCCACCTCCCCCTTTCGACTGCTTTATTGTCTGGAGCCGCTCCATCGAGGGTGCATCCCATTCCCAGCTTTAATTGAGACATAAATAAGGTTTGTTTGGCTTTGCCATTCGACCAGCTAGCTATCCCTGGGAATTGGGATTGAGGCTCTGCCAATACAACCCGTTCTGCATAATGGCGACGTTAAATTCTGCCTTCGCTGAAAAAAAGCAAGCTTTTCCCAGCGGCGAGACAGGTACGCGTCTATCTGCATTTATTGGACAGCTCGATTGTCCACGAATTTCATACGATCGAACTATGCATTTTCCAACGGTCTCTTCTCCGGTTTCACGTTTCTATCCACTACCGTGCCTTTCTTCCTCCGTTAATTGACACCGTAAACGAACGCGATACAAGAAAGACGTTGTGAACGTAATTTCTTACTTCTGTCTTCCTCGATGCACCATACTATGCAGGTAAATACGAATCGCGTTTCACACGTTCGACGTATCCTTTCGTTCTTTCGTAAAACTTGACCGTATTTCTACAACATTTCTACCCACGAAGTAATTATTTCTATGTGAGAGACCGATACCATCTGTGTGACCGGTTACAAGAAAGAACCCCTGCTGTTCCTCCTGATCTTCGTTATAGCTTCTACTGAGATATCGACGCAAACAGGTAGAATTATTGCGAAGAACAACGGCGTGGAGGGAAAAGAGTCGCGGATGGGCCGGCCGGCTTTGGTCTTGTCCGCCTGGTAGGCGTAGCGGCGTAGGCGAGAGAAAATGTAAAGACGAAGGAAGAGGGAAGGGAGGGACACGCCGAGGAAACTAATGTGCCGGTACAGTAGAATCTCGTGCTAGTAAGATCGTAATTTTCGTTAGCCAGGTATCCGAAGAGACTTACGAGCAACCTTTGTATGCTGGCGGCGGGCGGCTTTACGGGATACAAGTTAATCCCACGTGTTGGCATATATACGAACACCCTTTGACCAAACGGCCCTCCCGTTGTCGCCGATGCCTCCTCTTCTGTCTCTAACTTCGAGTGCTTGCTCGGCATCCCGACGCCCGTACTTCGCTTCTTACATTTCATTCGATTTTCATATCGTATCGCGTAAGTTACATTACTTGCTCTGTTTCACCCTGCTTGCTCTGCGTCAAATTTGCAAGTTTTCTCGCCAATTATTAGACTGATGATGCAAATACCGTAAACAGTTGAAGCTTTGTCCAGTTTTAAAGATGCAACGTTATGCAATGATAATCGGAATACAAAGTTCGAGAAGAACACGCTTTTGCATACGGAATACAAAACGGCGAGTTACACTCGCACTTTTGATTACGCCTTCTTCGTCCCCGCATGTTTATTCCTATGTACACGTCCCTATAACGCGTTATTTATCCGCGGCAAGTCTCGCGTTCCCCATTTTCTCCGCTCTGCCCATTCCCGAGGATCCACCCTGGTCGATCCACCCTCCGTTGCTTTTTGTTTCCGCGTTTTAACGTGTTCATTCGAATCTGTGATCCCTCTATGTTTCTTCCATTACCGGCGCGAGCGAGAGAGGGTGCGCGCGTAACAGGGAAAAATCGCGGCCTCTAAAAAAAAGAAAAAAAAACAGAGCAAACAGAAACGAAACAGAATGAAAAAGGGAACGGAGAACAGCGGGACAAAAAAGCTCGAGCGGTTTTTCCTGGGTAGAGGGCGACGCGTACCATACGTCACCCCCAGTTTAATCTCACCTCTCATTTATGCTACTGCGAAACGACCGAACCGGCGACCGTGGAACCCCATCAAAGCGGACTGCTTCGGCCGGTGGCGATTTCGCTGACGTATCTCGGCTGTCCGTTTCCCTTTTGTCTGGTCGCTTCGCGCGGATGTAAATGTCATTGGCGCCATAGCGTCGCCCGACGACCGTTCGCTCCAACCCCCACCCGATTAAATTACTTTGCTATACGCAGAGCCTACTGTAACCGATCTGACGGCGAAGCGCACTCAAGCATCCCCATTTTCCTCTTCTTTCTCGAGCATCGTTGTTCTCGTTGCAGATTGTTTTTTCAACTTACTGCACACACGCTCGAAACGGTCGATAGTTATGGTCGAAGTTACGGTCGCTGTTAAATATACGAAGTAAGCTTCGGTCGTACTTAAGGAAACACCCCATTGTTATCGTTAAAAGTGCTGCAAGGAAACGATAAATATGGAATTTCTCGTTCGCCCCCTATAGACGTCGTTTGTAAATGATACGTCGCCGTAAACGTCGTAATTAATAACGCATCGCGTAGTAAAACCTGCACCATTAGGGAAGGGAGAAAAATTAAATCGTCCTCTAACGATTTTATCGCGTTTCCGAGATCCAGGGAATAAGGAAAAGCTATCTGGAAGGAAGATACACGCCGTTGGACCTGAGTTATTGACCGATATATGCGCCTCCAACCATGCACGGGATTCTAATCTCGCTTTCCCGCCTCCAACCACTCCGTTCCACCTTCTTCTTCGAGCTCGAACCAGCCGTACCTCCTCTTTCTCCATCTTCTCCTCTCCTTTTCTTCCTGTCTTTCTCCGTTTCTCCGCGTACGCCCCCGCGGGGAGCATCTTCTGCTAATGAAACGTTGGTGAGCTAGCGCCGACTCGTGCCGCCAGCTTTTACCATAGAGCTTGCCCGGAATCACCCTCGCGACTTACTAATGCTGGCTCTCCAAATTCTCCAACGATACGACGCTCTCCGTCATACCGCGCTTCGCCTCGATTCGAGTCGTCATTCTTTATCGACACGTTCCTTGATGAGAAATGAATCAGCGCAAGAGACACACCGATCAATCTTCCCTCGCGTACAACCCTCGGAGATTCAATCAAGCGGATCTATTCGATTTATTCGCCTTTTTGGCTTGCAGCTATATCGATCGTGCGATCTCCCTTGATGAAGCTCAAATGGAATTTTTAATTTTCCTCGCTTTTGTCGTATTATATCATATTATATGACCTTTCAATGATCTTTATGTGTCACTGGTTGATCCTCGAACGACCTAGGGTAACCTTTCTTCGAACGACCCTTAGCAATCTTCCAGCGAGATTGAACAACATCGAATGATCTTGAGTGTTTTTTCAACGAGCTCGAATGATCTGTAAATTTGTAACCTAAGATAACATATAAATAACTTGCTCCGACTAATTCCAAAGAAAATACGTACGTCGTACGTTGCGAAAGTGAACGATTCGAAATTACGGGATCTCTCCGGATGGCTGGATATATTTATTACCCGATCGTAACTACGGTTTCGTCGCCTAATGCTAATTTAAGGCGCCATCCATTGAGCTCTTCCAGCGTAACCGTACTAACGTAAAACGCGAGGGAGATATTTTCGCCGGTAATTTCCTCGCGAATATATTCAGAAACGCCTGTAAACGCTTCTCTCTTCTAGATCAGACCGAGTACCAGTTTAAATCGTCTACATAGCAACGATTGCGATTCCGACCGGAGAAATCGCTGGCGTAAACGTTTCCCCTATCTTACGTACGATTCTTCTTTCGTCGCGTTCTCGATCGTTCGACAGAATCGTCGAACGCACAATTTCGATAATCGAACAATCAGATTTTATTGGTCGCTAATTGAAACGAAAGCACAGACACAACGATAGTTAAATCTATAGAAAATCTTGTTCCTGGAGGAGGAAGGAACGAAACTTTTGCATGTCCTTTATCGAAATGGCCGCGATCCAACAACAGCGTCTAAGAGTTGAAATTGGAAGTTTCCTTCTACGTCGAATTAGTGGCTTATCTCGTGGCAGACATTAATCCGACCGGCACGCGTTCAACTCGTCTAATTAGCTCGCGATGTATGGTTCAGCAAAAGTTTCAACTTCGCCGTTTAAGTACGGCTGTATGGTAGATACGGCTGGCGGTCTGGGTGCCGCTTGCATATCTGAGATCGTCGAGCGGGCGAAAACCGCGGAATAGAAAGGAGACCGAGGGACGTGGCCGGGAAAAATGAGAAGAAAAAGAAAGTAAGATGGAAGCGGATGTATGTCGGGCACGTAGCCGCGGGGATTGCCTCGATGTGCCATAGAGGCAATCATGCCGGCAATGCAGAGGCCCATCTTACCACGTTACCGCCCTGCATATACCTACCCCCGGCTATTCCGTATATATTTACTGTCTCCGTACCTCCACAAACTGTGCTCCCTCTTTCTTCCACCTTTTCCCTCTTCCTTTCTCTCTCTCTCTCTCTCTCTCTCTCTGTCTTTCGTTTCTCCTACCTTTGCTACCTTTTCCTTCTTTGCCACTGCTCGGCACGTACTTCAAAGAAATTCGCGAGACGCGGAAATCCGAACGCGAAAATACGAAAAGCTCGAGCTGTCCTCGCATTCTAATAACGCGAGCGTGGATTTAACGCAAGCCGCGCCTCGCACATTTTAATTGCGATGTGCTGCCAGGAATCTTTCGCCTTGTTTTGCATACGAATATTTCCCTTCTTCTTTATAAGCATTTATTATTAAGGTTGAATGTACTTTTAAATGTTAAATTATTCCGTAAAGAGTTGCCTGTAAGGAACGGTTTCCTACAATCTTCTAATACAAAGTTGGAAGCGTTTTCGTGGCCATCTTGACTCCATCCAATCGATCCGTTCGCCATTAGACGAGAACGAAACAAACGATAGAGAAACAAAAGCGCGGTGTTCGTTTTTCCAGAAGCCGCGGAGCCACCGCCAACGGCAAATATTCATAAATCGTGTTTCATTAAAGAACGTGGTTCGTGTGCGCGAACGGTTCTCGTTCCCGGGGAGAAGAGAGAAGAAGAAAGGACGAACGGAGGCTTGGTAGCGCATCAGCATTCAAAGTACTCGGGCAGAAGGAGGGTGCCGCTCTTCGGAACAGAAGAGGAACAAAAACCCCCCCGAGAGAGGAGGATGTTGCATTAATATTTATACGGGAAAAGAGGGGCTGGCGTAGAACTTCGGGGGGATGAGGAGAGAATAGGAGAGGGACGAAATGAAATGCAAATGCCTTAACGAGCCACTGAGGGACTGCTGGAGCACATCCTAGCCTCGGTCACGAATGTTCCTTCCTCTCATCAACGCTTACGTTATAATGCGTCGCGACTAATCCTCTTGCTCGTCCACGTGGACGACGACTTCGTTTCACGGTCGTTTGGTTCTCTCGAGTTGCTTCGCGGACAGCAAACCGATTCGATCGAGGGACATTCACGGGATAGCCGAGAAGTTTCCTAATACGCCGGAAGACTTAAACGCCGGGTGATCTGGCGATAATTAACGTAAAATGTACGATCCAATGGATCGACAAGGCGAAAATATTTCAGTACATACACACACTCCTCTGCCAGCTCCCTCGATATCGTGAAAGACCGTCGGATACGTGCGAAACAATTTCTCAGCTAATTTCCCATTTTAAGTTTCACGTGCGTGTCGACCGATCCCGTGAAACCTCATTAAACCCCTTCCGGTCTTGCGCTCCGGTATCGTAGGTTAATTAAGCCGTAGCCATATCGTGGTTACAGCTGCACCGGCTAACTTATACGGATTTATAGTTTCGTTTCACGGTCTTCTCATTGGGTGCTCGAAGAGAACACACTCATCGAGAGCCTTTGTTTGGTTCGACCTGGCAACGAGGCGGCAAACCAGAAAGAGAGAGAGAGAGAGAGAGAGAGGGGCAACCCGTGATAGGCCAACGTTTGTTATTTGCAATTCCACCCGTGGGATTGCACGGGGTGTGGGCGGTGGGGAAGAAGGCCGAGAAGGGTAGGAAGGTTTAGCACGGCTATTATACAGATCACGTGGCGATTGGATTCCTTGTTGAGCGCGGCTACCCTGCCCAGTTCCCTCTGGCCTGGCTGGCTGGCTGGCTGACTGGATGGCTGGTTGGTTCACCGTGGATCACCGGCTCTTTGGATGGGTGGCTGCCTCTTTGGCGAGGCTGGGAGGGCTGTAGTACCCTCACAAATCCAAGTCCAACTCTACGGCTTTCATTATAAATCCACCCCCACCGCTGGGTTACTCTACCGCTATACCGTAGAGCCCCTTGAACCCCTAACTTTCAACCCGAATTTTCCACGATCCATTATATCATTCGTTTCCCTTCGCCCTCGCCTACCCTGCTTGCGATCCTGCTTGGTCTTCGCGATGCCTGCCTCCACAAGGGCAAAGAAAACATCGTGAATGTATTTTTCAATTTGGATCACTGCCAATCTCGAGAGCTACGAACGAATCAGAAAATCCTTTCCCGCTGCTGCCGTACAATACGCGTTGCGCTTCGCTTTGACGAATCACCTTGGCAAGCACTCGCCACACCGTTTACATATCCCACGAGGTTACCATAGTTTTCGCTCGAGCGCATGTAGGGAGATCCAATTGCGGGAGACAAATTCGAAATTCAAATGGCTGGACGGTGCCGTTAAAGGGCTAACGTCTCGATGTACTTCGCTGTACAAACTAATGGGAAAGTTTCACCGGGCAGTTGCTTTTAGCTGGCGAATCGGTATAATCTAAAATCATCTAATTTCTCCGTTTGTACTTGCGGAAGAGAAGTGCTTCTAAACGCTCTCTCGCAGATTGTTCGATGAATCAATGGAAGCGACCGTAACGTTCAACCGTGGATTGGATTACTTTGCCGTAATACATATTCCTTGGTTGGCTTCGAAGTTGGGCTAAGTCTACCGCGGGGGAAAACTTCGCAACTGTGCCGCTTTCCAATTTGGTAGCTCGCCAGATTGGAAAGCAGCACCGCGCCACGGAATAAATGAAAATCTACGAACGTCAGCCGCATTAATATCATCGCGAAGGGGGATGATTTAGACTTTTTATAACGTGTCCTCATACCCATTCGTATGTACGTAGAGTAGAAGAGGAAGGTAGCAGGAGTTCGCCATCGGCTTTGACTTGGTGAGTTCAGATTCGAATTCCGTAGGAGCGCCGGATGCACGTAACGACGTCTTACCTACTCCATCCGGTACATACACCCTTCCTGTTATTTTTCTACCACCCACTACTACCCACCCCTCCGATTCCAAAGTCCACCCGGAGCATCGAACACGTGTTTCATCCCCGCTGATCTGCCCCTAACCATCTCATCCGAAGGCGTTGGATGTGGTCCCAGATGCTGTTACCCAGCCGTCGGTCGACCTCCTATTTTCTCAACAGGGAATGCTAACTTAGTGCGAAGGGCGTTCAGAAGGTGGAGGAAATTGTTTACTAATACCGGTTAGGTGGGGCAAGTGCGTAAAGAATCTCTACTGTGTCTGCAAATCTTCCGCGTACCAGCGCTACAAGCGCTACCATTGTTTATCAAAGCTGACTCAACAAGCTGACTTAACTATATGCTTAACTAAACATATCAAACTTGTTCATTCGATGGGTGTACAGTATACATACGTATAGACGCAGAGTGTCAATTCTTTATCGATTCCTTTAACGTATCAACGAATGAGTGAATTTCCCGGTGTTTGCAGAGTCTGTTTTACGTTATTGTCGGGAGTAACGCGCGCAGAATTCGCTCGTGCAATTCGCGCGTCCGAATTTCGCGCGTTTAAAAACTTTCGCGGTGAAAACGCACGCGTGCGGAATTCGCGCGTTTACAATTTTCGCGCTTAGAACCTGCGCGTTTAAAATTCTAGCCTGGAAATTGCACGCGTGCATGATCGCGCAACGTACGCCTGACCGGACAAAGTACTTCGCCAAAATCCACGATACCTTTACTGCGTGCTGCGCCAGCAATATCTGCGTTCGCTCGTGAAATATTAAACGAAACGAAATGTTGAAACTTCGTTAACCGACGTTCGTTCTATCAACTTTCGGCGATAGCAAATAATTTTGCAGCGCGTTCGGCCGCGTTCCATAAAAGAGATATTCGCTACGAACGAACAAACGGCGCGATCGCGATAAAACTCGAAGGGAACAACCTGGAGATGATCAACGAGAGAACTGTTAATTGCTGCAGCCTAGAGACACGATACTCGGTGGCAGGGTGGACGCGAACGGTATTATCGAGGGATGGCCGAAAGCCCGATGGCGAGACTTTCTATGTTTGCCGTGTAACGGTTACCTCGTGTCGGATGGCCAGAGGCGCATAGATGTCGGTTAAATGGCGACACTAAAACGGAATGGGTCATTTGATTCGGAAACGATATCTCCCTTATGAGGGATCTACGTGTACCTATCCTGAGGCAACATGGGACCGGGCGATATTGTGAAAATATGCATATGGAGGGCCGTAGATTTGTAGCGTACGATCACTTCGATCCGTTCTACCGAAGATTCATCGTCCACTTCTGCCCGTGCATTTTGATAATTCGCAACCGGTTCGATATCTCTAGCCAATTATCGTTATAATTACAGCAGACGATTAAACAGAGTGAAAGCCAGCGATTAAACTATTTTATCGTTGTTATACGATATCGTAAATGTTTCCTGACAAATCATCGAGATTAATTGAAACGTTTTGTTCGAGTTACGATAATCTTCGTACGAGTTGCGCAAATTATTGTCGCGAAATAGGTTGGATAGTTCTAAAAACATTAAAGGAAAGGATACACGAGGACGATGGCGGTTGTTTAGCGACGTAATTCCGAGCAAAGTCCGCCCAATCTCATTCGAAGTAATCAGATTCAAATTTGTTACGGCTAAGTGTCCTAATCTAGATCGAGCCAGCCGATAGGTGACCGAGCTTACGTTCGTAGGCCGTATGTTGGCGCGAGAAATGCTCTTCCAGTGGAGTAATGCGGTGTTTATCGGGCCGTATCCCCATCCACCTTCCACGCTCGATCCGACCGCTTAGACCAAGAGGCTGCTCGTGATCCCCTGTACCGCTTTAGCTATCATTGCCCCTTGCTGCAACTCGCTTACAATTTCCACCAGAAATTTCATATTCCACCAAATTTCACCATACGCCGCTTCAACGCTTTCCACCGTCGTTTCGAACGATAACTATATATTTCAAACAAAAAAATCTGCATATATTATTACCGAATAAACGGACACTCGATTTTGAAGGGAAATTATAAAATCGTAGAATATACGGTAACTTTCAATAATCTGCAGTTACAACGATAGTGGGATTATTCAGTGTCCGGAATGGGACATTTTAATACAAAAATAGTCGCGTTCAAGTGTTTCTTAATTGTATTGCCATCGATTAGCAGGAGGACGATTAAGAAACACCAAGTGCGATACAACCGCCTCGTCTCACAGCGGTAAATCGCGGATTCGCCAGTAAATTCGTTTCATCGACTCCGATAACACCGTGGCAGTTTCTACGTGGCAAGCTTGAAAGAGGATCTCTAAATCCGGATAAAAGACGCCGCGAACCGAGCAGATCGTGCGGCTTAACCAATTAATTGGCCCCGGCTTTTTTTCCGACTAGAATGGAGACTATAAAATCGACTCATTAGGGAACGCCTCGAGTTCCGATCGAGCGAGCTCATTAAAATCCCCGGCTCGAAGGATCCGGCGGAACTTCTGGAACACGTACAGCAGCGTCGAGCAACTTCGCCGCGTTAACCTTAATTTAATAAAACGACCCTTTATTTCCTCCAACGAGCGGATTAATACGCCTTCGATCGCGCAAAAATCTTACGAGAACTTCGGCACAGGTTGTTTCCTCGTGAATTACGCGACACGTTCGAAAGCTATGGATTTATCAGGTCGAGAAAAAAAAAGGAAAAAGAAACGGGAAACCTGAAAGCCTAACGCGCACGGAAACCGTCTTAATTAGCCGGTTTTCATTTAAACGCGGTAACTTACGGATTTATGGAAAGCAACACGCTCGTTGGCGTCGATCTGTGGCGGGTTTACGTGTCACGAGCCGATGGGAACGCGCGAGTACGCTCTGTTTGCCTTTGCCGAGCGTGCCAACGTTTCAGGTAAATGAGACATAATCGTTGCCACGGTATATTGTAAAAATCAAGAGCCCGTGGCGAAAGGGATAAGGATGTACGACATGAAATCCTGCGCTAGCATCGAACATTTTCAACAGCAAGAAACAGACTAACGATCGTCCATGGCATCAGTATGCGTACCAAAATGGCTTCCGTCTATCGTATAGATTATTATGCCCTGAATCCCCGCCGAAGCGATACGGAAGCGATTCTTGCCGCAGAAAGTAAGGAAAATGAATCGTGAACGACAAAACTGTAATTCTGTAATTCCTTTCTTGCAACATAAGAGTGAAAGTTTCATCAATTTCTTGTTCCCGTGTCTTTTCCCAGCGCATTTTAAAATATCATACCCTCTTCACCACAAAGATCTTTATCGTAGACAACGATAATTGTTCTTATTCCACGCGTTAAATCCTTTTACCAAAACGCACAGATTCAAAAATGTTTATATTACGTTATCATACCAATTATTTATAGCTACTTTTACAATTATCGAATGGTCGCGACGTATGCGAACGAAAGTATCGAACATCATCGACTTTCTCGCAGTAATTTCCCATTAAAAGGAACCTAGGAATTCTCAAACGTGTACGTAACGTTCTCTAAAATATCAGCGAAGAATAAACCGTATCCTTCGCGATAATCTCTGACGATAACAATACCTAAATATAAGGAAGGGCGAGCAGTTGCTTCGCGCGGTGTCCAAAAAATCTGCCTATGAAGGCAGATATCATCGCGTATTGGTATTTATAGGGCTAGACCTGAGCCGTCACCCTCTTACGCGCAAATACCTGAAGAGGGAGCAGTCAGAGGGGGAATTCTCGTGATCTCTTCGCGTACGATTCCCTGGACGGCCTTTCGGTCCGAGTCGGGTCTGGTCTGGAACGCGTAACACGCATTTTTATCAAACGTTACGAGCACTGAAACGAGCCGGATGAAAACCAATATCTTACTCCCGCATGGGAATTCGCCGCCGCTACTCGCGCACTGTTTCCCGACTATATTCGATCCCTTGTTTACATACGTTCGCTGATCGGAATCTTTCTTCAACGTCTCGGCGTCTGTACCGTTGTAAGGGACGATATTCGCGTAGTCCTAATACGGACTACCCATTGAACGGCCTCAAGTTTGAATAGAGTTCGAACGTCTTTGATATCCAATGAATTCCCACGTTTCGAATAGAAAGTGATATCTTGGATAAGCAGTTCCCTTCGGTTATACGGTAAATTTCACGTATCCGGTGACAGTCTGAGAAAATTAATTATATAGAGAATCTCTGATTCTCGTGATTAAGGATTCTCGAAAGTCGATGTTGTTTCTAGACAGATGTCACGTTACTCTCTGGCTGTGGATACTTATGCAAATTTATATTTTCATGGGAACAGTTAAAGAAATAAGATTCAAGTAGGAATTTATTTCATCCTGTAAGTATATTATATAAAAACTAACTATACTTGGAATCTCGCATAAGCATCGCATTATTATCGTCCGTTTTTTTATTATCATTATATTTTGATCGTTTCATCCTATCACTAGTTATCTTCTCCAATGTTTAACAAAGTCAATTCTACCGTATGTAAGTATACTTGTAACTTCGATCGCTGTCCGCAGTTTCATGTATCGGCGATGAACTTTGTAACCTATCTTCGCGGACACGGAAATTTCGCTATACATATTGTAAATCAGCTATAGTACGTGGATATCTTCAATATAATTAAATATATATGTTTGGAGGAAGAAAGTAATTTTGCATTCCGCTGAGTTATTCGCCTTCTTCGCTCAGGTTTCGCGTGATCTGCCGGTCATAAAGCGAACTTCGCGATGTAAGATCGTGTAACGCATAATACGCGGCTGTCGCATAATTCCTTGGCGAGAGAGGCTATTTCATTCCGTATGCGAGAATTCTGTGTCCGGGAGAGATTCGAGATCCTCCGGAGAACGAAGTGAAATAAGAAGAGGGTACTCGGTTGCAATAAAACATTTTACATCTGTCACGTCGGGGCAATTTAGTTAAAGCGTACGAGGGGTTGAAGGTGACCATCGCCGGGGGTAGCAGGCACGTGAGTTCATATAAAAAGTTTCTAATCTTAAGCCTGCGGGCGAGAAAGAGGAAGAGAAAGGACAAGAGGGACGCGATAAAACGAACTCTTGTAACGTCCCCTCAGATACATATTAACCCTTATTGCGCCCTTACGAAGCAGAGGATGTCGTTTTGAGAATATGTAAACGACCATTCGAACAACTCCGAAATCTCTGTTTCCGTGTCCTTCTCTGGATTTCGTTGCAGCAACCCTACCAAAATCTGATCCTACTTGTTTCGTTCAAACCTTTATTCGTTTCTTTCGTTATCTTTTCATCGTCACGGGACGTAAATAGAACTTAGAGATTTGTTTCATCCTCTAAACGTTAGAATAAACACCACATTTCGGATATTTTCTATATTTTTGTACGTTCGATCCTGTACTTCATCATTATGCGTCATTACATTGTTCGTAAGCGTGTGAACAAGCGCGGTATAATTGTAAGGAAATAGTAAGGGGTTGGTCTGAGCTAATGAAATATGGAACGTAATTCGAATTTCATGGCGGTATCCGGACACATTCAGTCGAAAAATGGTGGGACAAAAATCGCGAGAAAGCACGAAGAAAGTATCGATTTAATATTTTTAGCGGCTTATGGTAACTAACGGCCACGGAACTGTAACGCGCGCTAGCTTTCTCAAAGTATTCAATAATTTTCGCACGTCTTTTTGAAATCGTCTGGCGGCAAGCAGAGGGAAAGAGGGTTTCCCTCTTTACAGATATATAGGTATCTCCACACAGCAGAGCGTAAGCCCGCACCGACGCCGGGATTTAAACTCAAGCGTGGAAAGCTTATACAAAGCTCCAAATTTATTGGATGGAAATCCTCTCGGCATAAGCGTGCAAGTTCCCTACAGGGGGCAAAGTTGCTCGGTTGGATTAACACTTTCCTATTTTCTACTCAATGCTCCACCATTCCCGCTAAACTTCTCCGTCTTTCCACTTATTCATTTTCTCGGATTTTTGTTGTCGAGTTGCTCCCGAATCGCGTTTTTCCCGTTTCTCCTAATCCGTAGAACAATAATCCAAATATTTCTGCTTCGACGACTCTCTTTTAAGATTCAACGATGGAATTGTTTCATTAGCGGTACGAAAAGACAACGAAATTTGCATAATCGATCGACATTTGACTTGTAATATCGAGTCACACTCGCGGAACGAATTATCATTCGCTATTTTAAGTCTATCTTGAGTTGTAGTTCGGTTCTAATTCTTCTGATTGAGAGTAAATAAATACAAATTATATGTAATTTTTATTTAGAATATTTTTGTAGATACTTTATATTTCCAATAATGTTAGATGTATAATATTTGCTATAAAATTAAACCCTCGAAGTTCCATTCTTTTCGCAATATATTCTCGAAATAGAACCTGTCCCTTGTAATCAACCAACGATATTCACCGACTGTCCGAGTTCCGAAGCCGAGCGAGGAACGAATAAACAAGGTCTACGACAAAGTTTCGTTCGCACAATTATCGTGGTAACGGTATGTTTGGGAAAGATCGTTCTTTTGACCCGGTGGACCTCCAACCTCGCCTACGGATTTGCTTTCCGTACAAAAATGTAGCGTCTGCTAAAACTTCCCTGGCAGGATTTGTCCGAAGCGTGGCGAGAACACGAGCTTTTCTACCGAGGAAAATACTGGCCTGGAGGGGCGGGGGGATAACGCAGACAGTGGCCGCCGACGGCAAACAGCCAGTAACCCCGAGAAAATAGCATTCCGCGTGAAAGATATCCCGTCGGAAAATTGTTTACAATTTTTAAACGCAAATATCATACCTTCGCTCGCTGCATAATTCCTTCTACCGTCATTCTTTTTCTTTTTTTTTATTTTTTATTGCTATTGTTGCTGGCCGTTGCGATTTGTGACAGGATATTTTAATATTACTTTAGATATTTAATCCCCTTCCAACGATATCGAAGATAAATCGTTGGAAAAAGTTGAGATTGAAAATTATTTAGGTCAACGGTTAAAATCGTATTTGTAAAGCATTTAACGTAACGATGGTTTCAGTGAAATTTCCGGAAGAATCTTCGATCAAATGTTCCATTTCTTGGGCCATCTACGCGGCGAATAATGGAGGAAACCATTCATAAAATTCATCAACTCTTATAGAAGGAAAAAGTCAAAAGCAAGGAGAATCCTGAAAGAAACTCGAAGGATCTGGAAGGTCTGGAGCGAGCTAGTGGGCGGAGATAATGGGAGTCTTGAAATTGGATTATCAATCTCCGTGACTCCTCGACCTCTTGCGCAGGTATTCCCCTTTCGTCTTTAGAATTAAGATCAACCCGGCTTTTTCCAACGACCGCCCCGCTTCCCAACGTTTCCAACTTCCGCGCAAACCCACGAAACCGTCCCTTCGATACAACGATCATTATCAACCTTGCCACGATGAAACGAAATAAAACTATCAATCCTTCGGGTCAAATAGACTCGATAGAATCAACTTTCCACTGTCGGACAACGTCCCACGATGAAACAAACAAATACTATCAACCCTCGGGATGAAATAAATTCGGAAGAATCAGTCAAAAACAAGAAATTTTCCATCTTGAAGCATCGAGGGGACCAGTTTTTCGCGTTAGCTCGCGGCCACTCGCGATTCTCTCGTAACCTAATCCCTTTTATTCGCCATAAGCGAGGCGGTGCGTGTCGGACCACGGGGTCCCCTTTACCTTTCTCCCCTGGCTGTTTCTTTCCGAAAAGAAAAAAGGAACGGCGTGGCATTTATGGAGTTAACATTTCTAAAACTCGCCGGTTCCCCGGCTCCAGCTGAAAGAGGAGCGCGCACGAGGACAGGAGGGAAGAGGGCCGAAGCAAGAGGGAGGTGGAGAAGCAAAAAAGATAGAAGCGCCGGAGCGAGTTCGGTGGACGGGGGTAATGGCAGTCTTGGAATTGCGTTATCAATCTCCGGACCCCTCGGCCCCTCGGCAACCCCCTTACCGCCCTACGGCCACTACCGTAGACTCCATTCCATTCCATTCCACCCCTTCTCTGCACCGAAACCATCCTAGAAACTCACCGAACCATCCCCCCTTTCCCATGCTGGGGAAAACCCCCCGTCAAACATGGGGCTTCCGGCAATGCTGCCGCGCAAGCCCCGTCCCCACTTCCACCCCCGGCGCATGACGCTCTCTATTCCCTTCGATGTATATGCATGACACCCACACACTTAAACCGACGTCTTTTTACCGCCAACTCTCTTTCCCTCTTTCTTTCTTTCTCTTCCTATTCCACCCTCTTTCACCCGGCACCCTTATTGCGTTTTATATTTTAACCGGTCGTTTCTAGTTTCGAATTGCACGGTTTTCTTGCGTTTCGTTAAATACCCTTGATCAAGACTGCCACTCGAATTGGCCAATGCATTTGTCCTTCTCTCTTTACTTTTCTTCCCTTACTTTACGCGAGCTTCATGCAGCAGGCAACGAGGTTCGTAAGGTCTTCGTTATCAGTTATTAAGGAATCGATGGAGTTCCAAGGTTTGAGAGATTGTTCTGACCGCAATATCATTTTGCTGGAAGTATTTTCAAAAAGGTTCGTAAAATAGGGTACTCGGAAGGGCGATGAGTGGTAAACGTCTATTTCCTTCATTCGGACACGGGTACCGTGTCGGTGTAGTAATGGGGCGAAGAGGCAGCAGTTGGCTACACGGAAGCACCATTATCTGTTGTAGTATTAGTCTCGATCTGATAGCGGCCGCATTGATTCCCTTGATCAACATTTGCCGAGGGAACAAAATCTTTGCGAATGGGTCGCCAGAGTCTCCGAAGGTGTTTAATTGTAATTTTCATTATCGAATATATTCTATAAACACGAACTTCCTGCAACCCCGAATACGTTACGATTTCCCTCGATTTCAAACGATTGCAGAATCTTGCCGATGTCGTTTACAGGATATCGAGAGCCAATTACCACGGCAGAGGAAATCAAGAAAGGGCGTCGATAAATGGCTCGTGATGGCGTTGACGAATTGGAAAGGAATCAAAGGAATCGGAAGGAGTCGGGAACCGAGAACGACACGATACGATCGAATTGCGAGCGAGATAAAGGTGAGTCTATCGTGGTGAGTGGCAGTAAGTAATCCTATCGGCGTGGTGGCATGCAAGGAAGAAGACAAAATGGCGCTGGGTGAAAGGACGGACGACAAGAGGCAAAAGGGCGGTTTTCCTATACGCTCACGAAATGCCGCGACCGGGCTACCGACTCGATAGCGTATCGCTTTCCACGGACCCAAAGGTTACCGAATCGTTTCGAGACTATCTTAATGGTTGGATAGATCGTTTGATACTATGGGTGAGTCGTAAAGGCTATTGCTCTGCCCTCCGCCCTCTCCTCTTCGCCGCCGCGTCTTTTCAACCCCTCTGCGTAGTCTTCGACCAGAGGAGAAAGCTGGCTTAGGGCCACCCGTACGTTCCCCGTCCCTCCTGTTTCTATACGCACCTCATTTATACTTAGCAAATGTCTACGTTGAACGCCTCTTAAGTCGATCGAGAATCGTTGCCGGCTAATTAATTGCCGTGAATTCGTTTAATTGCTGCTGAAGAACTCGCACACGACGCAGCAGTTTTTTACTGCGGATTTATTGGATTTCTTTACGATCGTTTGATAACGAAAATTGATGTTAGACTGATCGTTTCTCTGTACAAGAAGCGACTATTGGTTTTAATTATCGAGGAGACGATTAGTCGGTAAAAGTCTTGCGTTCCTACAGGGAAATAAGCGACGTAAGAAAGTTGTAATCCTATAATTTCAGGAAATTCAGAAAATATTTGTCTCTCTTAATTTAATAATATTTCTTGAAGGTTTTAATAACTCCCTGACGTTATTTGAGGCTTATCTCAGTCTCTCCAAGTATTCTAATACGTATGCGTAGGAATGAATGTACGTTAAAAAGTTCCGTTGAATCTTTTTAAGGTATATAACCGTGTCTAATAATTATATTCTCCTTTCTAACAGAATTTCTATTTCATTTATACGGTATTGCTAAACCAAGAACGGAATGGAAAAGTATATGTCGCGAAAGTCTTATAAATATGTAATTTCTAGCAATAAAAGAGACAACGATGGAGCGTGCTACTCGAGCCGACGAAATCGCAGGGATGAAAACGATAAAGCGTAATACCGCAGAGGGTGCGCATGTGGGTGGGCCGAGTGTCCGTTATTCCGGCATAAAAACGAGAATCAACGAAAATCATTTGGCCCGTTAATGTACCGTTAATCGATTGTCCATAATTCCGCGCCATTCGTGGTTCTTATCTTTGTAAATATTTCGAAATTTCCACGGACCGGCGCGACGACCGGTCGGTTCCGTGGTAATATTTTACGCGATTTCCGCGGAGCGTATTTAAAGGCGTTAACAATAATTAAAAATTATGTTTACGAGCCCGGCTTAGCTTGCCGGCCATAGCCTGTATCGTTAAAAATATTCGAAAAATCGATCGGGAGTGCCGTAACCTCGGTTATACGCCGCCTTTCGGCACGGCTCGAAGACGCTTTTATTTTATCTCGTGTTTTCGCCGGTTTGTTCCTGGCATCGGAAACAAGAAACGAGAATCGAGTAGCAGAGTATATCTCGTGAAAAATACGAGCGAATCTCGCGGCGTTGTTTCCATCGGGAGAAACCGGGTATTGAAACTAATTAATATCATTCTCCCCTCTTTTACAGTGACATTTATACGCTCGGAACAATGCGAGCGGCGTGTAACTTAATTAAGGCAACGACGCGAACCTGACCGTGGCTTTGCGGCTACCGTTTCCCTATATCCGGTTCGCGCATTATTATCTAGTCTGCTCTCTCGCGCTCTTTCGCAAGCCGTGCGAAATGCCGCAACGCCCGCCGCCGCCACCGCCGAGAATTGTATTTGTTGCGCGTCGCGTACATTTAACTGCGCTCTGTCTTCCGTTAAATCCGTTTGCCGAGAAAATGCTCGAATGTTCATAGACACCATACCAGATTAACGGAACGAAATTAACCGTTCGTTGCGTCACGACGTATTTCAAATCTATCCGAATCGAACTACCAATGATTCACGATCTTCCTCTCCCATAAGAAATTTCCTAGAACAGCGCATCCAATTTAAAAAAAAAAACATTACCGTGGGTGTAATAGCGTCGTATATTACAAGTAGCGACATCCACAGCTTCGAAACAGAGTTTACAATCATTTAGAAGCGGAGGAATTGCGAGGCGCGATAAATCAGCCGCAAAAAGACTCGATCGAATCGCTCGATAACGATCCGCGCGAACGATCTTCTCGACAAGCGTGGATGACTTCACCTGAAAATCCGATCGGTGGAAGATCTGCGGCTCCTCGTGTGCACCACTGCAGTTGTATACCACGGACCAAGCCTATCGTTGACCAAAATCAAGACGGGAATGGACAGAGAGCCGCACTTCGTCTCGGTCGACTAGAGGAGGCGACAGACGAAATCGTAAAACGCATTTGTTTGGCCGCGTGGTTTCGCAGATCGTGGAACGCCGCAGCGTCGGCAAGCTGGCTATGAGACAGAAGGCATTAAAACGTCAGATGTCTGATAGGTAGCTGGTACGGCAGTGCGCATAACTGCCTGATTAAAGGCAACGACTTCAACGTAAATGAGATTTACAGCCAATCACGAAGCCACCTATTTTACGTCGTCGACCTGTACACACAAGAGAAGAGAGAGAGTCTCGCCGACAGAGTCTTTGCTCTTCCTCTCTTTTTCAATCTTTCGGTAGTCGCTTTTCGCTCCCTCTCTCTTACTTACTTACTTTCTCTTTCACATACACTCATTCTCTGTTTGCTGCTCGCTTCTTCTTTCCCGCCCCTGTCATTCAAAAAGGTGTCAACGACAATCGCTTTTACGAGATACTTATTAATTGTTACTGCGCTTTTACGACGACATAAAAGCGCGGTCTACGACCGTTTGAGTGGGCACGACGGTGTAAGGGGGATTCCCCCGCTGGATTATTGCCTCCGATGAGGCTATACGACGTACGTATAGCTACACAGCACCGCACCGACCGTCTCCTTGTTGATTCGAAGACGGGAAAACGATATAACGACCGAGGAAGATACATATACCTTGAATCGGGCAAAAAGAAGTCAGCAAATCCGGGGAACCAGTTTTCGTCATTTTCGACACCGAATTTCGGACGACCTGTTTTCTTTTCAATCTTCCTTTATTACTTTTTTCAGAGATCGCCTGGATCGTCCGACGAATCGGTAGCTGAAGTATCTCTTGATTGCTTCGACGTTTTTCAAAGAATAAAAGGACGGAACGGATGAGTATCAGGATTTCTTGCCTATTAACGGAGTTATTGCAGCTTTTTTGGGGGCGTGTTTATGCATTCCGGAGGCAATTAGAAAACTATAAGCTAGCTGTAACTTTCGTTCGACGAGCAAACAGCAGAATTCCGATTAAAGGGCTCTAGAAACGTTTACCTTGCTGGCACAACAGCTTGCGGTGTTATATATGCGGCAGGGGCCGGCGAAGAGCACAGCTTTAATGCTCCTCGAACTATCGATCTACTAAGCACCGTCTACAAACTACGAGCATTTCTAGCGAAATAAACTGGCGGTACGGAAATAATAGTTACACAAGCGTTCAGACACGTCGATTTGTCTAGCAAGCTACGCGTCTATTTTTATCACAGGTTCACGCAAAGACAATGTATGTGAAACCTTGAGTAGTTCGTCCCATGGGCTTTGTTCAGCGTCTTTATCCATGAGAAGTGTTTCTAGCACCGTTGCATAAAAAATAATTGACTGACACCTTGTATAATAAAGGGTAAAGGACTCGTGGGGAAATGAGTTCATTTTCACTGGCGTTTCCTTGATTACCTCGCTGTTGAATATCCTAAACGGTAAAATCTAGGCACTAGCTTATGTCGCAGAATAACGTAGGCGATATCATTTACGTTTTAAAATGATATCGCCGCTATTTTCTATGTTTAAAAATAACATAAGCGCAATTTTCTAGGTTTTCCATGTACATGTTTCAGATTATACTGGGAACTGTAGGTATCAAAGCAATAAAAAACATGAAAAGTCAGATTTCCCGCCATTTACAGGAGAGAAACGTAAAATACGTAACGTGACGGCAATCAAATTCACATGAAAAATCTATTATTTTCCTAGTTTATTTTAAAATTGAATGTAAAAATTGAATTTGCTTCTCTCATTTTCTAAAACACTTAAACATATCAGCAACGTTAGTCACGCATGCTAGATTAAAATAAGATAATTGAATGTTATTCGTTTGTTACAAAACATCGTGTATTTATCCTTTATTTTCGAAAAGCTTACATCTTAAAATCTATCAGGTTCCTTCATTCCCGATTAATGAAATTCTTCGTTTTAGACATCGAATGATACAGAAGTCAGAAAATCAACGAACATCGACTCGTCATATTTCTGCTATCTTCGATTATAAAAATAAGAAACCAAGCCTCCGAACGAAGAGATGGAAGAAAGAGGAAACGATAAACGGAAGGGTGCGCGTGTCAAAAGGGCGAAACCACAAAGAGTTGTAAGTGTCATCGTGTGCGACGGCGGAGGATGACAACGCGGTCTAACCTCTCTAAGCTTTGGATAACGACAACGTAGAGGCAACGGTAATGCGACGGTGCACGAGCAAAGGAGAGTTTTTCTTTTCCTTTGGCTCGTAACCCCCGCCACGGCTTATCTTCCTACTAAATCCAGCAATTTTAATACGCGTTTCTCGGCAATTTCCGTGCTACATGTTCCGCCGCCGACTTAGCACCCCTTCTGACTCGAATAGCTTCGAGCCGTTCCTTCTCTCTTTTTCTTTTCACCACACCCTCTTCCCTCGCCGATTTCTCTGCCCCTCGACGTCCTCCCCTTCTTTAAATAAACTTTATTTTTACGGTGCTATTTAAAGCAATTTCTGATTTCCCTTAATTCATTACAACGCCGTTCCGTACAGCCCTCTTAATGCGCCACGAGCATTGCTAGCATTTCTCATTTCCCCTCACCGCTAATTGCCGCGCAATATGCCCTGTTCGCAGTCAACATTCTGCAATTCCTTCGGATTTGATTTTTCACGAAGGGTGGAGAATCTTGTGACCCATCGGTGAATTTCAATTTTAACCCCGCTTTGAATAATTTTATGTTGCAGAGAATTGAAAGATCTACTTCTCTTCCCTTTAAGGGCGAGGATATCTTGTAGATTACTTTGCAGATTTAACCGTATTAAATTATTTGAATATAATTGCACTTGTTAATACGCTGCACTTGAAAAGTTACGCATCTATATACGAATTTTATGTTGCAGAGAATTGAAAGATCTACTTCTCTTCCCTTTAACGACGAGGATATCTTGTAGATTATTTCGCAGATTTAACTCTATCAAATTATTTAAATAAAATTGCATTTGTTAATACGCTACACTTGAAAAGTTACGCATCTATATACGAATTTTATGTTGCAGAGAATTGAAAGATCTACTTCTCTTTCCTTTAACGACGAGGATATCTTGTAGATTACTTTGCAGATTTAACCGTATTAAATTATTTGAATATAATTGCATTTGTTAATACGCTGCACTTGAAAAGTTACGCATCTATATACGAATTTTATGTTGCAGAGAATTGAAAGATCTACTTCTCTTCCCTTTAACGACGAGGATATCTTGTAGATTATTTTGCAGATTTAACCGTATTAAATTATTTGAATATAATTGCACTTGTTAATACGCTGCACTTGAAAAGTTACGCATCTATATACGAATTTTATGTTGCAGAGAATTGAAAGATCTACTTCTCTTCCCTTTAACGACGAGGATATCTTGTAGATTATTTTGCAGGTTTAACCGTATGAAATTATTTGAATATAATTGCACTTGTTAATACGCTGCACTTGAAAAGTTACGCATCTATATACGAATTTTATGTTGCAGAGAATTGAAAGATCTACTTCTCTTTCCTTTAACGACGAGGATATCTTGTAGATTATTTCGCAGATTTAACTCTATCAAATTATTTAAATAAAATTGCATTTGTTAATACGCTACACTTGAAAAGTTACGCATCTATATACGAATTTTATGTTGCAGAGAATTGAAAGATCTACTTCTCTTTCCTTTAACGACGAGGATATCTTGTAGATTACTTTGCAGATTTAACCGTATTAAATTATTTGAATATAATTGCATTTGTTAATACGCTGCACTTGAAAAGTTACGCATCTATGTACGAATTTTATGTTGCAGAGAATTGAAAGATCTACTTCTCTTTCCTTTAACGACGAGGATATCTTGTAGATTACTTTGCAGATTTAACCGTATTAAATTATTTGAATATAATTGCATTTGTTAATACGCTGCACTTGAAAAGTTACGCATCTATGTACGAATTTTATGTTGCAGAGAATTGAAAGATCTACTTTTCTTCCCTTTAACGACGAGGATATCTTGTAGATTATTTCGTAGATTTAACCGTATTAAATTATTTGAATATAATTGCACTTGTTAATACGCTGCACTTGAAAAGTTACGCATTTATATACGAACATTATGTCGCAGAGAATTGAAAGATCTACTTCTCTTCCCTTTAACGGCGAGGATATCTTGTAGATTACTTTGCAGATTTAATCGTATTAAATTATTTGAATATAATTGCACTTGTTAATACGCTGCACTTGAAAAGTTACGCATCTATATACGAATTTTATGTTGCAGAGAATTGAAAGATCTACTTCTCTTCCCTTTAACGGCGAGGATATCTTGTAGATTATTTTGCAAGTTTAACCGTATGAAATTATTTGAATATAATTGCACTTGTTAATACGCTGCACTTGGAAAGTTACGCATCTATATACGAATTTTATGTTGCAGAGAATTGAAAGATCTACTTTTCTTCCCTTTAACGACGAGGATATTTTGTAGATTATTTCACAGATTTAACTGTATCAAATTATTTGAATAAAATTGCATTTGTTAATACGCTACACTTGAAAAGTTACGCACCTATATACGAATTTCATGTTGCAGAGAATTGAAAGATCTACTTCTCTTCCCTTTAAGGGCGAGGATATCTTGTAGATTACTTTGCAGATTTAACGGTATTAAATTATTTGAATATAATTGCACTTGTTAATACGGTGCACTTGAAAAGTTACGCATCTATATACGAATTTTATGTTGCAGAGAATTGAAAGATCTACTTCTCTTCCCTTTAACGACGAGGATATCTTGTAGATTATTTCGCAGATTTAACTGTATCAAATTATTTGAATAAAATTGCACTTGTTAATACGCTGCACTTGGAAAGTTACGCATCTATGTACGAATTTTATGTTGCAGAGAATTGAAAGATCTACTTCTCTACCCTTTAATGACGAGGATATCTTGTAGATTATTTCGCAGATTTAACTGTATCAAATTATTTGAATAAAATTGCACTTGTTAATACGCTGCACTTGAAAAGTTACGCATCTATATACGAATCTATATTTTCTAAATGTTATTTTGTTTCACTATTTATTATATTATTGTTGTACTATCGTATTTCATTATTATACGATTATGCCGACGTAGAAAGTTTACTTGTAACAATTATTGCTGCAGGGAACTGTAATCAACAGTTTTATCTTTTCACTTAATCACTTAAGCATCGTATAACACTAAAGTCCAACGTTGTACTAACGCAATACTTGATTTATCATTTTTTCCATCAACTTACGCTTCGAATGCTTTCTTCCTAACATCGTTGCTATACAAAGAAATTCCAAGGATTTGCCTAATATTATTTCGTCGTCATTCTTGCATCTTAAGTTCTACGGATTAAATTACAAACGACTACATTCTAAAATTCTAAAGTTTAAAGAAACTGCAGTATTTGGAATATAAAAAACTATCGTTATTAAAAACTACTCCATCGGCGCTAAATTATAAATTCGATTTGACTACCAAAACTATTGGAACTAAAAAAAAAAAACGCGGAGATTTCTGCCGCAATCACGGACACCAGGAATAGTTAGACTATCGCAATAATCGGTGATAAAGATGTGGGTTAATAAACCGATCGAGGACCTATGGTGGCACCGTCGGAGCTTCGTACGGCGAGCAAACTTTCTTGCCGGGAAATTGAGTCGGATTTGAGTTATGGGAATGGCGCTCGTCCCTCGTGCAGGAATCGGCCCTGGTCTAGCGGCACCCCCGTGTCTATTTCGACCCTCCTCCGCCCGCAACACATCTATCGCCATTACCAGATCCAAGCAGGGAGGAAAACTTGTAAATAAAAAGGAGTAACGGTGACGTAACCGGCGTTTCGTGGTTGTCGGGGGTACCAGCCGCACTTTCTATCGATCTGCAGCCCGCTAGGGTGTCAATAACAATCGATTATTGTTTCAGGAGTTGCTCGTAATAGGCTGGATGTCTTTATTTTTCTTCGTTTGCTCGTTTCGTACGATAAACTGCCACCCTCGTAGCAACTGGCTGCTAGGTTTGCGCGCAGAATTTCCTTCCTTCGTCTATTGCCACGGAAACGATAAACGAGTTTCCTGGCCATCGCGGGACACGCTGCCAGACAAAAACAATAATTTTCGGAAAGAAAATTAAAGTTGATTCGAAAACGGCGCTATCGATAATATCGCGGACGATGCGATCTTTTCATTCAACGGCAGAGAAGTTTGTTTATTTGAAAGAAATTGTAGTTTGCGGCAGATGGAAGGAAAGTTGGTTTGGAAAGTAAAGCGTTCGTCGTATGTTAAAATACCGAGGATTCTTGGATCGTGGAAGACTCGAAGAAGGCTACTGCGCGCAGATTCCCACGTTACATCGTCGCTCGGTGCAATTTGTATCGGTAGCTGGGGATCATTATACATTCATATCCCGAGCGAGGAGATTTAAACCGAGAGCGAGTTTCCACATTGCAATAACTCGGGGCTTGCGAGGCAATTACTCTGTCCGGCCTTAACGGCCGCTGGTCTAAGATTAAAAGAGAAGAAGGAGATCCTGTCCGTTTGCCCTGTGCAAAGGTGGAACAAAGTGACGCGCCGTTGGCCGCAGGTAGGCGAGCAGATAAATATGATTTTTGTGTGAAACCGTGTGGAAGATGCGGGATTTGATCACCAGGGGTGGTCCCTGTGCTCGTACGTCACGCGATACTCTACCTTCTTTCTCTCCTTTGCTTTTCTGTCCTTTGACTTGTGTCTGTTCCTTTCTATCCCCACCCCATTTCTCAACAGCGGGGAGATCATCGAGACCCATGGACAACCAAAAGACATTCAAGGTCCCGTGATGTCGTTCGTCACTTTACCTCGAAAGGGGACCGAGATCTCCCTTTCTCCGTTCTCTACCCTTTGTCCATCCTGTCCCCTTTGTCTACCTTGCCTCCTCTTTCTCGAACGCATCTTAATCTAGATATACCCAGCCTCTGACCTCTCCGTGCCTTCTCTCGGTTAACAACTAATCCTATCTCTTACCTAAAACCTCCCCTCTTCTTCTCCAAGCTTCTGATACATCCCCTTTCTCTCCTCTCTCTCTCTCTCTCTCTCTGACTGTCGTACGAGAGAAGACACGAGAGGGGACATAGGACAGGAGGACCGACAGGTTTGTACGACAGGCTCGTTGTTTCGCCGTTAGAAGCCGAATTCTTTCTTGCCGATCTCGTTCTCTCAAGCGAGGATATCACCGCTATATTTACGAGTTACGAACGGCTGGAAGCACGAGGATCGCCGAGAATCGTGGCGACGATCTCCTCTACTGTCGTTAATAGAGCCGTTCGTTCGATCCTAGTCGCGACGACCCTATCGACTGCTTCGAGACGATTCGATTTCACGTGCACGCGGCCCGAGATAATTTACACGTGCTTTTACGGTGTGATCGGCGCATCCTCCGGCGAAGGGGAAACGCAGGTCGCGACGTAGGTTCGCGGATTCGCTGGATTTTACGAGCCGATAGCGAGGACACGCGAGGAAAGTATAAAGGCGTTGAGTTACGCGCGACCGTAACGAGCCGATCCGCGTCAAACTGGATTTATCGCGAAACCCACCGCGCTCTCCAGCCTCTAATAGAGCGATAAACACGAATTCTCTCGGCCCTTGTCCGCTAATGGCGGCCGTATATATTCGTGAACGCGTTGCCGGCTTTCGTTTATCCGGCGTTACGAGAAAGAAAAGAAGGATAATTAAGATGCAGTTAGAGAACGCCGTTTTCCCGTTACCTCCTGTCCTTCCTCTTCTCTCTTTAACTCTCGCTCTCTCTCTCTCTCGCTCTCAGACAGTTGCGGGATAGTTTTCACAGAAACGTAAAGCGAGCATAGAAAGAGCAGGAGAGAGACGAAGCCGTGGCCTGCGGCATAAAAATTTTAAACGAGGTCCAAGAGAGCCACTCTTCGGGAACTTTGTATCATCTATTGTTCCTGGCCGACGTTGCTACGGCGATGCTCGCTCCGAGATTCGCGGAGATTTACGAAGCAACTATAAACATCGAGAAGATTACGGCCAGAGCTCATTTTAAGTTCTAACGAGCTCCCCTCGGCTCGGTGTCGCCGGCATTATCAAATAATTGAGAGATGTAACTCAGCGCTATCTTCGCTGCGCCCTCGTCTACCGTCTCCCCTAGTCTTGTCACTCTTTTCCACCACCGAACCGTATCCACATCGAACCTTTTACTTTTACCAACCTCTAACATCCTCTACGATCGCTCTCCACGTATATCTACCTTCCAAGAATGTTTGCCTCTCCGCTATCCGTTTCCTTTTCTTTTAATATTTCATCAAACGTATCTACGATCTGTTCGAATCGAACTGATTCAACCATCTCGTTTTTATTCTTTTCTTCTCGTTCTTCGACCAAAAGTATCTCCAGGTAGCTTAAAAACGTTCCGTCCTTATCGCGACAGATTTTCCACCCAAAGGCGCGCGATGAAAATTTCTTTCGACGCGATTTCCATGCAAAGCGAGCAATTCGTTCGACGATCAAAATTAAAGAATAACAATCCTTTATCCCCGTAGCTTTGGTTTCTCGTTTTTCCTACTACTTTTAACCATAAGTAACTGCTTCTTAGAAATTGCCCGAGAGTTTTATTACAACCGTAACTATCCGGGGCTGGCGAGTAAAAAGTCGCAGGGGGCGTCGGACGGGGCTACACCTCTCGCTTGAATTCAGTGTAACGAAGATGCGGCATCCTCGTGGCGCTCCCACGAAATATAAACAAGATCCGCGCGCCGCTTAATGCCCGCCGTACGTCACGCGGAAAGATTAAACAGTTAATAAGAATAAGAGTCTTGGAGCGTGTTTCTCCCCCTTTATTCCACGAACGGGGTTTCTTTCCGTAGGTCGCCGCCACGGACAACGGAAGAGGAACAGAGAGCAGATGAGTAGGTGGAAGAGGGGGGACACTTGCACGGGTGGTTGGAGGGAAATGGCGGCCATCTTTCCCACGAGCTCTTCTCGAGAACCAATCGCCTTTCTCCAACGAGCATTAAGGCGGCAACTCTGGCTGAAGAATTGCCTCTGCCACGTTAGACACATTTTTCTCGCTTTTCCTTTATTCTCTTCTCTGGCTGCACGAGTCCCGGGACTCTCGCATCTCCGTCGGTCCCGAGGCCAGCCGCTTCTCTTCTCTCCTTCCTCGTCCGCCCGTCTCGCTTCATCTTCGCCTCTTCCTGTACCATCTCCGCGGCGTCGTCGTTTCGCATCTCTTATTTTCTTTGTTCACCCCGCACACCGTCGCTGCATCCCTCTTCCGCTTATCCTTCGTCCTTTTCCTCTTTCTTTTCTTCCAATTTTTTTCCTCCCTTTCTTTCCCCTTTTTTCTTTTCTTTTCTTCTTTTTTTTTTTTTCTTTACGTTCACCGTTACGTATACCTATAGCACAGAGGGGTATAATAGTGTTCATCCCTGAAGTGAGCTCCATCGAGCGGCAGGTGGCTGACCTTAATAACGCGCCACGCAACGTTTCACGGACCTCTCCTCTTCGCTCTTCTTAAGGGGCGAAAAGAAAATCGTGAGCGTGTCATCTACGAAACGTCAAGCTCTAAGATTTACTATGGCGACACGGTGTTGCGAATATACCGGCGCGGAGAAAGCTGATACGTCGACTCGTTTGGCGAAGGGTGACAGCCCCGTCAGCTCACAGTTTCCCTACTTCACGGCTATCTCCTGTGGGAAAGTTCCAACAATCGATCCCGCTATTACTATGGATACGTTTCTACCGTGCCTAATAAACAGCTCGTAATACGGTTGATGTGAACGCGGCTTAATGCGAATGAAGCTGTCACGTTGATCGACCGACGTTACAGTCGCCTTTTGTGAAATGTTATTTTATCGCGCCAAAGGCAAGTATCGCGATGCATTGTCGAAAGTAGTCTGTTGTTTGGTAGGAAAGTGTTTTTGTTCGTCTAAGAGATCGTAAAATGAAATCTAACGACCAGGTCTAACACCGAGGAAACGTATTAACCTTCTGCGCTCGAATGTCTCTTGTATCGCGAGTTGGAAATCTACCGGAGTCGTTTTTTAAAGCAAATTCAACGAGCATCTACCGTTTGATCATCTACGATTGGCGATTGAGCGATCTTGTCAATATTTGTCTAACGACAGAATCGGCAATCGTTTAGTTACCAACGCGATATTTGTACTGTGAAGAAATATACGACAATTTTAATCAAATTATCCCGGAGCGATCGTTTTAAAGTAAATATAAAAGCTGCTCTCTTTCAGGTGTAATTTTTATACAGGAAAATGTACGGAGAGTAACGTTCGAACGTCTGTTTTTCGAAATAAAAATTGTACCTACGTAGTCGGGTTACAAAATTTGTTTTGTTCCCCGTTCCTTTTTTTTTTTTTTTTTTTTTTTTTGGAAAAGATAACGATGAAAAACGCAATAACAAAAGGTTTGGCGACCAGCCGAACGATCAAATATAAACGTAGAAAATGTTTTTGTTGACTTATACAGTGTGTACCGGGTAGCATACGTGTGGCTGCGGTGCTGATACGATGATATTCCGATACACAGCGGTTTTATTCGTTTTATGACTTCTTTCGCTACCACTGTAGAACATTTCCAATTCATGAACGAGTTTGCTGAGCCCGTAACGAACACCGTGTTACCGTAGATAGTCGAATGGCATTAGTTGAGGTTGTAAAGCGTACGATCGTGTACTCTTTGTTAAAAGAACTTTTCGTTTCTAGCAGAATTATTTACGTATGAACGACAGCTTAAATTACTGTTTAATAATCGTAAATAACATCGAGCAATTATTAGTTGTGATTTTATTGCTAGGTTTACTGGGTGAAAAATGTTTCTTGAAAATTTTGATAGCAGAATTTCCTCTTGCACATAATCATCCTACGTTGTCTATGCTTTAATTATATTTTTCCAGAAGAATGAACGTGCAGCTTTAAATAACATCGAGCAACTATTATTTGTGATTTTATTGGTAGGTTTACTGGGTGAAATGTAGAAATGTTTCTTGCAAATTTGATAGCAGAATTTCCTCTTGCAAGTAATCATCCTTCGTTGTCTACGTTTTGATTAAATTTTTCCTGAAGAATGAACGTGTAGCTTTCAATAATATCGAGTAGCTATTAATTGTGATTTTATTGGTACGTTACTTGGGTGAAAAATAGAAATGTTTCTTGAAAATTTTGATAGCAGAATTTCCTCTTGCAAGTAATCATCGTTGTCTATGCTATGATTAAATTTTTTCTGAAGAATGAACGTGTAGCTTTCAATAATATCGAGCAACTATTAATTGTGATTTTATTGGTAGGTTTCTTGGATGAAAAATGTTTCTTGAAAATTTTGATAGCAGAATTTCCTCTTGCACATAATCATCCTACATTGTATACGTTTTGATTATATTTTTCCAGAAGAATGAACGTGTAGCTTTAAATAACATCGAGCAACTATTAATTGTGAATTTATTGCTAGGTTTACTGGGTGAAATGTAGAAATGTTTCTTGCAAATTTTGATAGCAGAATTTCCTCTTGCAAGTAATCATCGTTGTCTATGCTATGATTAAATTTTTTCTGAAGAATGAACGTGTAGCTTTCAATAATATCGAGCAACTATTAATTGTGATTTTATTGGTAGGTTTCTTGGATGAAAAATGTTTCTTGAAAATTTTGATAGCAGAATTTCCTCTTGCACATAATCATCCTACATTGTATACGTTTTGATTATATTTTTCCAGAAGAATGAACGTGTAGCTTTAAATAACATCGAGCAACTATTAATTGTGAATTTATTGCTAGGTTTACTGGGTGAAATGTAGAAATGTTTCTTGCAAATTTTGATAGCAGAATTTCCTCTTGCAAGTAATCATCGTTGTCTATGCTATGATTAAATTTTTTCTGAAGAATGAACGTGTAGCTTTCAATAATATCGAGCAACTATTAATTGTGATTTTATTGGTAGGTTTCTTGGATGAAAAATGTTTCTTGAAAATTTTGATAGCAGAATTTCCTCTTGCACATAATCATCCTACATTGTATACGTTTTGATTATATTTTTCCAGAAGAATGAACGTGTAGCTTTAAATAACATCGAGCAACTATTAATTGTGAATTTATTGCTAGGTTTACTGGGTGAAATGTAGAAATGTTTCTTGCAAATTTTGATAGCAGAATTTCCTCTTGCAAGTAATCATCGTTGTCTATGCTATGATTAAATTTTTTCTGAAGAATGAACGTGTAGCTTTCAATAATATCGAGCAACTATTAATTGTGATTTTATTGGTAGGTTTCTTGGATGAAAAATGTTTCTTGAAAATTTTGATAGCAGAATTTCCTCTTGCACATAATCATCCTACATTGTATACGTTTTGATTATATTTTTCCAGAAGAATGAACGTGTAGCTTTAAATAACATCGAGCAACTATTAATTGTGAATTTATTGCTAGGTTTACTGGGTGAAATGTAGAAATGTTTCTTGCAAATTTTGATAGCAGAATTTCCTCTTGCAAGTAATCATCGTTGTCTATGCTATGATTAAATTTTTTCTGAAGAATGAACGTGTAGCTTTCAATAATATCGAGCAACTATTAATTGTGATTTTATTGGTAGGTTTCTTGGATGAAAAATGTTTCTTGAAAATTTTGATAGCAGAATTTCCTCTTGCACATAATCATCCTACATTGTATACGTTTTGATTATATTTTTCCAGAAGAATGAACGTGTAGCTTTAAATAACATCGAGCAACTATTAATTGTGAATTTATTGCTAGGTTTACTGGGTGAAATGTAGAAATGTTTCTTGCAAATTTTGATAGCAGAATTTCCTCTTGCAAGTAATCATCGTTGTCTATGCTATGATTAAATTTTTCCTGAAGAATGAACGTGTAGCTTTAAATAACATCGAGCAACTATTAATTGTGATTTTATTGGTAGGTTTACTGGGTGAAATGTAGAAATGTTTCTTGAAAATTTTGATAGCAGATTTTCCTCTTGCACATGATCATCCTACATTGTCTACGTTTTGATTAAATTTTTCCTGAAGAATGAACGTGTAGCTTTAAATAACATCGAGCAACTATTAATTGTGATTTTATTGGTAAGTTTACTGGGTGAAATGTAGAAATGTTTCTTGCAAATTTTGATAGCAGACTTTCCTCTTGCACATAATCATCCTACGTTGTCTACGTTTTGATTATATTTTTCCTGAAGAATGAACGTGTAGCTTTAAATAACATCGAGCAATTATTAGTTGTGATTTTATTGGTAGGTTTCTTGGGTGAAAAATGTTTCTTGAAAGTTTTAATAGCAGAATTTCTTCTTGCACATGATCATCCTTCGTTGTCTATGCTTTAATTATATTTTTCCAGAAGAATGAACGTGTAGTTTTAAATAACATCGAGCAATTATTAGTTGTGATTTTATTGGTAAGTTTACTGGGTGATATGTAGAAATGTTTCTTGAAAATTTTGATAGCAGAATTTCCTCTTGCAAGTAATCATCGTTGTCTATGCTATGATTAAATTTTTTCTGAAGAATGAACGTGTAGCTTTCAATAATATCGAGTAGCTATTAATTGTGATTTTATTGGTAAATTTACTGGGTGAAATGTAGAAATGTTTCTTGAAAATTTTGATAGCAGAATTTCCTCTTGCACATGATCATCCTACATTGTCTACGTTTTGATTAAATTTTTCCTGAAGAATGAACGTGTAGCTTTAAATAACATCGAGCAACTATTAATTGTGATATTATTGGTAGGTTTATTGGGTGAAATGTAGAAATGTTTCTTGAAAATTTTGATAGCAGAATTTCCTCTTGCAAGTAATCATCGTTGTCTATGCTATGATTATATTTTTCCTGAAGAATGAACGTGTAGCTTTAAATAACATCGAGCAACTATTAATTGTGAATTTATTGCTAGGTTTACTGGGTGAAATGTAGAAATGTTTCTTGCAAATTTTGATAGCAAAATTTCCTCTGCAAGTAATCATCGTTGTCTATGCTTTGATTATATTTTTCCAGAAGAATGAACGTGTAGCTTTCAATAATATCGAGCAACTATTAATTGTGATTTTATTGGTAAGTTTACTGGGTGAAATGTAGAAATGTTTCTTGAAAATTTTGATAGCAGAATTTCCTCTTGCAAGTAATCATCCTACATTGTCTACGCTTTGATTATATTTTTCCAAAAGAATGAACGTGTAGCTTTAAATAACATCGAGAAATTATTAATTGTGATTTTATTGCTAGGTTCATTGGGTGAAAAATAGAAATGTTTCTTGCAAATTTTGATAGCAAAATTTCCTCTTGCAAGTAATCATCCTTCGTTAGCCATGTAGCTTTAGGTCATTTTGCAATTTCTTACAACGCTATTAGCGTTATTCCTTCTCAAGTGAATAATAATCAGTGTCATACGAAAATGTAATAACATTTAATTTATATTCCAAATAAAAGAAGGGATAACATTATCTTAACCCTTTGCACTGCTATGTCGAGTGTGACTCGACATCAGTTTTTATCTGAGGAGCTTTGTCGAGACCCACTCGACATTCTTTCAGTGCCAGCTTTTTTTGTGAAACGTGCGAAAGAAAAGCAGGATGGAAATTGTTTCAAGATATATCATAGGCTTAAAAGTTAGAAAACACCCCATTGACCTGACTAAAGAAATAAAATAGTCAAACTGGAAGATGGTAACCCGCTGGGGGTAGCCATCCCTTGTTATTTAGCAATTAAGTTAGCAAAATTTACCAAATGTCCAGCTGGACAAATTGTAAAGTACAAATTAAATAATAATAAAAAAAACTTAGAAATTATAAAACACAACGATAGTGTGAATAAAACTGGTATTTAAGTGAATTTGTTTCCTCCTTTATTTATTTAAATTGTCTTAATTTTTAGTTAAAGTAAATTTGAAATAAAACACTTGGAAGCGTTGGCAGCTGCTGCTAACGAAATTGAAATAAAATTCCCAGTGCAAAGGGTTAATCGATATTCTGATAGTGAAGATTCTACCCTGTTAAACAATCTCAATTTTGCAATGTATTTTATCAACCCTGGAATATCAGAGTCATTCTACAGAAAACATGATGTATGCAATGTTGCTTGCAATAAAAAGTTACTCCTAAGTATGATCGATTTTTAACTAAAAAATGAGACAATTTAAATAAATAAAGGAAGAAAGAAATTCACTTAAAGTAAATTCCAAATAAAACGCTTAAAAGCGTTGGGTAACGAAATTGAAACAAAATTCGCAGTGCGAAGGGTTGAAAAGTATTTCACAATAGAATTACTTTTCACGTTATCCTTTCCTCTAAATTATTTGAATAATAAATAAGAAAAAGTAATAAATAGGTATAATGGAAAAATTTAATAACCAAAAATAAATTAAAATTTCAAATAAAACTCTTAAAGATCTTCTTGGGAGCTGCTGGTAATGAAATTGAAATAAAATTCGCAGTGCGAAGGGTTTAAAAGTATTTCACAATAGAATTATTTTTCACGTTATAGTTTCCTCTAAATTATTTAAATAATAAATAGGAAACACAGTGATAAATAGATATAATAGAAAAATTTAATTACCAAAAATAAATTAAAATTTCAAATAAAACACTTAAAGGTCTTCTTGGGAGCTGCTGGTAATGAAATTGAAATAAAATTCGCAGTGCGAAGGGTTGAAAAGTATTTCACAATAGAATTACTTTTCACGTTATAGTTTCCTCTAAATTATTTGAATAATAAATAGGAAAAAGTAATAAATAGGTATAATGGAAAAATTTAATTACCAAAAGTAAATTAAAATTTCAAATAAAACACTTAAAGATCTTCTTGGGAGCTGCTGGTAATGAAATTGAAATAAAATTCGCAATGCGAAGGGTTGAAAAGTATTTCACAATAGAATTATTTTTCACGTTATAGTTTCCTCTAAATTATTTGAATAATAAATAAGGAAAAGTAATAAATAGGTATAATGGAAAAATTTAATTACCAAAAATAAATTAAAATTTCAAATAAAACACTTAAAGGCGTTGGGTAAGGAAATTGAAATAAAATTCCCAGTGCGAAGGGTTGAAAAGTATTTCGCAATAGAATTATTTTTCACGTTATGGTTTCCTCTAAATTATTTGAATAATAAATAAGAAAAAGTAATAAATAGGTATAATGGAAAAATTTAATTACCAAAAATAAATTAAAATTTCAAATAAAACACTTAAAGGCGTTGGGTAAGGAAATTGAAATAAAATTCCCAGTGCGAAGGGTTGAAAAGTATTTCGCAATAGAATTACTTTTCGCGTTATAGTTTCCTCTAAATTATTTGAATAATAAATAGGAAATAAAGTAATTAATATAATGGAAAAATATACTTACTTACATACATTAATTTCAATTTCAAATAAAAGAAAATTTTACATAACCTCGAAAAATTTCCTATGAAGATAATCGAACGTATCTGATCGTAGGTTAAGTCATCCAAAGTATCGCAGTAGAAGATGCCATAATAGGAAACGTAGTAAACCACAGTGTGCTATAACCTCAAACAGTTTATCAGTTTTCAGCATTCGCACTGTTACTTCATTCGGAATAACGAGGGACGATTATCGACAAGCGGGTAAATAAACGTTTAGCCCTTTTTCGCCTAGGTATCCAGACAAACACCGATGAGCAGAAGTGGGAAACAGGGGAAGTTCCTTTTCTGAGTTTATGGCAGGCAAGTTGGCCGTGCTGTACCGGCAGCTCTCCGGCAAAGTCGTCAAAGACTTTTACGAGCGGGTAAACGGGATTTAAAGTGACGATGATGCAACCTCAAGGTGCTCACTTTATCCTTGACGGCCTCATAAATGTAACTGATGACATTGCCAGATACGTTTGACTCGTTTCGTCTTTTCAGTGCCGCTACCCATAGAAACATCGTTGATTTTGTGTTGATGAAAACGGCACGAGACCCCACTTACTTCCCCGCTCGTAAAAATCAAAAGAGCCCATTGAACTGGATTAACTTTTCGCGCCTTCCAACATCTGTCACGCTTACGGTCTTCTACTTTTACTGTTCTCTATTTTAGCACACACTTTATTTTCGTTTGATGATCGTTGTTTGATCGACGGATCTAGCTATGCGATAGACGATGAATTCATTTTCTATTACGTGTAAGCGGTATTTACTACGTGCAACAAGCACGAATATTGTGTTGGCAACTAAGTGATTGGGGATTTTGTGATTAGGTGGTATTGACAAAATTCGCATTCACTTAGTTACCAACCCAATACGACGAATAAGTTAGAAGACGATATAATGAACGAATAAGATAAAAATTGTTGGGACTACGTGTTATTGAGAAATTGATTTTTAAACGATACGAAGGAAACTATTAGTTTTGAATGTCGGAATTGGAAATTTTATCGGACATCGATTAGACCGTAGTGTTACTAGAATTCTAAACGATGGAAATTAAAAAATCACTATGTACCGCAGCATACTGTGGCGCCACCTCACAAATGAAATCTCAAACTAGATGCGATACATTAAGAATCTAATCGACGGATAGTAACGCTAACGATTCTTGAAAGATAAACGAAGGGAAACAAATTACGAACGCGCGTACATATACAACAACAAAGTACGTAGATACGTATTTATAAAATTATAACATTATCTATAAAAAGAGATATTTAATAATAAACCTACGTACCAAGATTAATTCCCATTTTCTAAGATTACGAATTTCGAAATCCATGAACACAACAACCTCTTTCTATTGAGTAAATAAATTTTATGCGGTATTGGGAAACAAACGACTAACAGAAATATGAATACAATTGTTTTGTCCATCCCGACAAACGAAACTGTATCATTACGGGATGACAAGAATCGGAACAAAAGAAAGAGCAAGAAATAACATAAAATGCAGTAACAGAGGTATAAGATGAATCGTAAAATGCGGGTAATACCAGTGAACGGCATTTTGAACGCTACTAGCACCATCTACGATCACTTGGCGTTAACACCAAACAATGGCTGACACGGTCAAGCAGCACCGAAAGTTTCGCGAGGAGAAAGTATTTCAGTAAAGTGACGACAGATGGCCCGATATTCCTCGTCGTGTGGTCCGTGTGAAACGGTGCAAATTCTTTTCCGTTGATTTACGATCGAATTAAAACTGACAATTATTGTTATTGTACCGTCATATAAGGAGGTAACAGATAATAAATTCGACCGTAAAACGTTAAACTAGTGTGGTTGCGTTTTGTAAGGCTGGTTTAGTGCTGAGTCGCGTGCAACAGCGCTCGTTAAAACAGCCGTAAACCGACGTAACCGTCCGCGGTGTAGCTTGTCCCACGACGACCAATGTCTCGCGATCTTATGTCTGTGTCAGGAATTTTCCTTTTAAAATATCTTTTTTGTCACCATTGTCTATTTACAAGTTACGCTGTATCGTTGTGTTCTCACTTATTGCTGACATTGTATTACCTCTAAAACGTTGGAGTAATAACTTCTTATGCAATTAGGAAACAGGCATATAAATCGTCGTAAAATACATGGACGAATTTTATGTAAACATTTAAAAGAATGAATCGATTATTACGGCAAACGTTTTATAGTAGTCAATTTAAATTTGCTTTGATTTATGATACGTATATATACCTTAATGAACTGCTAGGAACATTTAGCGAAAAGCTGTCAATGAAGGCATTACTTGTCCGTATCCACTTTATTGCGATGTACACTGCAGGCTGCTATACAAATGATAATATATTACTGGTTACTTGAAATTAATGACCAAACGCATTTATCTACGCTCTATAAGATTAATTTAATATTTTACGATATCGATATCGAACCTTACCATGTGATCATTAGCCTCTGCGCGTTTCACGAGGATTAGGATGCTTTACCGTTCAAGTATCGTCGATCTAGTTTGTGCATCGACCGTAAGAGCGGCTCAGTTACCGATTCCATGGGGATTACACGTTCCTCGGGATTACACATAAAGAATAATCTCAGGCATTCAACTGCAAGTGCAAATTAACGTTATCAAACCATTTATTTAACTACCATTTGCAAATTTTCGTAAAGATAATAGCTTAAGCAATTCACGGTCAAAATATTCGTAACTGCAGTTCCTAATGTTTCTGTCTCCATTAAGCTTCTTTCGTTGATCCTATTGTTTAACAAAAATTTGCCAAATACCAGAGTAATCTAAAAAAATTTATGAGATCTTTCTCGTATGTTACCAATACGTTCCACAACAACAAAAGTAAAACATAACCTTAATTCTCTCACGATCGATTATAACTAGAAATGAATCAAAAGAGATTTTATAACACCAACGACAAAGGTGAGGTCAGTGAACTGTCGTAACTCTTTGGAATATGATTAACATTCCAATTCAGACGAAACAAACTAAGAAATAAATAATAACTTAATATTTACCGACGTAACGTTGAAAAAGTTTGTTGACTAACGCAAGACAGAAAGCGTGAAAAGTCGAAACGGCGATCTTTTGGTCGCGGCTTCCGAAAAAGCAGCGGAAACGACGCGGTGTGCAGTCGCGTCGGTTCGATTAGCCAAATATAGATTTACCGCCGGAAACAAATGCGGGGCTAAAAGGGACATCGCGGCTGCGGCTCGACCTCCCATGATTCCCTTTGAAAATCAATCCTGATTTATACGACACGGTCGCCGCGATTTCGTGGCCAAGAAAAAAAATCCATATTTAAACCGTCGCCTGATTCGCGTTGTACCGTGTACTCAGCCAATCGTGGGATCGTAATGGCCACCGGTGAGGCAGGTCGAGTTCGTGGCGCCGTCACTAGATGTCGCCGTGATCGACGGTCGTAAATCGTCGGCAGACTCCCGCCCATTGCATGCGGGTAGGCGGTACCACGGCATTCCGTGACGTCAGCCGCGTCCCCACCAGTTCCCTCTGGCGGCTCGCCCCACTACTATCTTACCCCTACCATCGCTACTCCGTCTCGCTATTCTACCGTCGCTCTCCACTACCACCACTACCGCTACCACCATCACCGCCACCACCACTACCACACCGTGGCCCGTGGCGCTTTCGGCACTCTTCTTCCCCCACCCGCGCCGTTCACGTTCCGTTCACTGGCTTTCCACGTATATATGTAAGTAAGTACGTGAAATTCTCTCGGGTGGGCCAGCATCCCCGGTCATCTTCATAAATGCGAGTCGGCCGTTTGAAATGGTATCGAGGCTAATTCGAGCGGCGCTTATGCGATACAGTGTTTGTTTACTGTTTGCTAAAGCGGCCCGGATTAAATATAAAACAAAGTTGACAGAGCGTAGACGTCGTGCTAGACGGAGTGGCGCTAGCTGAAAGCGACGTCGTCCGACGGCCGCTCATCCTTTCTACATACAGATCCCTCAAAAATATCACCTACGCGATCCGTATCGTTCATCGCTCGGCTTATACTCTTACCTCTCTATCCTCCATTCTCGATTTCGTACCTTTGTTCAATTCTAATAACAATTTTTTTACTTCTCCGATATAATTCGCGTGCTGTACGATATTTGACGAATTCGCTAACTTTTTACGATTTCCAGATTGCTACTGGAATATTGCTATATGGTTACGCGCTTCTGTCGTGCTTTGGCCAACGTGTACGTATAATGAGTGGTATATGTGAACACGGTAGCGCGCTTGTGCGCGTTAAATTGGTCCAGATCGGGCTTCTCGCGGCCGATTACAGGAACACAGACTCGAGTCGCGTGTTTTATCGGTGTGCACGGGTCTTCCTGGCGTTGCTCGTCTATCTCTGTCGATGGTCGTTGTAAGTAGCTACATGCATTGAGCGTGTGTATTCGCGAACGCAATATTCCCTGGTCAAATTGCGTGTTATAGGAATAGCGAAGCGTATCCGTCTCCGGGGAAATGTAGACCTTTAGTCTGCACCGGCAGTTGGATTGCGTCTGTGGAGACGGTACGCCACTAAAAAGATCAATACACCATCGCGGCTCGCCTGTTCATCGGAATCTAGATGCCGCGAGTGCACACGCTGCTCCCCGAACGCGAATGATATCGTGCCGCGAATCGTCCGCCCTGCCTCCAACGTCTTCGATTTCACAGACTAAATACAGTTTCCTATCGCTAAATAAATAACGAATTACGTTTACTATTCTGCCATTTTTGTTCTCCTTCGATCGAAGATATTCAGCCGTTTTTTCGCCATTGCCCGAGTAATGTAAATTTACTGGAAAGACAGAAAACACGGAGAACTGGAAGTTTTCCAGTGCATGCGAAAAAGATGAAAAAGTGCTGGATGGAAGTTTAATCGAGAAAGCCGTTAATTTAATCGAGCGATCACGAGCAGTGCGAAATAGTTGTACATCGATTTGCTTTTATCGTATCTTTTTACGATTCCTATCGTATCGATTTCGGATAAACAGACATCGATCGTTTTCGAGAAAAAAAAGGAATATTCATCGCGGCCGTATATCTTCCGATCGGACGAACTTGAATTATCCTTGGCGACATTTCCAGATACACGAGACTTATGGAAGAAGAACTGCGACAATTCATTGGTTCTCGCTTCGATACTTTGTTAGCGTGTTTCCGATCCTTGAAGATATAAATATATCTGATATGAGCGGCTTATTTACCAAACAGTTTGACTTGACAAAACAAAAAGCAGAGGTAATCGATGAAATTATATAAAATAAGCATCGATCAAGCGTTTCGGTGACTAAAGTTTCCAAAATTTGCAAAAGTGGAGTTACAATCACTTTGGCCCGTACGAACGGCTCATAAATCAGAATAAAGACGGCGAAATTTCGAGAACACGGCGATAAGCAAATTTCCTGAGAAATTGCCGGTCGTGACAACTAGTGCCAAAACGTTGTCGAACGACGCACAGACGCTGTGTCGGTCGTCTGAGAAACGCCGGGGGGTAAAAGCAGAGAGATAAGTTCGACGCTGCAAAACATTTCTATCCGTGGCTGGCTCGGTTCCGCTGAAGAATCCCGAACGATCAGAATCACGACGGTGCTCTTCCCATTGTTTCCAGAAATATTTGTGTGTTTACTACGAAAGTAATGCTCCTTTCTTAACTCCCACCCCTTATCTTCCGCGGTATGACCGAACTTAGCCGACGTGTTATTGCGGCCGCAGCTTCAAGATAGAAATCTGCACGCCGGTCGAATCTATGAAAATTATCCCGTCGCTTCATCCGCTTTCTTTATCGCAACGCTGATAAATCGTTCTAAACAGTTTGATTTACGTGTTCCTCGTTCAACTCATTAACTCTTCGGCGTACCAACTTCTCCCCCAATTTATTAGCGGCAATGATTGATAGACCAAGCAAGGATTTTTTAGAAACCCACCAAGTTTTAAAACGATTAGGTGTTTTTTAGATGCTTTATAAATTAATATAGCAAGCAGAGGTTTTTTAGAAATACCCCAAGTTTTAAAACGATTAGGTGTTTTTTAGATGCTTATAGATTAATAGAACAAGCAGAGATTTTTTTAGAAACACCAAGTTTTATAACGATTAGATGTTTTTTAGATGCTTTATAAATTAATAGAGCAAGCAGGGAGTTTTTAGAAACACCAAGTTTTATAACGATTAGATGTTTTTTAGATGCTTTATAAATTAATAGAGCGAGCAGGGAGTTTTTAGAAACCTATCAAGTTTTATAACGATTAAGTGTGTTCTAAATGCTTTATAGATTAATAGAGGAAGCAGAGATTATTCAGGAACGCATCAGGTTTTATAACGATTAGGTGTTTTTTAGATGCTTTATAGATTAATAGAGGAAGCAGAGATTTTTTAGAAACACACCAAGTTTTAAAACGATTAGGTATTTTATAGATGCTTTACAGATTAATAGAGCAAGCAGAGATAATTTAGAAACTTACTAAGTTTTATAACGATTAAGTATGTTCTAGATACTTTATAGACTAATAAAGCAAACAGAGATAATTTAGAAACTTACTAAGTTTTATAATGATTAAGTATGTTCTAAATGCTTTATAGATTAATAGAACAAGCAGAGGTTTTTTAGAAATACCCCAAGTTTAAAAACGATTAGGTATTTTATAGATGCTTTATAGATTAATAGAGCAAGCAGAGGTTTTTTAGAAATACCCCAAGTTTTAAAACGATTAGGTATTTTATAGATGCTTTATAGATTAATAGAGCAAGCAGAGGTTTTTTAGAAATACCCCAAGTTTTAAAAAGATTAGGTATTTTACAGATGCTTTATGGATTAATAGAGCAAGCAGAGATAATTTTGAAACTTACTAAGTTTTGTAACGATTAAGTATGTTCTAAATGCTTTATAAATTAATAGAACAAGCAGAGGTTTTTTAGAAATACCCCAAGTTTTAAAAAGATTAAGTATTTTATAGATGCTTTATAGATTAATAGAGCAAGCAGAGGTTTTTTAGAAATACCCCAAGTTTTAAAAAGATTAGGTATTTTACAGATGCTTTATGGATTAATAGAGCAAGCAGAGATAATTTTGAAACTTACTAAGTTTTGTAACGATTAAGTATGTTCTAAATGCTTTGTAAATTAATAGAACAAGCAGAGGTTTTTTAGAAATATCCCAAGTTTTAAAAAGATTAGGTATTTTATAGATGCTTTATAGATTAATAGAGCAAGCAGAGATAATTTAGAAACTTACTAAGTTTTATAATGATTAAGTATGTTCTAAATGCTTTATAAATTAATAGAACAAGCAGAGGTTTTTTAGAAATATCCCAAGTTTTGAAAAGATTAGGTATTTTATAGATGCTTTATAGATTAATAGAGCAAGCAGAGGTTTTTTAGAAATACCCCAAATTTAAAAACGATTATGTATTTTATAGATGCTTTATAGATTAATAGAGCAAGCAGAGGTTTTTTAGAAATACCCCAAGTTTTAAAACGATTAGGTATTTTATAGATGCTTTATAGATTAATAGAGCAAGCAGAGATAATTTAGAAACTTACTAAGTTTTATAATGATTAAGTATGTTCTAAATTCTTTATAGATTAATAAAAGAAGCAGAGATTATTTAGAAACCCACCAAGTTTTAAAACGATTAGGTGTTTTTTTAGATGCTTTATAGATTAATACAACAAGCAGAAATTTTTTAGAAACACACCAAGTTTTATAACGACTAGGTGTTTTTTAGATGCTTTATAGATTAATACAACAAGCAGAAATTTTTTAGAAACACACCAAGTTTTATAACGATTAGGTGTTTTTTGTTTTATATATTAATAGAGCAAGCGGAGATTATTTAGAAACCTACTAAGTTTTATAACGATTAAGTATGTTCTAAATGCTTTATAAATTAATAGAACAAGCAGAGGTTTTTTAGAAATACCCCAAGTTTTAAAAAGATTAGGTATTTTATAGATGTTTTATAGATTAATAGAGCAAGCAGAGATAATTTAGAAACCTACTAAGTTTTATAAAGATTAAGTATGCTCTAGATGATTTATACTTCAATATTTTGGACGTTGCGGGTTCTTTTACGTCTTCGTCGTATTCGTTTTACTTGAAGGTTTTCATAAATGCATAAAATGTACATTGGTCCGTTAGCCCCTCTAAAAATTCTTCTTCTTTTCTTTTTCGTTCTCTATTAAAATTTAACTTGATGCCGAGACCAGATTATAAATTTTATTACTTGTAGGTAAATACCTAACACTTTCTCACCGAACCACTCACGTACCTATCTCAATTATGCATCAAGAAAGCAATGGAATAATTGTATATAGCAATTTTAAAATTGCCATATTTCCAACAAAATACGAAACACGTTTACATTGGAACTCTTACCGAGTACAACCTGTGCGCTAAACTCTTGCTACGTCAAGTAACTCCAATTATCGAAGAACTGCAATATTTCCAAGTAAAAATACGAAGAACGACGGAAAATGTAACGAATTTTCACCTAAATTTTCCCGATGTACATTTTTCAGAGAAACGATACAAACTTGACTTGGGATACGTGGCTTGTTCGTTAGAACACGATTGAAATATAATACAAAGCTAACACGCGATGGACCAAATCAAACTTTTTACGCTCTCGTGGTCGTGAGACCAGACCTTTTTCTCGTTGGCCCAGTGAAATACGTTAGACGATCGCTTTTTAGGAGTCGACGAGCGTGTTCACAGTTTGTTAATCTGCGTGCGTGTATACGCCGTATTAACGTTAACAGAGTTTGAACGGGTGCGTGCCGATGCCGGCGTCCATGTGACCGTTTTACACATGTAACTCCATACAATGGCCATAAATGGTATCAACAAGTGGATGCTTAAGTGCCATTATGAAACGTTGATTATGAGCGCAAACTGTATTACGTATTATTTGCGGCCGCATTAAGATACCGAGCGTGTCTTCGCGCGATTATCGTCCCGCCGTTTGTTTTATAATCAAATAAAAAAGAAGAAAGAGAAAGACAGAGGTAGAAGAAAGAAGAAAGACAAGAAACACGATGGTATCGCAAAGACGAGAAAAGATTCTAAACAGAGGCAGGCCATCGTAACGAAACTGTTGAACTTCTCGGGCTGATGCGTCCTGACTATGTGTACATACGCTCGCTCCGTAATTGTTGTTTCGAATCGTTTGGAAAATGAAGCCGCGTTAAATGACCGTTTTCATTATACAGCACAGGGTGCACCATCCGTGATTCCGTTATCTAAACATCTGCTTTACAATGAGTCATTTTCCTTCTTGCTATTATCGCTCGTCCAATGTCCACGCTTTGAATATCGAAAGGGTAATTGTTACTCTGCTTGTGTTATAATAGCGGCACGTTACACTGCTGTATGTATGGAGAACGTAAACAAAGGGAAATAAAGATATAACGTTTGAATTGTATGAGAATAAATTGGAGTAGGCAGGCCAGCGTCGAAAGCGGAAAAATACGTAGGAAAGTATAAGAAGTAAATTATATACCGAAAAGACGCGACGCGTTGATCAGCGAACGATCGGCTCGATTAAGCTTCTCCGGGATCGTATTAAACGCAAGTATATTCTACCCAGTCAAGGTTCTTTGACAAATATCCTGAGAGCGACGTCGATCAATGAAGAAATCACATTGATCGCTTATCAACGTCGGGTGATTAAATTAAACCAATCAACGTCGATGGAATTGGAAACGAATATTCGCGCTGGACATCGAATCGTTCGTATCTCACTCGTACATTTCCTAATAATAATTATCCACTGACAAGTAGAAATTCTCGTGAGACGAGTAGCCGAGCTCCGTTATGTCTCTTGATAATCGAAACATCCTTTAATATCTGTATGTATGTACTCTTACAGCTTGGAAATAATCGCGTCTGGCTAATCGGCTTCATTCGCGATCGCTAATAAGCCTCGAATCGATCTTCGATCGCGACAGCTAAATATTTATGATTCGTGAAAGGACAGCGGCCGATGGCTCGGCTTGTGTTCAATCGACCAACGGATTACCATCGTTACACCATTGACCTACGCGGATGAGTTCCACTCTCGCGGGATACCGATAATAATCGTGCAAACCTCTTTTCCTCGTCCCGTTCGATTTCGTAACGCGAAAACGGTTCCGTTAATTGAACGATCGTGGTTAATTACGGTTGGCTGGCGATTTTTCCGTCGCGAACGAGCCGCTGACTTTCTACTTTTGGCTACCCGGCCTGTTCACGCATGAATAATACAAAAGTTACGGAACTAACGATCCGCCGCGATTCAGTTTGAAGATGAAATTAATAAAAATTGACGTTCTAAAAATTCGCAAACAGTCGGACCGTGCATATTTATACGCTAATCGCTGTAGCAAATATTCGCATGCCGTGTATGATTCTTGATACGGAACAGATTAATAGTACGAGATACGATTATATTACTAATACGTGTTTACATAATTATCTTATCTGCGATGTAATTGGAAAAATATGTAAAACTAAACATCTGTCACTGTTCGTGACTCCTCTATCTTTTACAGCCATTTCGCCAACAATTTCGCCATTCCCTCGCCAAGCTGTTCCTTTACCAGCAACTGACAACGTTACACTGTGTAGCCTGCGATTCAGAGGTACCTCGCAACGCGATACGAGTGCATAAGTCGTGGTTTGCAAGTACGTACCGTTTATTTCTCTAGGCCAAACGACACTGTTCAAATAACCAACGCTCGACCATATCATCAACGATCGTCGTGTTACAAAGTTTCAACCGCCATTGGACCACCTCGTGCGAAACGCGTCTGCAACCATACGAATGTATTTCTCTTTGACAAACGAAAGAAAGAAAAGAAAAAAAAAAAATGGTATGGTACGAGAAAGCGGAAATGTTACGTGTCAACGGTTCGCAATGGTTTCTGTGGACACGTTGCCCCGTAATTCGGCACACGTTCCACGTAATCTGGCCCCGTGCAATTTACTCGACTCGGCCAATTACACGGCGAAGAATTTCTGTCAGAGGGACACCTCGACTTCGTGACACGCGTGTGCTCCACGATATAGTTTCGTTACAGCCAATCTAGCACTTCTATCTGTCCTCTCGTATCTGGCAGGCCTAACGTTCCCGTGGAAAAATTACTCGAAGAGCGAAGGAGAGGAGAAAATAACGAACGTTCGCGTAAAACGAGCGCGATGAAGAGGGCAATCTTTTCCTTTCTTTCGTTCGATACTTTTATATCTCTGACGTTCTCGCGAGTTCGTCTGGGAAACGTCAGACGAGACGAAAAGCGTCGCCGCGAAGGATTTTGCTGGACCAATGTCTGCATAGTGTTCGGGAAGGACCTTCGTGGATGGTCCTTAAGAATATGCGTTTGGCGCCCGACAACCCGAGAATTCGAGCACGCACTTCAACGAATCGTGATTTACTGCCAGGCCCTGTTCCGAACATGGCGCGGACAATGCCGAGGTACGCGTATTCGTTCGAAGAACCGAGAGGCGGTGCAGCGGTGGTCCTTGGGAAAGCTTGGAGGCCGTGACCCGTAGTTTGAGACTCGAGTCGCCGTGAATCTGTATGGCGGAGCTGGTGAAACGATGAAGTGTCTGAAGTTTTGAAGTTCTGTTTTAGGATAACGATATAGGGAAACAGAATGTACAAGAAAGTAGAAAAGATACCCGTCGTTGTACTATGAACAGCGGTTCCGTATGAGAAACGTCACGATAAATCAACTCACTAACGTTTCGTCGTTCGAGATAGACGCAGCTCGTAGTGATATAAAAATAGAGAGAAATTGTTAGAGGAATATGCAGGACAGGTTGCAATTTGTCAAGATAATAATTAAGGGATGAAATATTTGGTTTACCTTGAGGAGTAAGCGTATAAAAGTAAAACTAATTTGACTTAGAAAGAGTTGGCTTAATGTGAATGCGATGATCAATTTTGTGACATTTATATCGAAGACACGTATTGATTGCTCAGGAAGGAGTTTCGACGGCGATCGTATTCCTTCTGTGATCTTCGTACTACTTCCAACAAAAAACATCACGTAATATTTCACTCGTAATTTAAATTACAGCTGGCGATCTCTCAGATCGCTGCTGCAATCACGTTGCACTTTCACACGTATCTCGCGATCACTATTCTTTTATGGGAATCTTTATTTACACAATGCAACACACAATTATGCAGCAAATATTCCGCAGAGAATACGGCGCACTCGCGAAACGGAGAACGTCGTGCCAAGTCGTTTAGAAAACACGAACTGCTTAAAAGTCTTGAAACGATTAACCCGGGACCGACATGACGAGGAGAAACTTCTCACAATCAAGATAGCCCGTTGACGGAAGGGAAAGGTTTCCGTCATTGGCCAAAAAATATTCCCTCGTGAAACCTGGAGACCCGGCAGCCGCGCTGGAAAAGGAAAGTCAGCCGAGATCAAAGGGCTTTCTTTAACCCTGTCTTTTTAAAAATGTGAAATTTTTATGGCCACACTTTCGCACCGCACTTCCAGTTGCCATCGACTTTCTCGAGCCTCGGATACTGCCGTAGGGGACGAGTCGAATTGTTTCGAGGGCTGCTTCGCACACTTTCTTTCATGATTTCTTTTCACAAATATTTTTTCATTTTTTTCTTTTTTTATCTCTACCTTCTTCGTTAAAGTTCGGAAAGAAAGGAAATGCACGATGCATGGTTATTTTGTAGGAAAAGATGCACGAGTCTTGAACTTGTCCCTGAACGAGATACACGTGTTCAATGCTGCTATTAATAAATACATATGTTTTATATTTAGTATTTTTCAATATTCGTGAAAGAAGATGAAAAGAAATAGCGGAAGGTATTGTAGTGGATGATACGTTAGAAATGTTTATGCAAATGTACATTTCTATAAATACAAATAAGAAATAGAACCTAAGCAGAAATTTATTCCACCCATTAAATTTCATAACGAGTAAATTTGGATATTTCACATACTTTTCTATATTATGTATATTTCGTACATTTTTACATCTCTATGAATAAATATCCAAAGTCTACGCGCGAGCCGTTCAGAAACTACGTTGTTTAACTCCATAGATTAAAGGGCACTGAGATACGAAGACGTTGGAGACACGCAGTTTCTTAAATTTACCTTGGAATTTACTAGCATTTATGTCATCTTCTTACGATAAATGAACTTGGTAGTAAAAGAGATGCGTAATAATAAAAGATGGGTCTCGCAGAAGTCGAATCGATCCAACTTCACTTTTTATCAATTTCTGAATCTCTTCCATATGTTCGTTGGTTTCTTTTCACTTTGTTGCAAGGATGTGTAGAGATACTAAGGAATATTCTACAACCTATATTAACATAGTAATCGCGACCGACAAGTTTCTTTACCTTTCGCCTGACATCAAACGATATCTAATCCAAACAATGGTAAACGCCATTATGTTAAAAAGACACATACGAGGAGTCAGAAGCCGCGCTACCAAAAATTCGTCGATAATCATCGATACCGTAAGATTTGTGGCTACGAGTGGCACAGATAAAGAGAGAAGGAAAGTGAGGCCGGCGTAAAGCGACTTAACTGGCTGCGGAAAGCGGCGGTCTACGTTAAGTAAATAACGTAGGAGCGCGATAAATTCCGTTTACACGGCCAATATGTATCGATGATCGTTCCGCGGCATTCGGCGTTAAATTGAAATCCGTATTTAGGTGACTATTATAGCCATTAAGTCGGAACGTTAACGCGGCTATTTACGCGACGATCAGGAATCGTTAAGGGACGGTCGTCGCGCTTCTTCCTTCGATCTTTGCGATCGAACAAACGGAGCACGCGGCTCCGCGTTTCTTTTCGCGAGCGACCCCCTGAATCGCGCGATTTGCATCGCCGCCGGCTCGAACCGTCCATAAACACCAAAAAGATACGATCTCAATTAGTCCCGGACCGAAAACGCTGCGGAGAAACACGGCGAATACGGACCCGCGATAACAACTCTGGGAGACGCGACGCGAGTTCCACGTACCCCGCGATTTCTCCACTCCCTTGAATTATACTCGGTCCCCGAACTGTGAGTAATTCTCCGAAACTGCGGGTAGAATGCCTCTCTCGGGCCTCCGACTTCTTTCTCCTGGAATTAACGACTGAACTCGGCTTTTAGGCGCGGCCTTAACGCTAGCTCTGTGGATCCGTTAACGCGTGTAACTCAAGTAGAGTAACTAGACGAGTGATACGATTGCGAGGGTGTGATACACGCGTTGAAAATAAACGATACGACTCTGCTTATGTTCCTGTGCAAGTTCATATTTCTATAGATACAACGAAGGAATAGCATTTGTGTTACTTGTCAAACATCATAACGAGTGCTTTGTATTTTCTATTGCATCGTATTTATATGTGCAAAGTGTGTATCGCGCGTGTATGTATGTTGTATATGGTATGCATTTCATACACTTTTGCCTCTTTGTATTTTGCGTAAATGCATAGAAATCTACTTATTAATTTGGGTATTTCGATTGATTTGCATTGATTTCTAGGTGCATATTATTAAAATGTATCGTTGGTTTATTAAACGAATGAGAGGATTAAGAAAAGTACAGTTTTCTGGAAATCAGTTTGAAATAGAAAGTTTCGGACGATTCGACGAGGCGACCGTGAAAAATAAAAATGTAGAACCAAATTCAGGGGTTGATACGCTATCCTCTTGCACGCCACATTTTTGAACACAAAGAATTTAATATACCAAATTTCCCAACGAATTTTCTGAAAATCTTCGAAAGCTACAAGGAACTCGAAGATGGTCGAACAACGCAATTATCAAAAGAATACTTTCTAACATGATCTTCTCACATATCGTTTGAGATTCTCCGCGCGAAGCGGTTTGAGGATCTCGACAGTGTCCAAAAGAGGGAATTCAGGTACAACGTGAAGATCGTGGATGAAACGAGAGTGCAAAAGGTCGTGAACGCGGCTGCAGCTCGAACGCGATAAACAACCGCGATTCGTAGAAACTGCAGCGCGTGCAGAACGCTCGCACGCAGCACGGGACAGAGCGTTTCGATGCGCTAACAGAGCCGAGGTCAGCGTACGTCTTCGTACGAAGTGCGTGAAGACGATAACGAAGACTGCGGTGTTTCGAGTGCCTGTTTGAGATAAGCGAGAGGAACGGTCCGCGATAATAAACCTGTCCACGTGAAACAACCGTGAGGATGAAGCTGTGCTTCGTTCTTTTCCTAGCCCTCGATCCTTCAATGAGTAATCTTCGCGAACAGACGTGACACAACGTGAAACATAGATTAGAGATTTTTACCGTTTTACCTTTTATTTTAAAGAGTAGGTCGGTCTAAGACGAGCGCGTGGTATTGTCGTCTGAAGAATTTCCTATAAATTCTCGTTCAGATTAGCCAATAATTTGAAATTTGAAAAAAGCCGCTGGAAAATTAGAACTTGGCTAATCCACTTAAACGAGCTTTAAGTGTCAGACACGGAGGCAATAAATGAAAATCGTTGGAGAAATATGTTTCTCCAGTGTGTTGTACAAGCTTCTCGCACTGATAGGAAATCTGCGCGTGTGAACGCTGTGGTTAACCGAGATCGTCTATGTGTATAGACCTACGTATCTAAAATAAAAGAATTCCCATCGTACAGATCGAACTTTGATTGCTCTATCGAACGATGGAGCAACAATGCTGGCTAACTCGGTGGTAGAAACGATAAGTAGCTACTAGTTTCTTGATTTACTGCCTTCGATAATAATCGGAACATCGAGCAACGTGTAATAAGATCGTAGCAGCCTCTGAGCAAACTCTCTCTGATTTCGTCCTCTGAATCATTACTATATAATACACTATACACTGTTCGCCATTATGCGTAATAAGCAGCGAACGTTAGTCACTGATTTCACGTACAATGCAAGAATCAGCACCGTTTACGGTAATCCTGCCACGCCCTGCATGTAACACGGTTAGCAGCATTCCGATCCGTAAAAGGAGTGCCGCGAATCGTTTCCCATCCTGAAACGTCCATGGGAGGCTGACTGAGAAGGCGAAAAATCGCGAGGCGTAATTCGGAGGCGCATGAAACGAACATCTCGAGGTGTCATCCAGTCGCTCTCATCCTTCTATACGTTTCGGTAAAAGTTGCTCGAAGGATCTCGCACCATTCACCGTGCTTCTTCCTGGTAGTGTTTCGAACCCGGAGCACCCCTAAACTCCTCGCTCGACTGGTCTACCGCTTTTCTTCCTCTCGCAGCTATCCGGTCGACGAAACCAATAACTAAGGGAAGGAAAAACGGGATGGAAGTCTCGCACGCCCGGAGCATATATATTTTCGCAGCGACGTGGATATACGAGCAGTCACGAGCGCGGCAACGTGTGCGTAACGCTAGGTACACGCACGTACCAGAAGCCCTAACCCCACGAATTAATATTCCATCCGCGTGGCTTACACCAGTCTCGCAGATTGCCAATGCCGTTGCTCCCCGAGAGAACAGGCACGACCCTCTCTGGAAACACCGGGATAGGGACAAAGAGCCCGCGGATAGCGCAGGATCCGTTTCATTCGGCTACGGGAACAATGCCGGTCCGGCCCGTTCTCCACCATGGAAAATAAGATTCCAGGACGCGCAATACTCGCGACTGATCCGATGAGTTACCGCTCTCGGCGTTCCACGGTATTCCTCGGGCTAAACGAGATTTCGTTTGCTCGTTGTCGTGGTCGTTGGATATCGAAAGGGGACGTTGACGTACGTTTTTGAACGCGTCTTGAACGAGTTGGGAGATTTCTTGGCATTTACAAACTGGTATTCAAGGATAGATTGCGAGAGCATGGAAATATCAACATCGCAGATGTTGAAGGAAACTTGATATTCCGTGTCGTTTGATTTTTCTTATTTTTCATATACTTAAACTTGTTTGTTTTCTGTTTCTGCGTTATAATTTATTTAGTAGAAAGTAGTATTTGTTAAGAAAAGTCGAGTGTACCAGATGGGAAGAACTTTTATTCTCTGAAATAATTCTATAAAACTGATCGACCACTGTCAAAAATTTTAAATCGAATGAACTCCAAAAGTGGATCGATCGCGTGGAAGAACGATGTTATTAAATCCGAGTAAAATATACATGTAAATACACATATTTTGTTAGATCGTAATGGGGCGTCCTTCATCTTGTTCTTTATAGGATTGCATATGTAAGAGCTTTATGCTACCCCTGTAGGAAAACTCGAAGGGATTTAAATCGCGTGAATGCGAGGGTCTTTTCTATGACTTTCTTTTTATCCGTCCATTGATGCTGCTAAACATTCTATTATTCGACATATTTCATACACGAATCCCCATACATCAATCTATAGCACATAATTCATGTCACTGGAAAAAATGTCAACTCGCTATCGAAATCTTCGATCTAGCAAAAATAAACATCTTAATAATTATCAGTAAGCAATTTAACATTCACTCAACTATTATCAACTTTCACAGCTTATTAATCCTTACAATCTTTGCAACTTGCGCGTTGGAACCAAGAGATTAACAAACTTCCCCGCCAAATTCGACAAAGCTGTAAATTGCGAGTTTATTTCTATTGATTTAGCCTTCTCATCTATCGCGATACCCTTCATTGTTCCTTCTATTTGGTGACACATCTGACATACGATTGCGATACATGTCACTCGAAGAAATTTCAATCGACAACCAAAATCCCACTACGGCAAGATCAACTAATAATACTCACCGATAGATAATTAACACGAATAGTTTCAAGTTTCGCAACTTCTATTCGTCCTTACAATCTTTGCAACTTGCGCGTTGCCTCCGCGAGCCAAGGGATTAACAAACTTCCCCGCCAAATTCGACAAAGCTGTAAATTGCGAGTTTTATTTCTATTGATTTACCTTTCTCATCTATCGCGATACCCTTCATTGTTCCTTCTATTTGGTGACACATCTCGCATACGATTGCGATACATGTCACTCGAAGAAATTTCAATCGACAACCAAAATCCCACTACGGCAAGATCAACTAATAATACTCACCAATAGATAATTAACACGAATAGTTTCAAGTTTTGCAACTTCTATTCGTCCTTACAATCTTTGCAACTTGCGCGTTGCCTCCGCGAGCCAAGAGATTAACAAACTTCCCCGCCAAATTCGACAAAGCTGTAAATTGTGAGTTTTATTTCTATTGATTTACCTTTCTCATCTATCGCGATACCCTTCATTGCTCCTTCTATTTGGTGACACATCTCGCATACGATTGCGATACATGTCACTCGAAGAAATTTCAATCGACAACCAAAATCCCACTACGGCAAGATCAACTAATAATACTCACCAATAGATAATTAACACGAATAGTTTCAAGTTTCGCAACTTCTATTCGTCCTTACAATCTTTGCAACTTGCGCGCTGCCTCCGCGAGCCAAGAGATCAACAAGGTTTTCCCTCATGTTCAGCGAGAACCGGCAACTAAATTTTCCAAACGTCTTCCGTAAATTGCGCGTTTTATTAATTCAGCTTCCTGGTCGGTCGCGACACTCTTAATTGCTCCTTACGTTAAACAGGCTTTTTCATCTGTCCGGCTAGGCAAGAATTTATACGTGGGGCCCAGTCACGTCCGTAAATCCTCGTAATCGTCCGGTGCTCGATATATCCACGCGATAAGGGTGGGTGTCAACGCATGTTCAGCCATTCGTTTCAGCCGGTGCGTAGGAACTCGCCCGTTAAGCGTAGGATACACTGTTGACGAGATACAGATAATTGGAAATGGGGAATTATATCCAGCGATAGGTGAACGCGAACCTAGCTTCGCCGGCACAAGGATAATGAGCGTTTCGCGCATTCCATAGAACCTGTTCGCGGAAAATTATAATTCGATATAATTAGTAAAGATTTTAGTTTTCCACGTAGTTGCCAGTATTTTTATTATATTTGTTTCTGTCGGCTGAATCGGTTCTCCGTTAGACAATTTTCCAAGGATCCCGTTTCAACGAAGTAATCGATATTTTGCTCGTGCCGCGGATGCTCGGGCAGAAAGTAAAGTTACCGTGAATAATTCTTTTTTGCGATGATTCGTTCGAACGCGATTGCACGGCGCAAGCATCGGGAAACGCTCCATCGAGATGGTTTCTTTCCGATCGATTAAATTCGCGTTTTAACGATCGAGTTGTAAGGGGTAAATTACCGAATAGTTTGATGTCTGATATTTTCAGTGAAATTTATGTAATTTAGAATCTTTCTATACCTTTACAGGTACGATTTTTGTCTTAATTCTTAGTAAAACCATTCCTCTCTGCGGTGGAGGTTCGTTCGTATAAATATGAATTTTCGTTTATAAGAAAAGACGAAGATTTTTTGAAAACAACCTAATAGGAGTAGACGTCGAGATAAGTAGATTGAAGCGGCAACGATTCATTAAAATAAACGGTGCGCTACTCTACTTTGAGCTTTCGTTTCTACCAGTCAAAAGTCGTTTCGTATAATCGCTCGAAAATCACAGTCTCGCGTTACACAAATTCAAAGATTTACCAGGAACGTTGCTTCACTGTAATCGACCTTCCGTTCTCCACGTTGCCGGTGAACCGTAGCGCGACGACAAAAACGTTTACACGCAATTATATGGCGTTTACGAGTTCTTCATCGACGATACTCGAAGGCCGTAAATTTTTCGAACCACCGCGCCACGTTACACGCCGAGTTGTACACGGTAATTTTACGGTTGTTTTCGTACTGTTCGCGTCCATCCACCGTTTTTAACGACACCTGAACAACCTTTCGTCCAAGATGGCCAGACTTCCGCTTATTCTGGGTCCGAAACTTGCGCATCTCACAATGCAAAAAGGAACGAGCCGGAAAGTTGCGCGATGTTGCATGGCCATTGTTTCGACAGTGGCTGGAAACGAAATTGCATCGTATCTGCTGTGTATCGCAACCTATCGTTTTCGGCGCTCTGTTTCAAATCGCTTTGTATTACGTCGTTTTACAGAAAGCTTTTAACGTGATCAGAAAATAAGCTTCGAAGAAATAGAAGTATAAAACTGTTAGTAATCCTCGTGGGTTGCGCTGTAGGATAGTGTGAAAACATGCAAATCGATAAGCTTCGTTTGACCTCCGTTTACGGCTACTTTTTATCATAATTAAAGTGTGCTTTCTGTATATTAAATACAAATTCTACATGACTACAAATTAATAGATTAATTAATAATACGACTACAAAATACGAAAAATGTTTATATATACTTTTGCCGTATATTAGTTCGTCCAACATAATTTAATAAAAAATAACAAAACGAGTGATTTATAACGTTACACAATCAACATTAGGATTTCGTTCATTGGCAATTCAAATGAGCCATTCGAATTTTCCACCCTTGACGCGATCAACTTTTTAATTAATTTACTGACGTCGTTATTATTTCCGAATCATCGAGAAAAAAGGAGATAAAAGTTCTCAGAAGTTGAACCGCGCAGATCGTGCAATAGTACGTACAAGTTAAGGACGGTGAATGGACATGAGGATTGTGAGGTAAATGGGTGACTGTCGCATCGGAGGAGAACCTGGGGAACCATGGCGTATAAACCGATACGGTTATTTCGGAATATCTGCAGCCATACGCGACCACTCGATGCTTCCATTTCAATGTTCCGCCCCTCTGAGCGTAAAAGTGGCGAAAATGCGTCGAGATAGGGTGAGTTTTGCGAGGGCTCCGACTGGAGAGCTCCGCTATAATACCCCAGTGGCTGGAAACGAGCAATCGAGACGTAAACTTCGATACTCTCGGAATTAGCTTCGGAGAATCGACAGAAATCGCGGGCCGTTTGACGTTTCGCCACCTTTTGCTCGAAATACCAAAAAAAAGAAAAACACTCGCAATGCCGTACAAGAGAATGCATATTTGAATTTTTTAAACGAGCCCGGTCGAACGCAATATTTGCATCTAATTTTCTCTTTCTTGCGTAATTTTCGATTCTTGTTAAATACAAATAGGACTATAAATAAAAAGGCAGATGCAGATCTCTGTTTCTCGGTATCAAGGGACATATCTTTGGATATTATGAAATTTGTTTCGAACAGGAGACACTTTTGGAAGCAAAGGGCTCGTAGAGATTGATGATGCACCCTATAATTTACTATACGCTTTTATTTCGTTTGTATATCATAGATATAGCTTATGAGTATAATTCTACATCAAGTTTCGAAAATGGATACATTTACATTCATTGTCAATGGATTAACTTTTCGCCTGTCAATGTCATCGTCAATCGCCACCCTCGTCGTCGTCACCTTTTTCATCGTACGGTATAATACTAATTCTTGAAATAGTCAGTAGACACGAGACTCCATTATTCCGTTACTTTTATTACTCTTAACGTGGTAGGTAGGTATTGAAGGACAGCTACGCTCTCTTATCGTTCTAGCATTACATTAATTAGGTATCATCCAGCGGCACGCGAGGAACCGCGGCTCTGTCGACGACCAACCAATCAATCGATCGATCAACAAAGTCGCCTCTCGATTAATTATACCCGATCGATCGATCGCCGCGGTCCCTCGCTCACTGAGCAACGTTAACGTTACGTAGTGTTAATATTTACATCGAAGAAACTCTTGAAGTAATACACGGCTTTCCATTCATTTAACGTAGGTACAGCAAGACGATAATTATAAGACCTAAATATTCTCGGTTTTCTGATATTTTTTTTCGTATGTTGCCTTTTTTCTTTTTTTTTTTTTCTTTTTACGTTCGAATGGTACATGTGTGAGTATGTGTACGTTACGTATGTGAATTTGCACGGCGAGGATGTGTAAACACGTGTATATCGTATGTATATGTGTTCGTGTGTGTGTGTGTGTGTGTATATGTCTGTGGAGAGATTTGAAAACGTGTGTGCGCGGTTCTTCCGACGAATGGTTCACGAGTTGAACTACAACAGTACCGTGACAAGAAATTCGATGTTGAACTGTTCTACAAAAAAAAAAAAAAAAAAAAAGAAAAAAACGAGGAACAATGACTTCTGTTTTTTGCGCAGAGAAAACAATAACGATCACAGTACATCGCGTCGAAGCATCGAACACTCGAAAGAGAAACTTTCGATATCAAAATCCCACTGTCATTGGCGACTCGAGAGTTAAAGAATGCGACATGTGCACAAACCCGGCTACGTGGCTCTTACTTTTCTAATTACGTTTCTTTTCCCTCCGTTTTTTTCGGCTCGTCTTCGACTTACTTTCTAAGAATAACCATCACTCGCGTATATTATACTTAATTCTCGAAACAATAAACAATATTTAAGTAACCGTGTAACGGCGCAGGACAATAATATAGCCGACGAAAATTATTTATAAGGACGAAGAACTTAACAAAACGGAAGTTCGAGAATCGCACGATCGTTTCACTGGGACGAGATAAGGGGAGAGGGAAATTTCGCGTTCTCGCGCGCAACGCGAAAACGCGCGAATAGTCGGCGAGACAGCTACCCCTTCCTCTCTGTTCGAACGTGAAATTCTCGAGGCATCATCGACCCGCTAAGAAACTAACCGGCAGGATACACACGACGTTGTACACTCGCGGGCATAGAGCTACCATAAAAAAATCCTCGTTAAAAGTAACAATATTCAACGCACGCGCGAAAAATGGGACAGCTGCCAATAATAGAAACAACACTTAGAGTGTAGACCACCGACACGTTCGTCCAGCCTATCGACTTCCGGAACTAGTTGTAAGCAATGGAAGCCAAGGAATTATTATGTTTGCGTGCACAACTACGATGTTTTACATTTTAATGAAAATTTTACTCAAGTCTCCGGAAAAAAGTGCTTACATCTAATTCCGAGTCTATGCGCGTAGCGGTGTTGCGTAACACACGCAAATCGATCGTAAGATTCTCCAACGAACACAGTAAAAAGAGAAACTTATATAGAGATAATATATTACAATTAGATGCATTTTTCTTCGTTCAAGTCATTCTTGCTTCTTCTTTTCCTTTTGTTTTCGAAAGACGATCGAATCGTTTCGTATCGTGATCGCGCATTTTTATGGCACCGCAGATCTCACTCTGATGGTCTATCGCGAAAGTGTTGTCTGCTGGTTACGAGACGAAATCGACGTCTTTCGAAGTCTCAACGTTTTTATAAATATCTGTACATAATCTCGGAAACGTACAAAAAAACGATAATAGCATTAATTGTATGAGTAAAAAAAAAAAAAAAAAAAAAAAAAAGAAGAAGAAAATAAAACTCGGCAGTAGTCTCAATCACACTTACATTTTCGCTTCGCATTTAACAAAAACAAAGCTACAAAAAACATGTAAAATAAACAGCTCATAAATAAACAATCAAATTTAGTACGTAGTAAAGAAAATATAACAAATTCTTCTATCGTTTTATTCTCATCTTGTCGTGTTTTTAACTCTATCTGCAAACGGATTCCGATGTCGTATCCTTTTAAACAATTCCATCCTTTTTTTTGTCATCGTGTTTGCATTACCAATCAGTACGCATATATTCGATGATAGTTCAAAATTTAGATTTCTGTGAAATATGCCACGTTGCCCAACGCATACACGTACATGGTACAATTCACGCGAATACTCCCCTTTCATTCTATTTCTCTCATTCACACGCTTCCGATTAATTATTCTCTTTTTCTCATTTATGCAGACATAGGTCGTCCTTCGTTCGAAGGACACTCGCATCCCCTTTTTCTCTTCCATTCTCTCTTCTGCGCTTCAGAACGCTGTGACACCGTTTCGACCAACGCTCGAGCCACACTCCACAGTGTTTCCGTTTCGCACAATTTCCTTAATTCGGATTAGAGAAGTGTTCACATACGCGCGTGCACGCATCAAATTTTCTTTTTTTGATCTTCCAACACTCTCGAGAGCACCGCGCGACACGCACGTATTCCATTTCACATTTATCGAATCGTGAAATCGATTCCAGAAGAGCGACGATGGATCGTGGTTGGTTCGTCATCTTTATAATTCCTGTTCCTTTTTACGCGAGTTTGGCAAGTCGGGCAAATGTTGTACTACTAAATAGCGATGCTTTTGTTGTCAACGTTGTTCGTGTTGTTTCCTTATTTTTGTTACTTGTGTTTTTGTGAATCTACACGTATATATATATATATATATATATATATATATATATATATATATATATATACATATATATAATACATATATAGTAATATATATATATATAATGTGTGTGTGTATATATATATATATATATATATATATATATATATATATATATATATATATATATATGCGTATGTATAGACCTAATCGATACAGTTTTAATTCAATATAATACATCTATAATAATGGTAAGAATAGAGCGAGTAATTCGATTAGATGTTAGGAGAGGAAGAGGTAAATGATTAAGGAAGTAGGTTGGCGAGGGATGGATGAAAGGATGGAGGTAAGATTAGGGGGGAGGGTGCGAAAGAGAATAAGGAAGCGTTAGGAAAGTTATATGATATGATTACGCGTCAATTATTTGGAATAATATTCTATAACAATGTAGATGCCATTAGGTAGCTTAAAGATAAGCCGAGAGAAAGCTTCGTATGTGGACGGCGCCCGCACAGTTTTTCTTCTGTTACTCTAAAAATTCACGTCTGACGCGCTGATCCTCTTCGGTTTCTGCCCGAATGATTTGGGAACGCGGGGCACGTACTTCTGCGACGCGCTACGTTTTATTAATCTCATAAAATTAACGTCAATTTCCGTAACAAATTGGCGACACTGAGTATATCACCGGCAACATAAAATACTCGTAACGAAACTTAAAACAAAAGGGGGGGAAGAATAGACAATAATGTGGACGATCAACACGAACGCTTATAAAAGAGAAAACAATGGAAACGATGCAACGAAACGAATGTAACGTAAACAACTGGCAACACGCAACGAACGATCGGTTGTTTGAAACTGTTCGTCAATGGGCGATTACAATTAGACAAAACAACGAGAGGACGGCACGCAGTCGAGGCACGTCTCAGCGCGACTTATCCTTCGAGGATGAACGAGCAACACGGTTCAAGGAAAAACGTCAAATGAACGGAATTCGGTTACTAGGGTCCCGAATGGAGCGAGCCGAGCAGAGGGCTGGAAAGCGGAAACGCCTAGGTTCCCAAATCGTTCGTTCGTTTAGTCGAAACACTCGACACTGCTTCCTCGGCGAGAGGCTCGTGTGAATGCGCGTCACACACACAGCTACATTAAATTTTTTTCTTCTTTTTTTTTTCTTTCGTTTCGAACCGCAGTCACTAACGATTAAAGACTTAATACATACGTACGTATATAACATGGTCGCTACGAATCTCATCGTTGCGATTACTGTACAAACTTCTCAGCTAATTAATAATGATAATTAATTATACTTAGTACGCGTTACGTATATCCCTAATTTGTCGGACGTATCGGCGCCGCCACTTCCGCTAACCACGTTTTCTGGCCAGCCGCGTCACTTTAAGTCGTTTTAAAAAACAGACTCTGTACACGCAAACGGTATTAACATTCAAAACAAAACGTAACTATGCTATGTAGTAATAAAAATAATAAAAATAGTGTCGTCGATAATATTATCAATAATAATAATATTAATATTAATAATTCGTAAATAGAGTCACGTGTAAAGCTTTTCTACAAATAGTTACACCGATTCTCGGGACTCGATCGCGTCACGTGCATCTTTTCCCTTCTTTAATGTTCTTTTTTTTTTTTTTTTTCCCCGTAAAAAATTTCTCTCCCCTTTCCATTAAATTTCTTCAGTTCCCTTTTCCATTCATCCTTTTCTTTTTCACATTCGTATTTCTTTTTACGTATACATTGAGCCGAAGAAGATTTAGGCGCGATCGCACACCTTCCTTTTATTACTTTCCGTCCGAAAACTGTCGATATGGAACAGAAATAGCCTTAAACCGGCAGCACGAAATGCATCACGAACAACGACGTATCACGCCGATCAAGGTGGCGCGTTCATATTGCTACCCCATTAAATTCCGTAACTGAGAGATTACGTGGACCGGAACCGATATGCGACTTGCGTGCGTCGACGATTTTTCTCACAGTTCTCTCCGCTTCTACATCGCTACGGCCACGTGCGTCGATTCTCCTCGATCCTGCTCCGAAGAAGGTATAGTTGTGTCGCCAGAAGTCGCAATAATACAACGTTACGCACGCAGGCGAAATCGTAAGAAGTAAACCGCGACATGTCTAACATGATCGCGCTAACGTCGGACGCGAACAGAAACGAGAATCGTGAGTAGACGGACTTTCCAAGCAACCAAGTACGATTCTTCGATCAAATTCCTTCGAGCGAGCGCCACGAGCTTCATCTTTCAGAAAATTCGTCGAAAGTGTTCAACATATCGTTTGTCGTTGGAAGAAACAGAAAGGAAGACAAAAAATCAAAAATTATAGAAATAACATATAGGAAAGCAAAATAAGCAACAAACAAGTTAACGATTCACCGAGCAAACCATTCGGTTCCATGAATTCGACTCTAACATGATCGAATGCTCGTCTCGTCGATTCTCTTAACTATCAACGTCGTCGTTGTCGTCGTTGTCGTCGTCGTCGTCGTCATCGTCATCGTCGTCGTCGTCGTTGGCTGTGTTCATCGAACTGCGTCAGTATTAATTGGGACCCAGCGGCAACTATATATTTTTCCGAGTATCCCGTTCCCTCGGAACGTTCCATTCCTATCAGCTGAACCGTATATCCTACCGTATCTTATTATATTTTATATTCTAGGTCGTTCGCGTAAACGTAATATTCTTTTTTCTTCGCTTTCGTTTATCTTGCTCGTTACACGTTTAAGACATCGTTACAATTACGGTATGCAGAGGTATATTCTCTATGTGGAGGTCTGAGGAAGGTGGCGTGGAGGTTGCAGGAGCAAGAAGGGGACGGGTGGGAATGAAGGTGGATGGAGATAGTTTACATGAGTACATCTCGTGCGTAAACTCGCATGCTCAGCTTAATCGTTACTTTACGTACGGCGATATTTATGTATAATAGTACTTTAGGTAATTAGCGGTATAGTATTAATATGAATACGGTTTTTATCCATTCACTCTCTCTCTCTCTCCCTCTCTCTCTCTCTCTCCCTCTCTTTCGGTCTCTCGCTCGCTCAATATTACTTTTCCTTAGATTTTTCCCCCTTAAAAACGATGCGATTTCACTTTGATTACGGACGTCTATTTATTCTTTACTTTTTCACTATATAATAATAGCTGCTCTAGCTGATCTAAAAACTGTTCCTTTCCTCCCTTCGATTTAACAAAATCTTATTTTTTTTCCTGCTTCCTATTCTTTTGTTGCGTAGATTTTTTTTTTTCATTTCCTCTTTTTCTATTAATCTTTCGCTTTGTGTGTATTTTTACGTACGTCATACGTATTCTAAATTTCATTTTCATTATGATACTACTACTATCAAAATCTTTCTTTCTCTATTTGTTTGTTTGTCTTCCGAGCACGGCAGAACAAATTTTCTTCCCCTTTTGTTCATATACATATATATTTTTGTATATATATATATATATATATATATAACGTACTCGTTATTTTTAACAATATATAATACGGTATTGTGTACACTATGATTTTACATCGTAAATAGATAGTCATTGTGCGATTCGTACAACAGATCCTCCGCCATCCTGGAAAACAAATCTCATGGTTTTTCTTGGTTCGAGTTACGTATATGCGTTTGTTTGCAGCGTTTCAACGATTCGTCGTACCTCTTTCTCAAACAGAGATCGATAAACGATTCGCCAATTTCTTTCAAAACATTCAAAATCAAAGGAATCGCTGGAAATCGCGAGTAACGGAAAAAGTTAAAGAAAAAACAGGAACATCGAATCGCGAAGGAGAAATTTACGACGCGGAAGTCTGAAGAATCGATCTGTTCTCCGTGAATATTAACTTACGGAAGACCAAATGACATCGACGATACATTCTATATTGTTTCGTGAAAAATAATATTAAAAACCGGTCGGCATCCGAATCGATAATCGTCGAATATGGCGGAGGAATATTTTGTACGGATCGACGTTAACGGGGAGGAGAAAAAAATAATTAGGTAATAATTTATATAATCTGAAAGATCGGCATTTCTTTCTCGGTTTCCCTTACTAGTCCTCTTCGTCGTTACGAATTCTACGTAAGTAAATAGCAACAACGGCTTCTATATCTATGGAAAAAGGTCTACCCTGACACCAAATTACGTATTTAATGTACTAAGAGTGAGATACTCGTCCGGTGATGTGTCTTTGTTTGCGTAAAAATCTCTTGCGTGTATTTAGATGTTTGATCTCTCTCTCTCTCTCTCTACTGTATTCCCGTTTCTCTCGTCGCGTTTTCTTCTCTTTTTCCCGATTTTCTCGCCCCTTTTCCTTTCTACTACGGCCACTCGTACGTTCGATTATCGTCCGCGGAAGCACGTTGCTGTCCCGTGATGCTGGACGCGAAAGTGTAACACAGAGATACTCGGACACGGAAATAACAAATCGATGTACGATACACAAAAGAATTGACCAAGAAAAAAAAAAAAAAAAGAAAAAAGAAGGAAAAAGATGAAAGGAACAGAACGAAATAACCATCTGTTCATTTGTAACGATTTCGATACTCGAATTAACACGGCTATATATATAATATGCTCGATATAACTATGATAACACTACGTAAAATTAACAGACAAAAATTAACATGTGTCAACGCGAAATGAGCGAATAACGTTATTAAGAAGGAAGAAGTATGAAAAGAAGAAAGAAAAAAACAATCGTAGTTTGGAAAATAAATTTCTCTTAGAAGAACGTCGCGTTCCAAATGGTCGCGGGATCGGTCATGGATCGTGACCGCGACCCAATTAAACAATGATCCTCGCGAATAGCGTAACGATAAATTATCTTAGATAATATGGAAAACGTGCTGCTTTCATACAAGTTATCTTGTATTAGTAAAAGCCTTAGCGATACCTTGCGCGATATCATCTGAGATCTAACTGAAGCGATAAATGAATGTGAATGCTCATCGACGAGTCAGCCCCTCCCGAAATCGACTACTACCTGAAACGTTTCAATTTTTTATTCGAAACACAGTCGTACTGGTCGGGTTTATCGGAATGAACGGCGTTCTCGAACGTTTGAAACGTTCGTTCATCAAGACAGTTTAAAACATCGTTATCGAGAGATCGATAAAATACGTGGAGAAGAATAGTCTGGTCTTCTGGCTGATCGATGATCTTTCCCCATATAGTTTCGTCAGATTTCCTAACATCTTCGTGCAACGCTTCATCGCTCATCGTGGTTTCGACAAATTTCCTCGTAAAAAAATAAATTTCCGCGCCTCGGGCTTCCTCCGGACTAGTACCTGGTACTAATCGAGAGGAACCGACAGACATTCAGTTTTAGAAAAGAGAGAATTTATTGTTGAAGGAATACCAATCGAAGCAACGACGCGTTCCAACGCCGATCATTTTTCAACGTTTCGCGAGAGAACATGGTCGATCCGGGTCAGAGAAACGTATGAAAAGAATGTATAGAAAGAAAAAAGAGAAACGAAAAACTGGTGGAAACGCCGATCCGCAACGGGTTCGGTGGTTAGAACGGTTAAAGGATATTTGCGTCAGCGAGAGCAGATCTGGCGTAGTCGGCACGGACGTCAGAAATGGCAGAAATATTATCGGGAGCGACGTTAATTTACCTAATTACAACGCGAAGTCTCGAAGAGGCAATCACGAGCGTAAACCACGGTTAATTAACTCTGGAAAAGGAGCTCAGCAAATGGCATCGATTTGTACCACTAAATTCCTCTCTCGTGGAAAGAAGTCGGCCAGCGGCACGAAATTGCTCGTGTGCATACAGTCGAATGCATGCGCCACTGCTAGTTTCGTTATAATCGGTAAGAAGCGCGGTATCCGAAGAAGGTATCTGAGGTATTCAAAGTCCGCAATCGCACGATAGGTATGTTATGTTTTAACGAGGGCGTCGAGAGTTCTCTGGTACGATCCGTTTGCCATCCTTTCCGCCGCTCATTCACTCGCGCGAGACTAATCGTAACGCGAGTTGTTACCCCGCGTTATCGGTTCATCCCCGTAGAACAAGCTATATCGAATCTACCGTGTATATATATATATATACCGTGAGATTCGATTTTCGCTCATCCTCTCGCCATATCCTTCTATCGGCAATAGAGAAACTCTCTTCGACCAACTAAACTTTCATCAGGATATTTCGGAGAAAGCTGGCGGATATACGTAGACGTTCCGATACGTAGACGCGAAGAAAAGATGTTGGTAACTGTCGTATGGTGAATGAGAGGTAATTGGAATAATCGATCGAAGTTGAAATAGAGAAATTTGAAAGGTCAGGCCCGCGATCGTCCATGTTCCTTGGCATGGCGGAGAGCAACGAGTTTCGTGTCCCTCTTTTTTTCTTTTTTTTTCCTCCGTTTTGATCGTTCAGCGGAATTAGACGAATTCTTCGACAGCCTCGTTTAATTACTCCCTACCACTCCTCCGTCGGTATTAATTGATCGTCTCGTCGGCGCTGCCGTACACGGGATCTTCTGTTATACGGCAGGGCGGCGTTAATCCTTCGGCCTCTCCTCGTTCAAGCTAATTCTAATTCGTCGGTTTCCGACGCGCGATCGTTGGCTCCTCGTGTATGTCTCTGTGTGGCAGTTATCGCGCCAACTGATCATCCCCGCTGTTCATCACCCGGCAATCGCGATGACTCGTCGCGCCCGATTAACAATTATTACATTATACGTTCTAGGAATCAGTCACAGGCTAGGTCCTTCCTTTTGGCCCAGCCAAATAAGTACGTAGTGTTTTTTTTTTTTTTTTTTTAAATATCTTTTTCCGTTTTTTCTTTTTTTTGAGGGTGTGCTTCTCGCTTCTTTTATACGCTTCGCTTTTCTACTACGCTCCTCTCTCTCTCTCTCTTTCTCTCTCTCTGTTTTCTAACGACTACGATTACTTCTTCCGCATCCTATTTCTCCTTCGTTCCTTTCTTCTTCCGTAAAAAACAAAAGAGACAGACAACTTCAAACATCGTTGCGCGCTTTTCTCTCTCGGTTCCCTCGTTTCCTCCGCAACCTTTGCAATCCCCGCGTCTCTGCCTCTTATCGACACCGAGTCTCATCGGAGAGGGGCAATGGCACAACACGGTGCACCATTGTCGTTACTCCGAGTCGTAATCGTTCGCCTTCGTGAAACCGTCCTCTGGCTGCGTTTCCTCTCCGTTTCCCTTTCTTCTCTTTAAACTCGATACGAAAACAAGAGAACAGAGATCACTCGATAAAGTCTTCGTAGTACGCGTACTACGTAAAGTACGCGAGAACACCTTCTTCTCAGTCAAGAGAGCGGGAGGGAAAAGAAGTCCCGAAGAGACGACAGGCCTTCGTGTCCTAGTCGGTTCACGCCGGAAGAGCAGGAAGAGGCGCATTTTTCGTGCTTGCCCGCGTTAGTACGATTTTCTTCTTTTTTTTCTCTCTCTCTCTCTCTCTCTCTCTACACGTTTGGCCAACCTCTTATCAGCTACTTCGCTTCGATGTATGCGTCTAGGCTGCGTCCAGTCTCTTGTTTCTTCTTTAAAAGAAAGACAACCGGCTTAGCAAAGTCTCCTATGTGGGCACCTTACTGACCGCCTTCAGAAGATCGCTCTGCGTCTTGTCGAGACCGCTGACGTGATGCTGCTGCTGATGCTGCAGCGCGGCGTTCTGCTGCTCCTGCTGTATCTTCGCTTGCTTCTCGGCCTGCTGCTTCTTCATCATGTCCTGTTCCTCCCGTTCCCGCCTGGCCTGCTCGTTGATCTCTTTCACCGCCCTCAACTCCTTCTTCAGCTTCATCCGCCGATTTTGGAACCAGATCTTGATCTGTCGTTCCGTGAGGCAGAGGGCGTGCGCAATTTCTATTCGTCGCCGTCGCGTCAGGTAATGGTTGAAATGAAACTCCTTTTCCAATTCCAGCGTCTGGAACCGTGTGTACGTCTGTCGACCCCGACGCCTCGGACAACCGTTCGGCCCTGGAAACGTCAAAAACGCAGATTTGCCTAGGTTAGTTTTTTTTATGCAGGAAAATTTGCCTTTTAACCCTTTGCACTACCACAGTCAACTCCTGTCACGTCGATATGCTTACCACGCTCGTTGTCCCCCTGGCCGAAGATAAATAAGACGTCGCGCGAGTTACTCGAATGATTGGCACATTGATGGTGAAAATTTGGAAGAAAAAGTTGACTGTTGGCTCGGTATAGTGGGCACGCAAGAAGTGCAAAGGGTTGGGTGATCAAATTATATTCAATAGCCATACGTTTGAAATTAAAAGCACCTTTCGCTGACGCACAGAGATCGATCTTGAAGACGAGTTTCGTTTACGAAAGCTGTTACTCTATATGGTGCGCGGACTCCATTTTGATCATCCGTTATTGATTTATTTATTAAACTCGCTTACGTAATTGCTGAGCGATATGCATTAGCCGGTTATTACGTATTAGTCGATCCATCAACTTCGTAAATGTCATTGGCCGCGAACGCCGGCTATGCGCGATAAAACTGCTACTAATTTCACCGTTTTTTTCGGCCATATAAATTTGCCGTTCTTGTTTCGTGACCGTCTCGCGATCGTAAGAGGGAAAAGAAGGCTACCCCGATTACCAACGAGGCTTTTCGTTACGTAAAGTTCAATTTTTTTTCATGGAATGACCTGCGTTTCGCCTGCCGAGTCACAAATCTCAACTCTCTCCTCGCTTTCTCTTTCGGTGAAAAAAAAGCAACACGTTCGGATGGTCAGTTTATTGCAGGGGTTGAACGAGGTAAAAAGTAGAAAGTTTTCGGGAAAAAAAAAGTCTACGTGTTCATTGTAAACAGGCGGAAAGGAAGATTGAACCCTTTTTTGAAGTATCTTTTCGTCCAACTTTCTCCGCACCCGCAGAGTCAAAGTCGTAAAATGGGATACGCAGAGCACACTGAATTTTTTATGGTGTTTAGGCAGCTATCGAGGCACATGGCCGCGCTAACCAGGTAAAGACTGATGCTTGTCACCTGGCTTTACCTGGTTTCGTATCTGAAAACTTCGCTTACCTAGCCCTTTAAAAACCTATCCGAGACGACACGCGATCCCAATATCTCCGACATTTCCATCCAAGTAATTACGTAAACCTCACACTTATCCATCCTAATTGATATCTTTTCGCTTTCCATCGCTAAATACCCAGGTACTAAGAAATTACGCGAATGGAGATTTAGAAGTTTCAAAGGCATACACAGTTTGGTTATTTGCGATTTAAACAGAAGAGAACGCAGCGTAAGATGGCCGCAAGTTGCACCATAGACGCGCGATAAACTTCTCACGGGCAATTTTCGCAATTGGCTCGAACGTAATTTTACTTTTGGCCGGCGGCGTAGAAGGGTGGGCCGAGCGTTTTCAGTTCGTCGCTGAGAAACCGGTTCTCCGGCGCAATGAACAGTCAGCCATAATACCATCATTCTCGGGAAGACGCTGAGTGGCTATATGATTGCCACGTGATGAAGCAAATACGCGCTACCGACTACCAAAAGATAGCGAGATTTTGTGTTCGATGAATTTTGTCCAATCATTTGTGAAATCATGTTGTAACCGATTAGTCGAAGACGAACAATATTCGATGCTCATAAAAATCTTTAACGCGATGATCTTTTCCCGTTGTCCTTCTTCATCTATCTTCGTCTTTCGGAGAAAATTCATTTCACTGCGACTTTCCTCATGGAGATAGAGAGACATTACGTGAAATTTGCGCGAACTGTCGCAAATCCCGAGCAAGTATCCTCCAGTACCCTTTAACCGGCGTATTTCTCCATTATCTAGTTCGCGAACAAAGCTTTGAGAACTGGAAGCTTCCGACGCGCTCTCAGGAAAGCGGCCAGTAACACGCGGCATGACCCATCCTGTCATCATCGTTCAAAGCCAGACAAGAAAGAGGAAAAGAGGGAAAAATCGCGAGGGAATGCAGAGAATGCTGATATTGAATTCAGCATGGCCGTTCACAGCAGTGCGGTCCAGGATTCACTGGGTGTGTATGCGCGCTTGTGTACGGCCTCCGACGAGGTTACACACATTCGCCAATTCCTATCCGTGCACTGTGTCGATGCGACAGTAGTGGTTGTGCGTACGGTGCGGGTACGGTCGTGAGATCGGTGTGCGAGGCAACAAGAACGGAGCCAACGTGGTTTTTCGGCAAGCCTGTGTGCGTGAGTTTAGCTCACGTAGGAAGAGAGCCCGCGCGGCCGGTGCAGCCACAGCGACAGGGTGGTTGCTGAAGCTCGAAGGGTGGGCCATAGGTTACCTTGGCAACCGGAGGGAAAACCATTCCATCCTGCTGGCGGCATATCATGCCAGGGGCGAGTCAAGCAGCCAGAAAACCCTTCGTTGCATCCTCCCTGCCGGTCCCTCCGGTCGCCGCCAAGCCCTCGCGTCTCTTCTCTCTCCGCTGTGCTCTACACGCGCCGCACGGCTCTCAGAATTCGTTGGTTCCTCTCTTCGCTCGACCACCGGTGAACCCGATTGTCCCCACACGCACTTCAACCACCATAAATATCTACGGGACCATCGGCCGAGCGCTGGCGCGAGCATTATCAACAATTTCGCTGGATCAAGCTAATGTCCATGCAGAATTTATAGATAACCGTTCTTGCCGCCCCTCCGGAGGGAGCTGTCTGGCCAGGATTTCGTCGGACGGGGTTAACAGCTGGGCGTGAAGCTCGTTTGCTCCCGGGAATGCTTAATTTATGTACCTTCTTCCTCCTCTCCTTCCAATATCTTTCAATTTCTCCTGCTCCCTTTGCTTTCGTTCAAACAAGCGGAATACGCGTCGAGGAAAAGGTAAACGCGTCCGACGCAGAGAGGAACGAGACGAGACAACAACGCTGCAAAGGAAATTGGCCGACGTTAGTTATTTTCAAACGGCGTGGCACCGATAACCCCCGATCGAAGATCGCCGATAACCTCGCGCTATGCGATTCGCAAAAAAAAAGAAAAGTGACGAAAGAAGCGTGTAATATGCGTCTGCAAGTCTGGCACAATAGATAATCCCCTCTTACTTCCCTAACACACTACAACGACCATTTTCACTCGTTTTATGACCATTCATTCTCGCGTCCTCTGTTTGTTAATAGCGCGATAAGCTGGTTTACATTTGCAATTGATAATTGATTAATCATAAATCAACAGAGACTCATAACAATCCTACAGCTTGGCGATACAAACGAAAAGAGACACGGAGAAACCAATTTTTTCACATAATTTCATGCTAGTCAGGAACTTTTTCCATAACGAACGAACGAACTCGTGGTTCGTTCTACGTTCGTGTCGAGGCATCGAAACTTCCTCAATTCTATTACATCGGAATCGCGTGACACGAAACGAGCACGGTGACGGTGATTGACGATGATACACCCGTGATTTCTGCCTGCAAATTCCCGTTAATTAACAGCAAGTCGCGAGTGATTCAGGGACAACGGAGTTATAGCTGACAGGCGGTGGTCCATTTTGGCAGAGGGCAGCCGTGTGATACGGCGTGTGCGTGGTACTACACGACGCAGCCTGTAAACGAGAAGGGCGAAGGCCTGCGCCTAATTGCGGCCATATATTAAGTTTAATACCTGCTTTAGGTCGCCGCACGCGGCTTCACCGTTCGTCGAGTAGACGAGGATATTGCGGAAGTTTGCCTGACTGTGTTCGCCTCCCCCTACGATTGCCGCCCCTCGCTCGCCTTTCCTACTACCGAGATTCTATCAATGTTCCCCGATCGCACGATTGTCCTCTTAAGTTGGCGAATTTATACGAAATCCATGGAATCGAACTTTAAACGCTTCGATTACACTCGATCGTTTCTCTCGGGAAAAACTTATCTCTCGTCCACTGAAGAGACGCGAGGTTAATTCGCTGGCTGAAATAGGGCGTTCGAGGGGGCGGTGCATGAAACTTGGAACATGTAACCAAGTTTATACGTTCGAGATGGATTCACTAATGGAGGGTCGGTCATTTCGGAAGCTTCGCCCCGTTTATTCGGTAGAAAACTTCGCTTTTTTTTCCCTTTTTCATCCTCTTTATCCGCTACTTTATTGTGTTTTGCAGCGTTCTGCAGAATTTTCAACGTTTACCTTCGAATGCTCTAATCGACCTGCGTATTCTTCGACAAAACATCGTTGAATTATTCATTACGATATATCTTGTAATTATTAGCCATTTCAATAAGTAGGAATTATCCTTCATATTCCAACGATGGTTAAACTGTTATACAAGATTCAGTGAAATAAATCTAAAGTTACTTCGATATATTCCGAATAATCGGAAAACTATCAGCTTCACGATTCTACACGCGAATCGATAAGAAATACGCTTCGGATGACATTCTTCCCCTGGACACACCCCGCGTTAACGTGTCATCGTATCCGGCAATCTTCGATTACTTTCCATACTCTTCTCGCCCTATACGATAACCAGAGACGCGATAAATCGTTTCCAGGACGGTTAATGTCAGCATCAGGTTGACCATCATGGCCATCAAGGGCCATATCCGCTGCGATATCGAAATCGTGGAAAATGATCCTCCTGTGCGCGTTCGCCCCGCAAATACTTATCAGTCCCTCATATTTTTATTTCGTGCATGGCGGCAATCGTAGAAACGGTGGTTACGCAAGTCTGCTAAATACCCGCGGGGATACCTCGTCGAGTTTTTGCCGATGTCTTGGCGCAACGACCAAGGGAATTGCGCAACTCCGCGAAAAACGCATGGAAATCGCCACAAATTACGCCGTGCGCCAAGAATTCGCAATCACAAAGAGAAAGGTGCAGGCCGCGTGGAAAAAATCATCCGCCTTGCGTTCCTCCGCTTCTGTGTTACTTCTGTACTATTACCGCGATTCTAGAAGAAAAGAATCTACGGCTACGTCGAAAACGTTTCGTACGGTTAACGCGACAAGAACGGGACGACGTCGATCGAAGTCGATAAATATCGTGCTTAACGCGATTACGATTTACAATCGTGAAACCGTAATAATAATAATTTCGAGGGTCTAGCAAAAAGGAGAAAAGCGGCGTCAAGTGGAGCGGACTGTCGTTCATAGCGGAACGAAACGGTGGGCTGCCGTACGTACACCACAATAGCGACGCCAATAGAGGCCCAGGTTATCGTAAATCTAGACGAGCGATTAAACGTCAAGCGCGCGCCTCGTACGTTCTGTGTGGCTTTCTCGCTTCTTCCGAAACGCGGACGAAAACAATGACGGCGTTGCTTTAACAGCCATTTTGAGTCTGACCGTTCGCACAACGGCGTTATCGGGCGACGGTGCTTCGTGGTTATCGGTCAACAAGCGCTTTTTCACCGTCCGTCGAATATCACCGTACACAGCCTTTATATTTCGTTGCGTAAATTACTCCGTACCGCCCCTCTTTCTTTATTCGTTCGCATCACGGACGCCATTAACGAAACTGCGAATTCAAAATACGAAATGCGACTATTTAAACACACGTTTCCCATTTGTTCTACGCAAGCCACGTCGCGAAACCGGCAAGGTTCAATTTACTATAGGTCAGCTCCGACTTTGACGAGTTTGTATTAAGGCCGCACAAAAGTAAAGGTAAATCGATTAATAAATAATGTGGAATATATCGAGCACACTTTACGTCCACTTCCCTCGAACAGGGATAGAAATAGAACGACGTTTCGTAGGACGGATGAAAGGAGCAATGGAGGAGTTAGGAGGCGTTAGGAGGAAAGAGCCGTGCAGTTTGAAATGGAAACGAGATACAGCCACTGACAGCCGGAATAGCGTCGATCGCCTGGTAAATTCGCGTCTCGAGTTTTATTCGTCGTACGTTTCACTTACCTTGTCGCTTTTATTCGGCATTATTTACGCGACCCTGAGTTATTATTTCACCGAAAACACCGACTGGCCGTGTTCACGGGCGGTAAACACGTCTCATTCGCCGCAACACCTAACCGTTCCCATATATTTGCGTTCCGTGTGCTCGCTTTTTCCTACGCGCCAACCCCTTTCTTCCTCTTCGTGTGTCCGCTAAAAGCAACCCGCGTCGCGTTAGCCGAGTAAATTCAAGGATGAGTCATAAAGCGCGCATAACTCGCAACGACGCCGCAAAGACCCGATCAAGCCGACTCCTAACGAGATCGGGATTCGTTAAAATTTCTGCGGAATTCTTCGTGGCTCGTTCAAAGAAGTAAGAACGCGCTCGAGTAACCGGATAGCATGGAGATACAGTTGCCAACGAGTTTTAATCGTAATGCAGTTCCGTGTTCGTACGCGGTTGATTCACGTTTATAAAAATGTCTATGCCGAACTCCTATTTGCATGGCTCTGAGTCTTGGAATTTTATATCGACGAAGGAAAAACAAACAGGGTTATACGTCATTCCGGACGATCGAAACGTATCGATTAGAAGAAAATTACACAGACGGTGCCACCATCGATACAAACAGCGGAATGTCACGCTTAAATTAAACGACCAGATTTAATCGGCCGTCCTTTCGTGTACCGATTACAATAATCACCCGCGATCAGCGGTGCGCATAAAATTACCATAAATGAATCTCGCTGGTCATGCTCGGTATCTCCTATGTCTGTTCCGACTGTTCTCTCTTTCCCTCCTTTACATTCTCTTTCGAGCAGCTGCATAGAGAGAGTTTTTCCTACGCTCATGTCGACACGGGGTGCTAGGTCGTGTTTTCCGCAATCTGTCGTCACACCTGGATTCCTTTCCAGTTCCACGTACACTTCGAACGCTAGGCGATCTCCTGGCAAGAGTCGAATAAGGGCAACCACGGGGCTACGACCGTGCAAAAAGGTAAGAAATTCCGGGAAGCTTTAATCGGTCCGGAGAAAGGGACAAGTCACCGCGACCAATCAACGCGAGGTTAACGTCTAGGTTCGCTAGATATTTGCGGGGGATGGCAAATCGGCCACGAAAAGTGCGAGGATTAGCCGGATAAATCGCTTGAGCATGGTGGAGCCTGGAATTGCCACTAAGTAAGAGAGAGAGAGAGAGCGAGTAAATGGAGGAGTTATCGCGACCATTTTGCCCAGTCTCCGTCTCTGTCTGATACTCGTACACGGGCGTCCTTCTCGTTCAGGGAACGACAGAGGAACGAAGCCTTCTGGCTCGTTCGGCCGTTCTCTAGCGGAGGTTGCAGTGACCCGAGAAGGCGATCAAGCGATTCGTGGGTCGTGGCTGGGCCGTATCTTCTCTCCCGTTCCCCCTTCGTTCGGCCTGTCTACATTTTTCACCGGCTCGAGATTTTATTTGCCCGCAGTGCCGCGAAATTAAGCCGTTTTGAGATATTTATGAATGGATCGGGCACCAAGCGCTGGACCAGCCGCTCGAACAAAGAGGGACGCCAGCGCCCTCGTCCTCCGCCGCCGCGCGATTTGCGACTGTTGTCAAACTAGATGCTGCTGCCTTTTCGTTCGCGCGAACCTCTCTCTCTCTCTCTCTCTCACTATCTCGCTCTCTCTTCCTACATCCTTCCGCCCTCTCTTCAGCATTGTCTATGGAATTCCTCGAATGGAGCCGGATAGCAGGCATATCTGCTATATGATGTCACGTATCCGAATACATTAGTCGCTGGTCATACGGTGGCTTTTTTTAGACGGCAAACGGACGAAGACGTGATTAAAAGTTAAAGTCGTCGTGGGCCTCGTTAAAACTTTTGGCAAAGCGAGCCGAGTTTCATCTTATAGAACGGCATCTTCACTTTCTATATTTTACGGTACGTGCATCTCTTATCTTTGAACGTCTTCTTTTTTTCTTTATCGTTTTTAAATGTAGCCACTAGTTTTTTATTTAAGGCGCTGCTATAAGAGGTACGAAGATAAGGTTATCAAAGTTCGATGCTCTATTTGTCGGCTGGAAATTTTACGATAACTCAGATCCGTTTCGAGAAAACGACCTCTGTCAGCATGTCCAAAGAGAGTTCGCTCCGACTGACTGTTCCATTCACTCGTTTGACAAACGATCACAGCGCAATAATCTCGAAATCTCTGGCAGCGGGGCACCGCGGCAATGAGAACCGACGTTGTTCGAATCGCCTGATCACTTTACCTAACTATGAAACCCGTCGTCTACGTACCGGTTCCTTGTGTCTCGTGCACAGTCGCGACAGCTAACGTACGAGTAACAGCGTACTAGCCGCGACAGCACACACGTCCGAGAGCTTAAAATCGCGTAGGAGGCGGCAGGATAGACTTCTTTCGAATTTCCCGTCGCGTCGATAATCTCGTCATCGACGGGATGAAATTTGTGCACCAGTTCGATGGGTAGAGCTAGCTATTTATGGCGACGAAGAACGCGACAAAAGACAGCGAAGCGAGTGCAAATCCAAGGAGAAGGATAGACGCGAGGGATCGTCCATCTGTCGTCAGCCTAAAAGCAGTCTCGGCTTTGCTGTTCACTTTTAAAAATTATCGATCTCATCCAAATACGTTTTACACGTACCGCTCGGTTGACTTACGATCTAGACATTCTCGAGGGGAACCAGAGCAAGAAGCGAGAGAAACACGCCGTCGAACGCGAGCTGTTGCGACGTGGGTGTCTTTAATCTGTCGGGCAGAAACGAGAGGAAAGGAAAGAAAGAGCAAAAGGTAAATGGCGAAACGATCTCACGGGAGACTATACGTACAGGTGCTCACGCACTCTTTCGTCACGCGTGAGTGTGCGTTTGGTACAGCATAGCTTCCATCAGGACTAGCAATAGGCTTAAATCCCGATTGGTTGGACAGCTCGTTTCGCTCTGGTCTGTGTGGCGAGCTATGCGTTCCAACACGCGCCTATGTACCGTGTCATGGGAGGGTGTAGAAGAAGGGGGGGTGGATATATACGAGGGTATGCCGTTCGTATATATACGGGGTGGTAATAAAGGATTCCGACAAGGATGGATGGCGAGAGGGGAGAAGTTCGCTCCATTGTTCCCGGTGGAACCCAAACGTCATCTATAAGGGTGCCTCCCATTATCTGCCGTGTATCTGCCTCACGCACACGCATTCAGCCAAACGGAGTGGGGACGCGTTACGCACACAACAGTGAAACCGGCGAGATCGGCTCTCTGCCCAGATGCGCGACATGGCGGTGCCTTTCACGGTGTGTGGAATCGTATCTACATGGCGGCTGACTGTGCAGCTATTCCTTCTCCGGCAATAAGCGCTCTAATCTCCCACGAAATTGTAAAGTCACCTTGGGAGTGAAATTTATAAGAGAAGCCCCCGACCCGGCCTGATGGCACGAGCAACGCGCTCACATTGCACCTCAAAAAAAGAAAGAAAAAAAAAAAGAAAGGAGAGAAAAAAAAAGAGGAAGACGGAGAAAACGCACATGATATCTAGTTGTTTCTTCTGTCAGAGGATACGCCTCTCTTTGTCTCGTCTCCTGGACCGCCTGTGCAAAATATTGCTGTTTACGACACAACGAGAGAAAGATGATCCGTGTTCGCATTCTTTCCCCGAGAGAGAACCCAAGTTTCGATTTCGTCGAGAGAAAAAGAAACGTTGTCCGATAAACGTGGACGACGATAGAGGATGGCGGTAGCGCCACGTGAGAAAGAATTTCCATTATTCGACGTCATGAAACCGTGCGAGCGCGATAATTCGAATGCTATAGCGACCCGCGTAAATTGCATCGGTAGCACCGGCGCCGAGTTGGAAACGTTACTGGAAATGGTACAAAGCCGACAAATCGTCCATGTTCCGTAGCAATTGCGATATATCCTCGCCGAGTACGACGCGTTATGAACGGTCTATGAGCGCGATTCGTGCGAGTCACTCGCGCACGAACGTCTAATTAGCATACGTGATGCGTCGTTTATTTTTTACTTCAGTTTCATTTCCTATGTTTCACGGAATGAGACGCAACGACGTTCGATCTCTCAAATGACGACAATTCCAACAGACTCGATCAAACGCGTAATCTTTTACGTTTTAAATAATACAAAAAATAATACTCCCTTGTCGGTTTATCCCTTTTCGTTGTATTTCAGGTTAAAAGGGGCGCTTACATTTGTTAATCGCGCGACACGCAGCATGCATAATTCTCGTTGTTGGAATGGTATCGCGGTGAAGCGGTTGGCGACCGAATCTCTCAAAAATAAACCAGCCGGCAGCACGCCAATCCTAAAATACACGTAATCTCGTGCGCGCGCTAAATGGAGGGCCTCGATACGATCCTCCGGATTAAATTTTAATTTTACAATAAAGAATGACGTATTAGAATGCTGTTGGCAAACATTCCGTCCCTCGTAAGAGTCGTAAGGGAGGCGTGCGTCCCCTTTCGTACATCCTCTGGCTGACGCCACCCCTCTCCGCCCCCATAACAGGCCAGCAGCGCGAACAACCACCCCATAGAACCCCTAAAACTCTAATTACGGCCTTACATTCCCTGCCGACCGTCTTCTACCCCTGCTCCTTCCTTTTCAACCCCCCTCATATTTTCCAACATTCTTCCTCTCCAGCCGGGTCCTCCTCTTCCTCCTCTTCTTCGCCCTCGTCACTGCTACGCAGCCCTCTCCTGTGCACCATTACATGCAAATGCCACGGCTGTCTCCTTCCGCTAATAAAAGTCGTGGCCGCGCAATTTAGAACATCCGACGTACAGTCGCAACGGCTTCCGAAAGATACTCGAGACGAGACACGGAATAAGTTCGAGGAGCTACCGACACGTCGGCGAAATTATTACTCATTAGCAACACCCCGGAACACGACTGCGATCCCGGTGTTTTATGTTACCTACTGGCCGTGCACCGTTTGAATTGTTGTTTAAAATGCTGCTTAAATTATAGCGAAGCGGGTACACGTCGTCTTCCAGCGAAGCTCGTAAACGTTTTTAGTGCGCGTTGAAAAAAACCAGCTGTCCCCTTGTGCTCCCCTACTCCTGACTAATTTTCCCAGTTGTGTTCGATTGTTCAAAACATTTAAATATTACCTTTTATTTGATAACGTTCGTTTCGAAGGTTCTGTAATAACATGGAACTCGATATATATTAATTGGACAGAAGTAAAATAAGACGGGAATTGTTCCTTTATTGAAAGAAACAATTGGAACGGATAAGATCTTGGCCGTAGGTAGCAGTAAGAGCAGGAGCAGGTATCGTCGCGATGAGCAACGTTAGGACCCACATAATGTTTAATCAGAGCACGTTGCGGCTTTACGATATTAGTTCCCGTTACGCACCCTCCTTCACCCTTTCCTTCTGTCGATCTTTGCCATTCTTCGCCCCGCCTGTTCAACCAATGGATGGTGGACCGACCTTTCGGAATCTTCCGAATATTTCGAAAGTTACAACCCCGCAGTGTTTAACCTTCGACAGGAGATGGCTGAAATGTGTTTGCTCGACTCCCTTCCAATCCACACATGGTGACAAGGACGTGTACATTGTACATATTGGCCGAAGGATTATATCGCTTCATCGAATGGAAATTGTGGGTGGATGTCAAGAAGAACGTAGGAAAAGTTGAATGTACTCTGTATGCAAAAGGAAACGATATACCTATAAGAGTCGCGAACGTGAATAAGATGAAGATAATTCGATTCGTGCAATGTAAGTATTTTCTCATTCGATCGTTATAAGCTAAATAACTTTAAACTCGAATACGACGTATTTATTTTATGCATCGTGGAGAAACAGTCTGTTGGCCTAGTTCGAGCTCTACCCTCTATCTACCTACATGTGTTTAACTGCTAATTTAAGGTCTACCAAGTTCATTGTGGCTTATGACGGTGTTATTGAGTTCAAGGCGAACGCCATCTTCGCACTCGCTAAATAGATAATGCCTGCTCTAGATGTACCAATAGTGAACCACAGGATTTTCTGGCTCCCTGGAGGACTGACCACGGGGAAGTTCCCTGTAAATCTACTAAGAATAATTCGGAGGGTACGGTTTTATTGTGAGCTATTTATCGATCTTCGCGTTGCTGCATTACGGAGTGAAACAAACATCGAACTAGACTCTCGTTTTTGCTCCGCTGAGCCCCATTTTACGTGAACATCGAACCTTCCCAGTTGCCGATCCGCCCACGTGCCTCCGCGCTGGTCGATAATCAAAATCTCCCAAAAAAAATCTCTTGTTCGACCCAAGTTACCATAGTTACGTTAAATGTTGTAAAATTAAACAGACTCTATATCCGTTGTTTTTTACGTCTCGAGGTCTTCGATAGTATCCCACGTACTTGAAATTCAGAGACTCTTTTAAAATCAAAAGATTCGCTGGAAAGTCATTCTCACCCCTTTCCACTATTCTCTGATTACTCGATCGAATCAACCAGATAGACAGCCCTCCGTTAAAAACCGAGCCTTGAGTTAGCTTTAGAACGGTGAACAACCTACTAGAATCGTTTCTGAAATTTCGAAATCCGACGCAACGAAATCTGCTCACGGATCGTGCTCCACGATTCTAGTTGACTGCAACCGAGGGCGAAGAAGACTTTGCCAGGCAAACACGCGTATAATAAAAGTCGTAAGATAGGCGAATTCCTTCGGGAGCCGTAGCGACCGCCGCGCACTCCTCTTCAGTTTACTCGCTTCTAACTCCTCTCTCTCTCTCTCTCTCTCTCTCTCTCTCTCTCTCTCTCTCTCTCTCTCTCTCTCTCTCTCTCTCATTTCTCCTCGCGATTCTTTCGTTCGTGCTCGCACGGATACGCCACGCGGACAAAGGGGAATCCCCCGCGCATGCGCTCTCGTCTCTTGGTTCTAGTAACGATTCCACCCACCCCTGTTATAACTTGTCTCCCCCCACCAGCGACCTCTAGCCCCTCGTCCGACGACCACCATCAGCCCAACGCAAGCTACGGGAACGGACCTGGTGTACGTGTATCTAGACCTTCGCACAGACTCGACAAACACAAACGCGTACACCGTTTCACCATGTGCGTATACGTATGTATTGGTTTGATGAGGCGGGTGATGGGTTTGATCTGATTTTCGATTTCGAACGACCGAAATGTGCAATATATTCAAAGCATTGAGATACGAGCCATAGCCGTTCAAAGGTTACATCTTTTTTCCCTTAAAACCTAATTTCCTTTCTTTTTTTACCGGCTGTTAGCTTATCTCGCGGCCTCGTGAATGGGAGCGAAGAAACGAGTATCGCTATTTGTTTGAAAATCGTAAGTTATTCGATAAGAGGTATTAGTCGAAGATAGCAGAGAGGAAATTAGTGTGTCCCGAGGGCGGTGAGTTCATAAGGGCGTGATCAGGCACAATTATGCTTCTTGTCGACCGAGGGACGGCATAAACCGCGATTCGAACTGGATTAAAATATAATTGAATCGCGCCAAAGTTATAATTTCTTCGATCGGGAGCTCGTTAAGGGGACTCGCGCTGCGCACGAGGAATTAACTAAACGATCCGAGTACGACTCCAAAGTATCAAGGGATAAAAAAGAGGAACAAACGGAAATGACGCATATATTCTGTGCCGATTCGGAGGTTAAAGTCGCGTTTAAGGCAGTGAGAGCAAAGAATTGTCATTTTTAGCGATCTTTAAGCGATGCCATGGCCTTTAATTATGTCCCAATTAACTCGCGTTCGGCATTCCGATCTCCGCCCTCGTCGCGGCTTTTCTTTTTCCTTTTGCTCGAACCCGTCACTATCGACGCGAAGCACGAAAGCAGTTTCCACGGCCAACGTAGAGAACCAAATATGTCTACAAAGCGCACGACAACGATACGTAGATGGCCTCACACAGAGTCTGTTCTCGTGTACGTGTCCGCGCGTTGTGTGTGTGCGCGCATCGCACGTGTATGGTGCATCGAGCTCTTCTCCGCGCTAACACTGTCACGAGAGAAACACCCATGCACATGTATGTAAGCGCAAGGAACACGAGAGTACAGGGAAATACACAGAGACAAGAATGTGCACTACGACTACCGGTCGGGTTGTTCACGTACATAAGTATAAAGAGAAGAGGCGTAATATCCTCCAGCGGAGCCGCGGGACGGTACAAAAGCTGGAAATGGAGCCTTTAGTTTTTATCGAGGGATAAAAGTCGTGATAAGCTGTATCAGGGGTGTACGGTGAAAGAGCACGGCGACGTACTCACGCGATATCTAGACCGGATCGGTGCCGGTGTGTGCAAGTGTACGTTGCCTCCTCTTTCCGTAATACGACGTGGGCCACAGTGAGCTTCGAAATTTCGAAGGTTATTGTACGAGATATTCCGTCCTGTCGTTCCACTCTGCAACGAAGGCGTCACGAGACTTCCATGAGCGAATCGTGGAAAGCGTAACGATCAGGTTGCAGCGTCCTTGATACAACGAAATTTCTTAATCGTGAGCGAATAACGTTTAGTTTAACGAGCAACTTAATTCGCTCGTAATACCTTTTAAGCGTTACATGATATTTGTGGCTGGTTTGTCGAAACTATTTACCGCTATCGTACTATCGCGCATGTTAATTCCTATTAGAATTCGTTTACAATTCATTAACGGTTGTTTTCTGCTCATCGTGTAGCGTTAATTTCTATTCAGAGGTGAAAGATCGAGCCGTAACGCGATAATTTCCAATTTGATGACAGTTATCTCGAAGGGCACCAACGACTTGCACGCGCATTCCATCTTCATCGAACGTCAACTGGATGTGTCCGGGGGAGGAAGCTCGATAATGGTTAACCGACCTCGAACAATTAGAACGCCGCCGACCAAATTCCGAGTGGCGTAAATCAAGCCCCGATCGTTACGCGAACGTAAACATCGTAATTCTGATCAGCAGTAAATCTACCTGACATCGAGGTGGAGCATTCCGGTGCAATTCCTTCGTTCGGTATTGGCTATCCGAAGGCATAGATTATACAGGCGAGTCTCCCGGGAGAGGAAGGAGGCTCCAGCTTCGACTCCTCGTGTCCTTTTCCCTTTCCCCCGCCATTCTCTCCCAAGAGCAGAGAGCCGTGGTCTTTGCCCCTTCTCTTCGTCCAGGTCTCTCTCGCCTCTCTCTCTCTCTCTCTCTCTCTCTTACTCTCTCGCCTCTCACGGCTAAAGGTCTATATCGCGCACCGTCAAACCTACCCGAATTGCTCGTCGTCGTGTTATGCAAACGGGCACATTTGTTACGATAGTACTCGCCAGGGGGTCGTTCTCCACCAGCGTGACATGGTACGGCGTGGCGTGGCGCACAGCCACGGGAGTAGCACAGCTATCCAACCGCGCCACGCTTTCCTCTCTCTCTCTCTCTCTCTTAGATCCGACGACTACGTAGTTGAACGTCTGAATCGCATTCTCTAGCCGGTGAGCACGTTTTCTCGCCTGGACAACGTCGTTTCGCGTGTCAGCGCTATGTTCGTGCAACTACGAAAGCGTTCCTCTTGAAGAACGCCAACCACTGTCGCTAACAACAGAGCGCGCAATAATCAACTGCACTCGTTCCCGTTCGTCTTTGTTAAACTTTCTCGCAAGCATCTGTTCCAGTGGATAAAATAGAATTTCAGTGAGAAACTACGTGTCGATAGTCTGTTTCGCGATGGAAATTTCAGGATAGAACAGCGATAGAGAAGCAACAGCCGTTTTATGATTTCGCATAATGAAAACATAAAAGGCGTTTGTGCAAAAGGAAACGCCGTCGATTGTTCGACGTTGTCGCATTTAATTAAATAACGGTTAATTTAATCGACGATCAGGTAGAACCGATTTAAAGGATCGTCGATTTGTCGGTAGACGGCGAGGAATTCTACGGCTATTTAACGATCTTCGCACATCCTTATTCGTCACATATTTCACCGGATCGTTCTATCCTTCCCGTAAAATTTTATCGACCGTGAAAATAACACTCTGTCCGTGTTATATCTACCAAGTGACATTCTCCAAGTTTTAACGACCGTCACGCACCTCCATATCTGTCGGCTGAAACTTACCTCTTTCGATTTGATTTTTTCGAACTTCGTTCTATCGATGCGAGACGTACGTGAAACGACGTGAAACGACGTGTGCATAAATTTTAACATCGAGAGAAACGATTTTTCCACCGGCTGAGATGTAACAGGATGACGCGTAGCAACGATTACATTTTCACGAGTAGGATTTCGACGCGAGGATCGAGGGAAAAACAGGCAAGATCCTCGTTCTTTCCTTTGTCTACGACCAAATGAAATGTAAAACGCTCCCATCTTCATTTTGCAGCAAGGAACTTTGCTTCCGGTTCCATTGTGCATTCGAGCGAGCGTGAAACGCCGAGATGTGCCAAGTTTCGGTCGAGAGGTGCAATTTTTCTCTTAAACGCCGCGCTAAAGTTGAAAGTTTCGGGCATAGAGATGAAGACAAGTTCGACGCAAACTCGGCTGCTTGCAAGAATAGGATATCCAGCGAAAACTCCAAACGAGATGTTTGTTATAGTGGAACTTTTAGCTAATCGCGGCTACGCTGTCGAGGAAATAAGGCTCGAATTCACTCGAAGAGGCGGGAATTTCCTTTTCCACGTGTATTCGCCGTCCATGAGGACAACTTTTCTCGAATTAGTAATTGGATTTTGAGGAATTACGCAGCCAACAGTTAGCCGAGAACCGGCGTTGTGTAACCGTTAGTCCCAACGAAGAGAGAAAATTACTTCTCCCTTTTTGCAACGAAGAAAAATCGTTACACTTTTGCGAAAATAAAGAAAATCAAGTTGGACGATTAGGATACGTTCCAAACTCGACTTCTCTTGCGATGCAGGGCGAATGCAACTTGCAATTAAGGCGCTCTCCTTTAAATCGACCGCGAAATTATTTTTCCGGTAATTCGAGCGACGACCTCATGAATTTCCAGACAGCGTTGGTATGCAAGACACTGCGAGGATCCAACCTCTAAACCTAAGTTTTCATTAGAACGGTCGTACCTACCGCTATCTCAATCCTCCTTCTCGCTGGGTATAATCGTATTTTAACAAAATCCTGTTAGCAGCTGAGAGCCGGCCAAACGGCCGTGGCGAGCGCACTATTTTACTCTAACTACCTACCATTGTACAATGCCTCAGTCTTTTGTAATTTCGCGAGCGCAAAATGTTACTAACTTGAATATTTACCAGCGGCCTGCCGGCTCCGCCGAGAGTCAAGCCGAATTTCATGGAATAATTCAACCTGGAAACATTCTCGCCAAGCCAAAAATTGCGAAACCTCTACGCACACGTTGGAGAACTAGGCGAGAGAAATAACACGGCAGACGAAATATCATTCCTCTCCTTGTTCCCTTGTTATGTGTCTCGCGTATTTTTTCCCCCACGGTGCAACTTTAGACGACTTCAAACGAAGGGGAAACGAAGAAGAAGAAGAAGAAGAAGAAGAAATACACGCTGGTGGAAAAACGAACGAGCCAACTCGCGAGCTATCGAGAAACAGATAGCGCTGCCAGTGTAATTACGATAAATTGTTCCCCCTACGATAATTATCGGTATTCCTGGAATGGGATACGCCGCGAGTCCGTGTTTCTCCGGTTGCTGTTCACCTACAGTCTACAGTTCGATTTTTCCGACCCTTTCTTCCCGCTTGCGCAAATGGCAGCGCTGAATATACGACGGAACACGACACACACCGCCTCGGCTACGGCTCCCCTGCTCATCTGTTCGCTGAACGAGTTTATAAATTAGAACACGCTCGTGTGCGGCTTCTTACGCCAGTCGGAACCGCAACTTGCACGTTCTCTTATTCATCCGTGTGAGACAAAGGTTCCGATACTATTTGTGTTTTCATAGACTTCACTGAATTTTAACTAACTTGGTAATTTCAACTTCCCTATACACGCACAGAACGAGAATCTTCCGAGAAATAGATTGCTCTTTAAATTTAAACGCTGCTGTTCTCTTCCGGTCTATACGACTCGAAGCGGACGTTACATTTCAATAGACGTCGTTAAAATACAGATAGCTTTTCTCGGATATATGCTACTTTTGTGTATTCCACGCTTGTCGATAATAAAGTTATTAAAAAAAAAAAAAAAAAAAAAAAAAAAGAAGAAAGATATCTGGAAGGATAGAGGTAATATAAAAATAATAAATAGCAGAGTCAATTTAAACAATAATAATTCAACAAAAAGTAAAACTCTAATCGATTAAATTGAAAAAAAAATCTGCTTAACGTTTATCCAATCGAATTTCGACATTAAACTTGTTGTCCCGTTTGTAGAATACGGATTTATGTAAAAAGCTTGTGAAATTACAGGCTGACAAACACAACCTGATTGATTCCTATAACAGATACGAAGCCTTTACTTTCACTCGGCTGAAAACCACTATGATTTAGGAACGTCACCAAGAGGCATCGGCTTTTTAGCTCTTTCCTTGTCGTAATAGATTTCCCCGTAAACTTTACTGCTTTTTAAGGGATGGGAAACAGCGCGCGCGACTCTCGACAAAGGGTGCGGTGAAAGTTTACGTCAGGTTTGGAAAAAAAGCTAGTCCTCCGAATAGAGGTGAAACCGTAAAAAAAGGCTAAAGAAAAGGGTCGACCTTGTAAAAATTCGACCAGCCCTGGAGAAATTTTCTTATACTTGCTAATAAGCAGTGGATGTAGCGGGGCACATGAGCGAACGGAAGATTCGAATCGAAAGAGAGTCAACAGCGTTGTGCCTTGGAGTGCCAACGTCACTTTGATTTGCTTGGTACGAAGGTAAACAAACTCCGAACAAAACATTATCGCCGTTACTTCTAATCGTCAACCGCAGTTACGTTTATAGTTTTTGTAATACCATCGATCGATATAAACAGACGAACGTGCTCTGTAGGGCATTCATTATAGCGACTTACACAGTCGACCGGCGAGCGTAGAGTTGAACGGCAGACGACGAACGAGCGACGATTACGACCGGCGTATACTATCACTGTACAGGTATTTAAAATTATCTTATTAATTATACACTGACTATTTTATCACACGTCTGTTTAATAAACCAAATAAATAAATAAACCGTCTCGCACAGAGAATAAAGAGATTCATTTGTTTTCTGAAAACAATCTAACACAATTCTTGAAACAATCACTGCGATATATGTCTTTGGGGCTTGTTGCTTTATTCAGGAAAGAAGAAGAAGAAAGAGGGAAATAATAGATAAATGCTTCGTAGTAAACATACTTCGTAGTAAATGCGTATATTATAGCTGCGCGAAGTCGATATTCGCCATAGGGTTCTATTCGATCGCGTAACATTCTGACTGGATGTTTCGTAAATCTGTAACGGCTTGTAACGTAGCACGCGACATAATCGTTTGCATATTATCGTTGTGAAAATAAAGCGTATCGCCGTGAAACGTATACGTGTCGTGACCGGCCCGGAGAATTTCAGCGAAGGAAATCGGCAAAGAGGACTGGAGAACCTCGAAATAAAGCATTATCGTACGAATAAGTATGAATGGAAGCAGTGGATACGTGTACTTGTAACGAAACGTGTGTATGTGTATTTGTAACTGGCACGTTTGACGTTCAGTTTCTATGGCCTTGAGAAACTAGTAGTTGATAATACGTTATCGTTATCAATTATAGATACATCAAGTATGAAACTTCGTCAACAAATAAAATTACATAAAACACACAAGACTAATGACTGATAGAATAAATAAGACTAATTGCCGTTACATATACACATATATTTTAATAATGACGATTAGAAGCTAATGAGAAAGAAAAGAAAAAAGAAAGCATAGCTAACTCGTGCTTATGACGATCCCACAAGGTTTACCTTGAGTAACCGAAAATAACCGTCGAGCAGAGCGGTTCGAGGCTGTTCTCTTGACCTGAGAAAGAGACAGAAGGTATTTTTCCAAGAAGGCTTGAGTGTGAATCTACGGTGACATTTAGAATCGGCCGGTCGTCCCGAGGATTTGACTGGTATGATGGGTTCGGCACGCGACAAAACGGGGTACGCGCCGTCGTATGACCATAAAATAAACGTTCGGGGTGGCGCAGGCGGAGGCCAAACCTGGCAGCGCATAAACACTTATATAACAGCAATTAAACTGCTTTTAAGGCCCATAAAACTGCAGTTTCAATAATCTCAGTGACAACACGGTCCTGACCTGGCTCCGACTTCTCTCGGCCCCCGGAAACGAGGCTTCCCGCCGGAATTCTTGAACGCAATCACCTTCCAAGATTACCCTTAACGCGGCGTACTTCTCCAGCCTCTACCCTCGACAGAATTTCTTACTTGCGGCAATACAAACGAAAGGATACCCGTGGGGTCGAGTGAGATAGCTTTGTCGTCCAAAAAGATAAACTTCGTGCAAATAAAATATCTATTAATTTTGTATCATGCTATTCATACGAAGTCCATGGTATCATCATTTTCAGGAAAAAATAGCTATTTTTTATTCGAAATTTCTGATTGCGTCGCTCCTTCTCTAAAACGTATCTGCCACTTGATGGACTCTATTGGTGTAGCGTCGGACGGGGACGGGATAGGTGTAAAATAGGGAAGAGAGAGAGCGGCGTAGAGAGAAAATGGGAGGGAGCGAAGGCGGGTGGAAACGAGCAGAAGCCCAGGTAGGGGAGGTAGGAACGATGAAATGGGATAATACGGACGCTGCAGGACGCGGCAGCCATCATCGAATGCTAATGAGGGGTTGGCGGCTTTTGGGGCGGAAGATTCAGTCCATGCAGTGGCGCACTGTTGCCAGAGAAACGGTCTGATTATAAATTATACATTATCTCGTGCTAGACCTGTGTACACACCGAAATCCAAGTAGACGTCCGCAGGCTACCGAGCCCTCACATCAAAATGCACACCCGTTTACGGACTACAGATAGATTAAAGGCTCGTTGAACTGTGTGGTATTATGGAAAGGTGGCTAACAAAAATTACGCCAGCCCGTCACACCCTCGGATGCTCGTTAAACGTATCGTCTGGAATAATCGCCGATCGATTTATCTTTTACTGTAATAGCTTATTTGTTCCGTATATAACACGTTGTCCTTGTATGTAGTCGTCGTTAAAATAATAAAATAAAATAATAATAGATACCGAAAATATTAACATGACAATACAATGCTATTTGTAAGTTGTCTAACCGTGCTTTATATTTTCGCGACAGGAAGTAAAATAAACGCGCCATGATTCCCACAATGCGCGTCAACGTTTCAACGTTGAGGTAGAAAAAGAGGAGGAGCGCAGCTTGTAATTTAGAAGATTTTACTATTGTTGCTCTTCTCCGTTACGGTTACGGGGGTAAACGATTCTTGGAACGACACAGCAGCAGCGAGAGTTAATCAAGGGGTGGAGAAAACACGGCACGGCTGTGGAGTATAGTCCTGAGTAAGCTAACAAGAATGTTTGCTTGCGCACTGTTACCAGCAGATCGAACTGTTTATAAATTATACATTATCTGGTGATTGCTAACCATACACAAAATGCAAGTAGATGTTTACTAACCAACGGCTCTTATCGTGAAAGCGTCAAACATTCCGCAATAAATAGTATTATGCAACTATCGCATAAGTTTCCCATATTTTTATACCGTTTCGAACGCTTCCAACGTCTTCATATACGATTAACGAAGGAAATTAATATTCATTACCTATCCAACATGACTGTTTTCGATCGTTGAAATAGTAGAGATACAATTGCTCGTATTATATAAGTTATTGACTGAAAAATTTGGTCGCAGTCCAGGATGAAAGTGCGCAACGAACACATACAGAAAAACAGACTCGCGGAATATCCATGGAGCCATCAGCAGGCCGCCGATCCCTGACCTCAAAATGCAGTACGTTCACATACCACCAGTGAAAGATTAGATATATACGTATCTCCGAGTTAATTCTGTATTATAAAATGGATGCGGTTCTTTCCTAATTTTACGACGCGAAACGCGTGCGTAAGATGTATGTATAACTTGTCGCAATGCGCATTTCTCTCTCCGCGAAGGAAGCTACCAGCTTCTCAGTTAATCTCCGTCGACCCTCTTACACCATACGTTTCAAAGATATTTCGATGTGCCATACGTTTAAAAAATATTCGACAGAGGAAAAACGCGTATTTACGCGGGTACGTAAATTTTGCCGCAGATAGAATTTTAAGGTGAGATACCGTGGTATTCTATCGGTACAGGCATCGAAGCCACCCAGCCACCAATCCCAATTCTATACTGGAAAGCGTAGTACATTCACGTACTGGCGATAGATTATGTCCATAGACACGACGACGGATATTGCAGCGAGTGGAAGAAAAAGAATGACGCCGCTTGAGTTGAATTCAAAGTGCTATTTTTATATTACTTCATAGCGAATGCGACTGAGTATCGCGCAATTTCAAAACTCGCCCTTTTCGACGAATTCCAATTTCGGAAATCCTTAATTTATTATCGCGTCGTGAAGCAGCTTTTTCGACGGTGGGCGCTTTTGTTTGAAATGCGTCTGTAGGTTTATCGAAAACTTGAGAATTTTCGGAGTGAAGAAGCGAATGCGAAAACACGACGTGGCAGATTTTAGCAACGAATTTATCTTCGTCGTTCCACAGTCCATAAAATAAAGCCGGGGGACGTTAATAAAAACGTCTTGACTAATTTTACAACGCAATCGCTGAGATATCCCGGTGGAGAAGATGGCGGGTCTGTGACTCGCAATTGTCGATGCAAAAGAGATAGGGGAGGAAGAAATACGCCACGGATGGACGATGCATTATGCATCGTGTGTCCCCGGGCTAACGTTGATTCGCGTACATAACTTCAATTACAATTAGTCAAGCATCCTGGAGGTCTCTGTGCAACATTCCCACAGGTATTTCGGCTGACGCACCCCAACTTCCAAATGCATTAACGTCACGTTTCCTTCGCGCTCTCGACGCGCACAGACGTCTATCGTGGATGGCGCCGGAGAAGCTACGTATTATCTCCTAAAGCAGCAATTCTAAACCTGCTTACAGAATCATGTTTAAAAAACACGGATAGATTCGTCCGGGACGCAGCGCCGATACGACGGTGACTCGACGCGAATTCGAGTCGATGATATATATATGTTGGTTTAAAAATATCGCAAATCGTAATACGATTCGGATAATAATTCTTCAAAAAGGCATTAACGTTCAATGATATTTCACTGTCGAAGATATTATCCAAGGAACAGGTTTATTCCCAGTGTACGACCGGCACGACGGAACATACAAAGGCCAATTGTGCTTCGTTTATATGAATAAATTTGGGTGTGATTTACCGACAGGTAACTGTTCCCATCGTACACTGGCGACTTCCTGTCGTAATCGCAGCCGTATTCCTATTTGAAATTATGATCCACCGAATGTAAACAAAACATCGCGATAAGTCCAATAGGTGAAGTTTTAATTTCACCTAATCGCTATTTACTGCGTCATTGTGAGCCCGTAATAGGCCATATAAAACATAGTCACGGGTATAATTTGCGGCCAACATTATCACGTTGACGACAGGTGTAGTTAGCCGTATACATGTCCTTCTTGCATGCGCAACTAACATAAATGAATAGGGTACGAGTCGGTAGCACGTGCTACCGGAACCAGGATTCGAGTAAACGACCTTTAAGCGGTGCCCTTGACTTTTCTTGACACACTTTGGAGCGCCACACGGACCGCTTGCGTTCTCCGAGGACACTTTTTTTTACGTCGCAATGAATCCGCGAACAGCGCCATCTTATAAAGGCGACAACTACGGGAATCATCATCACGGGAGAGATCAAACGGCAGAAACAGGCGTACGAATTAGCTTTAAAACAACTTATTTCACGGGCATATTGTTAGGCGAAATTGTGAATAAAGTTTAATGGCGCGCGGCCACTGTTTTTTTATCGCTTGAGTCTTCTCAAGCTTAAACTTTTACTACGAAAAAGAATCTCTTACGCATTCGCTGTATATGTGAAAATTGATGTATTCGTTCGACCTATTTGCCTATTCAATTTAATCCGATTAGCCATCGACAAAAGAAACAATGAGAAGGAATTAGTTGTTCACGAGTTAACTGTCGCCTTGCGTTAGCGAATAATTTAATTATCTGTTTTGGTACGACGGTGTTGAATACGAATCGCGGAATCGATCATAAAACCGAAAATGTGACCGACGGTTGAAATAGAAGCCATGAAAAACTGGTAATCGTCTTGTATGATTGCGTTTCGTGAATGAAACCGGCTCTTACGTTCGAAAATATGGCTGCCATATGTGGCAACGGCGCACGCTTGAGAACAGATCGGCCCCTGTGTGTTTGGGGTCTTGTTTCATCTCCTTGGTCGTTTCAGGCTGACAATGTCAAAATTCCGCTCGGCATTGAAATTCTTTAAAAACTTGTGAAACGTACAAGCTTCGCGCATTACGACAAGTACCGAGGTAGAAATCTCGTCTTCAATATCAACGCTCCGTAAACAAAATTTTTAGCCAAAACGTTTCAGCGAAATAACTACGATAATAACAATGAGATGGTACTCACCGCACACGACTCTGTCGAACGGGCTCATCCAATCTGAAAGCAAAAATAGAAACGTCGTAATTAGTGTCAATCGATCCGATACGGAGATTATCGGGCGCTTCAACCCACCCGTGAAAAGCATGCACACTTCAGATAAACTACCCACACAGACAGGCGAAGCGTACACGCATAGCAAGACCAAAACATTCGTCGAGAAGAGACGGAGAAAGAGGCAAAGAATAACAGAGAAACGAAGAGGACGCACGTAAGTAAGCAAAACTTATCCCAAGGGATACGCAATTAGAAAGTAGGAAATTCGCGGCAACTTCAGTACGCAAAGCCTTCCGCTGCAACTTCGCTTGCTAGAAAGGAGGATTAGAAGCACGATCGTGAAACGTTCCAGCGCACCAGCCGCTTAATCCCGTTCCCATTCTGTCTGTTCCGTCGATTAAACCGAAATGTCACTAGATTATCCTAAACGTTGATCTCTGTACCCCATTCGCGAAAATGATCGCAACGTACAGCCAGGACATGGTATGTCGCGGTATCTCGCGACATGCGTTGCCTATGAGTACGGTACAACGTCTTCAATTAATCGCTCGGTAGACTAATCGCGGACACTAACCATCGCCGGCATAGAATTTATCCCAATAAATCTCTCGGCTGCGTTACATTCGAGTGACTACCGCGAGAGACGGCGTTCCCTTCGTTCTCGGCTCGTAAAGTTATTCTTACGCACTCGTAAACCAGATAAGGACTTTATTGAATCACGAATAGACACTTCTTGCGAACGTTGCCCGATAAAGCTGCGCCATGGAGGATGAAAAAAGAAGACAGTTCTCCGCGATCTTTTTTTCCCTCTGTTGCTTATGCTCAAAGGCAAATATTGCCGTACAAGAGCCCAATAAAAACCAACGTCGTTATAAATTACATCGAAGCACGTGTTGAGAAAAATCAGACACTGTTTGTACCGTTATGATTTAAACGTCGATTTGATGTTATCAAGTCGATACCGTGATCGTTTCACGAATACCGTATGACAATAAAAAAAACATTGCAAGAAGCACGCATTGAAACATGCTAGAAAGACTCGGCGGGTATGGCTTACATAAGTCAAATTCTTCTCTTGTACGTGTTTTCAGTGCCGTTGGCCGTAGGCAAAATTTTCTCCCTTCGAAAATACGCAATTCACAGACAAACATCGGTTTCAAAATAATCAGAAAACTGGTTGGTATATGACTTATGGCAAAAGTTAACGCGTTAGGATGTACATTACTTACAAATATAATGAACAAATCCTTTCTTGGCATCTTCTGTTCAGGAAAATGCACGGAGGCGTGGTAATACGGTGCAAGAGAAACGTTATTGTTCAGTATCGATAGCCAAACGAACATTGAAAAATAATTTGTACAATCAACGATTGACGGCTTCATCGAACTACAGTCGTACATGGCGTACGTATCGTGGCGCGCTCTATCAAATTTCGTCGTTGCTGTGATTTAAAGCCTGAACGCTAGGAGGTGTTAATTCGTACAATGTGTGAATTCTAGGCGCCATTTGCATCCAGCACACGACGCAAAATTTTCAAGCAATTGTTCGTTAGAGAAGCGTAAACCAGCCGATTTAATAAATGACCAAGTGAATTACATCGATAGTTATTCAAAAACACGGTCAAAACGTATATCGCTATTGTGAAATTAAGTGTGTCCATTGTCCGTTGAAAATTCTCTGACGAGATAACATCGTTTCACGCGAACGATATCGCACGATCTTTCAAGAAAACGTAATATCTTCAGTGCACAACACAAAGCAAGTGTGCACGTATCGCGAAAGCCAATTATATATGTCGGATTGGTTTATTTTCATTGGTGTGCGGCATCGGAATCGAACCTTGAAGAAGCCCCAGCCCCCCTCGTTACATTTTCGATGGAGGACGTGCATCGCCTCGTGTGCAACTCATCTGGACGATCGCGACGACACGAACACGAAGAACAATGCAGACCGGTGAATTGAATTGCTTTTAAAAAAACACATACATACACGAATGCTTTTCGCGGGCGTCGTTGAGAAAAACACAACGTCGACGACGGATTTGTCCGACCGCCACAAATACGGTAAATGGCGGTAAAATGCCGTCGGCACTTTGTTCGCGCTAATACTGCCTCGAACAAAGGCGCTTATACGATCCGTACTCGGAATGCATTATACACAACACAGAGAATCGGGCAAAAATTTCAGGTCTACGATGATCACGTTGCAAGTGCCGCTATCATCGTCCGATCAACTCTATTGTTTCTGTAAATTGGAAATCGACGAAATTTTTACGTACTGTTTGTCGCGCCGATAACAACTTAAAGCAACGAGAGGAACAAAATGGATATTCTACGTAAATTAACGAGTCTGTCAAAGAATGGGTTTATGTTCGTGTAACGTTCGAGAAACGCACATGGCGCTATTTTCAAGTTACAAAGTTGTACGAAAGCAACGTGAGCAACGTACCTGACCAAGAATAATGACATGCAAATGGTAAGTGCGCGTTATGGAATAAAATTATTGTCGATTCGTTATTAATATCGGATCTATTGAACATAGAATATCTATGTTAATTCCGTTCTATGTATCTGCTACGACTTTTTCGACGAGTTATGGTAATAACGTAAATTGGGCCGTTATCATCATTCGATCAGATATAAATTATGTTTCATATTGCTGATAACAGATTGAGTTGATGTTGTAAAAGTACGAAATAAATCATAGGGTCGAAAATAAGTAGGTTAATATGATTAGCTACATGAGAAAGCTACACATATTAATATCTATACCGCTACAATTAGTTTTATGGGATATTTCTATTCTAGTTCAGGTCACGACCAATGGCTCGAGCATGCTTCTAGCGCATTTTACGAAACATTCGAGGCATAACGATGCTCTAGCAACTACGCACTCTATAGTGCCCCCTGCAGAAAGAATGACTATAAACACGTGTACCGTAGGTCAGTTTCCATCTATCGTTCGAGATTCAACGTTTTGTCATTTGCGAATAATCTGTTACACGCTATTTCTATTAACACGAATATAGGGCAAAAGAAAGAACACGAGAAGGATATATGACTTTGCCACGCACAATAGTTAAAAAATCGGCAAAAATTTATAATTTCGTAGATAAATAAAAGTTACATTTTATGGTTCATGTATTTCCCATGATTCCGGCCAACGATAAAACGTTGGCTATTATCGATTTTACGCGAGATGATAAATTTAGATTCGAATCGAGCGTAATTTATTGTTTCGTTAATTTATTACTACGAAATATGGTCGACGTTTTAACTTGCAAATTTCTGCCATTCTCCGTGACTAGCGATAAACACAGACATAAATAAACCGGCAAATTCATTATTTTTCAACGATCATTCTGCTTGTACTTTCATCCAACGGTACGGATACAATTATATCGCTATCTCTGACGCTGATTATTAAGAACAACATCCGACGCTCGGTCATTAATGCGTGCAGATAGTCTGTGAAAATCATGTTGAAATAGGCGCCGCGATTATCGTTAATTCTAATATTGATTCGGCTCGTTTCTACGAACAATTTAACGCCATATTTACCATTAGCGATTAAGCTCGAATCGGTGAATCTATCTTGCTTATCGTTGGTTTACATCTTTCGATCGAAAAGGGGGAGACTCTGACAGAGCTTCCGTGTGATACACGATACTGCTTTGAACACCTACAGCTAAATTTACCATCTGTGCATTCTAGGCGAACGATCACCGTGAAATGATAGTCAAATCCTTACCAAAAGTTCATTCTACTTGCTTAGCTAACCGATTCGAATACAAGGAAGCTACATAGAGTAGTTTTAGAATCGTGCTAGACATCAAGCGGCGTCGAAAGAAAGTCAAAGGAATGCGTGTTACGTGTGAAATATCGGCAAGAACGACAAAGAAAGACGGAGAAACGATCAAAGACTTACCGGTGATTGACATCCATGGGTATCGTGGTATGTCCGAGATGCCGGGTTGTCCGGTGGTAGGTTGCTGGCATGATGTCAAAGGATCAACGACAGCCGATGCAGCGGCGGCCTGATGATAGAATTGTGCGGCCGCAGCCATGGAGGCGGACGCAGCGGAAACTGCGGACGAGGCCGACGCGGACGAGACCAGGCTACCGGGTGTAGCGCCGTTCTGATGATGATGACCAAGGGTATAATTTACCATCGGGTCGGCGGACGTTGGTGCGACATTTCCGGTAAGACTGGCGGTATAACGGCAAGATTTGTCACCGGCGGTGGCGGCGTCGACAGCCGCGGCCGCGGCCAACGCGGCGCTCGAAGCCGCGGTCGAACCGAAGCCTGGCACCATGCTGGACGTGGCACCGAAGGCCGCTGCCGCTACCGCTTGTTGTTGCTGATGATGATGGTGCGCCGCTGCCGCCGATACGTATGGATACATGCTAGAGGTGGTACGTGCAGCCGGTGACGTAGAGGCTGAACTTCCTGAGTGCTGTGGACTCGAGCCCGTCGGGCTAGGAGAATTGTGCTGTTGCGCGTAATTCACTGCCGCGGCCGCGACTGCAGCCGCGGATAAACTCGATTCTAAAGTTGCGGTGGCCGGACTTGTCGTACACGCTTGGATCGTGCCGGGGTTCGCGCTCGAGAACAACTGTTGATGATGGAACTGTTGGTGGTACTTAGGTAGCATACTATCGATTATGAATTTCGAACTCATATCGGCTGTAGCCGGTGCCGATTTCGGACTCGATGCCGAAGACACGCCCGGACACAGAGACCGGGTCCAGTGTCTCAACACCGACACCGTGCCGGCAGATCTGCCAGCGGTTGCTTCATCTTCACGCACACTCTTCCACGCCGATCACCGTTCTTATATCACTAAATAATATAATTTCCCGATCTTGGATCGATCCAAATTTTGTTTGCACTCGACGCACGTACACGATACTGTTCGATTATTCGTTTTCTCTTTATGTCCCGTCGTTTCTTTCTCACTTTTCGTACTCAATCGTCGTCGTAATAGTTCTTCTTCTTCTTCTTCTCCTCCTCCTCCTCCTCCACCTCCTCCACCTCCTCCTCCTTCTCCGCCTGTCTTTCTACTTTCCCTTGTTTATCCGTTACCTTTGACCCCCACTTTGATCGTCACTTACGCAACTTTACACATTATCACAGAAACGATAGCGGACGCGAGCGGGCAAGGATGGATATCGCTAGTAGGCGGATGATCGCGATTACCGGATAGCTCGCGACGGCAGACGGCAGACGGCACACCGGAACGTTTCCAGATCATTCGTTTCCCTCCGTCGCGTGTCCTTTTGAATGACGGTGCAGTCGATGATCACACACCGGGCCGAAGAGGATCCGCCGCTGTCCAGGTATGGTTTTCGGGTTGACGTTACGATTCCTTTATGGTAATTACGATTCCTTCCACATCGGGACGACGAGCGACAATAAAGCAGCGGGTCTTTCGTCGGTCGGGCCCACCCAGCTGATCCAACACAGCGGTCCCAGTGAGGAAATTGGGCTGCGACGGCGATCGAGGCGACGGCACGAGGAGAGAGAAGAGAAGAGAAGAGCGTGGCCCCTGTCAGGTGTTAGAAGCCGTTTCTTGCGTACTTCTCGGATAGTCGACGAATCCTTTATGGGCCATGCATGAAGGTACTATAGCCCCCTATCCCGAACGCCGCGTACTACAACCCACGGCCAGCTAAATGTAACCCCTTACAATAATGGCGCCGCTTGTCTCTCCGTTCTGTTCCCCCCTCTCTTCTACGATCCTCGAGCGCGCTGGGTACCAGCTGGTAAACAGAGGCGACCAATCGCGCCGCTCCCTTATCCGAGGTGGACCAATCGCGGCCCGCCTAGGCGCGCCAAGATGAATGGCTCTCTCTCTCCACACTGACTCGCCTCTCTCTGATCTTCGCTGCTGCCTATACTTCCAGCTCTCTCTTCGTTTCTTTTCAGCCGCGGATACCTCTCGTTTGCTCTCGCTTCGCTACACCACGCTCTCGCGTTTCGTCCATACCGCACGTTTCTCTCCGCTTTGCTCTCGACGGCTCTGTGTGCTCAACACCGATCTACTCTCTTCTCTGCGTTCTCTCTTGCCAGTGCAGTCCTGTTCACCACGTTGCCTTATACCCAACACTGTTGTGCAGCTTTCGGACGTCTCGCGCGATACGTCTCTCTTTCTCTTTTCTCCTCCTCCTTCCTTCCTTGTCCTTCCTTCTCTCTACGCTCTCTTCTCTCGTTTTCCTCCTTGCCGCTCCCTCTTTTTCGTGCTTTGCTTTCTAGCCAGCCAGCAGTTTTTTGTAGATTAGCCTCGCACGCGTTTATCCATTTTTTCCCTCGTCCGATTCTCCTTCGTTTTTACGCTCGCCACGTCTTTCGCCTCGTCTCGTGCCTCCACAGTACGCTCGTGTCTCTCCCGGTCAGCTCGTAAACACGCCACCCACAGTTTCTCCTGTTTGAAATTTCCCCTATCGATCTTTCTAATCGTACCCGTAACTTTCGGTTTAGCTTGCCTGGGATTCCGTTGGTCCGTCCGACGGTCGGTCTCCGGTTTTCCTCCGAGATCTCCACAGATTTTCGCCGCGTTCCTTCCTCGTGTCCCCTTTCCTTCTCTTATCTATCTCCCTTCATCATCTCGTCCCCTTTGTCTCGAACCAAAGACTCGTTATCCAACTCCTTCCTTCGAACAATCCACACCGGGGTCTTTTCGCTCTCTCTTGCTTCGTGCTCGCTCCACCGATGCTCCGTTCTATCGGATCTACGTATCTTACCACGGAAGAAGTTACGCAGACTCTTCGAATCGATCAGTTAACAGGGAATAACGTCGCCGTGTTCACGATCGGTTTCATAGTCACGAATTCTCCGCGCGAGCATCTCGGCTTCCTCTCCGAATGACTTCGATCTAGATGGCGCTCGATTCTCTTACGATTCGGCCGAGACCCGCCGCGGTTCCTCTTCCCTTTCCCGTTCCCGCGAGGAATATGCAAGCGAAACTGGCGCGTTCCGCCAGCGTCGCGTCGTCTGCTCGACTCTTCGAAACCACTGAACTCGTCCCGGTCGGAATAGCGGCGGCATTCCTGCGTTCTCAGAGTGGTGGCGAAGGGTTGGGGCAAGAAGCGGCTCGCGGGCCCGGGGGAAGGGGTTACTAGCGAGACTAGTTGCGGCCAGAGGGGGGCCGAGAGGGGCGGACGGTCGCGCGAGGGTGGAAAAATAGTTACAGGGGCGGGAAAAGTTCTCGATCGCGAGATTTCTGCCGCTGCGGTGGACAGAGGTGCCTGTTGGTTGCTATCTCGCGTCCGCGAAGGACCTCTCCTTAATTGATCGCCTTTCTTTCGCCGTTTCTCTTTCCGCTCGCGGGACAGGCACCGAGCTTCATTACGCTCGATGGCTCGGTTTAAATATAACGCGGCCTGTTTGTTTTCATGCTGAGACTCAATGCCAAGAGGTAAATGGCTGGTCGTATTGTACGCGGTATACAACAGTTTGTTCGCCGTTGCCCGATGACGCAACGTAAACTTTACGAAGCCTGTCAACTTTTAACCACGGAAAACCGCGTGGTCGATTTTTGATTAACTTTACGATCTGCTTACAAGCCTTTGCTCCCGCTAATTAATTGAGCGATTAATATGGATACAGTGGTCGCTTCGAGTTAGGTCCGATAAGATCGATTAAAGGCTGGCGTATTAACTTACCTCGGCCGCTGCTATCCGTTCCTGAAACAGAATATAAATAAAAGTGTCATTAGCGAGCCGTTCCAGAGTTATACTTTTTTTTGCGAACAGATAGAAATCTGCACGATTTAGTATATGGGTATTCCCGGTTTACTCATCCTCGAAATGTAATCCACCGAATTCGTTCGAATAGCTGATTTATTTCGCCGATTAGAAATTATCCGCCGTGGAAATCTTTAATTTCGAGTGGTGAACAGAAATGCTTGAGAAATTGGGAAAGGAGGATCAGAAAGGAACAGGCGTGGTCCCTCAGGTATCTCGGTCTATGCTTCAGAATATGAATGGCATGTAGTGCCTCTGAAGCTAATCTATGGAGATGAATGTTCCACCCCCGGCCAGAGTCCTCCATGCATTGAAACCGCTCGATCCTTTAAGACACCGCCTGTTCCAACGATATCCAACATGGCAACTCAAAGTACAAAGGAGAAATGCCTCGGCGCCCTTTGTTGGCGGGACGGCTCGATAGATGAAACGATACAGAAAACGACCTAAACAACAACGGATGGTTATACCCTTTTTTATACATGGGAAACATGTGAACTGGTTTAATCCGCTCCAGGCTCGGGAAAAAGATTCACAGCAGGGAAAAGGAAAGGGATAATCTTTTCTCGTTGCGATCCGTTCATAGATCAATTTTCTTTTCGAATATTGAAAATAATTCGTGATTTGAAGCGATCATCGTCGCAATTACCAAGATCCACGATCTTGCCTTTCGTCAAGGTTCCTCTATCCCACGATCCGAATGATCCGAGCTGTTTAAAAACCTATCGACGTACGTTAACCAATCATCCATGGCCCAACGATGACGATATTTAGTTACGTAAGCGAACGATCAAATTCGAAGCAAAAGTTTCGTCAACACGTTGCCTAAATTCGACTGGTGTCCGATTATTCGAACGATCGTGACTCGATCCGAGAGACACAGAATGCACAGTTTCGTCGGTCACTTCACCGTGTGCGTAACTGTATACGTACAGGGCCCGTGTCCCAACGTAGGATGGTGTATACCTGTCTCGAACACCGCGGGGTGTAAATTGCGACCGTGGCACCGACAGCCAGCCAGCCAGATAGACGGACGAATATACATAGAATCTCCGCATTGGTATGCATGCCTACAGGAAAGATGCACCATGGATAAAGAGGTAGTCTGGTTCTTTTGGAACTTCGAATGTGACGTGGAATTCCGGACAGCGAGTTTCCTTCTGCTTACTGATCGAGAGAAATTCCGAGGGGAAAGAGCACGGCAGCCGCGAGTTGCAGGAAGGCAAAGAGAAATTGGGCGGTGGTCCTTCGCCGAATGATCATGTAACTTGGGGTGAACCGGGGTGACGCCCTGACGATTGAAACCAGAGGCACCTAGCGCGCCATCTTCGAGGAGATAAAGAGAATTGCCGAACCGTGTGCCTGGTCGTGTACCGGCATCCTCTGTGCCCGGTCAACGGTCCAGGAATTTAGCCGCGGCGGGGAAAGGTTCGAACCGGGCAATGCGACTCGTCGACTAGCGAAAGAGAAACGTTTAACAAGTGAATACGTTGGGTTGTAATTCGTAACGCTGTACGATGCTGCAGGATGCAACAATGTTAGCTCTTATATATACTTGTTGAGATGTCGCGCAGGCGAATTAAGTCTCGGTGCTTTGACGTTGTGTAAATACGCGATATTTTACCACGTTGCACACGATCGATGGAAATTAATTTTGTTAAACTGGTAATCGAACGGCATCTCTGAAACAATGCTCAGCTTCTTTGGTTAGGTATTTGACGTACATACAGTACGATTTATAATGGTATATGCATACTTTGCCAGGATTTAGTTTGCAGAACTACCGAAATAAATTTTACTAATTCCGCGTTATAGAGTATTATACAATGTACATAGCACGTATCGCCTCGTACGTATCTGTTAATAAATTATGGGCTCATGGCAACTGTTTAATATACTTGACTAATTGCGTCCAATGATTAGTTGTTGATTATCGTCCGACTGCTATTAGTGACGACTATTAATGAGATAAATCAACGTTGAGCAACTTCACGTAACTCCACGTGTCGCCAATCAATTGGAAACTATATGCATAGTTGTTGCCAGTGAATGAAATGGCAATATATTGTAAACATATAGATACGGCGGCCTACTTTTATTGCAATAACATATTATACCCATTATATCAGGCGATATATTAATGTAAACTGCTAAAAGATAATGGTTACGGACAAAGAGTTTGTTCTATTTATTATGCGAATCGTCGTAACGACCTATTACGTGTCAAGGTCGTGACCCGTTTTACTCGCGACTGTTTTACCGACTCGTTTTGTCTAGCGCTAAACTTGTTTACCTAGCGAGGAGGAATTCGCGAACTTCGTGGGTATTTTACCTACAACCTTGTCCCAGACGTTTTTTGCAATCTCAAAATGCTTTTCGTATTTCGCTTGCAATCGCGAAAACGCATCCGACGTACCAAAATTTGAATACGTATTGTACGAATTCTCGCGATACATCGTCCACGCTATGCAAAATAAATAACAGGGTTTTATAATATATTTATAATGCGCGAAACGTAAAATGTTAGTGAAGTTTAAAATACGCGAAAGTTTTATTTTGTATATACAAAGTCATAGTTCCTGGATGCTTATCACTCTCTATCGTACTAGTACATCTGTGTTATTAATAATCTTTGTTTACCACTTTAGGAATAACTTTTTATCGGCATTGCTCGCCAAAGTAAAGTTGCACTGTACCGCGAATAAGTTTCAGAGTCACATCCAAGTCATGAAAAATGTTTAATATAGATCGTCGTACATTGCCGCACTGCATCGCGATCTAGAAGAACGTGCGATCGTTACCGATTCCTGACACGATCCGAGACACGCTTAAAAAATTAACATCCGAAAAGGACACGTTTGCCGTTAACACGTTTTACGAGGACGATCTACTTGGTCGCAGATGTGCGGGGAATTCGACCGTCATCCGGAATCTCTCGTTTCCAGCGATAAAACGAAGCGGCGCAATCGAAGGGCGAGAAAAAGCGCGAGGACGAACCGATGGAGAAAGATTGGCCCTAAAACGCCGACGAGGCACAGATAAGAGACGATCCCGTGACGTTTCGTCTGCTCGTATCTTGCAGATTACCGATTCTTCCAACTGTGGGACCGCAGGAGCTGGAAAGTTCTTGTCCGGCATTCGTCGAAGACGCACGCGGGACAGGTTGCCAAAGTCACCTACGTGAGTAACCGTTTTTCTTTCGTTTTGATATTAATTTCCTAATTTGTACTATTTATTTCATTTCTCGCGTATTCTCCGAACAACCGTATTACGTAGTTCAGATTTATCGTCTTTAAATATACAGGCAGTTAGTAGTTACATAGTAATGGGCGTCGTTCGTGAAAGTGGAATGTATAACTTTAATCGCGCGCTCCGTGTACCTAAGCAGCGATCTATTTCTTGCCAGCGTTTCCGTACTTACTCGGCGTTCCCGCGAACTATAGAAAAATGTAACGTAATTTGTTAAACAAACCTGGCGTTGTAAAAGGAGCGCTAAGAGAGTCGAGACTGGAAACATAGTCCGCGTTCACGACGCATGGCCTGTCATTACGAACAATTTTATTGGCGCTTCCGAGAAAGTACGGTGAAACCGTGATGCACGAATACGGTGATTATGGTGCACTCCGGCAATTGGTCGGTCAATTCCTGGAACGCACCGACACCAACGGCTATAATAATTTTCCATGTTCTATCGAAAAATATCAAGCATCGGCTCGCTCGGCGGCATAAAAACCAGAGCCTGGTATCGTTGAATAATAACCGCGAAATAAAAAAAGGAAAAAAGCAGATAAACTTTCACTGGTCAGTTCTTAAATCCCATGAGTTCCGTTAAGTGGAACGAGATGTATCTTTTTATCGACCGAAAGAATAATTTCAACAGACGATCGTAAACATGTCAAAAGAGATTCTTATCTTTTCGCGTAATTTAATTGTCGCTGCTCGGCTGGCACACTTTCTTCTACCCCTATTTAACGCTAGAAAACTTGGAAATTACGCAAGCCCCGCATCGTTATAGTATAGTAGCTTCCTCGAAACCGTACGTTGGATCGATTCGTTCATTCCGATATTCGTCGAACGTCGCGTTGCTCAATAAATTGGTAACAATAGGCGACTATTTCTTTTTTGATCTAATAAGAATGACAGATTTGACAAGTTATGGGAATACAAATTTGAAACGAGCAAAGATGTCCTTTCTGATCTTGATATTTTTTAAATAACACGTTCACCTTGCGTCTCAACAACACTGTTTACAAAGTGTTCAACAAGGTCGATGTATCAAACAGTATTTACGAAACAAGGGTTTCGTTAAAAAACAGTTATGGCTACAGTCGAAAGTTTATCTCACCGTTTCCATATAAATTGAATAAAAAAAAAAAAAAAAGGGGGGAATCTCCATTTCAGAATTCCCGCCAGCATCCAATCATTCGAACATCGAAGCGCACGCGCACTTTCCTACTGCTCGAATCAACTCCACTCCATTGTTCCTACTTAAAGGGATGTTGCAATAAAAAGACAGGTTCATTTCTCAGTAATCCCAGTAAATCAAGATCGATCAAAGCTTTGTTAAACGTACTGTAAATGAGGTATCTCGTTAGCCAAACAGATCGACTCTATTTGTCTATAAGTTAAAACGCATAGAGGGTTGACAATTCCAAATATCGTATTTGAAAATCCTCCTCCGAGTTTTTACAATCATTCGCGCTATCCTCTTATGACAAATAAATTTATGAAAATAACATTTCCCTTTTAAGATGCTCAATACGAATTACGTAATCGGGTAACGCAAAATTGATAAGTTTGTAAAAACTGGAGTTACCCAATTTGGCTTTTCCATTCGTACTCGTCCGATATTCGCGGTAACAAACCCATAGCTTCAGCTCTCTCCTAACAAATAGAGTCTCAATGTTAAGACTACCCTCTTATTCCTGCAATTCTTCAATTACTGAAATCGCAGAATTCCGATATGGATTTGTCTAACGTGCACGCGCATCACACGATCGAGGAATCGGCGCGACTGAATCGGCTGCGGCATTTCGCGACGCGTTTCCCTTGCGAACGAAACGAAAGAGGATCGCGAAGCGAACGACCTGCCAAACGGTGGGTTGCCAAGCACGTGACAGTCTGACGGACGCGACAGGACGCGCAGTGACGTAATGACGTGGCGGAAGGTCCGGAACGCGGGACGACAAGTGTGCGAGACAGTGACGCTGCCGCGGACGGGGCGGGCCACTTAACGACATTAGCGGAGCGAGCGAGCTCGATAGGGATAGGTAGAGAGATAGAAAGAGCGGACTTGCGACTCGATGCGTTTTACTGCTGCTTTACGCCGGTTTATTGCGCCATCAAAACATAAAATGTGCCCGGCCGGGAAGCGTGCACACGCGTGGGTACACCCCCACTTTACTTTTACCGCTGACTGCCGGTTAAACCGGCCGACATTTCCCGATTTCTTGCCCCGAACAGCGTTCCAGTTCGTCTCTACCGATCTCCTTTTTCCTTCCTACGTTCCCAGTCCTCTTTATTCGACTTTGGACACTTCATGATTTCATCTGCCATTATTGCCCGTTCGCATTCACAGCGCTGTACCCTTGCTTCTGCGACCTTCGTCTTTTCTTTCGTCTTAAACTGCATGTTATGCGCGCAAAATGATCGCGAGTGAGAGAACCGGGATTAGATTATGCATTTGATTTTTTAAATCTTCGCCAGTGTCAAGTGTTCCTGGTAACACTACATTCTGTTATTGGATGTCGAACGCGTTTTTGCTGGTTCGTTTTTTGTAAACGTTTCTTGTTTCATCAAACTTGTTGCCAGAGTAATCTGGTTTATATTTCCGACGCTGTCTCTGTTTCTAACTGTCAATTTTAATGATCTTCGTAATACATTCGCTAGCATTGGTTTCTCGATGTTACTACGTAGTAATTCTATGTACTTCTAATTATAATTAACGCTTAATTCTCCATCTTTTTATGAAGTTTCTCATATCGTGCCATTTCCATATTAATTATCCTACTTTCAATACACTTATTCTCCACGTTAATATCTACCTGTTCAGCTGTTTTCTGATCAGTCTATCCACTACATCCACTAATCCGCATAAAGAAACTGATACCATCGTAATCGCGAAATTATGTTCCGACTTACGCCTCGAGAGGTGGAATCCCCGAGTCGGAGGAAGAGTGCTCGGAACTGGTCTGAGGAAATATTATCTCAGAAAATGGCGATCCCAGACGCTGGTCGGGCATGTTGCGCGCCATTACGGCGTTTTGTCTGGCGGAGAAAAAGAGAAAGGCGGGTGCATTCCCGGTGTTTTGCGTCTCGCCGATGGCACTGGCTGCCGGCGCAACTTTTGGGAACGAGAACGCATTATTGAGAAATTTACAAAGACACATGGTCCGTAAATTGAACGGTCGCGCGTCGCAAATTTTATTAATAGTGGAAGTTGGGACTGCCACGAGTCTCCTCGCCTCGACTTTCTTCTTTCTGCTCTTCGACTTCGTTCTTTCTGTTTCTCAACTTCCTTTCTAATAACATACGATATCGCCGTTGCCTTGTTATCAGCGTAGCACGTTCGAGAGACCTCGTGTTCCTGCCTTTTCCTAAGAAATGCACGTCCACGACACGGTGGTAGTTTCGAAATTTTATTTCAAATTCGACTTTGCAAACCTGTTCGCTTGTGAAATTAAGATAAAGTCGCATTCGCAACGTTTCGCTTTGCAGCAATATAATGCGGTTTATCCGCGGCTTTGCTCCAAAGCGAAACAGTGTAAATTCGGCTTAAGCTCGAAGATCGTCGGTCCCCGCGTTCAATCTCGTCGAGATAACTTCGTGAGACTGTAAATCACCGGTCGAAATGTTTTTTTGGTATTCCTGTTACTTTACATATGTCCACTAAATCATACGCGTGTCAAATGCTAGCGTGAAATTTGTTGGTTCGTGTCGTAGCGTTGCTATAGCTGTTTCCGTAGTCCAAATTAGTTAGTCGATCGACTACTCGGATTTACATTATTGATCACGACAGTCAGGATTCTTGCCGATGCTTTCGCAATTCAAACACCCGATTGGAATAGATAATGAAAAGAATTTATACGCTATCGAACACGCGTGAATGGATTAGCGTAGTAATTACGAATTAATGTTGCTTAGTTGCCTCATCCATTTCAAGGTTGCCTGTTATACAAACTTTGTCCCTCCATGACGAAATTGCTGCGTTAGGATATCGAATCGATTCGCCACGCGATGAAAACTTGGCCAGGCACGTCGCAAACGCGAGGACCAATAGTATCCCTTGCCAGCAGGGTCGCAGGGAATTTACGAAAAGCTCGAAACATTGGGCGATATGGTAGCGTCATCTGCCGAGGGGTGGTCGAACGTTAGGCTCTCCCTTGTTTCGTACGTGTTGCCAACCCCTCTGCAGAACCGACCGATCAGACGAGAACCGATTGGCGAACCCTCCCTTACCCCTATGCCCCGGATGCTTCCTCGGGGGGTTTCAGGATACCGTCAGAGATACATAGTTCCTGAAAATCACGCCAGAGCGGATGCGCAAGGCCGACAAAACTCTGCTCCGTTGCATAGTAATAAAAACTTTTCTCAAATAACTGAACACCTTACGTGTATCATCAAATTACGGCATTACCATCGAATATAGCGATACCAATAGAATCTCGATCGAATTAGTAATCGTTATAACGATACGCGGTAATAAAAAAAAAGATAAGATTACTTATTACTTAGTAGATAAACGTTTAAGAGTCTATTGGTCAACAATTTGGAGAAGAAATTGTAAGGTTAAGGGTATGTCCCAAATAGATTCGAGTAATATGGTCTGTTCGATGTAATCTCACGACTCTTTCGTGTCCGATTTGCTCGTCCAGCTTTTATTCAATTAACATTCCGCCACGTAAGATAAATATCTCCATCAAGAAAATACTTTGTGTTTGGAAAACGTGTGTTTTAAAGGGACACGTAGCATGCATGATTTATTTAAAATCTCGAGGTGCAGCGACGAGCAAACAAGACATAGGAAGTAGCGGATTGGCGGACGTGACGAGAGGAAGCGTAACTCGTGACATCTATCGTTGCTAAACCGAAACACCGTAGAATCGGTATGCGGCTCGCTCAACAATGCAGGTCGATGCACACTGACACGACAATCACGAAAACGTTCATAAAATTTTAACTGCTTAATAAAAACGTTACGAGCTACTGTCTCACGCAAGGAATTACCGTTGAAAGTCGACCCAGCTTTCATAGCACATGGGCGAGAGCCGTTCAAAATCCGCGCGCATCATTTTCAAGGATCCTTTTTGTGCCGCGATCGCGAACAAAGCGTAGCCGCTGCTATTCGGGATACAGATAGCGAATATTCCTTTGTCAGCGATATTACATCGTTTAAATCACATATCCGTATGATTCCACTCTTTTTTTTTATTAATCAACGATTAAGAACTATAGGCAATAAGATGTAAATTCAGAGTTAACAACTTTCCAATCAAAGAATTTGACTTTTCAAATTTGGACGCCAAGTGGTAAACTTTTACATTCGAGTTTCCAAAGTTCCTTTAACAATCCCCAAACAAAAGCTGCAAGTTTCAAGTTTTCTAATTTTCTAATTTCGAATTCTTCCAATTTCCAAATGTTCAAATGTGAATCTTCAAACCCGCAGATTAGAACTTTTAAATCTAAACCTTTGATTCTCATGTTCGAACGTTTAAGCCTTGAAATCTGTATTTTGAAATTCGATTGTTTAAATGGGATGTTCTCTTGTGGAAACGCAACATTAGCGGCTAGTGCAAGCTCGGACAAGAGCTCGTACGTTTACGACGGCGAGTTCGAGGGTGACGTTGAATGGAAAGAAGCCGTCCGAGCCATGCAAGGGTTGCGTGGTTGGCCTTGGAGGGTCGTTTGCACTGTTCTTGACCGCACGTAGCGGTCAGCGTAGATCGTGGTCCTTCGAGGAATGCATGAATCTCGTCGGCTATACGTGCATTATGCTCATTGTGCGCCATGGAGCAGTGGTTTTCCCTCGTTTCCAACATTTTAACCTCGTGTTTCCTTTTTTCCCCAATACAATTTCTTACTCCTTCGACTTACCTCAATTTACCAATAACCATTTTCCATTCGTATAAATCCGATCGACCTTCCAGCACAATTATCTCTTGCACTTTTACTTAACCACGAACACAATTTAACTGAAATCTCACCGTCTTTTCAAGCCTAATCGAAACATCAAATTTTTCCATTTCATTTTAAATTTCTAGGAAAAAAGAAAACACAATCGATCGATTCCGATTTTCGATCTACTTGCCAAGTAGCCTCGCGATATTGGTACGAACACGATTCGTCCTTCCGGACAAATTATCCTTCGTCTCTCGATTTAAATAACGATAAACACAGCTTAACGCAAAATTCACAATCCTTTTTCGAGCCGAGCCACGAAACGAACGTCTCCAATGCCCAGTCTATAAATTTACGAACAGAGATGGATCGATGCCCGATATTGGAATTTCACAAGCTGCAAAATAGACTTAGAACAAGAAGGGAGAGAGAACATGGATGGAACAAAGAGGCGTCGGAACGCGCTATGTGGAGAAAAAGAATGCGTGGAGAGGACGTTCGGCAAGGCGAAGCGTGCATTCGTCGTGCCGTTATCGCGGTAAAGTTACGGCCGATCGATAAGGTTAAGAACCCCCGACGGATTTACGATGTCGGTCGAAGAGGATGATCGGCCGCGATTGCACGGCCTTGTGTCGTAAAGCGGCGATGACGCGGCCCTACTTGCGCGCATGCACGCATATGGAAGCCAGCGGCCGGGACACGGCATATGGAGTCGCCTCGCGCGATAACGACTCCTTGGAAATCTTGCCGATTTACGAGTGGAAAAGCCTCTGTTCGATTCGAACGTCTCGCGACTATTCTACCTCTAGCTTTTCACCGTGTCTTCGCGTTTCACTCGAAAGCACACGTTGCACTAAAAAGCAGATAGAAATTCTTTTTTCATCTTTCTCGTGATCATAACCGCGGAAATGTGTGAAAGTTTGTTTTCAAAGTCAGGTTGTTTCTTTTCCTTTTTATTACGCGATCCTCTCTTTTTAGCGGATCCTCTGGGGTTTACGATGGAAACGACGAATTCAAGGTCGCGGCGATGCAATCTCCTGAAAATTCGACGTAGATCCCAAGAACGTTTACTCGCTTTGGCAAAGGGTTTCAAGGTTACTTTTAAGGTAAGTCGTTGAATTTTTACCCGTTGTATGCTTTGCCGGATTCGTGCGACTCGGCTCGATGGTTAAAAAGGTAAAAGCAGTCACGCGTTGACACCATTTTCTGCGTTCAATAAGCATAATGTGCTAATGATCCGGCTTGTTATTATCCTTAACGACGCAAAAGTAATCCTTCCTCCGTTTCATAAGCGAAACTTCCAGTACGGAGAAACGTTTTATGAGTCGTTACGAACACTTTGAGTTGCTATAAAAATTTATTCAGAAGAAAAATATAAGCAGCGTTTTACATCACTTGTTGCTTTCCCTCCTCTATTGTATCTACGTAATTAATGCGCATCTTAAAAAGCGACGAATTCGCTTCGCCGAGCCTTTCGAGTTTCAAATCGACGCCTTCAAGTAATTTAATAACCACATCGGCAAAAGTATCTGTCGCGAATCGTAAATAATTCTCTGCCGCGTTAAAGATACACTTACGTCGAGCGATTTCGTTTCATTTATAACCGTGCTCGGTCATACGAGCGTTTTAAAAGAACAAAAACGGCAAGAGTGACGGTGGAAAAGGAAGAAAGAGGAAAAAGTGAACGTAAAGAAAGGAAGTAGAGAAAAAGAGTGGAGGAACGCGAGGTAACTCGGACGGAAGGTTGTTAGGAAAATTGAAAGCTTATCTATCGGTGATCGCGGCGGTGCGGCGGTGCACGCAGTCAACAGAGATTGTAGAGGAAAAATTCAGTCGCGATTATGTTACGTCCGCTAGTACATGAAAACGCGCAACGAGATCGAGAAGATCGCGATCGAATATGGAACGCGGCTAAGGAATCGATCCTGTAATATCGCCAGGATGAAAATCAACCGACAGACATTAGTAACATTCGTATGAAAATCGAGGCTGAATTCCTTACTTCTCCGACCTTTTTCTCGCATTCCAATTACCGATTTCACGAGGTAGAAAGAAAGGACGATCCAGACGAGCTGAAAACGCGGACGCGTACGCTAACGATAGGTAACTATACGAAGCACGTTATGAGCGAAACGTGGAAGCTATAGAATCGTACGGAAATTTTATTGGGTTAATGATTTTGAGTTGCTACGACGCGAAGTTGAAAAATATCCTCAGGAATAAACATTCTCTGTATAAATATATCGGTAGTTACGGTATTTCTATAATAGTGCATAGCTATAATTTATGTAGCTATAATAGCGTATAATGGTTTTCGCTCGAATGTGACTACGTAAATAAAATATCTTAATAAAAGTAATTATGTAAATACTTGTAAAGATCGAGTAGAAAACGTTTGAAAGGCACGAAGATGGGTAAAAATATGGAATCGTACGGAAATTTTATTCGGTTAATGATTTTGAGTTGCTACGACGCGAAGTTGAAAAATATCCTCAGGAATAAACATTCCTTGTATAAATATATCGGTAGTTACGGTATTTCTATAATAGTGCATAGCTATAATTTATGTAGCTATAATAGCGTATAATGGTTTTCGCTCGAATGTGACTACGTAAATAAAATATCTTAATAAAAGTAATTATGTAAATACTTGTAAAGATCGAGTAGAAAACGTTTGAAAGGTACGAAGATGGGTAAAAATATGGAATCATACGGAAATTTTATTCGGTTAATGATTTTGAGTTGCTACGACGCGAAGTTGAAAAATATCCTCAGGAATAAACATTCTTTGTATAAATATATCGGTAGTTACGGTATTTCTATAATAGTGCATAGCTATAATTTATGTAGCTATAATAGCGTATAGTGGTTTTCGCTTGAATGTGACTACGTAAATAAAATATCTTAATAAAAGTAATTATGTAAATACTTGTAAAGATCGAGTAGAAAACGTTTGAAAGGTACGAAGATGGGTAAAAATGTGGAATCGTATTATGAGGTACTTCTCCATTTGCTGACTTTTATTGCGAAGGTATTAGAAAACGTATTTCGCTAATACTCGGGTTATTAATGTACAACACTCGACATTTTGATAAGACGTATAAAACATAGAATATCGCATAAAGGACATTCTAGTGCGTTTGGTTTAGCGATATATGTAAAATGAAATTGGACGAACGAAATACGCGAACAGTTCATAAGAATCGACGCATTGCACTGAAAGTAATTCGTGAGAAGTCGACGTGGTTGACACGGAACCAGACAAGTCGGAGGGAAGAAAGCGACTAGTCGATTTGCCATGATTCCAGAGAACGTTCAACGACGCGAAACCGCATCTCGTGGCAAGAGGAAGGGAAAAAGAAGACCACGATGCAATTCAGCGAACTTGAGTATAAATTAGAGGGTCGTGAATCGAAATTTCCGGAAATATTCCAAATATCAGGCGAATTTACGCGACGCAAAGCGCGACCGCATTCGACGGAATAATAATGCGTAAACACGATGCAACAGCGCTTTATGGGAATCGTAATGTGTAATTTTACGGTCATCAGAGCTTCGTCACCGAGAGGCTCGTCGTTCTTCGACAAGCGGAAGCTGGCTCGTTCGTTGACCATCGCGAATCAACGACGTGACAGTCCATCGCGGTGCTGCGCCACCTTTGAATATAAACAGTCAGAAGGTAAAAATACTCTCGTCGGTTGCGTCTTTCAGCCCGCTGCTTGCGCACTTTTGCTTGCTTCGCGTCGTCTTTCGATCGCAAGCGGTCAACACCTACGCCAAAGTTCAACACCAAACGCTGAAACAGCGTCGTAAGATGATGTAAACTAACGACCGAACGAGCTGCATCTACGTAAATAGAGAAAACTAGGAAGAATCCTGAGAGACGCTACGAGGAATCTTCTCCAGTAGCGGAAGGACAATCGCGCGAGGATTCTAGGAACCGATCGACCTAATCTCCGGCAAGCGATAAAAAAGAAAGCGGCCTGAATGCGAGGCTCCTAGGTTGCGCGTGAATTTAGCCGCCGCGCCGCGATGGAACGGTGGCAATCGCGCGGGTGACGAAGCGAGAAGAGGCAGTGGCGGCGTTGAATCGAACGAGGTCCGTGCGATCGGCAACGAAAGAAACGAACAGAGACCGAACGACGAGGAGAAGGTGACGGAGGCTGGTACGACAGCAGGGGTAGAGCAGTTCGGAAAAGGATATAAAAGGAAATATATGGTAATGTGACCGGGGTGGCAGCCTCTTTCCACGGGGGTTGCGGAACGAAGATAGGGGTTCGGATCGCTCGCCGGGGGTTGGGCGTGGTGGCTAACGCACCCTCCGCCCTGCTTCCTACCCTTCCTCCGTAGCTCTTCGTGCTTCCGTCGTCGTCGTCTGCCTCCCCTCCTCCTCACCTCCCTTCGCCCCTCGCCCGGCGAACCCCTCCGCCGCGTTTCTCTCTCTAGATTCTCTTCGGCGAGCGGAACGAAGCTGTGCCAGCACGCCGGTCGATACTTTGGGGCCGCGTGCCCGACTAGCGTCGCGACGCTGGAATTCCGCGCTCGTCATGGCCGCCCTTAGTGCCCGCGTACCGACGTCTGGCTGCGTCCTTCGAATCATCGCCGTCTTTCCTTCACGAATCCTCCGTCACACCGGTGAGTCTGTTATCATAGATTTTTTCGACTAAAGTAGAAGAACCACGCGGTCAGAGTGTTTTCGTAAGGTACGCGTATGGGCAGGTCGAGAATCGACGATTTATGTCGTCGGTGATGGATCGTTGGAGCGTTAAATTGCTCTCTCTCTCTTAGCAAGTTTTGTCGGTTCGATGATGGTACGCGGTTTTGTGGAAGAGGTTCGGGTATGTTGAGAAATTCCGATTCAAACATGGCCGCGGAAAGTTCGACGTTAAAGGGGATGAATGTGTTTCGTAGGTGTAGGAGTGGGGGCTTTTAGGTCATTGATAGTAGAGGACGTGCGTATTTGGTAATTGATCTGTACGTGGTTTGAAATCGAAGAACAGCAGCGATTTAAAGCTTTTACGTAGCTCGATATTTACGTAATTGGAGTGTGCGAGAGATACGTATCGTTGATTCATGAGAAAACAAATTTTTAATGATCTTTTAGCATCTCGGATATTTAAAAACTACAAACATTTTCGTCTTTATGGAATTGAAACGACTTTTAAAACGTTGAAACGCTTTTAAACTTCGCGTTTGTTTAATTCTTACGTAGTCGTTCATAGACAGGTAGATTTATGTACTTGTATTATTATTTGTAATTTCTCATCGAATTAAAATTTCTCGATTTTTATTTTTATTCTACTTCTGAGATCTTTTGAAAAGATAGCGAATTAACACGGTTTCGAATCTTTCCGGCTCCGTGCACTTTCGAAACAGATACGAAGTTTCAGCAGAGAGGAAAATGACGTTATGAATATGAATGAGCGAGCTTATGTTCGTTTCGTTGCTGGTCTTAATACCGTGGTCGTCGGTAGATCGACTTCGATGCGTTCGAAACCTTCAATTACGTCCAACTGCTTTCTCGTTCGAAATATACGCAACGTTACATTCCCGTTTCGAATATAGCACGATTAGGTCGATGAAACTTTGAACTAATTAGATGCTACATATTTTACTCTACTTTCCCGATTATATTCAACGCAACGATATTTTCAAAAATTCTATTTCCTTCTGATATCATTTACCTGTAACAAAAGCTAAGTTCCCAAGAGATTATCGATCGTTATTTGAATTTAATTTGACTATTATCAAGTATAACATTTACCCGATATTCTTGCAATCGCTTAAAAAGTTTAATATTGCAAATAGATCACTGTATCAAACTAATCTCGCTATTATCAAGTACAACATTTACATATCTTCGATCTCATCGCTCACAAGCCTGATTCTTCGATCAAATCAAACGAAAAAGACTAAAATTCCAAGGAATCGCTGTTTTGTCTTACTATTAGACATGAATTCTTGAAATTTTAATTATTAAAGACTAGAACTTTTCAAGCAAACACGATACACTCGCAATGGCACGTTTGAAAAGGGATAAGTCGGAGAAGACGAAACGTCTTTTGAGAGTTAACCGTTGTTGAGTCGACGCATTGAAAATCTGGACGCGCGACGCGACGCCGAGCAGCGTGGATAGAGGGCGAAGGAAAGGCGCGTACCAGAAGGAGGAGTCAAGTTGTTTATTTGATGGTGCCGTAAAAGGCCTCTTTATGTTTATCTCCCATTTAAAACGCTCGCATAAAACCGGCGACCGCGTACACAAACTATCAGCCGGCCATAAATCATGCCGCGAAACGGAGTACGTTGGAAAGTCACCTCGATTCGCGTTCCACGCGCGCGGAAGATCGTTTCCCGGCGTCTCGCGATCGCCGTCGGCCGAACATCCAATTCTTTCTGCCCTCTGGCCTTTTCCCCCAAGGCTTTGCTTTATGTTGGGAACAAATGAGAGTCGAAAAGACCACTTCCGAAGCACGATTTTATGGGAAATCTCGAGGGAGGAATATTTTGAAAAAATGCAAAAGTTGGAGGGCACAAACGTGACGATTGGCAGCTGAATTCGTAACACTGATTTAGAAACGTTTTGCTTTCAAAAAGTTTTCCAAGTGATGGCAAAAGCGACAACATAGGAGAATAGATACGCGCTAGATGGACGTGTGTTTACACGAGATCGTGATTGATATGCAAAAGATTCGGATTACATAGAGTTCGCAAAGATATATTTCACACGGCGTTTCTCCCGAAAGAAAATATTTACGTAGATAACAGAGTACCTAGAGTATTTCAAGATTGCCAGACTAACGTGATGCAGCTCGAATAAATTTCTACCGAACCACTGGAAAAAAAGGGAAGGATAAACCAACAGATATCTTTTACGGCGTGTTTGCAATACTCCACCGATTCGCGATTATCCGATCATTTTACACTCGCCTTTACATTTACGACCCGTACGCCAATTACCGTAAACGTGAAATTCTAATCTCGCCGCTTATCAACTTGTTTATCGTAGATATTCGAAAATGATCGAGCCTAGCTAACAACTCGCGCACACGTTTTTCCCACGCGAACCGTTCACCATCGTCTGTTCTTCCCGACTGCCCTCACGGATTTTTTTTTTCTTCTTTTCCTTTTTTTAACTCGTGCGTCAGGTAAAAAAGAAGTCTGTGGTATTCGGGTAAGCAAAGGTACCGAGTGACCTTGTTGCGAGCGTAGCTACCCCTTCTACACGACTTTACAGAGTCGAAGATACGCGCTAACAAGGTTAAATTACGATCGTGTTCTGCGCTCATGCAAATTGGAACGAATAATTTCGAGCAGGATCGCGAGAAAGCGAGAGGGAAATTCTCCATTCGACCACTCGGATAAAGTCGTTTCTACGACGGCGCGACGTTGCGTAATTCAATCTTTATACACAGGCCTCTTCTCTAGACCAGCGTGGGGATGAACTTTGGAAAAAGCTATTCCTCTTTCTTTTTTCCTTCCACCTTCCCACTCTTTTTTATTCAACTGCCATAGGAAGCTACCTGCGCGATATTTTCGAGAGAATAGTAGCGTTGCCGCGACGAACTCCGACGAAAATGGCCGTTCGCCTGTCGATATCGTAACTTGTCGCGAATTCCGCAACGAGTTCCCTCGAATCATCGCGGGGCTCCAACCTCGCGTTTACTCCGACCGGCGGCAGCTTACACTCTCCAGAAAAAGCATTCGTACCTCTCAAGGATCGAATCAGGATTATCCCGCCATCGATTCGACACTTTGCTGCTCGCGACTATTTCATTAACTTTTAGGTAGCTTCGACATGGAAATAATCGACTCTGCTAGTTTTAATTCTACTGCACGCTCTACTCCAGCTTTGCAAGCTTTTGATCTCATAGTCTTGATAGCATTACAGTAGCAACTACAGCGGCTACAAATGGTATTGACATCTATTTTTCTTCCGACGAAGTGTTCCTTTATTAGCGTTCTATAGATATGTTTCATTTTCATGTTACTGCATCTTTGTATTGTATATGAAAGAAGATAACTAAAAGAGTGGTCCAGAGGCTGCGTTAAATCTGTTCCATGAATTAAAAGGTACGGAAAAGAATCTGCTTTTCTTATTTATTTATGTCATTTTGCGAAAAATTAACTTTCCGATGTATGCGATTTGTTTCTGAAGAACTGAACATTAATCGCGTAACCAAGTGAAATTAAATTAAGGAAGAAAAGTAGAGTCAATCAATTTAGATTCTAAGGAGCTCCAACGATAGAAAAATTATGCTTGAATCTAACTAATTGCTATCCAGTGTGCAATGGTGTGCGAATACTTCGCGTATAACAACCGTATATTACCTTCCACAAAACTTGTTAAAAATAGTCCTGTTCAATATCGTGTCTCTGCCTCCTAAATCTATATAGCATCTTTAAATCACTATTGCAGCCTCGACAATAGGATAAGCCAGAGAAAAAGAAAAGGAAAAAAAGGAAGAGCCCTCGCGGTGCATAGACAGTGGCCAAGGTCGTGGGTGTCGATCCCGTCAACGTTCACGCAACAGTAAAAAAAGGGTTGTTTTGTGCGTTTTATTGCGGGGTCGCGTGAAGGCCGAGTCACCACCGTGTCAAACTGCAACCCTTCCTTCCGTACACTTTGTCCCATAGGCTTCTTCCTCGACCTTCGAGCGTCAAGAGTTAAGAGGCAAACCTTGGCCGAGCATTTCGGATTATCTCCAAGCTCTTTTTTTTTCCCCCTCAGGTAGTAATCGGGGGAGCGGAAGGGGGATGAAACGGAAGGAAGAGGTAAAAAAAAAAAAAAAAAAACAGGCACGTCGCGTTTATTACGTATTTTTAAGAGGCGAGCGCAAGGTGACGGTCCCTTCGGGTAACTACCGAGGATCTATCCACCTAACTCCTCCCGAGACCTTGGTTCCTCGTAAAGGGGTAATCAGCCCTCGTCGAGCCGGACTTTGACTGCGATGCCTGTCGTCCTCTCTTCCGTAGCGCGGCTCTCAGTGTGTCTCTGTGACAGGGTTTAGGCCGGTATGTGTGTCGTCACGCCGCGCTTCTGTCACTCTGTCGACGAAGTTTGTCTACGAAACACGCGGACGTCATGTCGGTGTCGACCGAATTCCGAGCTATCTCTGTTCCATCGTTTCATAAGCTAAACGTATTACGTTCGCGCGAGTTGTGCTCTCCGTGTTTCGATCGTAAGTTCTGCATCGTGCGAATGTATATATAATATATCATAGACTGACGTTGCCTCGAATGTAACATACTATACGATGCCATACTATAAGACGTGTAAAATACGGCTGTAACTGTATGTAAAGTACGGTTAGCGCGTGAGTGTAAGAAAAGGCAAGTTCTAAGTCTGCAGGGACAGTGTTTTTGTTTAAGTTAGTGAAAGTGAAAGATCGTCCGAAGAGGATACCAGAGGGAAAAAAGATTATAGTCGCGACTATCAACTTTGTTGCCTTCGCTCAGCGTGTACTGGAAGGGCGGTCGGAAAGCTCGATTTAATTAAAACGTACACAGTGGTCGAGCGTTCGGGAAATTGAAGCAACGGCAAGAAGAAGCTTGGAGACAGCTGCGAGTCGTAATTATTTCTAGTCCCACATCCGACACAAGCGTGACATGCTTGTCGAGGCCTGGCTCAGCCCATCGTCGAGGGGTCACGCTCCAAGAGCTCGCAACTCGGATGTACTATCTAGTTTAGTTTATATGTTTCTTTGCTCGCGTGTGCACGTGGAAACTTCACTCACAGCGCTTCTGCCGCTCCGTGGACAAACTTTGTCCTGCGAACGTGGCCCGCCGCCGCTTGCCGCTGCTCAAGCCGTTCGTTTGTTGCGAGAAACAATCATCGTTCGATCACGAATTGCTTCGCATCAGTGTAGTGCGTCGATGCTGTGATCCCGAGGATGAATCGATCGAGATCGATCGCCAGGAATACCGCAGGTTTTGATCCTGGTGAGTGCACTCTCTTCATGCCATTTTCCTCTCTAGTATTTTCTCCCTCCGCGATAAATTCCTCGCTGTATCGTATGTGCAACTCGCGCACTGTTTGAGACTTTGTACGACGAAGACGACTTTACGCGGCTCGATGCGATAGCCGCTATAAATCGCGGACATCGCTTTGAAAACATTTTTTCAGGCTCTGAACGCGATTTATTTGTACAGCGACGGTCCCTCCTACGCGTCAACGTCATTTGCTAGCACATTCTCTAGCGATTTATTTTTAGATCGAACTTCGTACAACCACATCTTGGTATTTTACCGTTGTATCGGTAGCGATATCAGTCGGTGACCTTCAGCAATAATTTCAAGCCTCGACGATACCCTGAAATCTCTCTATCAACGTCTCTTTTCTATGTTCGCACCGTTTGCTTTCGTCTTCTGACCTTTCCCATTCCAATAACGGATCTTCGATTACTCGAAATTCCTTTTCTATCGACTGGTAGTCGTCTGGCGACGATTCTTCTTCTGTCAATATCCTGCTCCAACGGCAGAGATACAAGGACATAACCGTATCCAGGCTCGAAGAAACAAGAAAAGCAGCGGAACAAAAGTTCTAATACGCTTTATCGACTTCGCTGTCGGAGAAGAGTTACGAAAGGAAACGATAAAACGTGCGTCACGTTACTGCCCGTTATCGCCATTATCGCGTCGATCCGAGCGGTGCATTCGGCCGAACGGTACGACGCTCTTAATTAATTTTGCAATATCTCAAGGCGAGCTAAGCGTCGAGCTGGTTTTACGAGCGTCCCTGACCATCAAACTTTTCCCTTTAAAAAATAACGATTCCCCGGGCAATTAGCGTTAATGGTTATCGGTAATGCGTACAGGATCGTTCCATCACTTTCGTTTAATATCGGCGGGACGATATTTTTTCGCCGCTATACCCTCGATAAATTAACGTTAACTTAACGACACCGAGTACATTGTATTAAAACCGTAAAATATGCACTCGACTCCGAGGATTTCTCATTCGGCGCGAGTTAAGCGCGTCGAATCTTCACCGAAACGGTTTTCCTTTTTTCGCAAAGTCGCGACGATTCAGAGCGAGCAACGTACAAGCCAGACACGTTCCGAAATTTAGAATCGAAATACAAATGTAAAAAGTAGCTGATTGTTCTAACGTTTACCGTTTACGTTTGAATCTACCTAGGGATATCCGATGGTCGTCGTTTATGGTAAGGCAAGAAGTATATTATGATCTACACTTTCTAGCATAATATCTACTACGCATCAGCGTGAAGTAGCTGAGGTAAAAAAAGAAGGAAAATAGACGACGAAGCTTTAGAATGGATAATATGACGCGGGGTTAAAATAGAATGTTATTTTAAAGTTAATCTTTATCATGGTATCGTCACTTTCGTTCGATGCAATGAGACAGTTTACTGAAACAAACCCCTCGTTTTGGGCAGCGTAATTCCCCTATTCTATGCAGATGGCGTTAGAAATTATTCCAACAAGTAACTTGACTTTATATTTAACAAATGGGACAACAAACGTATCGATGTTCAAAACACTAAGCGATAAAAGGTCACCTGGAAGTTTCGGCCATCGTCCAAAATCCTTTTTAAGTATTTACTCGTTTCACCGATCGATACCGCGAACGTATCAAACGTTCTACACCCTTTTGAATATTCCGAAGGCAATGGCATTCTGCGAACGGCACGCGAGATTTCGTGAAGTCACTTGTTGGACGCCATGGCGGAGTCGGCGTGGCTCTGCCTCTGAGGACGAGTCACGGTCGCCGCGTTCACGGACGCACGAACACACGTGTGCACGACGTGCAGCCATTTTACCATGGCCTCGTACGCACAGCTTCGCTTCATCGGCCCCACGATCTCCAGCCTCGTAGCTTTTGTGACTAACGGTTAGCTCGAGAGGCGGCCATTCCTGAACCGAACTCAATCCAGGGGGAACGATCGAGGGGACGAAACCGATTTCTCGTGCGAGACCTTTCCTTTTCGCTTTTGATTCTTTATGCGCATATTGTTTTCTTCCTTTTTCAGCTTTCGAGACGCTAAAAGCGATTTCGTACAATAGGATTTTCGTCTCGGCGGTTCTTGTTTTAAAGTCGAATACATATTGATCGAAGTTGGTACAATTCACCCTCAGATCTCAGTTTTCAGCTTCTAAGGTATTACAGCCATTCCGGGCGATACGAACATTTTCTTTTCGATAGTTCTTCCTTCATGTATCGGCTAAAATTAATTCACATCCATCTTTCGGTGAATAAATTTTAGTTGCGAGCACACGCATATATTGCTATCGGATCCCTAACGAATATTCGTTTCGATTGATCGTTCAGATGTTCCTTGTTACTCAATCGTACGTTTGCACCATTCTCCATTGATATCTATTGTCGCGTAACAATGGGAAATTTATGTGCTCCCTAACAATGAATTTCCAAAGACGAAGAAGACAAAGAAGACCTCGCCGCGTTCATTCTTCCTTCGGCGACGGAAGAACGCTATCGAAAGGGTACATAGTCGCAAGCTCTGAATAGCAGCCGAATCCCATTTAGTCTGAACCAGCAGCGGCGATTTTTTTCTCGTGGTGGAAGTCTGATCGTGGTGAAGCTACTGGTATCGAGAGCCAGCGGATAGACAATCCGGAGGTTCGGCGAAAAGACTCAAACTTGTCCGGCCATCGTGGTTAACGGTTAGCCGGGGAAAGAGAGTCGTTGGTGCGCCGCTGAAATTCGAGTCGTCGTGTTCCGGGATGCTGGCGGCCATTCCACAGGCAGATCCTCTCCGGTCAGCAGCGGCAGCAATTTCAGCGAAACTGTTTCGAGTCTCTTTCGAAACGAACATCGAGAGAAGCGAAGGAGAAGCGAGATAGAGAAAAGGAGAAACGGTGTTAGGGCAAAAGAAGTGGCGGACAGAGAGAATAAACCGAGGAAGAGCATCGATTAGAGAGAGGGGGGGGGGGCGAGAGATTCGACAATCGCAACACCCGTAGCCAGAGCGAAATTAGGTGGGCGTGCATGGCAGAAAGAAGGAAAAAAGGAGATCCGTGGCAATTCCACGCGTTCGTTATTTTACGTTGATAAATGCCTTTATGCAAATGGCCGTGCGTCGTGCCAGGTGATCTTCATTAACCTCGGGCCAACGCTAACTGGTACTGTAAATAAGCTAATTTATACGTATTTATACGCTCGCAGCGTTTTCTATGTTGACCACCTTTGGTACAGCGAGAGAGAGAGAGAGAGAGACGAGAGCGAGGGAGAAAATACACGTTGAGAAGGTCGCTGCAACGTTTTATCGATACGCGCAGAAGCTTTGGCGTAATTAAAATGTCAAATACCGAAATGACAAAGTGATACTGACTCTTCGGATTAACCTTTGGCGGAGTTTCTTTTTTCTTGAAACGGTCGCTGACCGGAAATCTAATTAGTAACTGAACTTATCCTATGTAGCTCAACGGGTGGTCATTTTTTATTCAGGACCTCTGTTCCTCCCATGTTCTTTCCACTGACCTCGTGATAGAAACTAGGATCCACTAGACGGATTTAGTAGAAGATCAGATAGCAGATACGTAATCGTACACCGCATAAGTCGTGTATAAGCTCGCTATAGTGTACCACTTGACACATGGTGATGAATAGCGACTGTCGAAGTATATCGTTAAATTCCAACTCTAGAAAGACATAGTCTACGCTCGAAATATCGAGTCAAGTAGAATCGAACTTTGTTATCGAAACGCATTGAAGAACGAAAGAACTAGGATCTAAATTCTAAAGTAATTTCGAGCGAACGATGCACTTTATCCCACTAAATATCTTACGATCTCATCGCTCATTTCTCCCCTGTATTTTGCGTCCGTGATTTCCATCGATCGATGATAAACGTATCCAGGAAGTTACCGATCAGACGAACGTCTACCTGGCGGAAAGCGCAAAGAAACGTAGCCATAGTTTCAGCGGTGGCGACTGAAAGAAAACGATGCACCGACGCGATAGTCCATGCGACAATGGACGCGAAACGTCAGGTTATACGTTCGAGAAAGGAAGAAAGAAGAAAAACGAGTCGGTGGCGTGCTCGAGGTCCGTTTATTAAATGTAAACTGTTCACGGAATTCAACGTTCGCTTAACCAGCAAACTGTTATGAACTAATAAAGTGTTAAACACACGCGACGACCCGTATCGCTGCAGCAAGTCGTACGAAACACGGTGGACTTTCACTCGTTGGATTTACAGGGGACCCGCGGCGTTAAGTGGAAGCTCGATGTGTTGACCAACCACCGCGGGTCATTGCAATCACGAAACGACAGCTTCGCGAACCTGATTATCGATACATCTCCACTTTTTCCTGTATGTTTTCGACTCAGACGTGGCGTAAAAAACCGGTTAGTAAATAAATTCCAGGCCCATCGACAGGCTGTGCGTGCAGAACCAAGGCTTGTGAAAACGAGGTCGTACAAAGTGAAGTGTCTCGATCGTAAAATCGTCGCTTACGAGAGGAATGAAGTCGTGAACGACACGATTTTCGAAGCTCGATGGCCCGAAGCTCAAACTTGATGTATCCCACGACTCGATGCCTCCTTCGTATCGCGATGCGTTTTGAAGAAACGCGCGATAGAATCGACGATCTCGATCGCTCCCGCCGCTATCTTCCACGGCTGTAAAACATTGCGGCCGCTACGTCGGTGGCGACTTAAGTATCCATCTTTCGAATAGTCTGTAATTTAATAGACGATTACGCCATGGTACCGGCCCCTTAAACGGTTACAAATCGACGCGTAAACCGTTGTAAATCGTGACCGGATGCTTCGAATACCAGCAGCCTCTTTGACGCCATGGTCCCGCCGGAACGAGGTTGATCGCGACCCACCGGCAACGCTTTTATTCCGATTTTATGCCCGCCAGGGCGCACACGGAAACGTCAACGTTCCGAGTAACTTTTTCCATCGAGGTATCATTCCCTGAATCTCTTTCTTCTTGGGTGGGTACACGGGGGTTTATACGATTTACGCGATCCTTCGGTCGACCACGTTTCCTTCTCTTCGTGTTTCGCTCTGGAATTTTCACATGCTATTCAGTGGGATTTAAATGCAAAGTTTCTAATAACGTTCAACGATATCGCAAAGCAATTTCAATCGGAAAATCGAGTCTGTAATAATTCTAGGGAATTAGTATAGCACGCGAAGAGAACGGAGATTACAGAGCAGCTTTTATCGATTCCATAAATGCCTCGACAGTTACGGTATAACGATAAGAGACGTCGAGATTCAATTTTATACATTGGAACGCGAGATAAACAAAGTGAAAATTTCATTAGACTCGGTTAGGATCGATCGTTTCAATATGATTTCTTCATTCTTTCTCTCCATCGAGGCTTCGGTCGACCAGATTTGCGCCAGTTGTACTCCATATTGGCGTATATTTCAATCGATTCGGGGGATGGTACAATTGAGACAATTGTCACGAAGGGCATCGGATGAAAATTGGCGTGAGGTCGTGGGCAGCGATTGGGCGCGGTTTATTCAATGTAGGCGCGACCATAAATCCCAGTTGAAAAAAGTCGATGCACGTGCGAATTTAAAGCGGTTTATCTTTTTCAGCGTTTGTGTTTTGTACGCTTCTCTTCGTTTTTCAAACGAAAGCCCAATAACGCCATCGTCGGCGCGATAAATTTCGTCCGCACCGCTACGCGCTTGATTTCGCGCGGTCGTTGGTAATCAGCTCGGTTGCACGCGACATAAATCGGCCTAAAAGTACAAAGTGACTCGATAAACTCATTCTCCGTGAACAGATGATCGACAATGGCACGGTATAAATGTTACGGAAACGTCTACCTGGCGACTCGATTATACCAACTAATTGGATTCGTTACAAGCCAATAAACATCTCGAGCGATGGACGCGTACATAGCCAAGTAATTTTAGAAAATTAGCCGAGCCCTGAAGGCTGGGTAATATGCGCGTTAATCTGTGACCCGTTGAACGCATTACCTTTAATAGGATGTATGTACGTACGGTATATTCCTCGGTTGAAAAGTTTCGTCCCGATTCGACGACTTTCGAAACGACGCCGACTGCGAACGATGTTCGAGTTTTCAGAAACCATGGATAGTTTCAGAGACACGAACCACTCGAGTACGCAATGTAGACTGTACTTAAAGTACAATGTCTTCGATTAATGATAAGAAACGTTCGTTTAAAGCGACTTTGTGCAAACGAGTCGCAAACAAACCAGTTATTCGAGATAGGAACAGCTGTTTGATTTTATTTCAGGGATTTCGATGTAAAGATCGGTAATACGAAGGCTACGAGTATGGAAGAAATCGTGCTTAATAAGTAGATATTTCCAAGGACAACGAACTTTGCTCAACGAACGATCAACAGACCGCGATAAAATTTATATTGGATAATGGATAATGAATAACTGTCAGCGATACGAGTAAATCAAGCTAAGTTGAACGCGTATCGGTCGAGACGATAAAACGATCGATCGATCCACGAATAAAACCACGGTTACGGGAAAAATTGCACGCATAGAAATTTTATTACGAGCCGGCGCTTGCAACGTGATATTGCAGCATTGAAAAGTCACCGAAATGATGTCATAACGGGTATCCCGGCGCAGAAATTCAATAGATTTCAGCGTCGTGTCTCACGGAAATACGTCGTGTCGTACGCGAAGATATAAATTAACTCGCATACGACCGCGATTAGTTGTCGATGGAGTTTCAATCGGAATTTTATGCTGTCTTCGGTTAATTCAAATTTTTTACTTGTTAGATTCCTCGCCGCAATTTTCCTCGACGCGCGTTAAATTCGATCAAATTTAATCAAACGGAGACAGAGGGACAATTAGTTGACGCGCGTGGAAAATAATTAGAAATATTGGACAATATCAGTAGATCGATGTTCGTGCGAATACGATTAGAAGAATGGGACCTAAGCGAAAATTTGTTTTGCATACCGCGTGTATCGTTACGTACATTCATATGCATCGTGCACATTTTTGCACCTTCAAATTTCCTATAAATGTATCAACATCGGTAGTCCGAATATCAGCATCGCAAGATTGTTCTTTCGAATAAAGCTACAAAATTCTATGGCGAAATTTGAATTCAGATATAACCTCCAGGTATAAATCTCTCTCCCGCGCAAAGAATATAAAGAATCTTCTTTACTGAGATACCTACAGATCTCAACGCTGTGCCTTATTCTTCGTTAAAAGTGAAGCGAATGCCCAAGGCCATCGGAAGTTTACCCCTTTACATACCCTTCTCTTTTTACTTCCATTCTATTGTTCGTTCCAAATGCGTCAGAGAAGTGGAAAAGTTACTCGTGACGTATCTTCTCCTGTGATTTTCGTTTACGATCCTCGCTTACCGTCATCGTTTCGTCACTTGCTATAATTATTGCTCGATTCGTACTCGAGTGAATTTCATTGCCACATGTGTCCCATGGCGAACAAGGGGCTAAATTGAGCGATATTGTAAACGCGAGTGGCAATTTCGTCGGATGATTTACCGTGCATCGAGCGGTCGATTCCGCGAATCCAGACTGGCATAGGGTGTACGCGGCAATTTCAAGTGGAAACGTCGTAAAACCGCGTTCGACGTCGGCCTCTACGGTTAACCACATTCCCATTCTGGAAACGTGTGAGTCAGGCGAGCGTCACGACGCTCGGTATCGTAAATAACCTTTCAACAATTAGCACACGCGACGAAGCGGCGTCTAGCCGAAGGAACGCGAAGGAGTGGCTGCGCCCCTTCTTACGGATCGTGGCTGGAATATAGGATTCCCGCAATACGAACGATTATATGCCCGGTTTTCGCAATAGACTCGACGGAAACGAGCCCGACTTACTCTCTAGCCGTCTTCGTCCAGCCACTTAACTCCAACGTTCCCTCCCTAAAATCGTTTAACCACCCTCGCTAGGTCCACAACCATCCATCGAGGAATTAATCGTATTACCGGAGCACTTTTATTGGGACGGATTACCGTGTAACGGGCCAGTCTTCTCGAAACGCTCGTGTAAATTTTAAGTGGCGTGTTTCCCAGGGCTTTACGAAGCGTTCTCAAAGAGCGTTAACGTCGGTTAAATGGACTGTAGATTTTTTTAGGGTGAACGAGTGAAACCAAGGACGTATACTTGTTCTTAATAAACGTCGCGTCAACGTCAGAACTACCAGCGTGGTCGAAATTATCGCGTCTGATTTTTCAGAATAATTTTATACGGTGGATTTGCAACGGTGGATTTTTGCAATTTCTTGCACAGCGTTAACGCCACTCGATAGATTTGTTTAGGGCGAACGGGAGAATGCAAGAACGTAGACATTCCTGTACCTTTTCCCAATGAACGTCACATCGACGTTTGAGCTAGCAGAATGGTCCGAATGGCCGATGAATCTCTGATTTCCCATAATTTTATTTCGAATGATTCTTTATAATACATGTATGGATAAAAGTTTACCTTCCGAATTTTTCTTTTTTTTTTTTATGTCACCTCTTTGATTTCTTCGGTACGAATTTTATATTTCATCGATAATTAACGAACCTTGTAATTGATACTTTAGATTTGAAAGCGTATTTGCATAACGATTATAGTTTATTAGCGATACGTCGCTTTTGGAACGAAAAGATCGGACATTGATTCTCTCGCTTCTCTTCGCGATAAGTTTCTGACATTGAAAAAGGACGGAGAATGGATACCACGAGAAAATGGAACAGGGAAAACATCGAGGGGCGGAAAGATGGAGAGCGTGCCGGAACGCTGTCATCGTTTGAATAGCTTGGTCATCGTTCGCCACATAAGGACGGGGTAAAGAATCGATAGACGGCGGGGATAAAATTCAAAGCGAAAATCCTTGGCGAGGATTAACGGGAATATACGCACGCCGCTTTCCAATCTTTATCAAAGGATACTGGCGATTCCCCTATACCGTATGAATCCTTTCCGATATAAACACGAGTGGAGAGAACGAGAGAGAGAGAGGGGAGTACTGGTTTCCTCTGCAGTGTCCGATGGCGAAAGAATCCGTGCCTACTATCCGAGCTGGAAAGGCGGATAGTTCCCATTTATGCTTGGCGTTATTATTATTAGCCAGCAGTTATCGCGAGCAAGTTTATTGACTTAAAATTGAACGTGCATGTAATGTACTCGTATGTTAGGTACTCGATAGCGATATGTTGGTACACGGATCGTTTCTTCAACCCTCGCCCACTCTTCCTCCTCTTTTATTTATTCCCCATGCTGCGACGCGTTTCCTGCAGAACTCGAAGAACTTTCCACGCGATAAAGCGTCTGATAAGCTAAGAAATACTCCTATTATCATCGTTGCAGGGATTAAAAGTTATACTTCGTTTTGAACCACGGTTTGAAGATTGTTTTCCTTTCCCTTTCCTTTTTTCCCTTCTTTTGGTTTTCTCTTTGGTTCGCTTTGGGTATGGTGATTTCTTCCAGATAGAAGTGCCGCCGCGAATGATTTCCTAAAAGCGTTCGCTTTGGTTTCGATTTTTTCACAGACTCGATGCAAGTAGTGTTTCGGATGTGCAATAGGGAGACTCGAGTTCACCGGAGTTGTTCGGCTCTCGCGTTCCATTTGGTATTAAGGTCGCGATTCTCGATTGGTGCTCGCTTCGAGATCTCGATTCCTCTTCCTCTCGAGACCCTTTCGTCTGGACTGCGGATGGTACGCGCGAAAGTTTCAGTGTTTTCGTTCTCCCGTTGAATTAAACGGCCGACTTTAACCGAGACGCGGCGAAAAGAATTCAAAACGCCTGCCAGAGTTCGCTCAGTTGGGAATAGTACGCCTTCCGAATCGACGGAATTCCACGCAGGAAACGCGCAGGACCACAGACGTTTCTGAATGAACGCGTGTTTTTTGCGAACGTGCAAAAAGTTCGAAGAAGGGCTGCTTCGTTTATGGCTTACTAAAATAGCCGTACGCGCCGTTAAGTGACGTCATTTAATGAACCGCGCATTAATGCAGTATTTATAACAGTTCCTGGCTCGTAAAATTTCTAGTCCGATTCCATAAATACACGAACCAGTTCGCGGACGTTTCTCCATCGTACTCGATCTCGTCTTGCGACCCCTGATTCGCTGGGTCAACCATCGAGGTCGTCCCAGCCTTGATCCTCTGGAAGCTTAAACGAAACCCGAATCAGCTTGATCTCCGCGCGTTTCTGTTATTCCGGTCTGATGCGAGCGTGTGCAACGAACGCGTCGTAAAGTATAAGGATCCGAGGGAACAGCTCGATAGAGGCATTCTTTTCCCACTCCCTTCGTCGAAATATCGTTTAATCGGGCCTCCAAGTTGGATGCATAATTACGGCCCAGCCCTGTGGACGATGGTTCTAGGAAAGGAAGAGGGAGGAAGAACGTAAAGGCAGAGCATGGACCGGGCCAACGCGTAGAATCACGAAAGTTCGCAAACTCGTGCTCGAACGAGCCGTTCGAGCACACGAAAAGGAAACGAAAAGGGGATGGGGCGCGCGAAGGTGGACCACGAAGAGGCGGGAGAACAAGACGAAGAGGAAGGAAAGGATGGCGGGAGAGGCGAGGCGAAGGGCATAGGGACGGGACGACAAGGAACACGGCTATGGCAAAAGAGGTGGAAGAGGGCAAAAGTTTCGATCGTAAAGCGAATGGAGGCAAAAAAGAAAAATTACATTAAGAAACTCGAGCGTAGCTGACGCGATGATACTTGGCTGCTGGTTGCTGGCTCTCTCTGCTGGTATGCGGCATGTTGGTCGGCAAGCTGCTCTCTGTCTTTCCTTTTTTCTATCCTCCTTCCTTCTCTCTTTTTCTACCCCTCTTTATTCTACTAATTTTCCCGCGTTGCTAGCAACTACGGGAATGGCGAGAGCTGCCGGAAAACGATTCTCGAAAGAGCCCAGGCTGCGTACACGGCGGCGAGTTTCACGGAAAATTCAACGCGATCGATTCCTGATGCTTCAGTAGCAAAAAGTTTATCGGAAAATTGATAGTTTTTCGATGTACGAAGATGCTTAGGCTGTATGCTTACGGTGGATGCGTGTTCCGATGTACGCGAATACGTCAGGGCGATCAAATTACGCGTATAAATCCTCGCAAGTTACGAGTGATTCTTGTGCATTTTCAATTTTCAGATGTTTCATTCGTCGGAACATCCATTGTGGCCATAATTTCGTGTCGAAGCTTATCTCGATACACTCGAAGACCACAAGGGGAGAGCACAAGGAACCAGATTTTCTACCTTTTCTTCCTAGAAAATACGTTTTCCTAAACATGTGCTTTATCGCGTTTAAAATTTCCAAAATATTACTCGTCGGCTAATAACGAATTACAAATAAAACTTTGTCAATTTATCTGCTCACGTCTTTTGACCTAATCGACTGCTTTTATCATTTTCGACGTCATATTAAAACGCTCCTTTTTAATCGCAAGAGAACGGTAAAATTAGGAAATTAAGAAAAAGTGTTGTTTAGTGTTCTGCGTGACGTATCGTTGCATGCAATTACGCAAACCCACACGTCTACGTGTTCCATTTGACGTACATAGGAAAACAGCCATTGCGTACTCGTATCGATACAAAAGGTCACTTCTAACGTCATTCGATGAAGTACAAATGAAAATTGTAAAGTGGCGATCACGATTTCTCTTGCAACATCTTCTCCGCTCTTCCACTTTTATACGATGGCTAACATTCTATCGATGGACAGTGTATAATCGAGTAAAACATACGCTCGAAGAAGATTAAATTTAGCCAGTTTTTCCTAAGCGCTTCTCGCAGCTGCGGAGAATTGCCGCGGCGATTAGAGGAGCTGCCGAAAGAAACACGAGGTAGGTAGATCGCGGAGGGCTGGAAATTAAAGGAGAGAAAAGGAAGCGAGAAACTGCGAAGAGAAGCAAGCGTGGAAGGTGGAATAGAAAGTGTCGGGAATGACGTACCTTCCCTCTTTCAAAATGCCAGTCAAATTCAAGTTAGACTAGTCGGAGGTGGAGCGATAACGAGTCTCGGCCAACGATTTACATAAATAAGTAGTTAGATGCGTCTCGGTTCCAAGTTTCAGTAATATTTCAGAAATAATCATTTCATGGTCCGTGAAGCGAGTCGTTGCTGCCTAGCCACTTTCAATAACATATTACGCTTTAACGACAGATTCTGATCAAAGTTATATACACTGGTAATCGACAATCGACATTGGATTCTAACGTTACGTAGATTAAATCTCTCAGAGTGAGAAATTTTCTTATGTAACAGTCAATTAATTAAAAACCACCACATCAACGAAATATCATTATACGCGTTATTGTATCTCTAACAATTTCAAGCCCAAGTTTCCTACGGAACGATCGTGCAGCGACCAAGTCAGCCACTTTCTCGATGCAATTGCACACCGCGATTCCTCCATAAAAGAAGAAAGAAAAAGATACGAATCGATACGGGATTAAAATCAGCGAGGCACTAACGGAGGAAGGACTACGATCCTATCGTACGAGTTTCGCCAACTTATCGACGAGGATGGTCGCAAACGTCGGAGCGAGGAAGAAAAGGAAAAGCCGCGGCTCGGCTCGCGCGGCCACTTAAACACCGGGCGAATTTACGTATCGAGAAGTAGAATGCGAGAAAAGGGGGCAGGAGGAGAAAGGAGCCGCTGGAAGAAAGAGACGCAGAATGGTCTGCATATAAAGTGGACACGAAATGAAGCGGGTTACGTCGGTCGGTAGGTAGGTAGAAGAGCATGTGTCGGTGCTTCTTCGGTGTGGAGTTTGCCTCGCCTTTTTACTCGGTGTACATTTCGTTTACATAGGATCCACGTGCAAGCGGGCGTGCAAATGCGAATATACGCTGCTACGGAACGCGTATACATTCTCGCGCGTGTGTGTTACATTGTACAAGGTACATGTATATAGAGGAATGAAAGAGGGCGAGGAACGAGAAAAGAGAAACCGTGGTGTGTTCACGGTGGGCAGGGCGGAACGGAAGAGAGCGAACAGGGCAAGGCAGGGCATGGTGCGGCGATGCAGGACAGAGAAGGGCACCAGCAACAGGGAGGAAGAAAGAAAGGGATAAATAAAGAGGGACAGAGAAGGTGGAGGCTTGGTTAAAAGCGCGCAGGGTGCTCGCAATGGCCGACGATTTTCAACTTTTGCTATCGCCTAGCCGAGAATGGAAAATGGAGAATCCCGGCGGCGGGATATATACGCCCGAGCTGAACTCATTTACTTTGAAAGTTTCTCGAGAGCCTCCCGGCCTTCTCTCTTTCCACCCGCGTTTACTGTTTTCTCTATCTTCTTTTCATCCTGGGCGAGCCCGTTACCTCCCGACGAGATCCTACACCGGCCGGGGATCGACCGTGAAACGCCTCCGTGAAACGCGTTCCTGCCGATTATCGATGGAGATTTCATGGATTTCGCGAATTAAAGGATTAAACGCGATGGGGTGCGATCGATTCGTCGAAAGGAACGACCGGCCGCCGCTCTCTTTTTTTCCAAATTTATTAAGATCTTCGTGCTATTACAGTTTCATTTCTATCGAGTTTAGCTTTTTCCTTTTAAACCAGTTTTATACATTTTTTCCATACTCGTAAAAAATGAAATACGCAAACGATCGTTCGGTTCGTTTTCGATTTCTTTTCGGCAATTATAGAAATATTTTAAGAAGCTTCGTGATAGCGAAATGAATTTACATATTATCTCCCGTTAATGGAAAAGCAAATTCCTCTCGTAGAAATTAATTCAAAATCCTATTAAGATTAAGATTATTAATCTTGGCAGCACGTCGTGCAATCCCTCGTCATTGACGAGTTATCCCTCCCATTTTTTCCTGGCAACGAGCTACCTGCAAGAGGAAGAAAAGCACGTGTCGCATGGTCGTACTCGCCAGCGAAACATCAGCGCGGCCAACTTTTGTTCACAGCTGCGACTGGACGTTTTTAACTTCCTACCAGAAGCCTGCAGCTTCTTTTCAGATGGATTCTCTACGCTGTAAGAGTTGCTTATTCTAAAGCGTTGCAACTTTGCTCTCAAGTATACCATTAAAATATAATTCCCATAAAACGAACAAGATTTTTCAAGCGTTTAAGCGTTAAGCGGTGAGCATCCACTAATTTTTTTAAATTTCAATTTTCTTCAATTATCGAAAAATTCCAACTGCTGGAAATGAAAATTTAATGACCAGAAAAAAAAAAAATAGTAGGCTCGTGGAAACAATGCTCAGGTATTATTTTTGTAATTTTCTATTTTTTTACATTATATTATTATCGAATAACTTTCCTAGAATCTCTCGAATTATTTTTCGCTTCAGTTGAAAAAATCCTGCCGTTTTTTTCAATATACGTAGAATCCGTTGAATAAACGAACACTTTGCTTGCCCACGTAAGAATTAATTCCACTTGAATTCACGGAAGGCGCCAGGTCCAAAAAGGTTCACGATTCTACCAGCAGGATTTTGTGAAGGAAAAGTAGGTAGCCGGCAATAAATCAAGTCCATGGGGATTACGTGAACCTTTCTCCGCGTGGTGGTGCGCGCCCCGCCGAATTCCGGTCAGTAAAAGTCATCGTAAAAATATAATCGCGCTAATGATAAGCAAATGGAATACACAACACGGGAACGTCGAGATCGGGGGGGCTAACGATCGTCAAAAGTCAGGAAGCTTGCTCGTAAATTCGTCTAAGACATTTATAGACGGACACCTCGCGTCGGAAATTCTTCCTAGAGCCTGGCAGAGGATCTGCCAGCTTCGCCAACAACAACCACGTAGAGGAACGTTAATTTGATGCACGACCGTCGTCCATGCTATGTGCAAATTACAGCGTAACTAGACCTGACCCGAACCTCACGCCTTCTAATTATTGCGACAACTTACCACCGAGACAACGGATACGTTAGAACTCATTGGCTACCATCCAAACGCGGCTTTGAACAATTTTGAGACATGCCGATTGAATACTTGGTCCGTTTCGAACATCATCGGCTGATATTTTTAACAGTCTTGTTTTTTATATTGTCATTCAGGAAAATGTTACTATGCAATACTATAAAATATGTACGTGCTATGAGAAGAACATTTTCATTAAGAGTGTTCTATGCTAAGACAACCGAAATATCTTTTATTGTTTGTTGCTTTATACGCTAAGAAGTAAACACACTGCAATGGTACACGTGGTTTATTTTAATAAACACGTTCTAAAATATGCTGTTCGGAAATACAGAAGACTTGTGCGAGTGACTGTTGTTTTGCAGCGACTTTGTAGTTATACAGCAACGTCTAGCAGCCGTTGTAAAGATAAAAAATAGTACTTTGCTATTCTGAATGATACTTTAAACGATATTTAAAAAAAAAAAAAAAATTTCCCTTGCGATTCGTTGAATAGAGAAAATGATCATGCGTTTTGCTACTATTTTAACAAGCGAGAAAGTAACTTTAGGAACGCGTCTATGAAATAGACTATTTTCAGGAAACCAGAAAAAGTGAAATAATCAGTCGACAGGAGAATAATCATTTTTTCTTAGAGGAAAGAAAAGAGTCCCCTCCTACTTGAGAATCTTTGTCAGAATGTTGGACAGATCTTGAATTTTAGCGGACAAACGGTAGCCCACGGTATGGGATCGGAACGATATCGAAATCCATTCACGTATGGTTTCTCTCACGGGATCCGAGGCTTTCCATCAGTCCCACACGAGCTCCAATGCAAATCGTATCACGAACGATGCAGGGAAGATGATACAAAGTGGCCGTAAAAATTCCTATCGCACTCAAGAAATAATGGCGGGCTGTATTCACGGCGAATCGATCTCACTCCGGAGAATTGAATTTGTACGAAGATTTCAGCCGACTGCTTGGTATCGTGGAAATCTGCTAAAATCGAGGTGAAAGAGGCACAAAACGAATTAAATAAAGAACGAAGAATTTCAAGTTGTTTAAACTTTTAAATCGCCGATTGCTATGGAACGTACGGCGTGTCATCGATCTTCGCGAAGACACGGATTGATCAAACGCGTTACCAATGGCCGTGAAAGGATGACACGCGATACGAATCCGTAAACCAGACTGTCGCCTTTGTTTCCCTCTGCTGTCTAACCATTCATTGCTCGTCGTTAATTAGCAAACCAAATCTGTTTGAAGTGTCTAATTGCGTTCTAATTGTAAATCATGGCTCTATGAGGATTCAACCCTTTTAAAACTTTTTATCCTCTTCGCTGCCGTTCGTAGAATTTTTAATTCGTTGCACTCGATGATTAGATACGTCAGGGAAACTTCAATTAAAAGAAACCGGTCAATCGCTCGACCGGAGGAGGATGTGGCGAGAATTCGAGACGACGATATCGAGAAAAAGCCCTGAAAAATTAGGAGATTCTACTGATGGGTAACACCTCGATGAATCTAACTTCATTTCAAACGTAAATCCGTAGTCCGTGTGAATATCTTACGGTTAATCTCTCTTCGCTAAGATTCTATCATGCAAATTTCTTGTCGTTGATACAATTTCCGACTCGCTCTATTTAATTGGATAGTTGAGATCAATTTGAGAATCGCAAGAAACTATCGACGTCGTCGTTAAGTGTCGTCGAAGCTCGTATCGAAATTCGTCGTATACATATGTAACATTTAACGAAAATTCGCGTTTAGCTGCCCTTAAAATGTAAATCTACAAAGATCTAAGATTCTACCACGAAGCATATCTCCTTTAACGCTCTATCATGCAAACATTCTTCGTGTCATTTTATAGAGTTTCTAATTCACTGTATTCGATCGGATCGTCGAAACTAATAGGAGAAACTTTTTTTTTTAAAAAGAAACCGCCGACGTCGTTTGTCTGGGTGAAACTATCGCCGAAACTGGAGGTAACGACATCGAGAAGAGCCTCGAAAAAAGTGTATAGTATGAAATTCGGTTGGTGGTAGAATGGTGAACGGCGGTCGAACGAGTTGCGCCGGTATCGGGGGGTGAGAATCTACGCTCTTTGCCATCAGATTGCCATGAACTAATTTAGCTTCTATCCAATCTCACTGGCTCTCGTGCATTCCGCGCCGTTTTTAGATTTAACCTACCCAAATATGCAAATTGCCGCGGGAGCATAGCGAAGAGCTGCCGAGAAAGATTCCTCGAGGAGAATGGCCGATTCGGTTGCCTTGCTGCTCGCAAAGGGGGGGAGGGTTAGGGGGTATAATCCTCGCCCATGGGAGATTGTGGGCGGCCAAAACGAAAGAGCAAAAAAGAGCTGGGTATCAAGGTACACGAAGAGCGAACAGAAACACAGAGAGGCGGCGACACGGAGCAAAGAAATGAAAGTGGAAGAGAGACAGAGAGAAAAGACGTACGAGAATCCGGTCTCGTACGAATGCACGCGCACACACGCGCGTAAGGACGTTGCAGTGGTACCGATCGATATCGATCCGGGGAAAAGTCGAAGAAAATGAGAACCTGCGATCGTTTCAGTCGGGATCTTCACGACCATTGCGCTGGAATTTAGATCGGGAGAATGTTACGGCAAGATTTCGTCTCTTTTTCAGCCTGATTGCATAGAATCTTTTACGAATCGAAACACTCGAGAAAGGATATCAGAGTATCTACGATCGAGCTGCTCAGAAACTCTGATGATTAATAATCCAGAAACAAGGAAACAAAGGAAAGTGTGTTATCGTTACGATTTCTTAAGACCGTACTTGCAGTTCATCGTTATTTGTGATTTATCGTTGTCCGTAGAGGCAAATGATCTGTTTCTTTGAGAAATTCGGAGTTGAAAATGGAAATTAATAGAGTACACATGATATGAAAAAACGTATAGAACGTCCAAAATACTTAAAGTACTAGTTTGATGTTCGCTAGAACAATTTGCTGTCCAAGTTCCATCTTCCTCAATTATTTTCACAAAAGTATGCATCCGCGCGAATATTTGAAAATGGTGAATGGAGTAAATTACGTAAGAAGTTTTAGCTTTCTGGCATTGACTATGTTTCCTTATATTTGGCAAATAAAACTTTCAGTCTTTTATTATCTGATTGATCAAAGCGATCCCCGACTCTGTAAATAACGCCGCTACGAAAGCGACCGGGTTTATCTCTGGGTAGAATTCGCGGGGGAAACGCGGTTACGAAAAAGGCGAGAATATATACGATAGAACGTGCGCTTAAATCGCGATTTTAACGCACTAACGGAGGTGCACGGCGGTTGACGGTTGAACTTTCGACCCACAAACGCCCGGTAGCAATGATTTACGCGCAAGTTACAGTTTGTCAACGGTGCCGTGTAAAATTGTCGCTTGAACGGCCTACACGGGATTTCTGAATCCTCGTCATCCCGACGAAAGCCTCTGTGCCGCGGCTTAATAAATTCACCCTTTACGGCCAGCACAAATTCGGTAACGAACACGTAACGCGCACCGATTGCATCACGCTTTGATATGCTCGAACCTTACGTCGGATTTCTATGAAATACGAACTGACGCAGCTTTTATATAGGTACGCTATACAGTTCAGGAAATAGGAGTTAATTTATCGTTATTCGCGATTGAATTTACAACGGCTATTATGAAATTCAAGACTTAAATATAATATTGTTATTTTTCCTATTACCAACGATAGTTTTATCTTATATCAAAAAACAAACTACAAAGATGAATGAATCAGCTTTCTCTCTGTTTCACTCGCCTTTTATTTTCCACGCTCTCAGGCAAATGACTGAGATTAAATATAGCGGTCGAAATTCTCTTGTCATTCGTTTAGACGGAGCGACGAGTACGAACAGCGAGTGAAATAAAGAAAAAGCTGAGTCGTCGATCTACGTAGTTAGCAAAGTATTTCTAACATCAAATTGAATTATTATTACTTACAGCTTGAAAAATAATCCTCGATCGATATTTTTGTACGTGTACACGCTTCGGTGTCTCGATGTTTAAAATTACATCACACAAGTAAATTCCAATTTTTTTCTAACATTCTGTATAAGAATAACGTAATATTTATTCATAGCTCGATCTGTGATAAAACAAAGAATAAACGATCGCGAAATTACAACGTCAGTTAACGGGAATGATCAAAGGGGATGATACATACACGAACGAGTGCGAACACTCGTCGGAACAAATTTCAATTTGTACAAGTCCGTAGAGATAAGGGCGTACCGGAGCGTCGTACCGGAAAGTCAGACGGGGGACGACGGGGTTGAAAAGAAATGGACAATACCGGTGAAAATAAGTGTTACAGTACTTAATAATAACGTACTGGCCGAAGGCATGATGGCGGAACAAGGCGGGGCTCTCCGCGAATATTTCTGTCCGCGTAGGTAACTTAAGAGAGGGTAAGAGAGACGCAGACACCGAGAAAGGGAACTGAACGTATATTAGACGGAGACAAAGTCAAGGGAAACGAGGTAAGCGAGAGAGAGAAAGATTCAGGGCCGAGAGAAGGGAAAGAGCAAAAAGGAGAGGAAGAGAAAGAAGAGGCTGACCGGCTTGTAATCGTTGTTCGATTCGACCAGAAAGGAAATCTTACGTTCCAATTCCATCCAGATCTCTCCTTCCTACTTTAATTAAAATCCGTACAGAACCGTTTTACCAGCTTGTCAAAGAGGAACTTCAACCGTGACCGAACTACGCATATCTTCTTTATTCACCGCGTCGACTCGCGATTTGCTTTTATTTCCATCTTCCCAACTCGTTCCATCCCCATGCCAGGCTATCACGCTTTCAGATCAAATCGAAACATTTGCGCGAATTTATTAAACGTGATGTTCGCAAACAAGCTATTTTATATTCGCGGAACGATCACACGGCGCTCGAATCCGCGAACGCGAATAGGTATCGTCGTACCTAAGATGTTCGCGTGGATCGATAAGGGCGCGAAAGCGCAAACACGCGTCGCGTCGTTCCCCCACGTCGTTCGAACGACCGCGTGTGCTCGATCGCTATTCCAGCTTTCCACCAATTATTCGATCTCTATTCCCCCCGGGACGCGGCAAGACAATTTTATTGCCCGCAATACTGCCAGAGGACGCGGTAATACAGCAGTAACATTAAGCAAGGAATTAAGAAGTCCAGCATCCAGGGGAGTCAAGACGTTTCGGCTTATTAAATGGCGGTCGTTGCGGCGGAACGATGGAAATCGAACGAAACGCGGAGACTTTCTTGTAAGTTTCGTGGGGTAACCTGTTCCTTTCCGGATTCCCTGCCGTTTCCAGCTGATAATTAAGTAACGGATAAAGATCGATATTAACATCGCGTGTCCGTCTAAGGTACCGGTTCTCGACAACGTTAGCGACTACTAATATTGTAGCGACTTTATCATAGCGACAGCAGTCACTGCCAGATTCGTGTCTCGGTTTTTACGAATTTTCTTTCCTCTCCTCTTCGACCGAGGAGGCCGGCCGCAGCTTTATCTCTATTTTGCCCTTGTAGTTGCTCCTCCGTGGCTCCTTTCGAACAGAACGAGATTGCCAAGGTGATTGCACGACCGCGATTCCTCTTTCACGAGATTGCGACTCCATTAATTGGACCGGCCAAGCTACCTCCGTTAATTGACCATTTCTGAAGCGTACTTTGCAGGCTACGTTCACGAGGATTTTCGTGGCAACACGTTCGAGAAGTTTCGCAAAACGTAAACTCGCCGATTCCGTGGTGCGCTATCGAACGATTCGAAGGAAGCGCACCAGGCAGTTTCATTCGTATTTTTCGCGCTCGAAGTGGATTCTGTGGGAAGGAAATTATCGTTACGTACACGGAAAACGTTATTGCGCTTTCGTACGTCGATAACTTTCTGACAACCCGCATCGTTTATCAACGAGAACAGGCCATCGAGTCTTCGAGCAGTTATCGCTCGAAATCCTGTTCTCTCTAAGCTAGGCGTAGAAAAATGCACGTGTCCAGGCACCGATACGTGAACCTGGGATACAGCGTAAATTCATTTCTACAGAGTTTTTCTTTTCTTTTAGTCCGATTTCCAACGACGACGATTCGACCGATTACGAGTGGATAAAAAGCCGTAATTAACGGTTAACCGAGTGGATTGCCTCGACGAAATCGTACGTGATAATTAAATAACATGGCCATGAGCGTACTTCAGGAAGCCGTAATTTCTCGTTCTTTAATCTCTGCGCCGTTAATTGAGCGTAAATCTCGTATTTGTGTTAAATCGGACACGACGTTCGATCGAATTTGCACGAAATCTCTCTACGCGGGTGAGCTTAATCTCGAAACTCGCCGACATTAACAACGTTCGCTGTAAAAAGAATCGGCTCGTTGGTCGAGAAGCGGGATAAGATAATTAGGATCCTCCGATGAGGGTTTACTCTTACCTCTTGTACCACATCCGATTCGCGATAATCGATCGTTCAACGACGCTTTCAATGACGAACTTTGTCGGAAGGAGGAAAGTGTGTAGGAGAAGGAAACTCGACATGCCACGAAATACCGGAACCGAACCAGCCGCCCCCTCTAATTTGCGAACTTTCGAAACGTTCGACGAGCGATGTCCCGCGATAATCCCGATCGGATCCCCTCGGATACGCATTACCATTCGTGTATCGGCGCGCGGAGCACCGACACGGAATCGATGGAGACGGTGGAGGCGGTGGAACTCATAGAGAGAGCTGCTGGAAATAAAGACGAGGGTATAGGTGTCGGGGGATGGACCATTCGCCGTGACCATCCTATGAAACCGAGTGCAGTCCAGGGTATAGTAGACATCCCCTACCACGGGGAAGTTTTATTGGAGATGACCAGAGGGAAGAGCGAGACTCGGTAACAGAGAGAGAGTGTGAGTGAGTGAGTGAGAGAGAGAGCGAGAGAGAGAGGGGGGAAGGGACAGAGGAGAGAAAGACAGGCGAGGTAAGGAGAAAATAAGAGGGACAAGGAGGAAGAAAAACGTGCACGCTGTTTCGGCCACAACGCTCGGGATCGAAGGGGGAAATAATAGGAAGGATAGACGACGGAATAGGCATGAACATTAAAGGATGTCCTCGACCGTGCGCATAAAAATAACGAAACGCCATTTGCCGTAAGAGCACCGTCGATGGAGCTTAGATTGTTTGGCACACTGTTTGAGGAACTGAGGCGTGGTAACGCTCACGTTGTTTCAGATAATTCCCTCGTTTACACCGTAAATCCTGGCAGTTTTAACGCGATTCCATTTCGAGACGCCAAATCGTTACGACTCCCGTGGGATCGCGCCGTCTAGCGGAACCGAAACACTCGTTCGAACGGGCTTACTTTATGGCGCGCGATAAAATATTCTTTAAACAACTCTTTCCCATGATCGGTGAATCGCGATCAAGCTGTGGTTTATTAATACTGAACGACTGAAAATCTTCGTCAATCGTTTTTTACAGTTTCGTCGATTACGGTAGATCGAACATTTTTTTAACGTGGTTTAACGTCTATTAAAATAGACACGATTACGCAACGCAGAAATTCCTTGGAAACCCGATGATGGAAAAACAGGAAGGAGAAATAAGCCATCCATTGAAGCTTATCTAATTTATCTTCCCCTTTAAATCAGCCATTTAAACAGGTATTTACGTTCACGACCGAGAACCTCTTGGCGGAATCGCGTTTCCAGATTTACTTATAAACCACCCTCGGCGACTCGATATTTCGTCGGCGATCGTCACGGTATCGATTCATCGATGGCTCGTACTATCGCTAGCAATAAGGAAAACGTGGATCGCGGTGGGTACTCGCGGACGAACACGTTCTTCGCTTTCCCCTCGTGGCAATCGCATTTGCACAGCCCGCGCGGGTATAAAATGTAGAGTAAATTTTCAAATATTTCGCATGCGTCTCGACGGGGCCCACGCATGCGCTGCCATGCTGGGAGAACCGGATATGTCCGAGGCGTCACGCGAAATAAGATATTATAATCTCGCAAGCGACCATAAATATTATTGCGGTGACGCCTGCATTACCCTGTAGAAGCTGTAAACTCGTGGAACGTGTTACACGGGCATTTGCTGCTACGCTCGCCTGCTTTCCGCCTCTTTCAGCTCGACTAGCCTCGCTGGCTTTGCTGGCTCGACCTGCCAGCCAGCCGGTTACACAGCCTTCGCCAGTCGGTCGCGTTGCTCGACCAGTCGGTTGCTTGGCTTTTTCTTCCTCTCCGACTGTTCCTGCTGCCGTTCGTGCTCTCGCCAGAGCGCCGCTGCTTCTTCTTTCCCCTAGCCCCTTCTTTTCTTCTCTTTCTCTTCTTTCGTTACTCGATGTCTAAGGCAGCGCATAAATATATCGTCCAGGCCGGTCCACGACGCTTGTACGACGGCTAATTAAAGGGAACTGCTTGTACGCTCGACTGACACGGCCTGGACATTGCTACATATCGTATTCCATGTTATCGACGCACCAAAATAACCATTATCGTTCACTCGCTAAGTATTTCGACGCTTCCTCCCTCCGTTTTCGACTTATCCGCTGCTTCGCGTCCGTTTCATTGCTCTTTCGTGGGTGGACGTCGACTACTATTTAAGTTCGCGCGCGCTGATCTTTCGAGCATTGAACGACGTCCGCCAGTGATTAACATTCTGACGATCGCTAACACAATGACGATCGAGGACGCTCGCGGATAAACCGAGCGTACTCGTTCGTCATATTCAGACCGAACGCAATGGGACGTAGCGAGATAGCGGAGACGATCGGAGAAAGTTTAAACGAAGATGTAAAAATTCAATAATTAAGGGAATAATATTTGCGTAGCCGTGGGTGGTCTGACGAGGTTGGTCGAGGTATGGGGAGGCAGATGGAATTTTTCGTCCCTTTCCCCATCCAGCCGTTCGCCAACCGAGAAGTTTCTTTCACTTTCTTCGTATTTGTACTTCGAAAAGATCTTCCCCTGTACTCTTCAACTTCTTCCCCTCCCCCTGACGTTTCATTCAAAATTGAAACACTTTTCAAGCTTGTTATTAACTCGCTGTCACCGTGAACGTCGCTATCGATGCACCTCGATATTTTCAGAACTGCAACGAAAATGCGGCTTCCACACAATGGCAGATCGAAGGGACTCGTAAACGGCGAGGGAATGCAACGCGGACGACGTAAATAAAAGGAACGCGGCGAACGATTGCGGAGGTAAACGGCGACCAGGCGGCCATTACGATCAGAAGGTAAATCAGGAAACGCGCGATTACGCGGGTCCGGAAATAAAAATGTATCGCGGCTCGTACACGCGCTTATTGCCTTCCATTCTGCTACTAGGCCGCAACACCATAAGCGGACACCGCGGACACGATTTAATATGCCGTAAATGGTAATGGCCGATAATAAAGTTTTACGAGCATAATTGAAACTATATTTTCTTCGGCGGCACTCGGCCTCCAAGCTCTTTCTTCCTCCGCCGTCGGAATTCGATGCTTGCATCGGCAATTTTGTCTTGTAAAAGCGATTTCAAACGGCGGTAATTTCCGTTGAACTTTACTTTACGTAGCATTTTATTTCTAATTTCTTTTCCAACATATGAAACTTTTTTACTAGTAGAGTTCAGAGAACACCTATTAATTTTAAGGTGCGCAGATAATTATTTAAAAACTCAAAAATACACAAAATAGATAAAGTGTCAATGTCAGAAATGCCAATTTCTCTGCATCGATCCGAATGGCAACGTGTTTCTCGATACAAATTAATCAAACTTGACTCAAACCAACTTCTGACGATGCACACAAGTCGTGAAACATGTTCATCCCAACGAACGATCTTAAAATAACGATCTTCGCGGTTTAAACATATCTAACATTTGACGATATCGTTCGTCGAAAACTGTTATACGTGTTACAAAAAAAAAAAAAAAAGAAAAAATCGCAAATTCGATGTGCTCCGAAACGAAGCTCGGCCGTAATTTCCATCGTATCCAAGATCGATCTTGCAACGATTCCAATTTCTGGAACTCGATATGGCGTTCGTTGAATAAGCAGATTCGCGGAAATTTCACGCGAACTCGTTCAGCACGCTCGACTTCCAGATGTAAATATATTATCGGGAGAGCGTGATCCCGATTCGACGGCGTAACGAGCGCAATTCCGAGTGTAGGAGAGTTCCTCCATTCAGGATGACAAGCTCGAGCGCGTATCAAGAGACCCTCGCGTCTCACGCTGGAAGTGGAACAATTTGTACCAGACGAAGATCCACTCTTATGACCTCGATAATCCCTCTCCGTAGCCGACTTGTCAAGGTTAAAATTGTGGTCCCGAGTCCGTCCAACTTCACAACAGTCGTCTTTCTTCGTCCGCTTTAAGCGCGACAGTGTGTCTCTTTCGGTTCATCGAATGCGACCATACTGCCGCCTAGTTACGTTGACCGTAAGTTGGCCATTATGCCTTACGTTCCTCGGCCTGTCATAACCAATGAAACGATCGTTTCTCTCGCCCGTGGCTGTCTGACGAGGAAATCGACGCGACGAAGTATCCCGCTTAAGAACGGTTGACCTAAAATCGCTTTGACACCGAGGCACGCGAATAAACTGTCCTTCTTGTGTCGTTCACACACGCGATATACGCTACGATGAAATATATACCGTCGATGATAGATGGAACAGCCTGGCCGTACAAACATCATAGGAACAAGATTCCGCGAATATCGTTCGCGAATCGTGTGAACTGTATTACTTAAGATATCGCGAGATCTCAAAGCGTGTTGTACTTTGTCCCTCGTCGCGACTGCAGCGTACAACACTCATTTTTCTAAGGTGAGAAGCGATATGTCCTGTGTGTTTCATCTACCAATTTTGAAGCTATCCCCGAAATAACCAAACGAACGTGTACCTCTGCTCGTAATATCGCGAAATTAATTAGCTGGAGTTTCAGGTCGCGAACGCAGTGTTTGCGTCTAGTCACGTTTTCCAAACTGGTCAACCTTGTCTTTCGTCTAATGTTCGATTATCAGAAAAAGAAATTACTTGCTCGCATTGGTTCATTGAAACTACGAGAAAACGACAGGAACAGTAGCAAACTCCAAGATCAATTTAATAGACAGCGTTCGCAACATCCTCGCCTGTTTCTGTTTTTTAATTTATAGAATTGATCAAGGCGGCCTCTTTTGGGGGGCACGTCTACTTTTTTTTGAAAATAGCAGAAACTGTGCGTTGCGTCGCCTTGGACTCTGAATTGAAAACACTTGGCGTGCAGCAGCAGAATGTCTATATTCCCACTGGACGCGCGTCCAGCGATACAAGGGGACGTTCTAATGCGGCTGGTCATCTCTATTCAGCATTGCTCGTACCCTCGATACCCCGTGTGTCTGTCGGCTTTTTTTACCTCTATTTCCCCATGAAATGGAACTGCAGTGCACGCTGGCTGCTCTCTCGCTCCATCTCCACTCTTTCAATGTCCTCTCCTTTTCTCCTCAACAGCTCCTCTGCCTCCGAGCGACGCTGATCCGCTGGAGGCGCTGCTCTTCCCACCCTGACTCTCTTTTCCTATGGTTTTTCTCCCCCTCCGACTCGCATAGACCCTCTCTTCTCCACCAGCCAGCTCTTTCTCATCTGCTGCTCTCATCCCCGCTCCGGACGCCGCTCTTACCAACCGGGCCGCACGAGAGTACATATTTTACAGGCATTCATGATGGCCGCCGCGCATCTGTGCAAACCTGTCTGCCTAGCTTGCCTCAGACAGGCTCGCCCCCCGAGCAGCAGACAGAGACTGCCAATGCTCCGTGGCCAGCCTAACTTTCAGTCTCTTTTCTCTTTCTCCGGTTTCTTCCTCTTTCTCATCCTCCTTGATTTTTATTTCCTTTTTATTTCACGTATCCACGGTACTCGCAATCCCTTTAGCGTTACGATGTTGCGTCTTGCGTTGTATCGTTGCAGTTTGTATGTACGCGCATGTTGTTCGTTTCCGCGTGTTTTGAGGCTGTTCGAGCGGTATTTTTCAACAGTTCTGAATCGATCGCGTCCATAGGCGTAGCAGCGATCGAGACAACAAGTGGAACTCCCAACTCTTTCGTCAGACTCATTTCTCTTCCTCTATCTTCTTCTTCTCCTATTTTTCCCCCTCTTCCATTCTTGTCGTTTTTTATTTCCATATCGCACACATAAAACTATCCGCTCAACGTCGCGGTGTTGCGTTCTGCGTTGCAGCGTTGTAGCTTGTACGTTACTGTTTCCGTATAGCTCGAGGTATTTTCAAGAGCTCCGGACCGAGTTTAACAGCAAGCAAGGCAACTCAAGCTTTTGACTTTCGTGAATTTCCCCTTCCTCTTTCTCCAATTTCCCTCGTTTCTTTTTGTCCTACCCTTGTTAAATTTTATTTTCCTTTCATCCAGATCTCCATCGCACGGGCTGTTACTTTAACGTCGCGTTGCGTGCTTGCAATTAGCATAGCTCTATACTCTATTTCCGTTTCGAGATTCTGCGTTCTTGAAGTGGCATCTCTGTAAAGTCTCAGATGGATCGAGTCTACTAGCGATCGAGGCAAGCGGAACTTTCGATCTTTCTCCGCGAGTCGAGAGGTATGGGAGGCTCGTGTCGTGTTACGACGACTCTTCACGAGGGTTCGTATTGCCCCGGATGTATCTATAGGTTAGCGTTATTGATCTCTTTGTGGGGCTGGAATCTCGAACGCTTCACGCGTGCTTTGTGTTCGAAGGGCTCCTGCAAGCGGCAACTTCTCTTCCGTCTGCAATTCTTTCACTATACAGCTTCTTGCGATTCCGATCGTCTTCAATTTCTCCCCCCCACAAAAACATCGTTGACCCAAAAGCTTCTTCAAAATTTCAAGAAACGAACCTTGAGAAGTAACGATCGTTTTCCAGAAGATTCGAGGACGGTTTGAAACAATCGTCGTCGTCGTCGTGCTCGCAGACGCCAGACGCCATGCTGTTCGAGCAATCGGCACGCATAAAAGTGGACAGACGTACGGCGGTGCAAATCACGACCGAAATGGCAGCTGTAACTGTGTAATAAGAGTGCTTGCCATTCGCTGTTAAAGGCCTCGGTTGTCTGACTAAACTCTGAACAGCGATGGGTCCGATCTGTTGCTCGAGGATCACATCGATTCGAAATTTACAGTTTGGCTTCGCTTGATTGAATAGCTTTTGAAGTTTAATCGACTTGGACACCTTTCGATGGAAAATTCAGAGGATTTTCTCGGCGAACTAACACGATGCTATTACGTAAAACAGCTCGTGTCGATTCCAATGGAAACCGAGACGGAATAACGGAGGCTTCTTACCGGCTTCTCGATGTTAACTCGATGCTATTTTCGTAGATTTAAGTTTAGCCAATTTTTATATACTTATCCGTTGTATAAAGTTTCTTACATGTATTTTGCGTGCTATGAGTCAGAAGCAATCTGACGAGGTTAAACACCGTAGGAATTTGCATCGGATATCCAAGGGAGGAGATTTACTCCGAGATCGCATTTACATCGAGAACATATTTTTTCAAATTTTCTTTTACAGAGACGATAGGGGCAGACTTTACGTATCTCAGAATTTTTGTAATCAAATAATAAATTCTGCTATAAAGCTGTATAAATTAAAAAACGAAAAGCTTATTAAACTGCTGGGGCCTAAAAAAGGACTGAAAGAGAACCGATGCGTATCGCGTGTTGTTTTCATCGGACGAGTCTATTCGGGGTGTATTTAAACTGTTTATCACGGGAATGCCTCGTTATATACTAATTTGCACAAAGAGTTAGCACGAGAATCGTAATATCATAAAAATTCTCAGTCACCCGGATGCGTCGTAATTCAAGCCATGACTCATAGTAAAACCAGTTTCCTTCGTTTTACTCGCGGCATAGGGATTTTCTGAGAGCGTTCGCATCCAGCGAGCGTTGCGCGAATAAATTTATCGACGCTACGCGCGAAGCATGCAGAAAACGAATCGCGTTCGTGCAATTAATTCGGGATGCATCCGAGAAACATGTCGATTCGTTAGCGGAAGCAAATGTCTTTTTATGCTTTTATTTTAATCGTACACGAACAACTTTTACGGCCGAACAATTTTTCCCTCTTTCCGCGCTTGTAATAAATTAATACATATAGAAACATTTTTATTGCACACTCAATGATTATAAATTCCTAAACGGTTTAGGTGTTACGGCGCTGCACCGATCGTTTCGCGAACGTTGGGATTAACACTTTTCTGCGATTAATTTCTCGTAAAGACGAAACCGCGGCTGGGAAATTCGCGTTGAAGAAAGCGCATCGGCAACTCGATGAAACAAGCGCTGCTTCCTCAAGGCGTTAACATAATAGCGAAACTAAGCGATACAGGAGGTTAAAAATAAATCGTTAAATGTCCTAATTTTATAATCACAATAAATCAGTGCCGTTCGTACGAATGTCGAGTCATGACTATCAATGTTTTACGTTCTCACAGTACTTGAGCCGATATAAATTCGCACGTCATAAGCAGGTGCGCTACAAACGGCCGTTATAAATTTAACGTTACATTCTGACAATATTTCTGCCAGGTTGGCCATATTTTTTAAATTAATCCATCGTTAAATCTAACATCACAATCCGCCAGTATATCTTCCACGCTTCTCGTATATTTAAAATTAATCCACCATGAAACATTTACTTCAACAGCGTACATTTTTTTTCACGGGGCTTGTCGATGAAATCTACGATACGATGTCCGTCGCTAGCAAAATATAATTAGCGAACTTGTACGTTCGTGCAGTTAACCAAGCGCCGTGCCTTCGCGATCATTATTATAATTACCAAAAGCCATTCTCCAGCGTACCGCACAGACCATCGGCCATTATTTCCCCGTGCAGCCTCCAGCGCGCCGCGTCGCCATTTCGCCCCCTTTTTTCTCCAGTTTTACGATGGTTTACCGAGCGATGCGTGGCAAATTATTGCCCCCGATTTTAGCGTGGATCTCGTGACTCCGTCTAGTCCCGCGGGAATCCACCGGCTTTCGCTGGGTCCCGTGGGTGCAACGGTAGACGCGTGGCTTCCACTTCCAGTCTCTCTTCTCTCTCCAGAGAGAGTGGAGACGCGACTCTCTCGATGGCCATTTATGCGAGATGCCTCGTAAGAGACGATCGATCGAATAAATTATCCGAAAAATCGAGGATTCTCGTTCGCGAAAGCTTTCTAATGGGAAAGAAGCGGCGTGAGAACTCGATGGTTTGGATGTTCGGATGTTTCGGATATTTTAGATGTTCGTGCAAATCCATATTTTACCGAATATAATTAATTCAATTTCTTCGCACTAAATATTCCGATACGTGTTGCATATTTCTCTCAACCGGGGTTACTACGTATCGACATTAGTGATCGCTAAAAAGAATGTTTTTCGAGGACGTTAAACATCGACCTCTTGAATTACTCGATTGCTCGAATTGCTACCGGGTTGGTAAGAAACGAGCGCGACGATTTACTTACTGTGAACGCTTTCTACACTTTTCTGTACCATGGACATTTTCTACATTTTCTACATTTAAGTTTCTCGTAAATACGTAACATTCACAGTCTATTGATTAAATTAATTAAATAATAAAGTCTATAAATTAACAGCCACGGGACAAGTAACACAAGCAAAGGTGTACAGTGTGTCCGTGATAGTCATTGGATACCAAGTATATAGACGTCTTGAATAGATAGGATTTCCGTAAATATATTAAGGGGACATTTTGTAAGTCAAGAGATAGCGGAGGAAACAGAGTACGACGGGTTACCCAGACTACCTGAGTATTTTTTATCCAGCGAAAGGATACTTTTTTTCGATCGCGTAGGTTCAAGGCCCAAGTCATTTCTGTATTTGAGAGCGTCAGGTAGAGCTATACCTGCGAACAATTATCTACAAAAAGAATGTTTCCCTTTTTACTCTTTTTATTATTAACCGTCCATAAAATAAGGTTTGAACGTCGTTGAATCCTTAAAACCCACTGAACACGACGGCTATTTATCCGAATTACTCTCCGAGCATTGTTTCTCTCAAGAAAATTAGATTTAGAGGGATAATGCAATTTTGTCGGAGGTCGTAGAATTTGTCGAGGTTAGTCTCGGTTAAAATTTCAGTCCGGCTCTAGCAAGCGAGCAACGTTAGAGTGGCGTGACCGAGCTTGACGACGACGTAGCCTTTGCAAAAGGCGGCTGATCGCTAAATATACTTGCAAAAGGATCGTCAAGAACCGAACGAATGGTGTGGTGCACACGCCACAGATGGCAGCAGCTAACAAGGTAACCCGGATGAAGTTCAATAATCCAACTTCGACAAAGTCAGCGGAATCTAACGAAGGATATAAAGGAAGATGTTCGAACGTCTTGCTCTCGTTAGAAAAGGAACGAACGAGCTGTTCGGTCGTTAGGGAAACGTAGGACTTAAATTAAAAATTAAGTAATTCCGGCTTTAAATCACGATTTTCACGAAATTACATGCACGGAGGAAATTAACATTTGGGGGGTTGACTGGGTTATTCGATGGGGATAATGCGACCATTCGAGCATTTAATTAGCGGGCAGACACTTCTCCGCTATATTTACGGCAGACGTTCCAGATATCTTCCAACCTAACGGGCATTCTAATCTCGTGGAATTTTATCTGCGATGTAACGGCCCGTCGTATGTCAGCGTGTCCTCAGTGCGCGGCCAAATCCCTTTTTCATCTAAATTCCTTCGGAACCAATAAATTTCGAACGCTATCCAGACGCGTCTTGTTCAAAGACTCTGTTATATAATTCTCTTGGAAGATCCATCGTTCAACCCCCGCAAAGTGTCTCGTCGACGATCTTATCGCGTTAAAAATATGCACTGTCGACGCACAGATAACGCGAGATGGACGAACAAAAATACTAGCGTAACGTAAATTATAGTTCGACAACCCCTAACGTACCGCTCTACTCTGATTCACCCAACGAAAGAGATCTCCCTGCCCCTCACGCCAAAAAGCTTCCTCTTACATCCTAAAGTATCGTAACACGACTGACGTTTCAATGGATTTATTTAATGTTCACAGATACATTTCGAAGCCAGAGGAAGGTACCAGCAGACGATTGGTTCGGGTGTCTCTCGTGTTCCACGAGGAAGATCGCATGCCGAGTAACAAAGTTGCAATGAGATTGAAATGAGATGCAAAGATTGCAATGGGAACGAGGTGGCGAAAAGGATGCCGTAAGACGACAGCGGATGACAATCGAAGGGCAGACTGATTCGCGCAGCGTTTTTCACCAGACGAAACGTAATAAAAACGCGAGGTGCCGGCAGCGAGGTGTTTCGAGGTGTTTCGAGGTGTAAGCCGGCTGGTGGCGCCAGGCTACGCAACGCTCTGCCCAGGGGTAGCACGAAGCCCGGTCTATATGCCGATCCTGGCATGGAGGGGGAGGCTTGTGCCGGGGCGATATCGCACACAGACGCGGCGAAATCAAATCGACACGGTGGTAGTCGCGTGGTAGGAAGGGCGAAGCTGCTCGAACTGGCCAGCGAGAGGAACGAGGAAAATATGGGTGAAACACGGTGCACGAAGGAGCAGGATAACGAGCAGACGAGGTGGAACTCCTCCTAACGGAGAGAGGGATAGGTTGATCCTGCCGGGTTAAGGAGAAGGCCGCGTTGGAAGGAAAGGGACTGTGAGTGGGATAGGTGTTATTCGATTCTGTTCTTGGGTAAGAAGGCGAGCTGCATCGCGTTCGCGCGAGAAAAGGACGCGATAAGCGCGCGAGACAGGTAGATCGTGGGAGGAAGGTGGTAGGAGAGAGGGGTTGGTCGACCCTGAGGAAGACCAATCGCTAGGTGGGAGAAAGAAGCGAAACAAATGGAATAGAATGACCAATGGGAGGAACGGAGAAAGGTGCATCCGCTAGCTCCTCGGTTAGCGCGACGAAGACCGCCGTTTCGACGTAGACAAAGAGGCAGGGAGAGGAAAGAGCGAGAAAGAAGGGTAGTCGGAGGAGAGGAGACAGCGCCGATGCGAAGGAGAGAGGGAGGGAGGGAGGGAGGGAGGGAGGGAGGTAGAGCGAGCGAGAGCGAAAAGGAAAGAGAAGGGTTGGTCGACCCTGCGCGTTATCAGGAGCCGCCCCTCCCGGGCGCCCCTATATCCACCCCGACTTTATATACCCCGTCGGTGTAACCGAAGAGTACGTGCATCGGTGTGCGCAGCGGTGAAAACCCACACAAGTAAGGCGGCTACGTCCCTAGGCGCAGCCGGGCGCAGAGCGACGCCGCATGGCGTCGGCGTCGCAAGCTCGACCGACTCTTTTCTCTCTCTCCGCGCGACGTTCTCAGCCAACGTCACCGGAAGATCGTGGTCTTCTTTCGCTGTCCTCGCGCTGCGTTTCTCCAAGGAACAACGGGACGAAGCTGGACGAGGATAACCGGAGGACAGAGGGCGAGATAGAGAGGGAGGGAAACGGAGAGTGCGCGAGCGAGACAGAGAGAGACGGTGCTTTGCGGCGGTGCGAGAGAGAAGGGAGGAGGGAAAGGGAGCAAGCTCAGGAGCAGCAAGGGAGAGAACTTTCGTTATCGCGCCGCGAGTGACGCGCTGCCCTCGGAGCGTCGCGACGCCACCAGACGCCCGACAGTCGTCCGTCAGACGCGCCACGGTTGTCTCGAAACTGACCGGTTTTCGAATTCGCCTGCACTTCGCGCTCGTCCTTCGAAGGATTCGCGTATCCTCACCGTCCTTCCTCGAAACCTCTCCACCGTCTTGTTTCCTTCCCTCTGATTTTCCATCTTGCAACCTATCGTTTACCACGGGTCGTACCACCTCGTCGCCGAAACCGACCAGACACAACGCCGTATCCGTTCGTTCCTTCTTTCTGCATTCTTCGAGGCTCGCTTTTCTCCTTTCTCTTCGGTGCGTCGTCTCTGTTCCGCTGTGTGGCTCGTGGCCACGAGTCGCGCACCGTGAACGTCACTCGTCGCACGTAGACCGAGCCGAGCTGTCATTCTCGCGGCCTCCAAGCAGAAACCGATCGCTTCCTGTGAATGACACGAGCCGTGTCATCGTATCGTTTTCCGACGTGTTGTACGCGATTCGGTGGATGTCGCCTTTCGACCAACCTTTCGCAAGCTGTCTTGAAAATTGGCAGACGAAAAAAGGACTTGGAAGGTGTTTGTCGATCGAAAGGTTAGTATAAAGGTTTCGAGGTTTTCGCATTCACTCATGTCAATGACAATGTCTTGTGCGTAGGATCGTGAAGAGTATCGTGTACGAATATCGAGCAAGTTGTGACGGTGAATTTCGAGGGACGTTTCCACCGAGTGCCCGAGGAGCAGGCAACCGGATCGACGTGGCGGCAGAACGGGTCATCAAGTACTTCTGGATTTTCACACCTTTCGTTCTATCGTCTTCGGACGTTACTTTCCCATATTTTTAATACGAATATATCGATCTTTTATTTTTCTGCCCGATTCTTCGTTTCCATCAGATCCGTATCTTTCGAATCAAACGCCTGACACTATATTTTTCCCTTTCAGATTTGAATTACGCCTCCGGAGTCATCCAACGCCGGACCGATGTCATTTCAATAGATTCGAGGAAACAAACGTTTGGCAAATTGCGGACGAGGAACGTTATCGTTGTCTTACCTTTGTCTTCGGCCAATTCTTCGAAACGTCGCGATAAACTTCAGAAACACTCTTACCTGCGGTCATCGGCAAACGATCGTCGTACGTCAACGACACGAAGTTCATCCTCTTCGAAGCTCTTCGAGTATCGTATCCTGCGGTGGACGGGTTCTCGAAACGTCAAGACACGTCCTTGAAGAGTAATAACGAGGCCTGCATCTCGACGAGGAATGTGAAACCCCCTGTACGTATACTGAATGTATCCTGAGTGTATTTCTGTCCGGTATACCTTCAGTATACGTAACAGGAGGCTACACCGAACTTCGATGGACGCCATCATGGACTCCGCCGCTGATATCCACCCGTAAATTCACCTTCATGCGATAGCTAGCTTCTATTACGTACCTGTACAACCGAGCCACTTGTGTAACGGAATTCCGCTCGTGCGAAAATCGAGATTAACCACGTTCCGCAGCTTCTTCGCCGCTTTCTTGTGTACGCATTTCGACGATTAAATAATAAATCGATCATGTCTCTGCGAGGAAACTTGTAGATTTCGCGTCAGGTTATTCACGCGACGAAGGATTTAGAAGAGACGAGATTGTGATACATAAATAGTTGGCTTTGATGGATGATCGCGGATGTTTTGTATTTTAGCGAAGTACTTTAAGATAAGAAAATTAGTTGTAGGAGCGGAAAACTAGAAGAACAGAAACTGTTCGATGAAATTAGCGCTTGAAGCTTGTAGACTGTTTGAACTTGAATCAATAAATATTGCTACGTTTGATATCACGTTAAAATGATTGTCGTAACGATTATCAGCGAGTGTCCGCGCGAATTAGAGAGCTTTCATCATCTTTTTTAACGCTTATTTACGTTTTTCAGTTGCACGATTCGACGAAGATCGAACGCGAGATCGACGAGTCCAGCACGACTTAGAAAACTATTTTTCTATCTCGCGTGATTATATTTTGTTAGTCGTTCGATTCGAGTTCGTTCTTAATTGTTGACCGCGATTAGAATCGTTTCGAAATAAAAAGGACTCGCGTCAATTTAGTCATAGAACGTAACTTGAAGCAACAACGTTACAGTCTAAATATAGTAATTCGAAATTTTGTCTCCTTTCTATGATAGGAAATACTCAAACGCAATCCGAAAGCTAAAATTAGTACGACGGATTCTTGAAATATGCTGTTGAGGTAGTCGCTTAGAATTTCAATCAACGTCGAATCTTTAATTAATAGCATAACGAATGAAAAGTAAAATATGAACGAACGTTAAAACACCGTATCTCAATACCTGATACGTTAACCGTTTAATTACGCAAACGTGTGCATTACTATAAACAGTTTCACGTCATATTCAATTTATTTAAATATTATTTCTGCGCTTTAAGAGATACTCGAAGATTTTCTGTCAGTTTCAAATGATTCTATACGAACCAATTGGCGAACAAGTATGTAATTATAGTTCTCGCGACAAGTATTATTACCACATGCGAGTGCAATCCTCGTGTTTACCAATCCTATCTTGCGGTTTGTTTTCTCCACGCATGTAATTCAAAGGAAATAAATGCAATAACGCGTTATACACATCATTGATTCTTCTTCCACGTAATGTAATTATTATTCGTGCTTATAGTACGCATAGTAGAATTCCATTTATTCGAATGAAATTTTAGTCGATGTCCGATTAACCGAACTTTCCATTGCGCGAACGAAACATCGAATAAATGACAAAATCAATTAGAAAAATTGGTCAATCGGGCCATTTCGCGACCTATTGTTGTACGAATTACAATTGTACAAACTGTGTTTGTCCACCAGACGACTTCCGATAAATGGAATTTTACCGTATTACGATGCACCGTGAAGAAGAAGGGAAGTCGCATCTTGTTTCTGGTCGATCGACAGCGTGCGCCCTGACCTGGCCGTATCGCCTAGTAAAACGCTTCTAAACTGGCTTTAAGGAAAAACAAATAACAGTGGAATCGGGCCAGATATTCGCGTCTGCGGACTGAATTCGCGCAACGATTCGCGTACGCCGCACACGAAATAAAATCGTTTACGAGGTCGGGGCGTATGAAGTTTGCCAATAAACCTCAACCGAAACAAACAAGGTGTAAGTCATCCCGTCTGGAGAATTACTTCCCCCTTTAATACCCCCTGCCCGCTTCGCACAAAGGGGGTGATTCCTTCTCCTAGGTCTCGAAGGTACAACTTTCTCTTTTAAAGCCACTCGTAAAAAGGGTTGAAGACAGGCCGAGTTGTCCGCAATCGGCAAAAGGGTTGGTGAAAGTAGCCCCGGCAATAAAAATGCTAAAAATTCGAAAGTGAAGCAAGGGTTGACCGGATAATGGCAGGGATGGAGTTTCACTTTTCTTTTTTTTTTTTTTTTTCTGGAATAACGTGCCAGCGACAGTCGGCTTTCAGTTCACGTTGCCTCGAGATCGGGTGCGTGTTACGGTCGAACGTTAACGGCGATCTCTTGTGTTATTTTTTGTTTTTGGTTTTATCACGTCGTCGTGGGGGAACGTTAACGGGAAGTTAATCAGTTTATGGGGTCTTGTAAAAGAATTTGACGAGGATTTGCACGGTTATCGAAGTACCTGTACTCGCTTACCTGCCATCAGGTTTGTATCCTCGTTGACTCGTAATCGCCTTCGAATTACCAGCTAATCTACCCATTCGGAGGACAAACTGATTAACTCCACTTTCTCAAGAGTATTTCAGTTTCATGTAAGAACAACGTTTAACTTTTTTTTGCACATCATACGATTATCCTTGATTGAGTCAATTACAGATAGTCTGGCCTCTGTGTGGCTCGATTAACCGTCTTTCGTATACGCGTAATAACGTCTTTAAATATTTGTAATATTTTTTAAATCTGTTGCGAATCAGAAAGAAAGAACCTTTCCAGGATTCATAAAAAGACACGAGGAAAAGACGTGCCAAGACGTTCAGTCGCAAGAGATTTTATATAGGATTAGCCATCTCTTTTTAAGATCAGTCTTTCATCGAACATCAACGTATTAGGTCGTTCGAAAAGTTTCTTTCGTTTTACAAGGAAACAACGGATGCACGACATTTTTCGTTCGACGGATTAGGTTTCGTGTTCGTTTAGAGAGAAAGACACTTTCCGGGCAACCTAATAAATAGCCGTGGAATAATTACGCGGTCGTATTCCCTCTGTTGCGCGATGTCTCGTGAATTTTTCATCCCCTTTCCGAGCCTAAAGACTCTGGCAATTTCCCGGCAATTATACGGGCGCGTAGAATTTGGGTTGTTGAAGCCGCGGGCACCGTGTTGAGCGGGAAAGCTCGCGGGGAGGAGGCACGGTTTTGGAGCCGCGATTATGTTCGCCATCGTGATCGCGTATGCAGACCTTGCGTCACGGACGCGGCGCATCTAGATCATTGAACTCACTCGAACCGTCTGTCCAGGGACACGGCCTCGAATTATGCATTCTCGAAAGTCTCGTTGCAACTTCTCCTTCTTTTTGCCTCCTCCCGTCGTCCCTCTGTTTCCTCTTCTTTTTTTCCCGTTTTACATCGTGCCGAAGAAACGATCGACGACAGACAGCGAAGGAGAGGGTCGCCGGACGGGCGCTCGAAATTCCGGCGGAACTTTGAAAAATTTACTCGCGCGCTCGATGTACCACCGATATGGAACGGACGGGAAACGGCGATAAAAAACAGGGCCGAAGGGAGGACGAACGTTTCCAAGACTTGTAGCCACTCGAACGACTGGATGTAAGTCGGCAGCCGAAAAAACTTGGAAAAAACTGCATCTCTGGAAGAGGAGAGCGAAGGGGGAGAAAAAAACACATATCCCGGAGTCCTAGAGAGAGAAAAGCTGAAATTTGAACAGGGACCTGGGAAAGCGACTTGGTAAAGTTCAACGAGCCCCGACCGCCTTGCTTCGTGTACGAGGAACACCAAGAGGGAAACCTGGAATTTCGAACGAGGAGGACGAAGATGCTGCCGAAGAAGAAGAAGAGAGAGAGAGAGAGAGAGAGAGGCTTACGAACGAGGGATAAAGAGGGGCTGAAGTCAGACAGGAAGCGAGAGAAAGAGGCACAGTAGAAGAGAAGGAAACTGGGCGAGATGTCTCTCTTGCCGGCCAATGAGTCGTCGTCTCTTTTGGTGGCCCAACCCTCGGGCCAATATGGCCGCCACGTGCGAAAGGGAGCTTAAGTAAGGGTTAGGTTAGGCCAGGCTGATCCTTCTGGACCCGGCAGAGGGGAAAGAGAGAGCTGGACCAGAAATTGGAGGCGGAGTGGGGTGGGCGTCGTTGTCAGCCATCATGGGATGCTGCGGGATACGAGAGCCTCGTTGTCCTCTCCTCTTTGTGCTTTCCTATCGAACCAAGCTCCGCGCTACCGTGCCGCGAATAATGCAAACGAACTCTATGTTGCCGTGTTTACATGCGAGCCGCGCATCGCAACTAATTGCGTCCCCTGACTGACGGCGAAGGTTCGCAACGCCACGAACCGCGTTCAAGCTGAAACGCGTTCCAGGGACGTTCGCGACCATGCACGATCGTTGGCCCGACGCCATCGACGCCTCTTCCAGTTTTTCCCCCTTATCAGCCTTGTTTTCTCCAATCTGAAACTCGAGTCGATGACGGACTACAGCTTGACCTAACGTGTTCCTGGCTTATCGTGCGTTTTACTATCCGCAGAGATAATACGCGGTTGGGTGTAGGGGTTGAAGATCGACCAAAGGTTAACGTTGCGCGATCGAACGACTCGTAGATTTTGTATGATCAATGGCTTCTTCGTGGAGCAAACGACCATTTCTTCGCGTCGATTTATTCGAAGCTATTTATGTACACGCGTCGCTTCTTTGCTATACTTAGGAGAGATTTTCCTTAGTAGTATGTTTGTAGAACAAGCCGTTAAGGAGAAACTCGTTGGTTGTAAAATACGAGTACCAAGAATGTTGTGGGGGTATGTAGAATAATACGCAATGAGATTAATGCGCGACGAGAGAGAAGCTTATTCTGTATTAAATGGCCAGAGCAATGTTATGCCAACGCGTGAAATTAATGTGAAAATTAATGGAGACTATCTGTCCCCATTGACACCTACTTATTTACTTGCTTGTCTCCATTCGCATGCCCTGGAATAATTTTATGCTTGTACTCGTGTTGGATCGTTCATAAAAATTATTAATTGTCTTATCGCTCTTTAAATTATTCCGCGTGACAGTTCAATATGTCTCAAATACAAAGTTTCAGTTTCGTAAAAAGTTCGCCGTGAATATCTAACGTTTTAGTTTCAAAACTATTAAAATACCCGCGTAAATCGTCTTTTAAGACCGATCTACGATCTATCGAACTATCAAAATGTAAAAATGTTCAAGAAATTTCGCGCACGTTGTAACTTAGCGAATACCTATACGCGCTATCATCAAAGACATCGTATTCGTACAACGCTGTAAATCTTCTTCAACATTGTTTATCCTTTAAAGCTACCGCGCGCTACGCGTAAACGACGCTGTGACATAGATCATGCCTTCTATTCGAGTTCTTGGATCTAGTACGTACTCTACAAATATTTAGGACAGACACTTATCGTCAGATAGTTTTGTGTCTCGTCATCGACGCAGGAATCGAGAGGAAAACATATTTTTAACTGTACACGTTGAGAATTTCCGACAAGAACACGGAATTCTTAGCGTAAAGAGAACATTCTTCCTTATGTTTTCAGTCTCTCGGCAATTTTCTCAGCGCGATCCCTCTCAGATGGAAAACTTTCTCAAATAAGAAAAATCCGCAATTACGTAACTTCGACTTTTCTTTTTTTTCGTATGTGGAGAAATCCTCATGGACGTAACTTCGACCGGACGAAAATGAAAAGCTTTGTTCCATTGATATTGTCATTTTCAAGCGGAGTCGAGCTGCTTAGAAGGCAAAAATTCTCAATTTCATTGCTCAAATTTTTTTTTTTCGCGAGCCTAAAGCACGCGATATTCTCTCTCGTTCCTTCGTTATTGCGTTAGAGACTAACTCTATCTGGAAATATACAACGGGCCTGATTATTCTGTGCGACACTGGAGGTTGAATTTTCAGACGTTGAAGAGCTGATTCGAACAACCCTGTCTCATTCTAATCTTCATCCACATTTTCTCAATTTTCGTTAGCCGTGTAAAATCGGTCTGCGCGTTGCTCCGAATGGTCGTGTTCTCGCTTTCTGATCGGGGGAAAAAATTTCGTTCATCAAACGAGCAAGCAAGCAGAGGCGCGAGAGAAGTGAAAAAGAAAAACAGAGAAGAAGGGGAGGGAGATAAGAAGAGCGTTGGCTCGTTTTCGAATACGAATGGCCGTTCGCGATATCGGTTATTATAAATCACCGAGAAAATCGTGACTACCCGCCGTAAAGGGTAAAGTAAAGTAACGAATTAACGGCGTAGGGAGTGTCGCGAAGTGTAAAGTGCCGCGTTCTCGATGCCTGTTTCCGAACTCTCCGCCGACGTCGAGGCTGGGATACCCAACGTAAACGTGAATTTATAATGACGTTGTACTTTGCGGAATACCTATTACGAACTGCCTTTTAAGGAAGTTGTATATTACGTGTTTCACGGACCTTCGTATACCAACCGACAGCCAGGATATTTTAAGAATTAAGATACTGGCTACAAAGAAGCTCGTTTCTCCTTGCATCTCCACAATCGTTCCGCGTTTTCATATATTTTTCCCGACTACCGTTACACACTGTTTTTAAATATCGAACGACGATTTTAAAACGCTTCGGAGATTATACGAAAATCCTTCGAACGTTTGGCGGACCTCCTTTCGTACGATACTCGTAGTCGCAAGCATTTCCTTTCTCGTACCCTTATATACTTAATAATCCACGTTGTTGATTATTATTAAAATCTATCGAACGATTGTTAACCCTTTCAGGATCAATCGCGTTGTTTCTCATCTCTTTCCAAGCAAGACACAGTGCGCTAAAGTTGCGGCTAGTTTTTATTTTTGAGGTCGCAGTCGCAGAGCAACGAGACAAACAAATTCCTAGTACGTACGCGTTTGAGTCTTCGGACGTTTCATTCGTAAGAACGTCAGAACACGCGTACACTGTGAGCATAGCGTAAAGCACAAAGTTATTACGCAACGTCGAGCGTGAAAGGGTTAACAGAAACTTGTATAAGCTATAAGACTGTCGTATTTTTGAGTAAAAGTAACAATCGTTGGAACAATAATCAAGAATGTTCAATCGTGAATTATTTCTTACCTCCGCATGGACGAAGTCCGACGGCCCAGCTGTGCACCAGTAATCTGCAACAAAAACGATCTGGTTGCAACGTCAATTTTAAACGTAGTCGCGAATTCTTCTAGATTTAAGAGTGAACACGCTCGGCTATTATCTCGCGGTAAGGTTTAATTTTAGAATAAAGAAGCTTTGTGAAGAGCTTTAGCCATTTTCAACGAACCGCCGCAATGAGTCACGCGGAACAACAAATTCTTTCGCTACGCTGTCTCGTAAAATCCCACGATCTTTGGAAACATTACGATAATTTTCGTTTCGTTCCCTCGCGTTCCGGCTCGACAGAAGGGCGAGCCGTTCTCGTGAGATTCGGCACGCGGGGGTGTAAAAAAAAAAAAAAAAACACAGCACGAGAGAAGTGAAAGTTCGCGCTAGCGGATGCGCGACTCGGTTAAAAAGGGTTAGGAGAAAGTTGCTTATTTACTACGCTGTAAAAATGTCTTGGGAAAGGGTTCCCTTTTCTTCCGAGCGAACCCTTTCCATCGTCGCGCTCGACGTCCCACCTAGGTACCTTTTTTAGACGAAATGTCAATCTTTTACTTTCCCTCGCGGATACTCGCTTCCTCTTTCCTAATTCCGTTCAGTTTGTTCCGAATCTTCGGTCGAACGCGAGCTTTTTTCAGCTCTTTCCATCGCGAGTGCGATTCCACATTTACATTGTAGTGCAATTGTTGTGATCAGTGATTAGCATACACAGATTGGTGACGTTTAGACGAATTCACGCCTTTGTGAATACGTTTGGAGAAATGGAACGCGAGAGAAGATTTGTTTTATCAACTAATTATTGCAACAGGTAGATGTTATATTTTCGGTATTTTATTCTTGCGCGCTATGTACATTCCGCGCATACCTGTAACCGTAAATTGCGTAAAAAATGCGTAAAGCGAAGACTACTGATCGGAATGGCAGGTTAAAACGTTTCGTGAATTTGCGACGGAGAAAAGGTGTAATAATTGGGGATTAATTTTCCATAGACCGCCTACCGCTCGTGTTAACGATAATTAACATCGCGTATTTCTCGTTGGTTATTTCTCACGAACTCTTATTTATTTCCATAACAAAGTCTCATCGTGCTTGCAACGCAAACCGTCGCCGTTCCCTCTTCTCTTCGAACGCGCCAAATCCCCTTCTCCGAACCATCGTCGATGCTTCCACCAAAATCTGCCTCGTTCTTTTACCTGGTTTCACACGAAAAAGTCGACACGAAATGGAAATGGAGGAGAACGAGGAACCTTTGAAAGATGAAAAGACTGTCGTCGCTGTGACCGACGGAGCGTCTCGTCCCTCGAATTCCTTTTGACGATTCGAAGAAAGACATCGCAGCGAATCAGGAAAGCTATAAAGTAGCTGGTCGTGATATGGAACGACGGCCGTCGTACGGTAATTAGCAACTCGTAGAGCCGGAGAATAAATCGGCGATGATTGTTATTCGATCGGGCGGCGGCGCGGAAAGGGAAGCTGGCGGGAAGCGGCATCCTCGAGACGAAATTTATACGGGCACGTTATATGGCGTCGTTAAAATAAATTAAAGGCGTTTTATCGTGACCCGTGCTATAATTTATTTAAGCCGTTTCCTATTATATCACAGCGCCACGAAAGGCACACTGACCGCGTAATTCCCAGCGATCCTGACGGTTTCGCGGAGAGCGACGGCCAATCGACTCGGGCGGTTAAATAATATCGTAACCAGGGACCCTTAATTGCGCGAAAACGAGGCTGTAACTTCGCCTGTAATTAGCCGGTGGACTCGTTACACGGCCGAGAAAGGGGTGCAGTCTCGTTTAATCGCGACCCGCTGCTTGTCCGACCAGATCCGCCTCGTTTCCAAGGATTTCGCCGACTTCGGTATTGATCTGCCAGCTAGGTAACTTTATAGCCAGCTTAACCGAATAGAAGAGTTTAAATTACGATTTAGGAACGATGAATAGCGACTGGAATGGAGTCGTGAAAAGGAATTTTCGGATATCAGCATCGAGCCGGATAAAAGATTGTTTCGATACCGTTCCCTTGCTCCGCTCTTTACGACGCTTTACGATTACGAACACGAACCGTGTACGAATTTGTTTGCGCGAAGTAGGATACGTAGTAATCGATTTCAGAAGCGATTTACAGCTAAAAACCTCGTCACGGCTCTCCCGTGCAATACTTTATCAACTGAAAATTCCAGCGAATTGGCAAACGACAAGTTCTAGGTTAAAAACTCTCGTTGCACGATATCTTTACAATTTTTTCATTTTACAGCTGCCAGCAATTCCTGCAATTCACTCGTAGACAATTTTATTTCTCTTGCTGATTCTGTTACTATGCAAGAGGATTTATCGGCGCTGGTAACCAGTAACTCGTGACTTGTGAAACTTCTCTAACGATATTTACACAGTCGGAAAGCGCAAGACGATTTTAAAACACCGTTTCTCGCGTTTCACAAGGCTTCGCGAATTTTCGTACGTCGTCGAATGTACAACGGACAAATAATACGCAGATACTGCTTCTTGCGAAGTACGAATCTAGAATCGACACAGATTGACACAGACACTCGGACGAAAAGGAATTCCTCTCGCGGGGTCCTCGCGAAGAAGTTAACGACACTACGAACACCTCGCCGCCGATATATATATTACAAGCATGATCTATACTTCGACTCATGACCGTCATTAGCGATTTTATTTTAATCGGTGACATGTTTAAATCATTCAACGGACAGTCCTACCAAGGGATTGCGTGTCAATGAGAAGCAATTGGCCGAAAGCTGAACGCCCGTTTAACAGCGATTCGTCGTCATTGTAAACGTCAGTTTCGCTCTATCGTTGACTGGGTCGTCGCTCCTCTCGAATGAGATTCCCGCCGAGTCTGCTAGTTCTCGTCGTCTCATGTACTATTTATACGTCCGTGGCTAGCGACCGAACCTTTTCGTGCGATTTTCATCGTTGCCGGAGTGGCAACGTTTCCAACGAGAACGTTCCAGCCGGCGCTTCTCTTTCGCCGCACGTTCCTCGCGTTCCGAGTCGCCACGCGATGGAGTCAGCTACCATTTTCCTAGTACGCCGCGATGTCCAATGCCTGCAAACTTCCTTCCGTTTCCTAGCTTTCACGTTTCAAGACGAACGTACGAGATTTTCAGGAAATTGCAGGTAAACGAAATGAGTTTCTTTCTCGAGGAGATTATGCATCGTAATTTAGCGATAATTAAAAGAGCCGCCGCAACGACCAGGCAATTGAATTACAAATTCATGGTCAATTGATTTTTACTTGTGAACAAAACTAATTCCATTGTATCTAACGCAGTATTTGTATATTTGTATATTTGTATATTTGTATATTGTATATATCTTCGCGTAGATAGTATGAAAAATTTGATATTGTGAGAATGAAACGTAAAACCCGACGAAGAAAATACGCTTCGTTGGAAAATAAGATTACGTGGAAATAATTTTCATAGCCACTGCATAATTTAAATATTATAGTTGCCTGGTTGTTGCCGTAAACATTTTAGTAATCGCAAACATTTGTGATATCGAGCGACAAAGTTCATTAAAGACTTCATTGATTCCGAGGTCGTGCTACAAAGTACGATTTAATTCAATTTTAAACGCAATTGTAAAGGAAAAGAAGACAGAAGATCGGTAATTTTCTTGACGATTCTAGTCAGCAACGAATATAAGCTAAAGTTCGTGACACGGAAAGCGATAGAGGTTTCGGAATCGCTGACTGCTATCTGTGCATGGAATTAATTAACTCTCGTATCGAGGCCGATAAATCATCCGCATTTATAATCGACGTGTCCCACCATTCCTTTAACGATACGACTAATGAACTCGAACTGGCCGATTATTAAACGTACACAGCGTGCGTTATCTTGTTCTCTTTCATGGAAAATGTCCGTGTACGACCCGGCGGCCGGTAGTTTACCAATAAAACGCGATAATTAGCGTGGTTATAAAAGTCGTTGGTAAGTGACGTTGCTGTAATTTCTCCGTGTTTTATTCGACTTTGCTTTATCCTTTTCGAAAGCACATCCACCTTTGCGTTCTCGCCAGCGCCATAATTATTGCCTTGTCCGTAAATTTCTGTAAATTTTTCGCGGGAAGATCGACGGTGATTCCGTCGAGGTACATTTTTACCTTTCGATATCAGCCTTGAGTTTTCGTGGAACAACAAAGACCCCGCGGTTGCTCGTTAATTAAAAAACAGGAATGCGTTGTCTATCTCGTTCCTCGAATGAGAAATACCTATTCAATATTTCTGTAAGGTGTACATACCGTTCGAATTGTTCAATTAATGAATTGTAAAATACGCGAATACGTTCGGAATAGAGAATTGTGGAGGAATCGGGGTTATTATACATCGCGTATGATGTGAATCGAAATCGGCAATTTACTTTTGTAGGTTGTGTGTATGGCTTGAAAGTACGACGTAACCCGAAATTGAGAGGAAACGTTTTATGGTAATTCCTATCTAGACTGTGGATGTTTCTGTGATTACAGGAAATTTAAGGGCTCGTATAGTATACAAAAATATAGATCGTATCCCGAATTAAGTACATTGCCTGTTCTCTGTATTTCTTGGCCGAAACAAATTCTAATTTAGATTATATAATCTTAAATAACGAAATATTTCTTCAGTTGTATTTTCATAAATGTAAAAGTCCATAAGATCCGTAAAGATAGGCAGTCTGTTTTTATTAAACACATACAAGTTCCCGATATACATTTTTTTACAATACGGACACAGTATTGCGTACGAATTAGTCGTAAGCACGGAGTATTTATAGGAAATTTGAAGATGCGAAAATACACAATATCCAAAACGTACAAACAAAAGTTCTCGCTGTAACATTGTATTTATTAAATCGGATAAATTTCGGCACAACCATCAATTCTTTTATCTTTTTTACAAAAAAAAAACATAAAATAGCATAAACATCTGCGGTCTAATAAGTAACGAAAATCGAATCCACGGTGAACGTGTCGATGCATTCCATGGCCGTGTTATCGCGAAAAAAGATATTTGGAATGGTTTTACGGGTGTCATTGAGTCACGCCGCCGCCTTTCCACTGGTATATTTTTCCACTATTTGCTTGGTAAATCTTGGAAAGTATGCGCCGCGCTGAACGTAACGCCCATCTACGGAACGGGTCTGAACGAGTCACTCCTAGACCTAGATAACCTACAATGGAGCTCCCCCGCGGATTTATCACCGCGTCTCAGCCATTGTTTACGTTTGAGACGGGTCGCGTAAATTCCTGTTTTAAAGTGTCTCGGAAACCACCCGTATCCACCGTTTCCGCCCTCGTATCTTTGTTCTTCGGGATAACGCACGCTCACTTTCCTTCTGTACCAGACCTTGATACTAGAACCACGGTGAACGTCACTTTTTGTCTCCCGAAGGATTTTTCCTCCTTCCAACGGAGGATATTATACGTATAGAGGAAAATTGGACAAATTTCTCTGCATCTACGTTACTGACGTTACATTGTCTGACATTACATCGATATATGCATTAGTAGATGACAAATGATGTTGATAATCCTGGCACGTAAATAAGCATAACGCTGGGTAATTAAGTTTTATCTGTCATTTAAGACAGGCGAGCGAAATTTCATCCTTGAACTTGCTTCCAATGAATATTTATTTTTGCTGGGAAACATTAGATAACTATGTTTTACGTTTTACCTAATGCAGACGAGCAAAGTTTCACCCTGAATTTTTTTCTTCGTAATTTCCATTCCTAACGAGAACAGTTACAAACGATCGACTAAACAAATGGTGGCATAACGTAGAAGACGCATTAATAATTATCTGAGAATTCTCTCAGATTTATTGAAAGCTTAGAATACTAGAAAAAGCTTACGGGGAATATAGCAAATTTATTCTATCCAGTTAGCCAATCGAATTACGAGAAACTCTCGTTTAGGGAAAAAATGAAAATCATTTCCCGGGCATCCAGTCACTCGAAACTCGCGCAACGTCGGTCGTTTCGAAGTCGGGGAGAACCTAGTTAAGACTCGCACCGTAAGCCGGTCGATCAATATCTCGGTTACACGACTTCATCTCCTCTACATATCGCGAGGTAACCAGAAGACTAGCAAAAAGGCGTATTTACAAAGAATGCTATTCTCTTGATACCCGTGAGCGAGAAAGAAAGGAAGAGGCGTCGTAAAGTGGACGGTGGCCCGAGGCGAGGAATCGCTGGAATAAAATTGCAGCGTCGCGTGTGCACCGAGGGTTGTATCCTCGCGGCGCGTTAATCGGGAATCGATGAGCATCCTGCGGACGTTATACGACTAAATTCCTCTGGAAGAGCGGCCTTTTTCAGCTGGCTCAGGATTTTAGAGTCGTGAGCTGCTTATTTATACAAGCTCGGCAAGGATATCGCGAACGAACCATCGTAAGTTGCACACGCCTCCAGATTGGAGAATCCTGCGGGAGTGGCTGGCTGGCTGGCCTCTGCTGCGAGAAAAAATCATCGGGAGTTCGATCGGCCACCTCGAAATCCTATCCGACACTTATCCACGTCTTTTCTATCCACATAGAAATCGCGTTCGGCGTTTTCATCGGAATACTTGCCGTATGCCGCAGGATGTGTCTCTTGATGCAACGATATCGATTTCCGCGATCTAGAGTGATCGGAGGAAAGAAAAGATCGAGGAAAGACCGACTGTGTACGTACGGAGAATCTCGAAGACGAAGTAAAAATGATAATGGTGAACGCTTAAAATAGGCAAAGGTGCATCTATAAAACGTCACATGGTTAGAGGGTTTGAAAATTGGATACTCGGGTAGAAAAGCGATAAACGGAGAGCGTTACCGAGATTGGAAGCGTGGAATACGCAGAAAGAAGCGCGCAGGTTTCTCCAATGTGTCATAATATACGTAAGCGTCGCGGGTAGTCCATAAACATCCACATTTTATAGGATAATGGCCGATAAGGGAGCATAACTCGCGTCATCCGCGTATCATCGTAAATAATTTATCTGCAGGAATATAGTAGGAATCTAAACAAAATCGCGCGAGCACGACGATTTTGCGGCTACTATGTAACACCAAGGGACGAAGAGAACGTCGAGAATGGCGTTCGATGGTAACGAACTTGTTCGCGCAAACTTTCGTACTCGAGCGATTTCGGAAATTGAACGAGGAGCTTCTCTGCAGAGGCCGATCGGAATTCGAACAAGGTCTTAATCAGTGAAAACTCTGATTACGTTAAACGTTGTAGTAACTACTAAATCGCATGATTTATATTCCAAACCGAGCGACTTTTTTACGGTGGCTTCGAGGTAGGTACGGAATTTCTAGCCGAAACTTTGATTAGCTTCTCTCAAACTATGTTCGAGTTTCGGGAAATTAAAATTTAAACGAGACTGACTTTCACAAAAATATCATCCACCTTCGTGTCTGGCGAAACTTCCCTCCATTTCGCTGCAAGGAATTTCGAGGGAGAAAGAAACATCGCTCCCCCACGATTACCTATATAACTGTAGAAGATCGACATCTTTTACGCGAAAAAAAAAAAAAACGATCTCATTCGATCTCTTTCTTTTCAGACAGCAAGCACGAAGAAACAAGAGACCCTGTGAATCCTGGACGCAGCTGGAGGCCAAAGTCGAAGCTCGAATACGGCCATGTTTGGCCGGAGAGAGCACGATCGAGGGAAGGTAGGGCTCTCGTCGATCCGAGCATCGCGATTCAACGAGCGTCGATGGAAGGGGGAAGCTCGAACAGGGATGATGGTGGCTAGAACGTCGACTACGTTGGGGTGGGGTGCTTCGAAACCACCCCTGGTGCCTCGAATAATCCCTCGTATAAATTGGATTGTCGGTAGAACGTGGAAACTGAACTCTACTGCAGCCAGAGTGGTCGGAAGAGGCGAGAGAGAGGTTCGTTGCAAATAGAGGAGAAAAGGAAACTCGCGGTGCAACTCCTCCGGACGCACGTACAGTCCGCCACCTTCGCTCACACAACTGTGAAAACTCGTTCGCGAACGCACACGTTCGTAGTGGAGAAGGATAGGTACAACGTAGGTTACACGAGGGGCGGCAATTCATACGCGCGCCCACCTTCACCCTCCGTGATTTTCGCCTGTCTGCCGTCGCAACGATTGCGGGGGTGGAAACGGTCGCTGGATTATGCTCGTCCGCGGTCGAACTCGCGTGCAAAGGCGTGCAATTATGCACACGTTATTGTGCCAGCACTCTCCGTTATCGAGCTAATGTCACCGAGCTCAAACTCGTTCCCTGCCATTCGCTATATCAGACAGGGGTGGCGCGGTGCACGTTTACTCTGCGATGCCGTCAGATTCCGTGTACTCTATCTTCTGGTAAAACGAGCTAAACCAAGGATCTTCTATTTTGTGCTCCGGTGAATATGATCTGTGTGATACGATGAAACAACAATAACTAAAAGTGATGTTACGATACATAATGAGGATATGTAGGAAACATTTTGTAAAGTTATAATTTAATAATGGTATATCAGGTTCCGTGTACCTTGTTTCAGCACTGGAAAAACGAGCTAGAATGAGAAGATTTTGTATCGTGCAGCCGTGTACTTGATTTGTGTGATACGATCGAACAATAATATTTAACGGTACTATGATACGTATAACGAAGATGTACGTATACAAATGTTGGCAACAATTTGTAAAGTTGGTGGATTTCTCAAGTGAAGCACTTAGTGAATTGCATGAGATGACTGTAACGAGAAACGCTTGAGAAGACGGAGCAAAGTGGTTGAAAAATATGTAATTGGAGCTATGTAAGTTGATGGTACAGCGAGTGGAAACTTGAAGGAGCGAAAATGGAACTCATCGCGGAAATGGAAGGGATTAATCTCCAAAGATGATCTCCTGAAACAGATATCCGACGTACAATTGGGATGGTTCCGAGCTGTGACCGCTACATCTTGTTACCGCGAGGTAAACGAACGATACGTGACGATCACAGGGGGAACGCTCCGACAAATAGCCAGGGCTGGTTGTTTACAAGGTAACTTTATGCTTCTTTGCGTGGATATTAGAACGGTCACGGTCAGGTTAATACGAGCCCTTCGCGGGGTGCTCCGAATGTTCGCTTATTTTCTCTCTAACAGAAGATTAGAAGACAAAAGCACAGGTGCCCTTTCTTATTTGATATTTTCTTATTTCTCTTGGGAAAGGTACAACTATTTGCCCCGATTAGAAGGAACGCCTATCGACCGAGTCGCTCTTTTTATTAGGAATTTCGAGATTGGACGTTGGTTAAGGGAGAACGTGTGATTGTTCGGGTAACTTTTTATCGATATTAGTATCGTGTTTTTGTTTCCAGTTGTACGATTTCATCTTTGAATTGTTCATGACACGCTACCATTAACAGATAGATACCATTAATCCTCCTCCTTGATTATATGAGAGTAGCGTCTTGCAAAAATATTGGTATCGTGCTTTCGTTACTAGTCGTACGATCTCATCTTTGACTCATGAAATCGCGGAAACAACATGGCACATTGCTACATTACTTCATTAGCAAACGAAGAGCCTCTCTATCTTCGCGTTTCGGAGCTTAATCTTTTTTCAAATTTCTTCTCCTCCACTTTACTCAAGTTGTTGCCAGTGGAACTTAACTCGCTAGTCCCGTCACGATCGCTGCGAACGTAAAACATCTGGCCGCCCCGTCCGGCCGCGTAACATCCGAAAATAGCGTCGTGAATCTAATAAGCCTCGTGGCGAGGTCCCGCGGACGCCTCCGCGTTTCGAATCTCCGCAGAAACTTTGATTACGCTCCAGGAATCTCTATCGTGCTCGCCCTAACCGTCATAAATTTGTCGGAAGACCTAACCCGAACCTACAAGGAACGGCTCTTTGTTTCCTTTGCATCGATCGAATTACGCTTCGAGCTTAGGTTCCAGGTCGTCGGAGGTACTAGGTACCGAGGTAGATCCACTTTGTAGCAGCGGTATCCATACCAGCGGCGCGACAAAAAGGCCACACCTTCGAAAGCAAGGGTTCCTCTTTGGAGCCCACGTAGTCGCACGCGCGCCTGGCGCACCTTCCCTCCGCCTTCAATATGCTGCCTCCGCAGCTACTACGCTCGTTGTTTATTCACGAGAAAACGCGTTCCTCCCCTTCACGATCTCCACCACCGTGTTCCACTCACTTTCCCACGTTGTCCCATAATGTCACCGGAGACTCCTTTCCCTTCTTATTTCTGCACCAATACCGAACGATACCGAGGTCTGCAGAGAGGAATAATATAGCTTCGTCGAACCCCGTCGACTTTTATAAAATATAAGCAATTTCATACTTTCAGCTCTCGAGGCTCGACTTGGGACCGTGTCGTCTTTACGACGAGCCACCTCGGATTTTGTCAGGTCTTCCTCTCGTTTTCGCTACCCCTCGCCGTCACGAGGATCGGTCGGTCTTCGTCGCACGTGCACGCGAAGAGCAGTGTCGGATGGTTCGAACAAGTAGCCTCTTTATGCAGCGGAGTTTATTAGCCCCGAGACGGGCCAACCAGAGGAGCCAGGGGGCCTCGTTGCGGCACGTTAGTTATTATCCACCAGCGCCGTTTAATTATTCGAATCGCCATTGCGCTGCTACTATCGTAAAAATGTCCACGCGGCATTACCGTTTCTTATAATTTTCATTGCATTCTGCCGCGGACCCGACGGACGTTGCTTTCTCGAGGATGTCGTACCGCTACGCTGCCACTACTGTCCGGTCTCGTCTAAAGGCTAAGAGGTGTAGAGCATTCGTTTTCCTGCAATTGTTACTTCACGGTGGTACTACAGGTTCTGGAAAGTTTATGCGGAGGAGATGACGTTATGCGTCCGAATGAAATCGTCGAATCGGTGTGCTTCGCTTTGTACTTTGGTAGCAGTTTTGTGCAACGAGGTCGAGCCGATTGTCAATATCGAGACAAGATACATAATTAAGAGTAATTTGGACTTCAAAGTGTAAGTTTCGAGTAATATATTTGGAAATGTACAGCAGCTACGGAAAGCATCTTTTATAAGCACTCAATCATTTTCATAACGCGGAATTTGCGTAGCTATATACTGTTGAATGACGCGAAACTTAATATACTTGGACTTAACTAATTTTATAAGGTATACGTACAGCAAAACATCGTTTACGTGAATTTCTCAGAGGACAAATAGTTTGAAGAAGCCACAAAAGCAAGTTGTAACAAATAGTCTAATCGGAGTCCGCTATTGGACATCGTTTACGTAAGTGAATTCAACGGACAGAAACTCGTTTACTCGAGTAACACCTCAAATTCCGTTCAAACAAATCAACTTCGTAAAAACGTGGTTCCATTGTATAACAATACGCTCGGTCGCATTGCCTGTTCACCGTCCGACATTCAAAAGAAGAAAGAGGAAGGTGTCGGTCGGACATTGTGTCGTAACGAACAAACACGAGATTGCATGGTCAATCAGTTGTGTGTAAATTTACAACCGCAAATGTCGCGATTACGTAATGTAAGGTTTACGTTGCCTCATAAACAGAACTACAAGAATCTATATTCGGCCAATTCACTCTATGCAAATCACAACACCGTCGTTAACGACAATCAAAATGTACCTACGCATGGTCTCTTTTAATAACGCGTCAGGGTTAATCGATCTTTTCTTGGTAAACGAGTGAACCTCGTTTCTCTGGTGGTTAGCCAAAGCCATCGAATTTGTTCGCTCCGTTGGACGAAGCAAAATTGACTTCGTTGACCATGCTTATCGACGTCGTACCACGAAATCGCCTAGGACAATGATTTACGGGTCGCACGCGCGATTCGTGACTCGCGCGTGCACGTGGTGCAGATAAACGCGACGAAGCCATCGGCGATAATGTTCCATTCCTAGTCCCCTCCTGATGAACCTCGCCTTCTCCTTTTCTCTTTCTTTCGCTATCTTTATGCAGATGACGACGGGTGCAGTTAATTCGCGCTGAAGGCCACGAATGGTCTCGTTCATTCTAATTTACCCTGAACGTCCATGATTGCGAGTTTGCCGGCAGACGATTTTGTTCCCCGCCGCTGCACCTGCATTCACGCCCACGCAGAACAGAAGCACGTATCGCGACGCGTTTCTTCGCAACAATGTTACGGATACATGGGAGGAATTTCGCAGGCTCCGTCGTTCTTCAGCTATTTTTCATCATCGAGCTCGCAGACAGAATTCGTTCGTTCGATTATTTTTATTCGAGGAATGCTACTACGTTCCTTGGAATAACAAAATACATAGGATAGATAAAATGTGCGGAGAGAACGTGGTATCGTACTCGTACAACTTCTATTTGCTTTATGAGTGGACAAGGTAGAATTTGGAATTTTGTTTCCTCGGTAATTTTCGTGCACGGAAAGATATCCATATGTGGATGTCGCTTGCGCCACGTTCAAGTATATAGTATACGTATATAAGAAACTTATTCTGTGGCATTATTTTGTGTCTTGGTATTTGTATAAGATATTTCATATTGTACGGATCAGTGGTGGTCCCCAAAATGGCTGTAGTAGGTTATACATCTACGGTCGAATATTCAGATAGAAAAATATATATATAGGAGAGATCATAATATTCTTCCGCTGTATATTTCTTAAATAATGCAGCCATGCAACGTTCCATTCACCCTTCGATACGCAATCTTTTTCAGGCGCAGAAAGTTCCTCCGGCTGCATCGTGAAACACCCTACGTCCTGCAGAAATATGACAACTGAATTTCGTCGACGGAGCTCTTGACACTCGGAGGCTGCCAGCGTTATATCTGCCAGCATTGTTTCAGGAAGAAAGTCGAGCGTGCTTGCTTAATTTCCCGTGCAGGTTCCAAAGAATTGCTGCCTTATTTCCAGACCAGCCGTTCCGCCGCACCTGCACCCGCGTTCGTAAGAAGAAAAAAAGCCACGCACGAGTGGGCGAACGTTCGATAAAGGGGAAGTCGAGAGGGAAACGACAGAATCGCAACGAACAAAGCTCGATTCTCCCGGAAAGTGTAGGTGGAGTCGAGTAGATTATCTCACCAGACAGCGAAATGGTAAAGTTCTCAGCCGACGGGTATGCGTCGGAGGGTAAAAGACGAGGCAAGAGAAAGCAGACTGTGTGTTTGAAAGAGGGAGAGACAGAAAGAAAAAGGAGACGATCTAATAGGAAACAGGGAGAGAAAGAAACGGAGAGAAAGCTTTTTAGGCCTTTCCTCGGAACGCTGCAGACACAGCTGTGCGAAAACTGCAATGACACGCCCCCTCGCCCCTATCTCTCCCCTGTGCCCTCATCTCTTTCGTCTTCCACCCTCGAGACGTCGATGGTCAGGGATAGGTTCTCCTGGAGCTCGACAAGCTTTGGCTAGCGAGCCAGGGTCGATTCGAACCACCGCCGAGAGTTTCGGTGCGTGGTGGGGGACCAACATACGCGTACATACCTCTACACCGACGCATAGCTAAATATATACAAACAAACCTGATGGAAGATCACAGAGGATCATATTTTTGTTGATTTCCTAATTTTAACGTCACTTTAGAATTGACCAGGAGAATTTTAATGATACTCTTGAAGATGTAGATAAGAAACTGGCTGCGTAAGAGCGGTTGGTATCGTGGTAATAATCTTATCGACCAAAATCTGTGGATATCTAATAAACTGTAGATACATCAATGCCATAAAAGCGTAATCTTTGAAATTCGCGCTTAACCTCCACCATTCTTCCCATCCATCGAAAGCTGTCATATGTTTTAAAAAAAAAGTAACAAATTCGCGATATGCTTCAAACTTCGTTCTTCGTACGTCTATTACCAGCATGCGGCCACCGTTCACTGGCGTGTCGACGCTTTCTGGCAACGTCGACGTTGCCCCCAACGGTGTATTCCTCTTCGTCGGGCTGCTGGTCCGGTCTCGAACGTCTACGACCCATACAGTTTCACACGAACGCGCAGCACCTCTCATCGGTGATGCTACATCTCCGTGGTGACGGCGGATGCTGGAGAATGGCGGTGGTGGTGGTCGGTCGAACGTGGTGGTGCTTCACCCCTCCGGCAGGCACTGGCTGCTCCGCAGCATCACGCACAGATCGATACGCGGCCGTTGGCTTCACCTATTCTGCCAGACTCTCCCCGGTGCGAGCCTTCCCTCTGGCTACCACCAGCGGAGGGTTTCGATGCCGGCGATTCGTGTAATCGCGCCTCTTCCATCGATTGCGACCACCGCTCTCCGCACAGACGATCGTTTCGAGGGGCCAGCTGCTGCGCGAGAAAATTACGCCCCGAGAATTTCGCGCGGAAACTCCAGCCGATCGCTTGGCCGATGCTGCCAAGCTGCTCCATCAACGTGCATTCTCTCCGGGGAATTTCTACTTTTCTTCGGCTCTTGGCGTTGGTTATTGGACCGTTCGAGTATGAAATTGGCCGTGTCTCAAGTTTGGCTTTCAAAAATGAATTGGGGGACTATTTGCCGAGACGCGAATCGAAGAGGCTGTGGCATCACAGGGGATGATTCATTTTCCAGTAACTTTCAGCGACAGATATCAACTCAAAATCGATTAGAATTAAGTCATCTTCCAGAACGTGATATAAATTTATAGTTAATTAATTTTCGTGGTAATAGAGTTTTCGACACCGAATTTCGCTGGGTATCGAGCTTAATTTTAAAAAATCAATTGGGAGGCTATTCGCTGGCACGTAAATCGCAAAGGCTGAGATAAGGAGACTTAACTTTTTCGTAATCTCGGTAAAGCGATAGATAGGAAATCAATATCGGTAAAAATAATCGGACGAAAATAAATGATAAATTCGTAGTCAATTAATATTCGTAGTAATAAATTTCCGCGCCTTCGAATATAAAATTTTTCGTTATAGAATCTCGTTGCTACAGACTAGCGCAGACCCTTCGATCGTAGAGACGATAAATGGATCGATCGTGCGTTTGTCTGTCAAACGAGAAGGCTGATTTTAGCTTGCAAATGGAGCAAGATCGTCGACGAAGGATTGATTTACCGTTTTGGAGTAACTGTGTCATCAATGACGTCAGAAGAGACTCTTTCGTTACTTCGCTATTACAACATTGTTTCCAAAACATAGCAATACAGCAGCTTACTGACAGATGAATCATTTGCAGTTAACAACCTCGAAGCAATAAAATCTGAACCAACCATCTTGTTTATGATTTCATCTTAAAAATCTCTTTCCACTCCATCTCCATTACCATACCATAAGAACTCGAACAGATGCTGCATCACATGTCGACCTCTCCATCAGTGACGCAAAGTCGTACAAGTGTCTACTTCCGTGAATGACACGAAACAAAAGAAAAGAAATGTTTTTCTACATTCCTATATCCAGTGTGCCATTTTGCTCAATAAATACTTGCGAATGACGAAGGAAACGTAATTATTTTTCTAGACTGCTGTCGGCGAGCACGACATTTTGTCCCGAAGCCTTTAAGGATGTAATAAAACGACGAACGAAAGATTTGGAAAATTATAGAAATTAACTTGCGCTTCTAGTTGTAAATACAAAAAATGCTCGAATATTAACACTTAGCTATTAAGTTAATGACATTTTACCTTGCAGCGGTTGTCGAATTTCTTTAACTTTAATTTAATTCTTCAAAATGTTTTAATAGAAATTTGAACGAATAAAGTAACGTCGAGAAAAATATTAAATGAATCCTCGCACTTCCTTGTCGTAGTTGTAATGCTAAAAAGCAGGACTCGGTGATGTAAATCGAGCGAAATAAATTAAAACTGAAACGTTGCGTTAGCGCAAAACTGCTCCTTAATAGGTATAAGAGTTTTATTAGCGATAAAAGAACACGACTGGATGTAAACAGATCTAAAGGATGAATCAGGCCGAAGATACGAATGGATAACTTCGTTGTTACCGGCACGATCCATATCGTTGCTCCATTGTGTTTAAATGATCAGAAATGCAACGCACGCTTCGATTTGCTAATTACCACGATATGCAGTTACACGTCGTTAAATAAACTCGCTGGGTGTTCACGGTGAGAATAATTAAGTAGTACAGTCAGGTTTGGAGATCGGCATGCATTAATATCGCAATTGCAAAGAAAGGGAGGAAGCACTGGTTTAATTAGAACGCGTGTTATGCATATCGGTTGCAACAGCGCGTCTCACGATTATTTTGCCTCGAGCAAAAGACAAACCGGTGATTTGTGACTGCTTATCTAACCGGTGCAGTGGCCACCAGGAAGTGCAACTCCATTTACAAGTCACCGACGTTATCTGTTCCACCAAAAACGGCTGAGTGTCTTCGTTAAGCGCGGTTCGCTCGCCAGAGATAAGCTATCGATTTTTTACGACGCGCACTCCTTCGTACGATCTGCAATCGAATCGACTGAAAACGATTCGCATCGTAATATGTCTACATTCGAACGAAAGAGTTCATTTCATAAGCAATTTCTCGTAAATCGTTAAATGTAAAGTAACGTTTTGTAACAGTTACCGACACTCCCTGTATGATGTTTGAAACACATACATGTATAAAGGCTGTCTTTAAAAACTTTAATTAAAATTCTTTATGTCTTAATCCCGTTTTCGTCTCGACGAATAAAAGGATTTTTAATTATTGTAAGGGAACGTTTAACATTTTTTTTTTTTTTTATTTTATTTGGCAGACTTTTTACAATCAATTCTCATCGAGAATAATAAGCAAATTAATGTTTAACACGAAATTGAAATTAAAAATTATGCGTGTCAGTAACGATTCATATTTTAGTATTTTTTAATATCACGTGAAATTTGATAGATTCTTTATGCATCTAACGCGTAACCAAGACGACAACTTGTTACGTTTTATCATCGTCAGCCTGAACAGGCGAGTCCTTAAAGTTCGTCAGGCCGCGGAACCATTAAAAACACATGAAGAAACTTTACAGACAGCAGGTAGTCTAGGAAGAAGGGAGAAAACTTTCGTTAAATCCACCCTCTTTTAAGGATATTTTTCTTTCCAAGCGGCACCAAATAGACCGTACATACGGTCGGACTAAATAAAAACGAATAGCGAGCCGCTCATTGTAACGTTAAGGACACTCGAACGTACCCACGTCCGATCGTTTATACACTTGTCCGACATCGGCGTTAAAAGCATTCGGTGATAAATCACATCCTTCGAGAAATTTAAGGAATCTCGACAATGAAAAATTGCTATTAAAGCATCGAAGATAAACGCTCGCAAATGTTCTTTTTATCGTGACCAGGCATTCGTCGAAAACATTCGTATTTATTAAAAAGTTATTATTATTTTATTAAAAGTTGTATTAAAGTTTTTATAAAAAAGTTTTATAAAAGTTTTATTAAAAGTAAAAGTAAATTTATTTATTAAAAGTTTATTTAGTAAAAGTTTATCAGGATGTTTCTTTAAATCATCGCACACTTTGTAACAGAACGTAGTCTATCATTAAACGGACTCAAACTACGCTCGTGTAAAACCTGGATAATGATCGATCACGTAGATTTTCCAGTTTTCTTGCCTCCCGATCGCTAAACCTTCATCGATGAATAATGCGTGACTCGATACTGAGAAACTGGCGAATCCAGCTGATAAATCAACGCGAAACAAATCATGCAAATCTCTTTACTTTCAATTGTATTTTTAATGTAATTGTACACATTGTAACGTGTTATTTTTATAGTTGACAACGTGTCTTGTGGACGATTCAGCACCTCGTTTTCCCAGCTGTACATAATAGATTTGCATTGTTTCGATAACGAAATAACGAATAAAAAGGAGGAACAGTTATGTATGTTAAAAAGTTTCAGATTATAATAATTGATCGTCGGTTACTGTAGTAACAAATTATCAGTTACTTGGCGGTAACCGCATATCGTTGTCGAGTCGTGGAAACTTTCGTCACGTGTTTAAAAGAGCAAATATATTGAAACTTTGAGATCTATCGGCAGCTGGAGCTTTGACGCATTGTGACGGATGTTTCGTTCGACGATTTCCTCGATGGAGATCCAATTGTTCGATTTAGATGAATATACGTATCGATAAAAGTTTCGAAGGACGGAAGGACAACTTCTGCGAGTGGAATATAATCCTGCAGAAAGGAAGATATTCTAGAAACTCGCAAGTAATGCTTTTTATCTTTGCCGTGGTACATAGATCGAGGAAAATATTCGAAGGTTTGTAAACATCTTTTATGGATATATCGTGTGCGTTATGGGAAAACAAATATATAATTTGATAACGGAGTCTCGGTGAAACTTCAAAGAAACAACGCTAATGAAACTTTAAAGCGTTTGACACAGCATGTACGATAAGGACATAAAAGTTTTCTATGATACATATATTTAGTTCGACCTCGCAGTTAAGAAATGGGACATAGTTTAACAAAAAAAATGTAAGCCTGTGCATATTCATTTCGATATTTTCTAGATATGAGTTTTTGCTATGCCACTATATAATTACATACTCGTCAACAGGCTCATTACATTCGACCTTGAAAATGTATCACGTAGCTATATAGAGGCACTTACTCAACGTTACACAATTAAACGTATGTATTACTTTTTTCTCCTTTCGCATTCGAGATAGTTCGAATTTAAACTCGCACCTCGTATTCCTGGGATACCAAAACGATCGGGGTTAACGGCTCTCGATCAACCCGAGAGCCGCGAAAAAAAAAAAAAAAAAGAAAAAAGAAGAACAAAGGGAAAAGGCAAAATCGCGTAATCCTGCAAGCGTAATCGAAAGCAAAGGTAAAACGCCGTTAATTTACCGAGGCGATTCATTAAAGTGCGCGAGCGGCCTCGTAAATAGCTGACTGTTAGTCTTTTTTTACGGGCCAGGTTCTTGTTGCACACGTTAAGCAGAATCGTGTACGATTATACTTTCAGATACAGTGTCGTTCGACTTTGTATTTTTCACACGTTCCAGCGTTGTTTTCTTATCACGGAGCCGGAGTGGCTCGTAAGTCGTGCACAAAATCGCTTCGTGGAACTCGTCTCTCGTACCCTGTCTGCTCGCCATTGTTTCAGCAACCCTCCAGACGCGATTCGAACCGTCCACTTCCGTAAGAAGATCCTGATAGGGCTAGGAATCGAGGCAGCTTTCGTATCGTTTTTCGAGATCGCATAATTCTGTACCTTCTCTTTTTAAGCTTGGAAGCTTTATTCGTCAAATAAAAATGAGTTCGTAAGCTCGTTGTTAGAATTAGAACGTCTACTTTTCAAACAGGATAGCTTTATTATAGCGATATTAATTATTGGATGGGATACGTAGCTAAAATTTCTGTGTGTTCGAGTATTAAACGAAGTACCTAAAATTTGTTAGAGTCTTTCAAAGAGTATAACGTGTAAGTATCGTAATACGGCTGACAATATTATTCATAATTATTCGAACAATAAACATTTTATTCTTTATCATTTATTAAAAGTTATGTAAGAATTTCTTGCTACTTTTAACACGTACGATCCTCTATTGGAACGATGAACATTGATCGTGTCGTTGGTTAGAAATTGCACGTGTCTTAAACGTAAATTATTCAAGAAATATCAATCGAGTATCGATGTCGTTCGAACATGTAATTATGAGTGGAAATATAAGTATATTGAGGCGAAATCACGAGCGTTACAGCACGGCAGAAAATGTTGTACAACACGACGTTATATAAGATGAAGTTGAAGTGGAGTTTCATGGTTAATCCGAAGCGAAGATCCGCGCTATCGATCGTATTTTGAAGTTGTTACCGAATGCATATATATAGGTATTTAGGTTTCCTGTAGTTAAGTTTCGTAACTGTAAATAATATTATAATTTATGCGATAAAAGTGTGAAGTATCTTCGAAGGAATTTCATACAAAACCAGACGCGTATTCTCTCAACTTTCTTCGCTTTTTAATAAATTTGAGATATTCGATTCGATTTGTGCCGTGGCATCGATCGATCGAACGTTGATACGTTTAACGGGACCCGAAACGTGTCGCTCTAACGAGATAAAATAAGGAACGAAGGCAAGAGCCACTACAAATTGCTTTTTCTCATTAGGGTAAATAAATGAAGAAAGCAACGAATGGTTTTCATTCACGAGAATCGGAGGATGGCTGGATAAGTGGTCGGCCGGTTTGATCCGCTTGAAAACAGGTTCAAGTAAAAAGGAAACATTACTCGCGTAATCGACAGCGTTCTCTGGACACTCGGAAAAGGGCACACGCTCCAAGAGAAGGAAAAAAGGAAAGAGAAGGAACTAGTGAAAAAAAGTCCGACTTAATCTGTGGACAGATAAGAGCGGCGATTCGACTCTGAAATCGCTACCACTCTAACGACCAACCGATCGTCCGATTCATAATGATAAATTTCACGTGGTGGGATCAACGTTACTACGCTCGAGTATTACGAGGAGCCAATTTTATTCCGATCTTCGAACCTTCTTTCATCGTTCCGATAGGCCACACGGTCTCGCATTTAATTATGCAGAGTCGATCGAACTCGACGTTACCTCGAACGAACGCGTGGAACATTCAGCCGATTTTCGGTGGAATAAAATCGGTGAATTGCGCGAAAGATCGGACATAAGAATCGAGAGGTAAGAAGCAAGTATCGCGAGTTGAGTCCATTCGAGAAAAGCGGTGTCTTATATTTTACGGGAATGGCAAAGCATTTCGCTGAACGATAAAGATCGTCTCTTTGCTTTCGAGTGGTTTCTGTTAAAAGTGTTTAGCTGTTTTTCAACGGTAATTAAGTATGCGCAATGGCACGACGATGAGTACAGCTTATATTTCCCGATGATATAACCTTAGAAATGACGTAATCAACTTCTACGTTGGTGTTACTACTGGTTCGCTACCTAAAGCTTAGAGCCTGAAGATGCACCAACTTTCCAAACCAATCGTCTCTGCTACGTTTAACACCTTGAATTACTTCTATGGACTGAACATTCTCTACACAACTTTCCTTCTAATCGAAGACAAGAGAAACAAGTATATTAGTACGAATTGGACGAAGAAGGGAATGACGAAGGGAGTAAATACGAAGCTTTTGGAACCGGATGGGTGTTAGCTTAACTGGATCAATAATAATCCGCATAAACGACGTTACCAATGTTTTTTAAATATTCGAGGAGGCGACAGAAACGCATATTTAACCCTTAAATCAAATGGTAACAGAGTACTTTGAATGTAAAAGTTGCCCTTTCATAGAACACAGAAAATATGACTTATCGTGTTTTTCACCTGCGACGTTCGACTATGGCCAGGTCCACATCGGAGCAAAGGAATCAGCATAGACAAAGGCAAAAAGAAGTGGGTTGACAAAGGTGAGCGACGAACACCGACGAGTCGGCGCAAACAGAAGAAATCGAGCGAAGCGTGGTCGACACACAATTTCCGATCGCGAAGACAGAAACGACGGGGACCATGGACGCAACAGATGGGGAACGTGGGCGGCATCGCGGGTCCCGGAGTAAATAAACGAATTAGTAAATAACGAATTTTATCCGACGGCATTGGCCAGGAATCCGATAAGCTGGCACCGCACCGGTGCGCTGTGTGACCGTCACAGGGAGTAGGGGGGGATCGCGCGTATAAAAAGTGCGCGTTATGCGTACCTGTCCGTCCAATGGGGTGGCTTCGCGAACCGGAAAGGGGGAACCAGCCTGGAGGATTATCGAACGACCGTGCAGCGGAGAACCGTGGAGGTACGAAAAGGTAAGAGAAAAAAGAAGACGAAGAAAAAAGGGGGAGAGGAAGAGGAAGGAGTATAGAGAGAGGGAGAGAGAGAGAAACGGCAGGAATCGAGGCATGGTTCCTTATGGAGAACGGGTTCGAGCGTCGGCGAAACGTACTGGGAAAACGAAGAAAACGAGCCAGTTCGACCGACTATCCGCGTGAGCAACCAACGAGAGGGGAAAGGGGATGAAAAGTGCGCGAGAACGCAAGCAACCGAGCCAACGACTCTCGCCGAAGCCTGATAACTTTAGAACCCTCTCGAGTCTTTATTGATACTTGGCCGTTTCCACTTGTCCCATATACATACCGGTGTGCGCCCCACGGATCCAGGCCTCGAAACACGCCATGGAATGCCGGGATTACGTGAAACGCGTCGAGTCCTTCGCGAGTTCTTCTTCTCTCCTAGCCTCGCGATAAACAGTCTTTGTTTTATCCGGGGGAAAGTTATCGGAGATGGCTTCGATATTTTAGCGACCATTGTGCTACGACCGCGACCAGTTGTTTCGATAGATATTCTAGATTGACAGCTTTTTTCGCATATATCTGTCGTTTGCATAAAAGGGTACGCACTTGGAAAGCCAAGGTTATTCCACCAACCAAGAGCAATTTTTAACCCCTTTGTATTTGGAGGTGAAATGTCCTCGCACTTAATTTCGTTTATGCAACCCTTCGTACGTACTTATTTAATCGGCGTACTTATGAACACGAATAAACGTTCTTTTTACGTATCAGCAAGGCTAAAGAGGAAGAAATTCTTTCTGAAATCGCAACGAATTTAACAGCGTTACACGCAGTTGTGTACAACTGCTTCGTATCTGTCTCTTAACATCGAACGATAATGACACACGAGGATAACTTCTTCAAAGGGAAGACATTACGTCACTAGATATCCGCGTAAGTGGTGGAAGAAAAAGATTAAAAATAGGGAAGATTAGAAGGCAGAGTTCAACGTACCTGGCGACGCGAACCGCCGACCTAATTTCCAGCGCGGTACGGTAGGACCCGCAAAAACTCTGCTTTACGATTATTACGCGTTCCAGCGTCGGATCTCGATATAAATAGACGTTCGTTCCACATGCTCGAGAGAGCGCCGCTCTAAATCACGCTCTTCCGCGTCACGCGGCTAACCTCGACTCGCGTGCCTCGTTATCGTAATTCAACCCTCTTGCAACGAACCCGGATTGTCTCCGAGAGAACGTTTATATGCGAGCTTTCAGCTCTTTTTGCAACGATCGGCTGGAAAATGGAAAATCAAACGATTTGCTATAATTCTGCGGAGAACGAATTCTCCGACAATTTGCGAGACTTTAAATTTTGGCGAAACTGGTTAGGGGGTTGGCGAAATCAATTCCGACTGAATGATCGTCTTATTTTAAGAAATGGAAAAATGGTTTTCAGCGTGGACGAGTAAATCGAGCGTGGATAAAACGATTATCGAATTTTCAATTGTAATTTGTAATTTGGAGAAAGAAAGCGGCGGTAGTTCTTGCTCGACGAACTAGGAGAAAGTGAGAATTATACGATTACAGCTATTTTGTATATATCGCACACGACAAAAGATCGTAATTCGAGTCTCACGGTGATAATATACTCGACATAAAGATACAACGACGTGATTCGCGTAATTAACAGCAACATGACGATTTATTTATCGTTTCCAATTCGTTCTTCCACCCGTAACAATCTTGTATCAACTCGTTACGCAATTTCACCCGTTTCCTTTCTAACGCCATGTCTAACATTTTCGATATTATTTAACGCGTGTCTGTACAACGTAACGCGCGAGTCTCTTTCGTCTACGTCTATCACAACGTAATTTTGACTTTACTTCGAGACGTATCGCCTCGTACTTGACCGAGAAGGCTGGAATTCGTTCCTCTGGCACTCCCATGGATTCGCAGCGAGTCATGGAAACATATACCTGTCTACGAACACCCTAGGGACCGATACCTCCTGTCTTCATAAGACTGGCAAACTTATGCCTACGTTTGCTTACCCTCGTGGCGAAGCGCCGTGATACGTTATCCCTTGGAACGACACGTGTTCTCCTTGCGATTCCATCGCGACGCCAAGAGGATGCATTCGATCCCGTTCTCTTTGCAAATTGCGTACGCTGAAATTCAGGCGTCAACTATAAAGTTCGTCGATGTTCCGATACCAGCGACAAGAATATTCTTCGCATAATCGTACAAGGCGTTAGAAGGTCGATTTTCAAGAGCGGAGTTTACTTCGTTAGGAAGAACGAACCGAGTAGCGTGGCGTGGTTTACATGGATGGATACGATTGTTGGATCGTGCGCACGGACGAGCAGGTGAAAGGAAGAAAGGGGGCATGTTAAAGTCGTGGCACGTTCTTTCGACGTTAGACAAGCTAGACAGCAGGTAGATGCGCCTCGTTAGACGACCAATCTGCGTAGCGAGTGCAAGTGGCATCGTGCCAACGAACACCGTCTGGTAGCAGCCACGTGCGACCGTTTCGTGGATCCGATCAAGCTGACACTTAATATGATCGATTGGATCGTCAGAGTTACGACTGGAACGCGTTACAAAAGATTTGCACAAAATTTACCGCCTTTTCCTTCCACTCTCTATCGTTGCTTTCTGTCGCCTTCAAACAAATGCGAAATATAAGAAATACAAATGTACGTAGAATGAATAATAATAAACGCGAAATAACAATTTCACAATTATAGAATATTACTAAGTTTACGAGCTACAGGTTACGGGATTACAATTTTTTTCCAAGTAGAAGCACCAGGTAGCTCTGAAAACAATGTTGCGCATTCTGAGACGCGTTACCGTACAATGCAGAAATATTTGCAAAGTGTCGTGGCGAATAAATATCGCAAATAAAGAAATATCGATACAAGGCAGGAAGACTCGGTCTGCGTAATCCGTCGAGATCCTCTTACGCCGAGAATGGCGGCGGTGGAACGCGTGTGCCGCGATTCGGCGCTGAAAATCGAGGATTCGCATGAAATATTCGGCGGTCAGGTGGGCGCTTCGAAATTTCCAAGAGGCTGCACGCGCCCAAGAGGCTCGCGCGTTTCACCCCCGTCGTTCCGACAGATTTCAGTTCCGAGCATCGAGTCGGTAATTTTATAACGTCGTAAACAAGACGCGCTCGTATTGAGTTACGTGTCAACTATCTTCCCCGTCTTCTTTCTCTTTCTCTCTGTTCCTTCTGCCGATCTATTCTTACGTGTGGTACGCGCGAATACCACCCGATACCCGAAAGCTTCTTTCGCCGATTTCCGCGAACAAATCGACCGGCTTTATCGCACCCTTCGAACGTTTTATTCCATCTGTGCTTCGACGGTTTAACAGGCCGCGGATTTCCAAGTTTGTCCGCCTTTTACGTAATTTACAGACTGTTCGTTTCGTATTTTAAGGGTGGAGGTTGACGCCATATGCCTCGAATCGATAGAGCGCGCGTAGTATTTATTTATGCAAAACTTGACGAACCCAAGGAAGAAATTGTTTCATCTACGCACTAAGTGGATGTACAGCTACTGTATTTTATCCTCTGGATTGTATCTTAAACGCACAAAAATCCATTATCCGCCGAAGAAAAGTTTCTTTAGACCATAACGTTGTATTACTTGGCTTTAACCAGCTGCCTCGCCTTCTCCGATCTTGCGTCGTGCACCAGGTATCCGGTGCATTGACCCGTGAACAAAAAATCGTCGTGTTTTCTATACACATCGGGACAAATATCTTATCTCACTCGCTATACTTATCGTTTGACTTACAAATTGAGGAGAACGCGATTCGTCCAGTTTTTCCCCTGTAGAATTTTTAATCGTTACGCCGCGGGACAATAAAATTCGCTACAACGCGGAATTAAACGGGAAATTAAAACGAGAAAATTACCATTTACCGGACCCTCGTTGGGGACTCTGCGAGATAGGAAACTCGGGCGGAATTATTCCGAATAGAGTCAGCTCGTAAAGGGGTAAATGAAGGAACGTACACGGCCATTCCAACTCGGAAGGCGAAGTTTATATCGCGAGCTACGTTTTACATACAATCCTTGAGGGGGAATAAAGGTCTCTCCGAATTACCAATTCCGTCCAAAGGACACGCCGCTCGAAACCAAATCCCATCAAGGCTTACTTTAGAAAATCCCTTATTTTCATACCTTTGGCGATTCCAAAATCTCTTTGGAAAACGAAATTCCTTCGAAGACGTTCGCCACGTAGATGGACACGTTTCTTTCACGTTCTTTGCGATTTCGTGGTTTTACTTTATCCGAGGCAGCACGCTCGACAGTTTCAAACTCCTACAAAGTTTCTAACTTTACGACAGAAAATTCATAACGTATTGTGTCTTTTAACGCCACTAAGATGCATTTACCAAACGCCCGGCTGGACAAGTTGTAAAGTACAAATTAAATAATAAAAAAGAAAAAGGTAGGATGCTATCTAACGGGTAAAGAAGTATCGTTTACCTGGCAAGGGTTTGCTCGTCGTAAATTTCGATCGGCAACCCTAGCCCTCGCAGCGCAGAGGACGTCGCTTCTTTCGATATCTTTCGACGTTCCTTCGAAAAGAATAGCATCGATTTTTTATTTACGTTCGACTATCTGCAAGACCTTGAAAAATAGCATCGACCAGCCGTCAAAGGCAAAGTCTGCCCTATTTCGGCTCGTTTCGTCGGGCATCGACGTCCGGGTCGGATTAATGCCGAATTAACTTTGACTTAGGTCTGGGTTAAGGCCGTAGGAAACGCGTGCGCACCACATCTCTCCTCTTCGGATCTGCCTTTTTTCGTCTCTCCGTATCCGCACGCGTTTTAAATTCGCATCGGCGATCCCTCGATGCCTCCGAGATCCTGTATTTGCAACGCGAACGACTGCTTTCGAGACGAACGTCGCCGAATAAGGTTGCACGTCCAACGAGCCACCCTCCTTCGACAACTTCCCTTCTTTACAATCTTCCCTCGACAACGCCATAAATCGACCCGTATCGCGCCGCAGGAAGCGAGAAGACCGCGACATCGTCTCGAAGAGGAGAATAACTTTGCTGGTGCAGGCACGCAACGAAGACCGGAGCCAAGTGCAACGAACGACGATGAACGTTTCTCGGCCGGCCACACCCTGGCTCGAGCTCTAGGGGTTCGAAAACGACAAGGAAGCACGACGATGGATCGACGTCGGCTCGAAACGGTCGGTCAGGTCCGCGATGCGAACAAAGAGATAGGAATTTGCACGGGGAAACCAGCTAGCGAGAGGAGAAGAGCGTGGCAAGAAATTATAATAAGGGATCGATCGTGGGTCGATTTTTTCTCGTTTCGAAGCCGGCCGAGTATCTTCCATCCGCGAAACCAGTCGAAATCGTCGAGTCGGAAGGTCGGTCATCGGCAATTCCACGCACGGTCTTCTCTCCGCCAGCGAATCGCGTCTTGTCCTCTTTGCCTGGTCGTTTTGCCGGAGAGCAACAGAGTCGCATAACCGGCCGTAATAAACACGCCGACGTAATTATCCCGCCACGGGATAAGACTCGCGTACCTGCGACTCGTTCCGACACTCGGCACAGTTGCTTCGCAACGATAATTTCAGTCTTCGTTCGAGCAGAGTGTTTTATAAACTCCAGCGAGATAATGTACGAATAATAATAGATACAATTGGAGGGAACGAGTGAAATAGTTTACGCGAATGATACATCTTATCTATGAAAGCAACCGTGCAATAAGCGTGGAATATTTCTAGAGATTCGTGCATCAGGTAAATATTTCAAGATTTTTACGCGATGGGCTGTTACGACGTTATTCGTAACGACAAATACGAATATTTCACAATACACGTTTGTTACGCTTGTATAAACGCCAAATTATCGAAACAATTCTCTCGTATTAATCGCGATACTAATTCGCACGTACATTCGCGCAGAACGTAATCTTGAAACTTTTACTTGTATAGCATTATTATACCAAATCGTCGAGAATCGGGAATCTTAATTGGCGAAATAAAAGTAAAGGAACGCCAAGGTTGCGCTTGGAATTCGTATTAAAATAGTTTCAGATTTATTTAACAAACGATCGCCAGGATCTTCGCCGATTCGCACGCGTCTTCGTCTCACCGTCAGTTACGTTCGTCCGTTTTTCGCTGCCGCACGCTCGTATTCGCGTACGCGTGTCACTAGCACGCGGCCGATGTAGCGTAGCACGCAGAATTATACGTATGTGGGTGTAAATATTTCGAAGAAAATATACGGCAGTCAATTTCTTTTCGTAACACACAGCGGCTGTAATTACGCTGAGCAAAGTAGCGGAAGAAAAGTGTTTGGCGATGCTTAAGATTTCCACGTTAAAACGTTATCTTGCAGGGGAATTATTATCATCATCGCGGCGATAAGCTTCGCATTATCAAATTGTTCTGGATATCGTAAATATGAAAATTGTAATTTTCCGACGCGATTACATCGAGATGGAGGATCAGAGTTAACGCGGTACGTAGGAAGAAGCGAGTAAACAGAGGCGCGTTACCGATGCGACGATAATATTTTTCTATGCGACGAGAGAAGTCTGGGCTCGCGGTGACGGCTACGCGCATGCTATAAATCAAGCCTAATGAAGCTTAATGCGAGGCGTTGGACGAACTATCCGGCTGAATCTATTCGTTTAACGGCTGAGATTTACGAGCAGATTTAAGCGGCCAGATAAAGCGAAACGGGTTCTCGTGGCTGGAAGATTTAAACAGGGACGCGACTTTCCGGGGATAAAGGCGTACGAATTAGACGATTAGAAACGAGACTCCGTGTATAACGCGATTACGGCAATTCTCAATTGAAACGTTGATATTCGTGAAATTCTTTGGACGAAAGTGCTTCTTCAACTATTTCGTCGTAAACGGATAAGAATGCGGAATATTCAAATATTTAGGGAATCATAGGCTTCTTTTTTTAACTTGTTCGCCTACGTACTCGCAAATTTAATCGCAAAGTTAATATAAAGGGTGTCCGCAAGAGACAAAAGCTGTTCGCGATGGAGCTGCACAGCAGTCGAATTGACTGGTTTTGCAATTTTATTTTCAAACTCGCACAACTAGAAGAATAATGTAATGAATTTTATTTTGATTTTTATGTACTCAAATTTAAAACAATTTTGCATCAATAGCAGGCAAAGTGACCGGTACTTGTCAAAGCGTAAAACTCAGTTAACAAGTTTCCTCGTCTTGTGCAACTTGCCACGCGTTTTTTAAATTTTTACGACGATATCGGTTGTCGGGAAAATTCGTAATCGAATTAATCGATCGCTAGATCGGTAGATGCCAGCGTTAAAAATACCACAACTATCGAATTGACTGGTTTTGCAATTCTATTTTCAAACTCGCACAACTAGAAGAATAATGTAATGAATTTTATTTTGCTTTTTATGTACTCAAATTTAAAACAATTTTGCATCAATAGCAGGCAAAGTGACCGGTACTTGTCAAAGCGTAAAACTCAGTTAACAAGTTTCCTCGTCTTGTGCAACCTGCCACGCGTTTTTTAAATTTGACCGCGAATCTTTCGATTAGACGATATCGGTTGTCGGGAAAATTCCGTAATCGAATTAATCGATCGCTAGATCGGTAGATTCCAGCGCTAGAAATACCACAGTAGTCGAAACGACTGGTTCTAGAATTTTATAAATGTGTCGGCCCTCGTTCAGGTCGATGGTCCCAGGTGGATTAAAATACGAAAAATGTACTACGTAAGGTGGAATTGCTTCTGTAAGAGAGCAATAAATCGATAAATATAAAAATATTCTAATATTACATATTTGTTAAAGACCAGTCATTTTAAAGAGCAGTTTACTTTGCTGGAAATAGCTTCGCTTCAAACATCGGTAGCTCTAGCGATTAGTCGTTTCAAGGACGGAGGCAAGTTACGTGAGAATAATTAAAAAAACGTGAAACGTCGTAGAATCGAAAACTTGTAAAATTTGTATAACATACACGGGAAGAAGGATAAATTTCTGATCGATGTAGCGTGAATATTATGGGAAAATATCGTAAAAGAAGAGCGTGCGATCGAGGAATTTTCAAAGGAAAGCGTAAGCTCCGCGTTCAGAGCGCTAGAGGCATCTGTCGGTGAGAGAAGGAAGCTACGAGTTGCGGATACGCTCGCTAGAGCGCAGGCTCGTCTCTCTTCGTAATGGCTGCCGCCAGGGTCGCCGCTATTGGTCGAGAGCGCGGCGGCCATCGCGAATTTCGGGCATGAATTACGTAATGAAAATCATGATGGCCGACTCGGCCGGCCAATGCCACGACGAGGGTGGCGCTCGGTGAAAGTCGCCCGAAAAATGGCGTCCCTTCTCCGCGCGACGCGTTTGTGGGGGAAAGCGATCGCCCGTTTCAGAATATGATGGGAAAATGGAAAATGGCCGAGCGATCCGAACGAGAATCGACCTACTTCGTCAACTATTCGAAAGGAGAAAAATTCTCGGTTCGCCCCGATAGACCAAACGTTCGACGCGGATGTTTACGAGAAACGTACCTATCGTTGCCTCGAGAATCGTCGAAAGGTCGATCCGATGCGTACGAAGAAAATTACAAAATAAAACACTCTCAGGTGGATGCTCGAAACGACACGCTCGGAAGAAAAGACGAAAGCGAGGAAACCGATGAGCGTAAACAAAGAGGAGGAAGAATCGGGTCGTAAAGGACGGAAAACGCTGAGTCGACCTCGAGCTTGGCCAAGAAACAGCGAGCTCGAGGAGGGGCGAGCGGCCAGCAGGGACGCGTGTAAAAACTTTTATGATCGCGGTCAATAAAGTGACGTAACCGGAGTGTTGTACGAGCGGCGGTGTTGTGACGTCAGGGACGACCGGAAGTGGCGCGCGTAAACGCCACGCGCCTCGGTCCTGCCGCGACACCGACCGTGCCGAGGCAGACGCGCAGGAGGCTTCCGCACGGGGTGGGTGGAGATTGGCGCGTCGACGAGGAGAACGAGGGACCGGCAGAGAGCGGTTAAGGGTGACCGTGGAGCGAAGAAGAACGCGGTAAAGAGAGTTGCTTCGGCGGAGAGACGGAGAAAATGGGCTGTCTCGCGGGACGAAGAGCGAAAGAGAAGGAACGCGAAAACCAGAGACGGAAAGGCAGAGAGAAAGAGAGAGAGAGAGAGAGAAAGAGAGAGAGAGGAAAGGAGCGAGAGCTGGTTGATGGTTTACGACATTCCGTTGATGGCCGTAGTGGCGTAGTTGCGGCGTCGAGCCCATAAAAATGTAACGAGCCTGTAAACGTTCGTTTATATTGGCCTGCCTTTACACTCGTCCGGATTGGGATAGGTTACGGCATCCTTCTCTCCCGCTCCCGGCATCCGGTGTACCGTTCTGACGTCACGTAAGACGAACGTGAGACACACGGTGTACAAACGCGTCCTGCGCCGCGTCACGCGGTTACGCGATTCGTATGAGGCGAGCGACGACCACGAGGGAAATCGCCGGTCGAACGTTTCGGTGCCTCCGTCTGCCTCGTAAGCGTTATCAGCACGGAGGAAGCAGCCTTTCGTTGCTCGTCCACCAACGCGACCTTGACCTTCCAGCGAATGAAAGAAACGTCTCCCCTGGCGGAGTCGTGCGTCGTAAACTGGCGGCAACGAACCCGGCGAACGAGACCGGGCTCATCGTCGACCTCGTTAGCCGCGCGACGCTGTCCGCCTGTCTTCTCTCTTCAAATTCTCGCTCTTGCACGTAGCGCGAACGCGTAATATCTGCACGTCCCGTGCGACCGACGCAACGTCGTGCGCGAAATTCTAGGCAAATCCGCGCGTGGAAATTCGACGGATTTACTTACGTCTCAGCGTTCGTCGGAACGTGCCTGACGACGATCTTCGTGGTATCTTACGTTTACGCTGGACACGTGCAAAATGTACCTCGGCGTTACAGCGAATTGCTTCGAGTTACGAGACCCGACGTCTCGTACAACGAAGGTTCGTCGACGACGAGAAATTCTCGCCTCGAGAACACGCCAAAGCGACGGACGACAGCCGACCAAGCGGCACAGTGTTTTACGATCGCTTGCGTAACGTTTTCCGTCGGCGACCTTGACATCGATCCACTTCCATAGGTAAGACGGGCCACGCGTGATTCACGCTACGACGAGAAGCTGCGTCGGAGGTGTTCCGCGGACCGCTCGTTTCACGAACGCTTAAAAGTTTATAGGCGGCAATAAACGGCGCCGTTTACCTTTATTTCGCCGCTTCTCGGTCGAGCAAACCGCTCGTTCGCAAGCAGCCACGAGCATCGCGCCTTTCTCTGTCCTTCCGCGGACGCTGGTCTCTTCGTTTACGCGCGAATTGCACGTTCCTACCGTGATACGCCGCATCCAGCTGTCTTCGACGCAACTAGATCCTTAGATATCGTTGGAGCAACGAGCGCGGCGAACGAACAAAAGATCGTTAAACGCGTAATTAGCGGCGTGCTGTCTCGTCCACGAGATCATCGATACGCGTAAAGAGGCGCGAAAATGACGGAGGATGGCTTATAGCGCGGTATCGCAGACATCGGAACGCGAAACGGGACGATTTCGTTCGACGGAGCTAATATAACGCGACGTGAAATTCACGTCGTAACATCGAACGTAACACGAAACACGGTGCCAAGAAAAATATTCGACTCGCCGATGTCGATACGGTGTTACTACGTGTCGTTTAATTGGTCGGACCGGTGTCACCGAGTATCTATAAATTCGCTTTTATCTCGTCTCGCTGGTAACTTTAGCCAACGTAACGCGTTCATCGTATTTCGTACGAAAATTTGCGGAACGTTGCGATTGTTCGAAATTTACTTCGAGCAACGCGTCGCGAGTAGATATAAATTCGCTTTGCTTCGCCTCTCTAGTACCTTTACCTCGATTAACATAACTCGTTTGTCGTATTTCGTATTAAAATTAGCCTAACGACCTTCGATCCCAATTACGATCGATCGAAATTCACTCGGGGTAACGCGTCGTTCGATTAGTTCGCGAGATCGCCAACGACCATAAAAACTGCTCGACGCGATCTCCAATAAAATAAATAACAACGACCGATCGAAAGAAGTAGTTGAAAATACCAGTTACGAAGCATAAATTCAGCTTTATTTCTTTCCTCTGCCTAACGCAACGCGTTTGTCATATTGCGTATTAAAAGTCGCATAACGTCAACGTGAATTTCGAAAGCTCGGAGTATCGGTATCCGAAAACTGTCGGTTCTCGGCGAGGCTGTGGCTCGTTTGGTAAATAGCCGCGTGGATCGAGCCTAAACTACGGCGTTTAAGGACGAGCACACGAGCTCGTTCCAGCAATCGAATCACCGTTGAACGACGTGAATTATTGCCGCGGTTGGAGCGGCGCAGCAAGAATGATCTACGACGATCGTAAAGCCGGTGATCGTAAATCGCCGCGGCGCATTCTAAAGCCGTCACGTAACGACAGTAATGACCGATCGAAAGTAGACCGATGCGATTGCCATTCAGGATCCGCCTGTAGCATCGCGACCGTACCAACGAAACAAGTAGCAGCTCCGATCAAATCGCTGATCTCATCGATGAATCACCATCTTCGGCCAAGCTTATTTTTCCTTTTTGCATTCGTTAACTGGGCCATCGCGGCCGTCGTCGTCTGGCCACTGTCTATGTCTAAATGTTATCGCTCGTAAAAACGACCCACCGTGTAGCCGTTTGTTTTGCTCCAAGCTCGTTCAACGGAATCGTACGCGTTTCGTCGTTGACAAAGATTTTTCCTTTCGTTCGAATATTATAATAGTTACGACATAGTTTTACGTATATACGTTCGCAGTTCTCTAGGTTTATGATAATCGTCCACGTCCAGCTCGATATCGATATGTATCGTTCGTTGAAAAGAGAAATAGAAAAAGATACCGAAGCCTCGTCACGGAGGTGCTTTCGTTCGTTGATCGTATATTCAGAAATGCGCGAGTCTGTTTATTCTCTGTTAAGTATAATATCGTATCGAATGTTTGTATCAATTATGATTTATTTGCGATTGTGCTTAACGGTCAGCCGAAAGTAATTAAGACGATATAAATCTTGATCGCACGTGCAGGTTGTTCCCATCGTAATCGAGAGGTATTTAAACGTCAGCTGAAGGATCGAGGAAATCCTTAGGACGAGCATTCTAACGATAGAAATTGCTTTGTTTGAAATTGGTTGCTTCCTTATCCTCGGACAATCTTCCACGATTTTATCTAAACGTTCGAGAAATTCCTGTACCTTCTTCGCAACGCGAAAGACGCGAAAAGCGGGAAAGAGAACGAGTCGTGACACGATGGTGACGAGAAATTTCCTGTGGAACGACGACTGGCCATGAATGAAGCCCGGATACGTAGGATCGTAGAAACGGCAGTGAGCCGTGCGACCGAGGAAACGAGCGATTACGCAAGCTTTACGAGCAATCGCGAAATGGTATCTCCCAGAACAGCGAGACAGCCAGCAGACGATCAGACACGGGCCAACGCAATCACCTCGACACCCCGATAATACTTGTCACGAGAAAATTCGCTGCGTATAATTCGTCGATGATCGATGATACGCGATACTTTTACCACGACGTTACTGGTCGAAAAAATCAACCGCTACATGTATCGCAGCAGTCGTTTATGGTAACAATGAGGAAGTTGTGGAAGAGATACATCCATCGATCGATTGGTCGCAACTTTGTTACCGACTGTGTGGAAAATTGGCTTTTTCATTTCCGTGGATTCGTTAGACGGTCATTCAGGAACGTTAAATACAGGCAGCAGGAAGCTTCGCAAGGTCTCGTTCTCTTCGCACGCGTAGGCGTCGAGAAACTTTAACGTCGACGAGATCCTCGAGGATGAGAAGTACTTGCAGAGTGTGTAAAAACGAGCAATGATAATACGTAAACGAATAACGCCGACGTCTCCAGTTGTTGCAAAGAGAATTCGATACATCAAATGTCCCCGTCGTATAACGAATTCCAACGTATTCGTCCCCAAGATCCCGTTTTCAACTCCGTAATCGACGAACGTTGTTTTAGCGCGTGCGAAAAGGTTTCGACGAGTCGAAAGCCGAGCAGCGAAGAATTGCCGCAAATCGCCGAGCGTATTACCGTGTCCTCAGAGGGAGATCAACAACCCGAGGGACGCGTCTGTCTATCGCGCCGATGAAAATAACCAGAACTCGAAGGCTCGCGAACGTAGCAGACGTACATGTAAATTCGAGTGCTGATAAGTCCGGAATGAAACTTGAAATAGAAGAGCTGGAGGAACAGAGGGGAAGAGGTACTTTCGATCGAGTAGAGAAGTGCGTCGATACAGATAGCGAGAAGCGAGAACCGGCAGCGTGATACCGCATCGCGTATAAAAGGGTTTCCTTTTCAAGGTGAATCGATGATAAGAGGACTGGTTTGGCCCGCAGTCACTTTGTTTTCTAGAAAAATCAAATTGGGTTGATGGAAAATTTTATACGTGCAACGCGTAAAAATTGCTCGATCTCTGACTGGTCGATCGGATAAAATACTTGAAAAAGAGAAATCTGAAATCGATCGTTCCAATATCTCGAAATTTTCGTACATTAGCAGATAAAGAATTCATCCACTAGAAGACTGACTCGTAGAGGGGAACTTTGTAGTCTAAAGAATCTAATAAACTCGTTTCCACGATCTTTATGTCAATTTTGTAGCTCAATTTACGGACTGACGGAAATTGGTACGAAATGCTTCTTCGTTTTCTGCGTATAAAAGGAACAAGGTCCTTACAAGAGCCACTGTAAATATCGATTCGGACTACAGCTACGAATCCTCGAATTTTCTTAATTCGATTCGCTTCGATTTTTCCATAGAGTTGCTCAATTATAACGCGAATTAGATCGGGGCAGGATCAGGAAATTCTATCGGATCTTCTTACGAATCTAAACGATCTATAAAATGTTCCTATATCAACCTCGATTCTTTAAATTCACGGTAATATACAATCGCACACAGTCGCGTTATTTTAATGTTCTATATAATACAGTTAACAGAGTTTTCGGATACTATGTTCACCTCGTAAAGCGCTCTTTTTACAGTTCTTATTTTGTGTGGTGCTGCGTAATCCACGTCTCGGTCCGCGATGTAACGCGACTCTGAAAACCGTTCTCGGTAAGATAACACGATATCGATAACGACGGTCGTTAGCTGCGATGTCGTTGAATTTACGAGCCCTGTCGAACGGTCGTGTATGCTTCGGCCAGTTCTCCGGCTAAGAAGGGAATCGAAGTAAGAGGAAGAGGGGTGAAACCGCGCGGAAGAGGACGCGCAAAGATTCTCGTGGAAGCGTCTACGTAATTGCGTCGTGTACGGTTCATTAGTCTACTCGAAGTTGGTGGACAGAGAGGCAAAGAGGAAAGCATCGATGAGAGGCAAAAGAGAGAGAAGAGGAAGAGGGGGAGAGAGAGAGAGAGAGTGTGTGTGTAGAGGGGAGAGGCGAACGTTTATTCGCGGAGCCAGCACGCTCGTTATCCGTTCGGTGCCTCGTAATATTTTGTGATTCCCTTGTCCCCATCCTTCTCAGCTTCTCTTCCTCTCTTTTTCTCTCCCGAAGGTTCTCCGCCGCGAGCACCCTTAATTAGAAACTTTACTTTGCGCGTTTAAATGCATTACTCGCCGTAATATTGCACAATTTATGCCCCCAAGAGCTGTAACCGTACGCGCTGCAACAGATATCTTTTGTGAAAAAAAGCCGCACACGTTTGGCCACGATATACCAGCCTGGCCGATATTAATTAAGCGTTAATCGAGCGTCTTTTTGGGATGTTGCGATCGAAGCTTCTTAATAGGGCTTGATTTAGTAATGGAATGGAATATATAAGCATTCATTCGGACGATAATCTACGTTCCGATTGATCTATATAGAGGTACATGCATATTTTCGCGTTAACACCGTTAGAGTCGCGATAGGAAACGTAGAGAACGTAGAGAAGCAATCCAATCAGCTTCCTTTCTTTCTCTCTGGATTAAATTATTCACCCTCTACCATATCTCTTCATAACCCGAATAAAGAAGACGAATTTCTATATACGTAATGTTGCCGAGACTTTGCTCGAAACACGCGAAATTCCTATTCGACGTTAATAGATTAAAGGAAAGAATCACGCGATGATCTATCTATGGTCTGAAAAAACGTCGATGTCCATGCCAGGCTTATTGGACGACATCGTATTTTATTCGAGTGTCGATTACGGGGCCAGAATCTGCCCTCGGACTTTCCTTCGATCCTTTCGTTCGTTCCTCGCCCAAGTGGACAGAACGTTTATTGGCCGGTTCGTTTTCCAGGGCCGGATTCTCCATCGAAACGCCGAGACGTCGAACCGTGAATAACAATTTTACGCGAAGATTTGCCCCGAATGCACACCACGTCGGATATTCCCTCGCCATCCGAGTTAAAAGCGTTCACGCGACTGGCCTTCGAGTCTGCGGATTCGCAGGATAAGAATCAACTATTTTGATTTCGACCGCTTCTACGATTCTTTTCGTTACGTATGCTAACGGCTCGAACATTGGAAAAAAGGAAACACGGCTAACTGCTCGAGCAGCGATACTTGTTACTTTTTCTCAACTAGATCGCCAGTTCGTTTGGAATAACGAAGCCTCGAAATACTGAAATGACGCTGTGATTTTATTGGAAGACAGGAACTCCATTTACTCTCGACGCGCGAGCACGACGAGCTTCTACTTTTGTCGGGCAAATCACCAGGAAGCGAGGAATGTCGACTGAGCGTCGTGACGAGAGAGTTACGTTCGACTCGTTTCGATCGTCGTCGAATCCTTCCTTCATTCGACGTGCTAATTGCTCTGGAGGACAGCTACGATTCGAATTCACGATAGTGTGCAGTTTTATGTCGCACGGTAGACGTTACTTCGAGATACTGGTCGCTTTCGAACTTTTTCTCGTCGTTTAATATCCCCTGCTTGTGAAACTCTGTAGTCTTCCAAGGTACGGAGTTTGTTTTTTCTCTCTTATCGACCCGTTTAAACAGGTCATTTTCATAAATAAATGTAAGTACGCTAATCTCGAATACCATTAACGATTCCATCTAGCGAGATGATACATTTTAAAATCACTATCATTTACAAATAAAGGAGAAGTGTCAATGTAAATATATTCTTGCAATATCGAACACTCTGTGCCACATGTGTCTCCATTAGGCTTTTTTTCTTTATGATGTATGCATCTTTTAATCAAGAAACGATGCGAAACGACACATTCTTAGAGTGTACGTCGTAATTTATTCGAACAAAATTGTATCATAACATTGGTACTGAATATCGTAGCCCATAAAGCTAGCAGGTCTTATCAGCCTCGCAAAATGGATCCTATCGAAGGACCATTGTACGCGCATCTAAGTATAAACCACACGAGTACCTATGTTTGTAGTTCGAATGGACCAAATGTATTTCTAGAGACCGACAAGCACGATGGCCTCTCAGGCAGATGTCCTTGTTTCACGACGGCCACAAATTATATTACTCCTAGAAATGTACAGCTTGGTCATTTCTGTGATACGATTATTTCGCGTCCTTCAAAAATTCCGTATGATACATGAAAATATTTATCGCACAGTACACTCAATTCTGATATTGATTTTTATAGTAGTATCTCTTTATCGAGGCTTCGAAACAACATTGGTCCAAAAGCATTTCTTCTTTTCCCTTTTATAGGAATAGCTCTCTATGACGTTCGGTCGATTATTTTTATAAGTCAGAATCCTCTTGCACAATTGAACCGACATTATTAGTGAAATTTTACAAATCGTCTATACTAGGAAATTCATTCAAGTTTACGAAAAGTAGTCTACGACTTAGCAATGTATAATTAACCATCTAGCCCCATTTAACTCACCAAATACGATTATTATGATTGCTATTATTGTTCCTATAATTGCTAAGTCATCGTGCGAGAAGACCGAGCCTCCTCAGAATACTAACAAATACTAATAATTACGTTGAACGTCGCGTCGCATTGCTTTATTTCGCGTCGTAGCTTTAGATCAAAATTGAAGAGCGATACGCAAAATACAGAATACGCTGGTTTTCGGATCTCAGAGGGAAGCAACCGCGTCGCTGTGCACCCAGGCCCGCAGAGTTCGTGAACGCTCATAAATATTCCTTCGGAGTAAGACCCATAAAGAAACCGCTCGCGGGCCTCGAAAGGGTTGATTTTTTTCTTCGGTTAGAAGCGAAAGAGGGGACGTGGAAGGAAAAGAAAAGAAGTCGGTCTCGCTGTCCGAAGGAGGCAACCACTCTCTGAGGTAATAACCGAGGAAGGACAAAAGGCCTTGCTGTTCGTTTATACGGCTGGTCACGGCAGGATTAAAAGGGTTGCAGCACTCACACGGATTCGCTTGGTGCACGCTTGAAATGCACTTCGCTTGCCTTCGGACCAAAGGAAGGAAAGAAATAGAGAGAAAAAGGGAGAGAGAATGAAGTAGAACCGCGGCGAGAAGAAGTCTTTCAGCGGAATTGGAACGCGACGATCGAGAAACCGCCCCGTGAAATGAAATAGAGCTGGCGGAGAATCGAGGATGCGGGGTGAAAATAATTTTCTAAAGAAAGGAAGCTGGAACGAGTGGACCAATGTCGAGAGTGAAGCACCATCGTCTCGAGATCCTGGGCCAGAGATCGAGTTTCGGTGAGGGGAAAAGAAAAGAAAGAATGAAGGAAAAAAAAAAAAAAAGAAATATCGAGAGGGAAGAAGGAAGAGCTTGGTTGGTTTCGCTCGGTGAATTCCAACGTTCGGCTTCTGTCTACTAATTAGCCTCGGACCGAGGCTTCTCGAGCTTCATCGGTCCCGAATGTATTTCCATTACGATCGCTTCAAGAATATCGTATAGATCTGAAGGTAAGAGGAATGGAAAGATCTAATTAAGTCTATCGATCGTGGTGGCTGTAATTAAACCGTATGAATCCCTTGACGCGACCTCATTCGCACGATCATCTTATCGAACTTTGCTATCTATCATGTTGGCCTGACGTCATCTCTGCCACGCTCGACGTTTGACGAGCTCTCGGCCGTATTTCCCGCTTCGCTTAGGGTTTGAATTGTGCAAGATTCTGTCGCTATCTTAAAATAATGGCGATATAATTACGTGTGGGTCTGACTGACTTTTCCGTTGCTCGTGACGACAACGTAGGATGTGATGATGTATGCAGATACACAGATATACTTGAAACCTTGATCCTGTTGATCGGTATGATAGAAGTAATTATCGAAGTAAAAAGCAAACGAAAAGTACAAAGCTTGTACCAGAGGAATTAAGATGAATGCTATATTAAAAAATACATACAAGACTTTACCCATACAATTTACAAAAAACCATCCAAATCTCCAAAAATACATTTCTGTAAGACCATAAGATCTGAAGATTTATTCTGGTAATTTTAAAGTTAAGCTACCGCATCTAATTAACTACTGGATTTAATTAGCGATACGGTATCGAACTATGTATCTTCTTCTCATACAGCGGAAACGGTAATATCTAATAAGATATTTTTCCCTTTCGTTTCGTATCGAGCCGCTGAAATTTTCAACAGCAAGTAGAATCTCATGGACAAACGCAGTCAGATGATTACGCGGTCACGCAGATGATGTTAATCGCACGCGATGAGAAACGTTAACGACGGTTCGTTGTGTAAATATTCACGAAGCTTCGGAACAATTTCCTAGGCTGGCTAGGTGGTACCGCGACCGGGCGCCTAGACGATTCTGGAAGACGCTCGAAGGGCAAACGTGACCGGCTTCATTGACTTTACGACCACTAAAGCAAGCCTTTATAGTTTGCGCTGCGAGTGGCCTGCAAAAGCCGCGCACGCTCGCACCACATTGTTTCATCGTATTCAGAGTTACGTTCTTAAATACGCGACATGCTGCTCCCGTGCGCCAGTCAACAGACACGTCACTCCAACCATTCTTTTTATCTCTCGTTGATTTTTCCGGAAATTCAAAGTCGTAAATTCAAAATTGTAATGAATTTGAGAAAGCTCGAACAGGAAGCGATTAGATGGTGTATTTTATTATCTCTTTTTTTATCGATCTTCGATAAACTGCGAACGTTTGTTATATTTATGAGAGACTCGAAGAAATAGAAATGCGCGGAATAACGCGAAATAAATTTCCAAGTCTCCATCTTCTAAATATTCATAGAAATATACATTAAAATTATATTAACAAAGTAAATAAAATGACTGACGAAATTTTTCATGGAAAAGGTAGACAAATATCCCGATTTTCGTTTACTATGTCATACATTTTTCTTTTGAACCAAAATCGTTTAAAGTTTATAGGTTTCTTTCTATAGACGCAGATATTGACTATTCGGCAGTTACTGAAATTACTAGAAAATCATTCACAAGATATTTTCATTATCGGAATCGTCCTCCCTCGGCGTTTCATATGCGTCTACCTAATCGTTTGATTAAACCGACGGGAGGTCGTGGTAGAGAAATGACCGCGCGAGTTGCATAGGATGTTACAACATTCGATGCAAACTTTTCGCCACAGGATTATATATATATCGCTGTGTAATATGCGACTATCTTGACGAAAGTTACAGCAACGGCGCAGCGGGTCCCCTAAACAGCCAACTGCCGACTAAGCTGCGGGTATTCATCAAACTTTGAAACTTTGACGGACTTATGTTAAACCGTCCGACATCATAACGCGAAATCCAGCCAAGTTGTTATCTGCGACTTGTACAGCGCACTCAGAATTCGCGATTGCAGTCGAGAGAACAGGAATCTTCCTCGATTAGAAGGAAGCCTTGCTGCTCCAACCTCCTTCACCTCGATAACGTCCATCCAACGATATCACGATCGTTCCATCTTTCATATTTATATTTAGAATTTGAAGACCCATAATCTTTCATATATCTTAGTCACGATTTTCTCGATCTCCACTTTATGCCACTTTAACTAATTTTCTCTAAACCTCTATATTCCAGAAATCACAGGTATTAGGATATCCACTGACCATTTAGATGCTTTTTTACTGCTTCCATTATTTGGTTGTTTTATTCTAAATCAAACTTTTCATTCGTGATATAAAATTCCCTTGCAAAATAAAATATTAAATGGGACAAACTTTGTTAACTTTTCTGATAACTGAAGCGGATAAGCATGTAATTATGCTAATATATATGGCTGTGTCGGTGTACGAGTACGCATACACGTTACTTACAGTTTTGCAATCGATCGATCGCGAACACGCGATACAATGTAAACGTTCTATCTGCATGTGCCACGGAAAGTACATTGCGTACAGCAGTGAGAGGATAATGTGCAAAGTTCGACTAAGCTCTATCTGTCCAATCGGGTAAAAAGGATTCGAGGAAAGGGTACATGTCCTTCGGTTCCTCGGGCCAAAGAGTTAAAATAGGACCTTCGGTTAAACTACCTCGCGTCGAGGTGTCCGAAAAAGCTATAAAACTATAAAAGTAGCTAGCCACTAACGGAAGGGTTGAGAATAGCCGGGGTCGCGCACCTCGTTTCGACCTGCGTTAATTCCATTTATTTCTCAATTGCTTTTCAACGCAAGTCCTTCAAGGATTCTGTGCCGAGACGCGCTCGAAAACTCAGTCAGTAGTCGAGCAACCAGAAGGAAGGGTGCACAGATATACGCGGAACACCATTGAAAATAGCGAACGAAACGCACGCGGCTCGCTTCCAAATTTCATCGTTTCCCTTCGATTGCGCAACTATAAACGGAACGTAGGCTGACGTAGCGGAAACTCGGGTGTTTTTAAACGAATTCCTCGGCTAGTCGATACCAAGAGAAAAGAAACGAGGGAAGAAGTTGGGTTCGTTGGAAAGCAGAACGGTTCGAAATATTCCATTGGATCGTGGTCGTACTTTCTTTGCTCGCGCGCCGATAACGATAACTTCCACGCGGCTTGCTCACGTCGTCGAAAAACCGAGGCCTCTCGAGGCTACCGTCGATGGGATGGTTCGTTGGGATACGTGGGGTTTGCACAAATCCCTCGATTCGATCGCTGACATCCGACCCTGTCCTGGAAATAGGACCGGACGATGGCGTCATACCCACGACGCTTTAAGATGGCGAACAGTTGCTTCAGACTCCATCTAATTATAGCCAACCTTCGAGCAAATTGTGTGGATCGTTCGATGCAGAAAATAGAGGAAATAGCGGCTAAAGGCATTTTCAATCTGGTGTACCTTTTATTACGAGTACGAGTGGATCAGACAATCGATTGTGATTTCAAAAAAAAAAAGACGTCGTTCACGGGCAAACTTATTCCGTGGGATGGAACGCTGAAATAATTGAACGGCTGACTGAGTTTCCAAGTAAACCGGGACGGAAAATTACCCAGGTCCGGCATTCTTGTTAACACGGGAATTCTTATTACGCGGAACCCCCGTGGTAACGAGATCCTCCACTTAGCGAATGCAGCCTCGCGCGATTTTACACTCGTCGCGCTTCAGAAAACCTTCGCTGTGTTAATGATGAACTCTCGGGCCAAAAATACCCCGCTGGAACTCGGACACACGCGGCAACTCGAAGGCGAATTCCACGAATTTTTCGAAAGAAATTGCCCTTCTTGCAATTAGCATCACGGTGAATTTTCGTTCATTACTTATGCTAATTTCACCTTTTACGTTTACATTTCTCTTGCACGATGGAAATCACGAAAGTGGAACACCCCTCGTGAATTTAACTTTTTTCTTTTTCGACTCGTGTATAACCAACGCAAAACATAAAGAAAGAAAAAAAAAAAGAAAAAAGAAAAAAGTAAAAAAAGAGAAGAGAAGAACGTTATATGAAAAAGTAAACTTTAAAGGAGCATCGTAAACAACGAATGGAGAGTTTGGAGAAACAGCGGGGGATTCGAGTGTTTAAATTTGAAAAAAATCACGGGCATTAATCGATATGCAAGCGGAATTTTTTCCCACTTAAACAGCCTCTCTCTCTTATTTTCTCTCTCTAGAGATAACGCACGAATCACACGATTTTTAAACTGCATCATGACGTATCTCCTGGTCGATATTTTTTAAAACCAAACAAACGTACGAGAATATTTGTTATTGATGCCTGTTATTTATGCGCAAAATATCGCCACATGACGCGAGCCATTGTACGTGCAAGTTAATTTCCGTGCGATTGCAGGAAAACGAAACGTTTCATCGGGACGCCGAATTTCGCAGTGAAATACGTCCCGATCGTTGCTCTCTTAATCTCTCTGGCTATTTTTACAGTACCGACGGGAAACAAGGATATCGCGGACACGATGACAACACTCGAAAAGTTTCATCTGGCGAATTGACCGTCGCACACGCGTAACGCGTTGCAATCGACTGCGCGATGGAAAATTTACAAACCACCGAGGGTCGACGAATTTTGACTCCGGAGGAATATTTTTATCTTTTTACTCTTTTCCGTTGAACAGACGAAAAGTACGACCACACTGGACCCTTGTGGAAACCACGTCGCACGACGTAATCCCTGGGGAGTTATGGGAAATGAATTATAGACATGGAGACCGACGCGAGAAGGGAGCAAAAACATACAAAATGGAACCCTGAAAGGAATGTCAACTCCATTTCTGCTTATGTTTCCGACGATGCCTTTTTCTCAGTGTCGAAAACTTTTTCATATCATTGGATATTACTTTCTGGAAGAAAAGCTTCGAGTTCGTACAGTCGTGAGAGATAAAGTTTAATTGGAAAGAAGGGAGACAGGAAATTTGGGCAAGTAGTAGATAAGTATATATTTCCTGTTTTTTTAATCAGCGAGTGTGTGGTTTATCTTGCGATAAATCTTCCAATATCTAAGCTGAAATCTGAGAGATCGTGGATTCCTGCGATTTCAGATTCTATTTAGAACTACTCCAGGGCTCCTCCTGTCACACTTTTCATCTAAATTCTCAAATATTTTCCAAATAGCCCACCGTGTCCGATATTGATCTCTACATTTTATTGCTTACGATTTATTTCGTGTATTTGAATTAAAATTCAACGTAAATGCTCGTATCTTGATCCTATAGTAGTAGTTTTTGTATCGATAAAAAATCAATAAAGAAATAGCCATTGGGCAAAATAAGCTCGCAACTTCGGTGAAGAGTAACCCGTTTTGATAAAGATTCAACGCGGACGAGAGCGAGAAAACACAATGATCGAGCATCCGTTTCCTCGAAATCTAAGCCGGCCGTTATTTTGAACTATTACTTTTGAAATGTAAAATTCCTGCAATACGAATTTAACACAACCGTCGACCTAATCATCAAAATTCTAACGCTCTCCCATATCGAATTGCCAGATTTACTTAACCATATAAATGACATCCACCGTTATAAGCTTTTCATTATTTCTCACTCTTCTCAGCCGACATTCCTTGATAGATCAAAGTAATTCCCGCCCAGAGGATGGCTATTTAAGACTGTAGATGGTGGAAAAGGTGAACCGAACGAGCAACTAACCGGGTTGTCACTTTGATCCGATGGTTTGGTTGGAAACAGTCTCGGATGGGGTGAACCGTTCTGCGCGATGGACTCTCGCATACTCTCCAAGGACAGGTACTACGGAGAGGTAGACCAGTTACCGGCGGAACTGGCGCACCAGCTAATTAGGACTTGATTGGCACTCATCCCCGCCACTGCCGCGCCAGAACACAGCCGTTAGAAACCATCAACCTATTTTCTCTTCGCTTACCCTTCGTATTCCCTGCCCTCTTCGTGCGACTCGTCTCTCTTCCTCTCTTCCTCTCTTCCTCTCTTCTTCTTCTTCTTCTTCTTCTTGCCTCTTCTCGCCTCCCCCTGTAACTGGCCTCCCATCACGAGGCGGCCATCGGCGCGGTGTAGCTCGCTCCGGTCTCGTGTATAATTGTATAATTTACTCGGCAATTTGGCCCACGGTTAATTTGTATAATTTCCCCGTGGCCGTGTACGTAAATTCGACGAACCCCCTTTGTAGGTTGGCGCACCGCGCCGCATTCGAATACCGTGGCCAGTAACGGGGGAGGCTGTTTCCACCCGGGCCGTTCCCGGGGGATTATTTCGTGAGATATTTCATCGTTGACCGTTTCTTTCCTCTGCCGTTTGATCGTTTTATTGGCCGACGCTTAGCTACTCGACGTGCTGCGTTTCGCCATCGGGTTCAACGACTCGGGATGATTCAAACAATGAAGAAGGTTCTTTCATTTTGACTTTGGTTACTTTGATCGATTATATCGATTAGTCGTAAGAGAGAAGCTACGTGTTCGTAGTTTTGAAAGAAAGTTTCAGCTTCGTCTTCGGTTCTTCTTGCTCTTTCCACGGATTTCCGACGGGGCCAATTTCATTGAAATTCGCGAAGAGACTCGTGCCCGATGGAAACTTATAGAACTAAGACGAACCTACATCTCTCCGGGAAAAAAGAAATTTCGGTGAGCTACGGCTCTCCGTTCCTGATACGTGCAACTTTATCGAGCAGAAATTTTTCGATTTCTCTAACCTTTGGTACGTGAAAATATACATGGTAATTTAACATTTTTAATTTAATTTCACAGAATGAATAAATTTTGACGAATATATATGCATATTTCTAGGATGTGACACGTCGAGTGACATATTGGAAATTCCTGCACGTGACCAAATGAGAGCGGGGTGCACAGATCTTCAAATCGAATTTTCCCAGAAGTTCGAATTGGCTGCAGATGCAAGGAATTGGCACGGAGCATTACGAAATTTTGTTTCCGTGTTAGAGAACCGAGCCAATCTTATCCGAAACGATATTTTTCATATTGAATAACGATCGTTGCGTGAGATTATTGAATGAGCAAAGCTTAAAATTAGATTTATTTTCCATGTATCAGTATTGTGTCATCCATAAAAATAGCTCAACTCGGTGTTTTATCATTGGTATTGAATAAAGATTATCTCAATAATAAATCTTAATAACAGAGATAATATCTCTGCTCGTCTGGTATTTTCAATTAAAAACTCGAGACAGAGCATGTAACCATCGCAATAATAACAGTGATCTATAAGGATCACGTGTACAATGTCGATCTCATCGCTGGATTTTGTGTCGATCATTTAGGCGAATGGGATGACGAAGAATAGATTTTATAGTTCTTTACTATGACGATATTAGGCGAATAAAATTTTAATCGGAAAGATATTTAATCCAGAAAGGACGAAGCAATAGTTTACCATAATATTACGAATACTTTAATCTCTGTAAGTTTCATAAAATTCTAGTTTCTGTGCACGAATTCTCGGAATTCTTTCTCACGAATGCAAATACAGAATTTAATGAAACGATTGAATAAAATTTCGAATGAAACGTTACGTTAACAGAGCACGCAAAATCTTCTCGATATTGTACCGACGTGGGAATATTTTCGAAAAAAATCCAAGTTACATTTCGAAGCTTCTAACAACCCCCTGGAGCCGAATGATTCAAGTTCTAAATAAACTACCTAAAAATGTCTAGGCTTGGTGTTTTCGTGTGCTGGTTCTCGTTCTCCAAAGTCTCCTTTTCCGTCATCGATCCTCTCATAAAGACCAGATTGTCGTATCGACCCATGTCACGTCGAAGCCGAAGGCAAGAATATCCGACGAGAACACATCTCGCTTGCTCTCCGTCATTCGCTCGTTTCTCCGTTCGATCTCTATTCCTCTGATATTCGGATATTCACGCCGCGTACCAGGAAAATATGGAACGTGACAGAAAGGGCGAGATTTACGGTGGCACGCCACCATGAACGACGCTTAACGTCGCATAGCGGTCGCGACCACTACAGATTTCTCTTATCTGGCGTAGCTAGTCGTCTCCTCCGACCCTGTCTATAGACGAACAACCTATCAGCTGGTGCATACGAAAGTACACCTGCTTGAGTGAGCTCAAAAAATAAATAATATACGTACACGACACGATTTACTCACGAGGAACATGTTTTCTTCGACGATGGAGAAAAATCTTTGCAACACTTTACTACGAACTCGCGTCTTTTTCAACGTGTACGTATCAAGGTATTTACCGTCTAATTCATATACTCATATTTGGATCCGTATCGTTTCATTTATCAAAGTAACCGAATGATATCGCGCAAACTTGCGAATCCTCTGTAACCTTTAAATCGATCCACGACGATTGTCAGTTCGAATTGCAATTAAAAAAGAAAGAAAAAGGATTCGTCACGGAGAACAAGTTCCTCGCGGCTATATCCTTGGTCTGACGGTAATATTCGTTCCGCATTAAGGTCTCTCGTCGCGGAATCCATTTCGCTTTAATGCAACTTGCGTATAGATACCATGGACGTTGGAAAACTGAATGGCTGTCTCTTTCTCTTCGTCTTCATCTTCTTCCCGGCAGTGTCTCTATCACGAGGACATTAAAACTTTTCTCATCTTCTCCTAATCTTGAAAAATGGTCTCTTTCGGAGGTCGAAGAGGAAGAAAGTAAGTAAGTATGTATATGTATACATATCTATATGGAGACTGCCACGGTGGTAGCGCAACCGCCGAGAGACAGAGACTTCGAACGAGATACCTATGTAATTATTCACCGGGGAGTTCGCCTCGTTTCGCGTTATTCCCGTTGCACAATTCCACCCCTTGAAATCACTGCGCCGTTTTCATTTCGGATTCGTCCAGCTTCTCGGCCACCGCTTGAAATATTTACCTGCCAATCTAAATTCAGATTGATGCAAAGTCGTCGGTCGAACGAGTTTTAGAAAAATGCGGCATGTATTCATGAGCAATCACTACCAGATTCGTTTACCAAACGAAGGTAAAATATCACATGTCCCGCGGACCGAACAATGTCCTCGTGGTTCAGTTTCTTCCCGATGAAATTCGAAACGGTGCGTGGAAATCCTGGCGTTGTGGCGTAACGAAGAAACGTACAGAAGCAGGAAGGAAAGAATGGGGAAGACAGAGAGGCAGAGAGGAGCGTATTATTCGAGCGACGAGAGGGATCCATCGAGTGCAGATAGAATGACTTCCCTGGGCTGAACGTGAGGAAACTTGGTAGGGCGGTCTGATGATGGAAGAAAGGCCGACGAGGGGCATCCGGGCGGAAGAAGCAGCATCGAGTAAAAGAATAGACGGGATGCATTTTCCTGGATAGGAGGTTCGGGGGCAATCCACGCTGGTGGATGGCATGCACACACGTGGTCGAGCAACGAACAGGAGGCTGGGTTAGAGCAGCGGTCGGTATTGAGCCGGTGCGCGCGCACTCTGCCTCCTTTTCAACCCCGAAACCTCACGGGGGCGACCATCGTCTCGATCTCGAGGCACACGGCCGTCCGCCCCATTGCGTCGCTTATGCATTTCGCGTGCGTTCGATCGCCTGCTTCAAGGTCGTTCGCCGTGCGAACAATGGAATCCAGACGCACCTCGAATCGACGTATGAGCGAGAACTTGATAGCCAACGTGATATCTCCTTTTTATTCTTAATATCGTAAGGTTATTCGTAATATGTACTTATCAGTCGGGGTAGATACACGCGGGCCGAAACTTTAGTAGCTACCGATTCGTATTAAAAAGGGATACGTGTATGGATTTTCACGAGAGAAATTTTCTCTGTTGCTTTAACGAGAGGGTAGCCAAGGACGGAGTATCGGTATTCTTCAGGGCACGTCGTTCGTTTATTGCGATCTCCATTTTTATGTGGATCTTCCGCTTCATAAGCGGAATCTCGTTGGCGAAACGGCTTTCTACCCTACGAAATATTAATGTCGTTTCAGAAGACTGTAGTCACATCCACCTATGTCTCTATTTCCCGATGCCCCGCTATATTTTCGTTAGCTTTTATATTCCGCCCTTTCGTCCAGTGTTCGTCGTCGAATTTCCACTGGAAATATATCTGCCTACCGTTGGACGTATAACCTCGACACGTGTTTCGGGTGCAAAGGGTTTAAAAACGCGTATAAAACAAGCGAGGCCAGCTAAACGTTGACGCGTTGACGAACGGCAATTTAAGAGAAAAGAAGAAGAAAAAAGAAAAAAAGACAAGGAGGAAGGAAGGAAAAAAAAAGGCTCAGGCGAGTCGAAGGTCTCCGGAAAAAGGGGTAGACAGAAGAGGCAAACTTTTATAACCCTTTCCACGGCAAGCCGCGCCGTTGGAAATAGCAATGCAACGACTGTTGTTTACCTGACGCTCACCTTGACAATAAAACATCGTCGAAAGGGTTCAGCCTGAACACGCGAGGTATAATAAACGAATTTAACCGGACCACAACACGAAGGCTAACCAGGAAGGACGTTTTTTTGAATGAAAAAAATAGCTATCCTTTCGAAACGAAGCAACGAAAGGGGTACGATGACCATTTTACTGTTATCTGCCTGACGAATCGCGATGGACTGCAAAGCCATCGGAATGACAGGTGAAGGCTTGGAAGACAGTCTTTGCTCAAGGTCTTGAGACGCGACTACGCGAAAATCTCTATCCGTGCTCGTTCAAAGTGATATATTACGTATCAAGGTTCCAGGATAACGCGCTTGGTTGATATTTTTTGGCTGCGTCGCGCTTCCGTTCGAGGTAAGTTTGATACTCTTACGAAATTTGCATATACGTAGGTGCCCTTATTTTCCAATGAAGCGTAATTTTACCGTCAAAGTGGTATTATTAAACAAATTATCGAAATTTAATGTATTTCGATAATATTGACTAACTGATACAATAGCGTGAGAATATTTTTTGCAATTACTGCATACGTTCTTGCTAGTGCCACGAATCGGAAAACTCGAAAGAAAAGATAAAACAGATAGGTCGATAGCTAGGCTGTACCCTAATAAGTAAAAACATTCGAACGATCTTCTCGTATCTGTTCGTTTCCAATCTCGTCTGTCGAGGAATATCTGTCGAATGGTCCATTATGGCGGAAAAGCAACGAGATATTTTCCCAAAAACGGAAAACCATCCTACTACGGATGTTTACGATACCGCGAGCACTTGAAGCTCTAAAACAGAGAGCATGCCCGCCAGTTATCTAACCACCATTAGCCTCCTTGCGTCATGCTCTGTCCGACAGCTCGATCTCGAAGCTGCTGGCTGTTGCCGTGCTCGTAGGTAAATTACACGTAGCCATTGCAGTTGTGTTACGTTACACGGTCTCTAATGTTCAGGATATAATGCAGAGTTTATTATAACGTGGCTTGTACAAGCTACACCGCACGCGGCAGCCTATCTAGGGACTAGGGAAACTTGTTATCGCCATGGATATTCAAAGTTGCACGTCCGTGCGGAGAACACGGGACACGAGGATCCTCGTAAATTGCAATTCCACGCGTGGGCAGCCATTGGCGCGGATCACGCCGGGGAAATTTGTAAATTCCCTTTGTTACGGCGCTCGTCCAACGATAAGTTCCTCGGGCTATCTTACTTTGTTTCCACTTGGACGTCCGCATCGACGGAGTGTTCGGACGTTCGACGAGTTTCATCAAGAAGTGGGTGTTATTGCCGATTGTTTTTAGTCTTTTGTAAATTTTCTTTTAGATACGATGGAACTTTATTTTACGAGTTGAATAGACACTTTGGAATTGTTTTGAAGAGCTGCAATGTTGCAACGTTAAAGTGGAAGTTAGGTGTTGCAGTGTATAAATAGAGGCGCGAAATGGAAGTTTGTAATTTATATTCCTCGAAATGGAATCAGCGTAGAAGCCGAGGTTTGTCCGTGTTCTATCAAAATGCCTGAAATACTTGTAAAATTCAAAGTCTTCGAAACATCTATGAAAAAGTACAAAAACCAGACGCATCTTCCAGCGTCTTAACAAACGTAAATTAATAACGTGTTAGAAACTAACGGCAGAAACATTCCGCAATATCTCTTTGTCCGTTTCCCTAAAAATATCCGAAGAGGCGATTGCGCGACTTCTCGAATCCCCGCGAGACACACGTGCCTTTTTAAGAGCGCGGAAATGGCAAGAAAGTTTTCAAAGTGTCAACCAGCGACGTAAGCCGTCAACTTTTCATAACTCGGCTGACGAAAGAACAGCGGAAAATTTTCACAGTTTTCTGCTTGTTCTCGTAGAATTTAGGGCGAGGGTGACGCTAGTGAGAAAAGACGATGATTCGCGCACACGGCATACGTACGCCGGCGTGACACAGGGTGAGACAGAAGCATTAAAGGACATTCTACCATTCAGGATGAAACAGGAGGGAAAAGCAAAGGTGAAGAGGAAGGTATGGCGTCGAGTGTGACTCGGTACGATGGGGTGAGACAACAAAAGTTCAATTCCGAGGAACGACGGAGAAAAATCTTTCCCGTGATTGCATTTTCTCTTCTCCGGCTGTGTCACCCGTGTCTGTAATCCGCTCTCCTCTAGACGGAAATCGCCTCGGCCCTTTCTGTGCAAGATATTGGAACTCGATCGTGACGAGATTGATATAAATATTTAAAAAGAAGAGCCCCTCTTCCTATTTCTTATATCCGAGAATCAGCGAATATCCTAATACGGTTATGCGATGGAAAGAACAAATTTTTGCTTTCTCATCTTAATGCAATTCGCGCCGCTATTTCGAATGTGTCGCGACTCAAATTTTGTTAGGAGGACGACAAATTATTTGGAAGATTAGAAAAAATTATGTATAGGTATCGAACACGGAATCGGCAAAAGGAATAGCCCGCAGGTGGAATATTATTTTCGTAATCTTCCATTCTTAGCCCTCGCAACGTCTCCGTGGCGATTTTGATCTTCTTCCGGCACAGAATTGAGTTACTTTCAACCATAAAACTTTTCAGCGAACACGCGCGAATTTTCTATCCCAAAAGGAGGCTAAATGTCTACTTCGTTCTGCTTATATTAACAACAGGATATAGAACACGTTCTACGAATTTTTTAAAACGCCGAGAAACACCGGTTGAGACAAAGGGGATGCATAAGCGGGATTCGGCTAAAATTCAGCGAGAGGCAGCGTTGTTACTTGCGTACGGCGTGGTTGGAACAATATTTCTCTAGTATCGAGCTATAAAGGGGCGCGTGTAGAGAGATGGCGAGGAACGACGCAGAAACGAGATTCCATCGACCTACGAGAATACCTTGGAAAATAATTTGACAGCTGTGTACCTTCGCCGATAACACGGCGTTTTCTCAGTTTTCCGTTTTAGACAGGAAGCATAGCATAGACCGGAATTCTCAGCTCCTGGATTTTCGGCTGGAATTCGCGTCTCGACAGCTTCGCCCGAGAGTTACGGCGGCTAAGAATTCTATACGCGCGACGGCGAGGAATCTCGAAGAACGTATCATCCGCGCGGTATTCTGACGCGATTTTGTTAAGGGAAGGAGAAAAAGAAAAAAAAAAAGAACCGAAAGAGATTGAGATTGTTCGACGAACTGAGAAGATTCAACTGGATTTTGAATACTGCCTCGCGTATTATCCCGAAGAAACTATTTCCTCGTTTTTCCCTTCGTAGCTTTCGACCTCGATTTCCTTCGTGTCGAGTATAACTGGAATCCGACGGTAAGTCTCTGCACGCTGTAAGCTCCGTTGCTCTTTGAACGCTGGCGTTTTTTGTCGACGGTAGATGGAAAAGTAAGTTGGAAAATTGCTAGGAGATTTCCGAGGACAAAATAGAAAATAGTTATCGAGTAGGTACGTTAATTTTCCGTTTTACAAAAGGTTTAAAAAAGGAAGATATCATGAAGTGAGAAAGTATAATATTCCGTAAAAGAATTACGTTACGTGACGGTAGATATTACAGTAAGCTGTTGCCTTGTTTCAAAAAATGCACGAATTTTTATTTTTCCGCGAGTTTCCTTTTACTTCTACCTCCATTTTATTCACCTGCGTCATCCGTCGGACGCTACTCACTGCCGAGTGCAATAACTTTCCTTCGACGTTTGCCTCGATCAACCCTTCTAATTACCTTTTCGTTACACAACCTGAATCGCCTATGGAGATGAAACAGCCGAGTGTAATAAAACATTCAATTTGGAAAACTACCGTCTAAAGTCTCGAGGTCGTATCACGCGAAAAACGAAGAGAAGAGAAGAATCTCTGAACGCTATGTTGGAAATTTCTTCGACAAGATTCTTCCGGGATACAAAATCGTTTAGTATTCGTAGAATATGTTCTAGTTCGCGAGTCTCCTAGCTGGAAAGTTTCTGTTCGCCGAGAGAACCTCGCAGCAATCCACCGGCAGGTGTTCTGCGATCCGACGCCGAAAGAAACTCACCACTTTTGGCAGATTTCAAAATCTTCTGGATTAAGAATGCAAATGGCGCGGTTCGGAGGCGACTGCCATCTTCAGCAAGAAAAAAAAAAAAAAAAAAGGACGCAGGTGTACACGTGGTGGGATGAGGAAGGAGAGGGGCTAGTCGACGTGGAATTTTCTATATTTCGGGCTGATGCTTGAAATCCGGTTCCCAGGGAGGATATAGGATATGCGTAGCGCATAGCTGATGCGCGGCGCACAGCTGCGAGGATTATATTTCTCGGCGAGCAAATTTTTCTTCGAGGGCGTCGCGTAATCGGACGTATATAACGAAGTAAAGCTGCCGCGACATCTGCGACACCGCCAGCGAAATCTTTTCCTCCGCTTGCTTCCGGTTAGTTGGCTCCGTCGCTGGAAATTAATTAAAGGCGATTCCCTTGCGACGAGCCTGACCTCTTTCTATCGAATTTTCTTCCAGAAATACTCGGTTGCTCGAGGTAGCGTTTCTAGCTCAGCATTTATTTTTAGGGAAGATTGGATTATACAGGGAGGTGCGAGAAATTCAGCCACCGGTTAATTCGTCCGCGTTAATTAACAGACCATCGATGCTTCGTAGACTCGTGTTGAGAAATTCACGTTTTCTCAAAGTTCCACCAGTTTTCACGCACGATTCATCTTATCGCTTACTTTAAGGGCAATTTTATAAATACGTGACCAGCGTCCAGAAATTCGACGCGAATGAGAGAACGAAATAGAGAGATGTCGATAGCGTTTGGACCGAATAGCTAGATTCGTTCAGATATTACATCGACGGTTGCTCACGCTTCTGCTGCAGGTAACCGACGATTAATCTGTAAGGTTCCCTTAGGATTTCTTGTTCTAGGAACTGTAGGAAAGAAATTCTCAGCGAAAGTCATTAGCGCGGGTGTAAATTCAAGCAATCGCCGCTTGATCCATCTACCACTTGGTTCTTCGACGCACGTCCCTTGAGTTCCATTACTCGTTTTCAAGCGCGAATCCGTAGACACGTATTCTCCACGAGTAAAACCGTGCAAAGCACGCAACGAGACTGCGAATGAATCTGTGACTCGCGCGGAGTTCGTTCAGAGCGAGTAATTTACGTTGGGCGCGGAATAATAATTTCTTCTTTGTCGTGGGGCGCCGCTTTCGCCCAATTACGCATATTCTACCTGGCGAACCGGCACGAAAGGTGCATCGACGCGTACAAGTGTTTAAAACCAGCGAAATGGGAAACACCGTTACAACAAATTAGCGGCAGACGCGCGCTTCGTCGTAGATTCGAAGATCTCCGTTCGAGCGAGTTACAATTTGCGTTAATGCGACGAAACAGCTTCGCGGCTTTGTCTCTGGCTTCGGTCGAACGGCTATTTATAAATAGGATTACACTGGCCGTCGTAACGAGGGTAACGCACTCATAAATAACGCGCAAGCGTATCTCTTTAACCTAGTACACGTAATCAGGGAACGTTAATTAGCGATTCTGCCCCAAGATCGTACGAATCACTCTGCGAAGGGGAAAAAAGAAAACGGCATCGAAACTAAATGATTTTAGTATTCAGATCGTTGCAACGTAAACGTATCTTAACCTTGTTCCGTCGTCTAATTGGTAACAATGTAGGGAAAAATGTAAATTGCTGGCTTCTTACGATTTCTAAGAGAAACTAGAGGATTCAACCTTAGAATTATCCCGTATATTCAAAAAGTTATCCAATCGGGCCTCATTTTTTATTATGGATCCTTTTATAACAGCGAAATTGTCTTCGAAAATGTTTCAAACGATACTCCTCTACTTTTTCCTCCGTTTTTATTATTTTTTATGTTACTAGTGTTTATGCCGAACGGCACGTAGATGACCCCACTGGACGTTAGGGTAATTGCATTCAGGTTTCGGGAGACTGAAAGGATACAGCGGTCGCTCGAGCAGCGCAATAAAGGCGGTCGAAACTAATAACGGGTTGAATTAGGGGTAAGCTATGCGGGCTATTTCGTACCGAAGGAATTCTTTTCACCGTCACGATAGCGTACAGTTTTCTTTTTAACAAGAATTTACCCTCGCCAACATGATCTTTTTGACCGAGCTTTGCCAGAAGCCAGATACGAAGTTCATTTTCTTTAACGTTCCTGGTCACAGGTATTTTTGCCTTCTATCGTTTTTTTGTTTCTTTTTTTCTTATCGTTCCTTCTTCCTTCTTTATTTTAAGAACAAGAAAGCAGAAGGTGGTGATGAAGAAACGATTTGTTTACAGGCCGTTTCAAATCTGCAAGTTGGATGTTCTTAGGTATTACGAGACTTACTCTTATACATATCTGCCTTGCAAGAAAGATTTATAGGCATCTTCAAAATAGACGAAACTATGTTTAGCTAGCTATTGCAGTTATCTGGTCTGACAGCTTCCAATATTTACCAGGTTGTATTGAAATTAGCGTGTGTACCGAACGAAACGGAACGTCTTTGAGTTAATTAGACATTAGCAGGTATATATATTGTACTAAAAAGTAAAGCTAAGAATTAACGACACTTCGTCTCAGTTTCAAACGACTGGGGCGATCGATCGCAAATCATTCAGACTCGCAATAATTAAATTAACGGTGACACCCCTTAATACCCATCTCGGGAAGAACTTCACCACGAGGATGTTTAATCCCGTGAGAGAGAACCTTCGAAAAGAGTAGGAACGCGTTACGCAAAGCGTTTACCACGACGTCAGAATTGCTCGATGATTCCTTCGTTACCTAACGCTGGTCGAATAATTTCATCGAAAGGACACACGAGGAGAGTAGAAAGCTCGTTTCAAGTCCCAAGGCGACACGACATCTGGTTGTTACATAGCTGAGATTAACTAACCGAGAAGATTAACTAACTGGGAGAAATCTATTCAATGGTGAAACGTTGGTGAGATTGGAACATAGCAATAAAGCACGTAATCCTCGTGCGTGATAAGGCGGAGAGGTTCGGTTCGGCGGATTTCCACTAGTGGACAAGTTTTTGCAGCTCACGCAGCGCGTTTGTACAGACAAGGTCGTTAAACGCGGGCCAGGCACGCGTTAAACCTAAAATCAAAGCTGACCCAGGCGAATGCAACTACCCTGAGCCGTGTTTGCGAATCGCCGGAGGTGAAAGCAGTCCTATTTCGAGCCGTTTATAAATACTCGACGTGGACCGGTTACAGTTAGAGGACGGAGGGACCAGAGGAAGACGAAAAATTCGATGGAACGTTACGAAGGCGGATAAAACGAGCGGAGAGGAGGATTGCTCTGTCGACGCCATGTCCGAGCGCCATGTCCTCGATCACGGAGCACGCGATTCGAGCTGCGGCTGGACCACTCGGCTCCCAGGCATCGACTGATTTGTGTCGCCATCTAACAGCCAAGCGGCCAACCTCGTAGCCGAGCCTCTGTCACACGAGGCCAAGCGCTTCTATATAAACTCGCTGCAATTCGGCCGCCGATCGATCCGGCAATCTTTTGCGGCAGAGACTTACCAGCGAGCACGCCCGAGGAATACTTTTCCCTTCCATTTTTCACCCTTTCGCTCTGATATATCGTGGGAACTTTGCTACCGTCGTCGGACCAAACCAGCCCCGACTGGATCGATGGAATTTTCTCGCGGGATCCAGGCATTCCTTATTCGAGGAATCGAGGTCGGATAATACGAAGGGACGAACGGGCATTTTTGGTAAGGGATGATTGAAATGGCTGGGATAGGAAACTGAAAGTATTTCAAATCCGCGATATGGAAGTGGATTTGCGAAGGGCAGCAGTCTTGCGTTTCTAGTGTATCGCAAGGCGATATTTGATCCAATGATCGGGCTAAATGGTGTAGGGTCGACGATAAGCATTGCAGGTCGTTGGTTATGTTTATTCTCTGACCAGAGATTCTAGAGATCATTTGCGAAGGATCTTGCAACAAGGATTTCTCGGAATTAAATTTTCTCGGAATTATAAAATCTGGTAGCCATCCGCCGTAACAAACGCAGGGATCGTATTATTAGCTTCAAAGATACGTCTAGCAAAGTAATTTCAAAGAACAAATTAAAAATCCTATTCGTAGCTGGCTCTTACGTGGGAATTCAAAATTTTCCCAATCTTTCTCCGAAGCCACTATGCTCAGCTCAACACCCAAACCATACCAAAGTCTAGTTGGATCTCGTTACCACTCAACGTTGCAGTTTCCACTAAAAAAACTTCCCTAGCATCGATATTAATATCGTTTAAGGCGATGCAATCTCCGAGGAAGACGGCGGCACGTAGCCTCGTTGCTTCAGCCCCGACGGAATTATTCCGAGTTCGTTAGGAAAATCTCGTCGCTGTTTGGTCAAACCATTGATACGCGCAGACCCTTTCATAGTTTGAGGTGCTACGGCCTCTTATTAATTTAGGTATCTTCTTAAATCGTCATTCTTTCTAATTTATTCCTGTTCGCAGATAACGAACCTTAAAGCGAGAACCGGTTGTAACAGATCTTAGAAAAAGTGTGTCGAAAAATTTCCAAAGAAGATTCCGCAATAATAGTGTATTTATCGTGTATCGACATAGTATGCAGTAGGAATTGTAATTATCAGATAGCTTAAAAGCCAATAGATTAATGGAAACTATCGTCGCGTCTTTCAACGACGAGGAGGAGAGACAGCATAGTTTCTCAATCGTCGTTCGTGCGTCCGAAACCTGGATTTTGGGACGACGATTTCGTGTAACATGGACACAAGGGATCGATACTGACGTACTTCCCCGACACCTCTCGGGTCATAGTAGTGGGATCGTAAGGGTTGGGCAGGGGTTGTCGGGGCTCGACCGACTGGTCTCGACTGGTTGACCCGTCTCGCCACGTCTCAACCCACTTCACCCTGATTCCGAGTCTCCTACCCTCCGGCTGGCCGTCACCACCCCTTTCGTTCCGTCACCACCACCCCGGAAAGCTTCCTTGAAAATTGACTAGAGAGCCCGTCCAAAGATGGCGCCACGTGCTCCGGCCGGCAAGAGCTTTTCCGTAGCTAATCAATAAAAGGCCCTAGCAAGGGCGTGAATGGACATATAGGACTTTCAAGATTTTCGTACACGCACGCTTGCCTCGTCGTTTGAATTTAGTTTTTTAGCACGATCCCCTGTTATTGTTATTGCGAGTCAAGGTCGTTTAAACGAGCTTTTGATTTTGGTTTTGGAATTTTTCTACCGTTCCTGGCTTCCTGGCTTACGCACCAAAGATATGAAATTAAAACTAATAAGGTTTGGGTTTCATTTCTAAATCTTCTCCAGAAAACACGCGATAAAATCAAGTAGTTCAAACTTGAGCGTTGCAGTTTCTACTAGATCGGAACGACGAATGAAAACAGTTAACGAGGAATGACGAGTCGTTGCAGGTACTCGTCAAGATTTGTTAGATTTTTGGTAAATCGAAAGAGCGATAGGACTAATCTACGTTGGCAATGCAGCATTGATAGAATCCAATTTGCGAAGTGAATCCAATTTCCTGCCTTTCCGCAGGCCGATCGCTTCGTCTCACGCACGGGGGGAAGAGTTGCTAATCTCCTCGTTGCTCCGTTCGACGCTCCGTTCGAACACTAATAAAATCGTACAGGTCCGAAACAGTTTACGATTTCTTAAAGCGGGCGTTCGGACGCGACCATCGAAAAATCTTAATCGCGAACCACATAAAGAATTATAAGACGCCGTTGCCGACTGGAATAGCCGCGGTATAAAGGATTAGTTGCGTTGGAAATTGATCTGCCGCGCGTTATGAACAAGCCTTTTTATGAACTGCCCGACAGCACCGATCCTTCGATAAAGCTTCGCGATTAACCGGTCCGAGGTGGTGTAATAATAAACGCAGTCGCGTCGTCGCGTGGTTGTTCAACCAGACCGCGATCAGAAGAAATAAAGAGACGGAGGAGAGTAGGAAGAGGGTGCAGAGAAAAAACGAGAACGGAATAAAAGGTGAAGCTGTATCCAATTAAGATTTCGCGTGTTGTCCAATTGGTAGCAGGGATTTAAACGACGATTCATTGCGATTAATTCGTGGGAACAGGTTCTCAGGATCGATCTAATTAGAATTCTCAGCCCTCTGAATTTCGCGGAGTTCGATGCAAAACCAATCGCGTTCAGTATCATAGAATCTTATTCGCATCTTCGTTTTATAAACATTTCGTCGCGGTAGCCGTTCGTAAGCGAACCGACCGACGTTTTGGATCTCTCCCTTCCCAAATTCTGTTCTTTTTTTAGGTTGAGAAGGCTACTGGTAATTTCAATTGTAAATTTGAAAAGCAATACATACATACTCTACATTCTAGTGGCGGTCTTGAAACCTGTCGCTTTCGTAGAATGTTTCGTTAATCAGCGATTGTTAATCGTCATTTAGGTTACAATTCCACAGGAATAGTAACAATAAATGAAAAAGGACAATCGGCATCGGCCGATTTTAAGGTATACCGTTAAGACAGTGTCTTTTTTTAGAGCATAATAGAGACGTGTAGCATTCGTACTGTAAATACTATTGATATTAAAAGAAAAAAGACAATGCTGAAGTATTCAAAGAGAGGGTAAAACTAGCAAGAATAGCGAACGAGGGGGAGGGGAAATTGTTTGAAAAGCTGGTCGAGTCGGAGTAGGGACGAAGTTCTGCCGGTGCACGAGTTTCATTGGGCGGAGATAACAAAAGGTTACCAGAGTTAACTGAAATGCTGATTTTCTCCATCTTTTTCGTGCACTTCCCTTCGCAAGAATAGAAAATGTCCTCTCTAATAAGACGAACCGAATGAAAATTTCGATTATTATGTTCTAGATATTTCCTTTTTGTAGAATAATCTAGGTAAATATTTTCCGAAAAAAACACTCAACGCTGTATCGAAGAAGTTTCGGCTTGTCGAACGTTTTTGAAGAGATTGTATAACGTTACGTAACAAGTAGAAATTCTCCAAAACGTATGTCAAAGAGACGAAATATTGAAAAGAGAATATCTTCAATAGTAGGATTTTAATTTTTCAACCTTTTCAGTGTTCAATCGAGGGAACAGAAAGAACGAGCAATAAATTTGAAAAGAATTCCCAACAAATCAGCCGGAGAAAGTGACCGCGTAAAATCGGTTCACTGAGTGACGACAGACGCTTGAACGTTTCTTTAAAAAAAAAAAAAAATCTCTCGAGGGAATCCTTTTCACGACCGAAACAGCGACTCGAGAAACGCAGATAAGAAACAATTTCCTGCCATCGTCGATACGCGATCCTTTCGACTTCCCTACGCTTCTATTTTCCATCAAATCGCTCCACTAAACAGCTCTGGTTTCTTTCTTTCCCTTGGACGCCTCCTTGTCAATCATCCGGGCGTTTCGATAAAAGCTTTTCAGAGAAAAAAAAGGAATGCCTGTTCTCTATGGTCATTGGTGGTACTCCACCGCAACTTTTCACGATTTCTTCTATAAGTATGTTATTAATCTGTCGAGGAGTTTTAACCTCTTAATCTCCTCTCGATTATTCGTCGAATTATATTCTCGTATAGTTCCAAAGGGTATAATAATAACGACAAGGACGAACAAAAGAAACGAAGGAAATAAACGCGGATAAACGAGGTGTAGCAAGCGAACCAGAGGTGGTAGCGAAAGGTGATTGGATGGTGATAAGGGATAGACTCAATCCAAAGTAACTGATAAACCATTCCTCTCTCTCTCTCTCTCTCTCTCCACTCTCTCACTCGTTTCCTATCTCGCTCGTCGAAAGTAATTCCATCTCTGACCCATCTTGGTACACGACCTACGCACTGAAGCAATCCACTGGTTTTCCATTTTGTTTACTATGTATTCTCCGCGTCTCGCCACGAAACGACCCGTCCGTCTATCTCTCTCGCAAGTTCGAGTCGGTTCGACATTTTCGTTTTACCGTTTCCCTCTTTCTCCCTCGCGCGCGCGTGTCTGTCTATCGTCTTTGTCTATCCGAGAGCAGACTCCCTCCTCGTCGATCGTCCGTTTTGGCCGGGCTCGTGGTTGCTGTTCAACCAGCGGAAGCCAGCTAGACAGCTCGGAAGTTCGGCTCTCTTCGTTCCACCTTGCGAGAAAGCTGATGACGCGACAAGGACGCGCGGTCTGGGATAGCCAATCGGAGCAAGGCTGTTCTCCTGGCCGCCGATCAATGCGAAACCCCTCTGTACCGACGTGCACAGGGTGTATCCGTGCTCTTTGTCGGGAGAGAAACCCAGCCCAACCTCTGGCTCCTCCGGCCAGCGGAAGCGGCGCTCCTACATTTCGACACGCTGTCCGATGCATCCACCATGTCACTTTGTATTGTCGTCCGACCACGTCGTGCCGGGCAAATTTTTTTTTGCCTTTTTCGCCGAACCGCGTCCTCCCTTTCTTTTTCTCCTCGTTTCTTTCTCCCTGTCGATCCTCGCGATCGCGATACGTCGGTGTATCCGCTCGCTCGTGTGAGCGGATCCCAGCCTCGGCTGTATACACCCTTTCTCGTTTCCCGTTCTTTCTTGTTCCCTTACGTGATAGGAACGCCGATGCGTTTCTTCACTTGCGAGCGTTTCCAAGTACATCGAGGAATGCGTCGAAAGCTACGTCGAATTTTGTGTTCCTTGTTCTCTGCTCGGCGGGAAGTCTTCGCTTTAGTAAGAAGTGTAAATTTCCGAATGGACGAGGAATAACTTTCGCGTCGGAAAATAAGTGGATTTGGACGATCGAAGGGGATTGGAATGATCGCAGTAAAGGTCTGGTATCTTACCTAATATGGACACCGTGTACTTACAATGATCATCAAAGGTAAATGACGATTCTTCACGGTAATTTTCGAGTTACATCTTTAACCCGGTCGTCGTTCGGAAGTCGAAGAATATCGCGGCATCGTGAACGACCAGAGTTCGTAAAACAAGGGGACCAAAGATTACAGGAAACCATCGCGCCGGTCCATTCGTCATGTTCGAAAATTCCGCAGTCCTTTACCGTGGCTCCATCAAATTTTATTCCGGGTAATACGCAGCGGCAGCGTCGTTCGGAATACGTGACCTTTCCAGGCAACTCTGTATCCATCTAAATTGGATATCGGACCGAGTTGTTATCGGCGTGACTCGACTGTGTTATGCTATAGAATGCATCGAGCGGGACAGCGCGCGGTCTGAACGTATATTCCATGCGCTTCCTAAACAAACGTATCCATAACGCTGAAAGCTGAGGCGGTATAACCGCTTCCGCTTTCAGCTTAATTAAACGAAGAGTTTCGAAAATGGCCGCGATCTTATTCCGAACCTTGCCAAATAGACCGAAGCGGATCTCGCGAGTTCGAAACCAGCGAAGATAATGAGATCCTTTCGCGTTTTCTGTATCTCCGCCCATTTCTCTCTTCGCTTCTCCCTCCATCATTGTTATACGAGAAATTTTTTTTTTTTATTCCTTCTTCTCCACGTTTCGCCAGGTTGCAGCGATCGGTCGCGAACCTATTCCGTCGGACGATTATTTCTACATCTATCGTAAAGCAATTTCTGAAAAGCTATTTCGCGAAGAATATTTTCAGCGCGATGGTTCGTACAGATAACCGACTCTCTCTCTCTCTCTCTTTCTCTGCCTCGCACCAACGATGACCTATCTATATAGAAAGTCGGCGTTTCACCAGCCCCCTGGACCGGTCTTTTATACACGCGTGCACCTCTACCTTGACGTGGCTGGTCTTGCAACTTCCTGACCTATCTGTTCCACGGAGATAGCCTCCTTCCTTCCTCTCGATTGTTCCTCGATGAAACTGTTCCTAAAGTAGCCGAACGTCTTCGTGCTACGCCTGATAACCAACTCCATTAATTCGAACAGGGCTCTACCTCTTGTTCTCTCTTGTTATATAAGGTTTTCATGCTTCTTGAGACGCGCAGTTTTATTTGCATTTGCAATTTTCGAGATTGAACCGTGTTGGAAAGTTTCGAAACTCGTCGCGGATATCATACTTGGACTTTCGGACGGTATTCTTGTTATTTGTATAACTCGAATAAATTTTGTTGTTCGTGGGAGGACAGCGTAACTTAAAGTCGAGGCGAGGAAAAGGTTCATCGCAGATATCAGGGAGAAATGTTATCGCCTCGAGAAAAATAATGCATTTCCAAAAACAGAGTGTTGCTTCGCTTCGAATTCCTTTGGCGTTTAAACGATTGCTTTAACACGCCGTGCTTTACGTTTCAGCGCAACGTCAAAGATTTTTGGATCAAATCGAAAAACTCGAGCCAAAGTTTGCCAAAAATGAGATACGTTTTCGCGAATTTACGCCAAATATGATTGCGGATATCTAGCTTTAGTGATCTGATTTCTCTAGCTACTTTATCTGATTAATATAGATTTGAAAACTTACCCATTGGATGCTGAGCCGTCGAATCCTCGTTTCCAACAACCTCGTCACGTTCCACATCTGAAACACAGGACAAAGGCACAAAACGTTAACGTTCGAACTTTCAAGTCTAAAATAAATCTTAATGTTCATTTTTATTAATAGAAATCGTTTTCGAAATAGACAGTACGCCAATATAATCTTGTATGTACAATATCTTAGTTAAAAGAAAGAAAAGGGCAAATTTTCGACATATTTGACGAAGATATCTATTCGTTCGACGAAAAGAAGGACCAGAGAGAGAGAGAGAGAGAGAGCGAATTCCCGCGACATGGCGGTAACCTTTTCTACAAGAATAAACTGGATTCTATCACGATCCTTCTCCGTATTATCTGGAATCTTCACTCGACAACAAAATATTTGCGATCGTCATCAAGGAGATTTCCATCATTCGTACGATTATCTGAAGCCATCTGGAGCGACGTTCCTCGACCGTCATTGACACGTGCTATTTTTCATATATTGCAAATAGGTAGATCTTGCACATACGCACGATGAAATTGGACGCGTGTGTGCCAAAATACGAGCATATTTAATTGGATTCCTTTTAGATACGAAAACCGAAAAGTTCAGCAAGCTTTGTCCGATCTCCAATTTCTAGTTTGAAATCTAGTTGAAACGTTTGTTAAGTGCGTCGTTAATGGAAACTTACGAAGTTCGATGCGCCGGAAGCTCACCCTCATGCGGTCGAACAAACGAATGTTAATCGTCGGCCGATCGACACAAACGAAAAGTATTATTTACTTGGCTACGCGGGAAATCGGCGCGGGGAGAAGCAACTGGGTCGAATACTAAGCATCGATCGATGCTGGCCAACTCGATACATCACGATATCGTATAGGCCACACGAAACACGATGCGCACGCGTACATCGGCCCGTTCATTACTCTGATTCAGCATGGCGACTTTGCCACTTTTTCTATCCCTACTCTGTCCGCTGCCAACTGTTACCAAACTGTGTTACACCCAGCCACTCAGCCGCGCCATACACACCATGAATATTTAGTACGCGTGCCGGTTGTTGCATGGGCGACGCACCCTTTCGTTAACCTTGGAATTCTGATTCGTCGGGCGGTGAGCTTGCCGCGGATGATATCGAGCAAGAATTTCGATTTCCTGTGAAACGGTCGCACAGCGGCGAGGATGTTCAAATTTTCATGGAGGGAAACTGCACCGGTTAAGAGTAGAAATTACGACCTGTGATGCAACGTTGTACAGAGGTGGCGCAAAAATTTCACTAGAAATTTAGTACGTGAAATTATCTATTTTTCAGCTATATTTAGAAACGAAAGATAATTGAAGTCGAGCAACGATACAGTATATCTTTTACGTTGCTTGCGATTATGCGAGATGCGACAGCTTCTTTCCTATTTAGATAACGCACGAGATACGATAAACATTTGTTCGAGGTTCGGTTAATGGTACAGACATGCTAATAGAACTGGTCTTATGAATGACGGAAGATGCAGCAATAAAATGCTATAGATACAGTAAATTTTATCTCTCGCTACGCTAATTACGCGAGTCGTTTAATCTGAAGGCTCAGTGTGCGTCTCTTGCAAGCGATTCGTGTCTCCGACCATGTATCTATTACAATATGACGATACTACGTAACCGGAAACTTTTAAAGTAATCTCGCGTTAGATGCTACGACTGGGAGAGCTTGGCAACTTGGAAAAATAATCTCTACGGACTGTAAGTACATGGGAGAAAGTGTGTAACGCAACCCTGTGCAATTTAACATTTATAAGCGGCGTAAAGTATGTGTATTAAGAAGCGGTCGAGCAAACTCTGGCACAATTTGGCTCGCGATAAAAAAAAAAAGTACGCACGCCCACGCCAGGAAACGGGGCATTAAGAAAACAGAGAAACGAGCAACGAGGAGACAGCGTGTCAGCTCGTTAAGGCGGCCATCGCGTCAAGAGGGAACACGAGTCGATCGTTTTCGTCCAATTTCAGTCCCGATGCAACGAAAAAAGCGAATAGCGCCGCTAACAAGTTCATTTAGAAACGCGAATCAAATCGAGATTTTGCTTTTTCTACTTATTCCAGGCGAATTGTAGAAAAGGTGCGGGTAGGCAGTCTCGTCGAGGGAGTATAAACTAGAACGAACGGTGACACGTCGTACACGTCGAGTGATTCAGACGCGTCTCGTGTCATTAACTTTCTCGCGCGGCTAATAGAAAAGACCGTTTCCATCGATCGGCTTCGAATCGAGTCGATTTTCGTCTCGTTGTAATATCTGAAAGCGTACGATCGAAAGAACTTTAAGAAAATCGCAATATATCGTTACTGCGTCGAGATATTAGAAGAATTGTAATGTATTATATTGTAAAAATTCGTTTTGCACATGTAGATATTATATAATAATGACTAAGAGGCTAGGAATCCGAGTGAGACAAATTAACTTGTCTTCTCCGGTTAACAGATTGAAAAAAAAAAAAAACGTGTATCCATTTGGAAGTCCATAAAAATCGATCGATAATGATATTCAGCCATTTTCAGCCACGCTATAGCGTGAGCCGCGAGGAAAAGGATCAAAGGACTAATTTATTTTCAGTCGGTCGTTCTATTTCGTCTCAATTGGTTCGATATTCGGGCGGAGTGCCAGCGGCGAACGGCTGGAGAGTAGCGGATCACTTTGATATGCAGGTCGGCTAAACAGCCAGCGTATTTAGCCGCGCAGACGTACCGAACATAGTAACACATATATCGGCAATTCTTTTACCTCTTTGGCCGTTTCGCTTTATGCACCCTGCGAAAGTGCACGAGCCGCTTTACTGCTCGAGAAGTTCCCGCCGGGTCGGCGGTGAAACGGCCAGGGCAGGGGAGGCGAGCATCAGAGAACAGCAACCACTAGAATCCGCCCCGTGCAACGGCCACGGCCGCAATATCTAAGCAGGAAATTTCCGTGCGAGCCAGGAAACGTAGCCAGAAGTGTACGCGAATCCGGCGAATGTAAAATAGATGTAAATGCGCAGCCGGAGAGATGGACTGCAGAAGCTGCATATTTAAATGCGGATAAAAAGCTCCTAATCTCGAACGGGGGCGTCTTTGCCCGAGGTAATACTTCTTCTGTAAAATTTGTCGCAATTTCCCGGCTGCCAATGGTGACACGCATCGGCCAACAAGAAAAATATCAAAGGACGAAGTAAAAAAGTACCAAGAGTTGATAGGAGCTAGGGTTGAGAGTTTTCACAGAGTGCTAGGTACCCGGTTGTAAGCTTATAATATACGGACAGGCTGAACCGAGACTCCCACCCCGTGGATTTTAATAAGGTGGAAACAGGGCCCTCGGAGAAAGCTGAAGTTTAAGTTCATCCGTAACCTGGCGTCAACGACGAAACGACCTGAACTTTGACTTATTAAAAATATTCTCGCATCCCCGTCATCCGTTCTCGTTAATTCCGTTTTCCAACGCTCGCCGGTTGCTTCAAAAAACATTTCCCGTCATCGCTACGGAATCACGTAGCCCGACCGACCCATCCCTATAAAAACCAGCCCGAAAATGTATACGCTGTGTGCATACACGTTCGTGCGCCGACATATAATAGATCTGCCGGTTTCAGCCGAGTTTCTGGTATCCAGTACCTATGGAAGAGGTTGCCGGATGGATACAGCCTTAGAGATGGATGTTGCTTTCTCGCGTTCGCTTTACGAGAAACGCGTTCCGGTTTTTTCGTTAGGTTCGAGCTGTAATAGAGGAAGATGGGTTTCCAGTGTTTACAGGTCGAGCCACGAGCCCCAAGATCCTCGTTGCTCCGACCGAGAAACAGTCATAGGTAAGATGTATCATCCGAGCAGGTCAATTGCCTTCCAAAACCCCACCTCCGGCCGCTCTTCATCGGCAACCCACCCTTAAGTCGACTATCCGGGCCGAGAGAGCCAAATGTCGGCGTTGGTAGGGGGATAGCAATGGACCGAGTGCAGGGTCGGGTAAAAGTACGGAAAAGCTAGCTGAGGCAGCCATCGTTCGACCACACCAGGTGCCGCCATGTTTATTTTCGAGCTGTTGCTTCTCCTACCTGTATTTTTCTATCTTCGTAGAACGCGTTATAGATCATCTCCACCTTTTTATTCTTCTTCCTTTCGTTCAGGACGAAACGTTCAAAATATAGCTACCCGTACTCGATCTACAGTTTGCAACGTTCGCGATAACTTCGCGCAATAACCGGGCTTTATCCCCTTTTAATTAAAATCGTTTTAATTATCAGCTCTTATCGATGTCGGTACGGAAACGTATAATACATAAGAATCGTGCACTCCGCCCTCTTCGTGGAATAATAAAAAAAAATTTGCTGGATCTGCACGCATTCAGCAACTTACCTACATGCGACTCACGGATGTAACGATGCTATCGGCCGGCTCGGGAAAAAATTGTTACAGCGGTACATATTTTATTAAGACTTTTTACCTTGAAACCGGCACCAATATTCATCCACAAATTAACGTGCATGTGGTGGAAAACGTAACGTCAAAGTGCAAGATCATTAGCCGCTGCAATATAATAAAAAAAGTTCCTATTTTATATATTACTACATAACGAACTATATACCGTATGACTAAAAGAAAAAGAGGAGAAAACAGGGATCCCTGTTTCTATATAAAGGGTCAAGGTTTCCTCGGAAAATCTGGCGAAAACTTAGCCAGGATAAATTGTTGGAAGGGACGCGTAATTACGTGGGGGACTTTCATAATTTGGCATCGAGTCGCAGCGTGTATTTCCTTCGATGTTTTCCGCGCGCCATCAAAGTAACAACCGCGGTCAGTAGTTCGACGCATTTTCTGCTAACTTTCCTACATACCGTGCATTTCCAACGACGACGAATTTTCCACGCGTGACAACGAGCGCGTTATTCGTGCCGGGCGCACACACGTCCGCAAAGTGCAAGACGAAACGACTGCACCTTGGCGCATGCTTCGAGCTGCCCGCATTTCGTACGGCCGATAGGTACATACATACACGGTGTTACGACAATCACGAATCAACTTGTCCAATGAGCACTCGAATGATCAACGAGATATCCCTGTTGATGAGAGAGGAATAATTTCATGCTTATAGTTTTTCCACCCGTACAGAAGTTACTTCAAGGTGCGTTGAAATTTATCACTGGGAAAGCAATGGGACGAATCAACTTGTCCAATGAGCACTCGAATGATCAACGAGATATCCCTGTTGATGAGAGAGGAATAATTTCATGCTTATAGTTTTTCCACCCGTACAGAAGTTACTTCAAGGTGCGTTGAAATTTATCAATGGGAAAGCAATGGAACGAATGGACTGAATTTCGAAGGTTAATCAAAATTTTGTACTTTGAGAATCTTCATGCGATTTTCAGAAAGAAAATATGAGAACAGCTTTTCAAAAACACTAGAAATATTCATGGCTTGGGAACAAGGTTAAAAAAGCCAAATATTTGTACAATTTTTCTCGCTGCTTTCACGGTTAATATAATATCCCTCGTAATAAGAGTATCATTGAACTTCCAACTTTGAGTCCTTTGTATTCGCAAACTAAATAAAAACGTCGTATATATTAATTCGATTACTTTGCTAGAAAATGCACTCGACGTCTATTCGTAGGCTTTCACGATAAGCCTATGGATCCTTTTTTCAAGAAGTAATCGAATTTCATTGTCTTATTGTCATCGGTTTCAGCCAGAACCTTCGATACAAAAACGAGATGGGACACCTTGTATACAGTAGCTCGAAATATTTCACAGGTGTGCGTTTGCAACAACTGCGTGGAAGTAAATTGGTGTAATCAACTGGATGTGTGTAGCAAGCAGCGCGCGCAGCAATCTCACGCAATATTGCGCATGCAAAATTTATAAATTGGAAATTCAACGTGGCGATTCGCGTGATGTTGTCGGAACGACAAGTTATCTATGCATCTATGTACAAAAGCATCGATATGAGAGAATCCACCGGTGCTATATCGATCCACGGCTCGGTGAGCGTTGCATTTTCTACCCTCAATCTTGTTGCGACTATTTATCATCCTGAAATTGCTCTGCTGCTGCTCTTCGTTACACCGCGTTCCGCGGAATCGCCGCGTTTCGCGCCTCGTATTCTTTTTTTCGTCAACCACGTTTTGTCGATTTTACGAGCCGACTCTATACGCCCATCCGCGAACGGACCAATTTCTGCGTATATACGGTCGCATTTAAGACCAAACGTTTGCATACTATATATTTGTTTGATCAAATAATTTTAGCGCAAATAGTTTCTCAAAAAGCAGATTAACCCGTTAATCTATTATTCTGACTCCCTTACAAGCGAATGTTCTCTTAAATTGTCGATCGTAGGGATACATTTTTCCGATCTCTTTGCAAACGAACTTAGTGCGCTGAAATTAAGGCCAGTTTTACTGAAAATAAATACATTCGTCGTATAAGATACAATGTTTATACACAGCATCGAGTGTGAAATATATCCTTTGAAAGTCGAGAAAGAGGCATTATATCGTTCCACTTATCTAAATCTTTCAAAATTTTTTAAAACATTCACCGATGTTCCTGTAGAACGCATTACAGGCAGGCGAATTTAAAACATCGTGTAGTTTCTGTTTGATAGGAGCCCGACGACCAAACGCAGGATTCTTAATGAGAGTGGGTAAACGTCATTTATCCTTTAATTGCAAAGAAATACTTTTATTCCCGGATCGAAGAGACGCAGATAGCCGTGCGCCTCGAATGAAATCTCCGCGGAATAATTTAGCGCGCGCCACGACGAATAATTTAATTATCGTGGAATCGCTGCGCTTCGTTCTTCGTGTTTCTCTGTGTGAAAGCTCGCTCACAAATTCAGTTTCTCTATCTCTCTCGATCTTCCTCTCGAATTAGTCTTAATTCCTGCGCGTTTCGAACACTTCGCTTGAATTACGACCGACGTTCACTAACGTCTGCCGGGTAACCTCAATCGTGAAAATTCGGTAACAAAAGTGACGTACGCGACTGCGTTCGTTCCAAAATATCGTTTAATATTTTTGGAAAACATATTATTTTACCTATTCGAAATTACCTGTTATCAATTATTTATTACGTACATTAACGTTCCAATATCTAGCAATAGCAGAGGAAGCAAATTCGAGAAAACTGTGTGGAGAAGCAAACAAAGTTGCGCGAACGAACGAAAGGAAGGTAATGTGAAAAATGAAGACTCGGAATTAGCCACCATGTATTATACTCACGTTCCTATATCTATACAAAGTTCTATTCCGAGATAGCAGGATGACAACGCGACAGAGAAAAAAAAACGTATTACTAGAGGATCAAAAGGAATGTATAAAACGGAATGAAAGAGTCCGGTCTTTCGATAGGTTGATATCTCGCGCGACGAAATGTTCAGACACCGGCTTTCTGCAAAGACCGAGCTATCCATTGCAGGATATTTTACGTAGGATCGAACGTTATATCCTAGAGTCTACGATACTCGCGGAATAAATACCTAAGCCTCGCGTAGCCGTGGTCTAACCGCAAGCACACGTGATATAATTTGCGGCTATCGGAGCGACTCGAAAGTAAAAATATTCGCTGCGTTCTACGCCTATAAAAGGATAAGACGAGGAGCCATGAACGTCAACGGCCCGTTTATGCGCGTATCTCGACAGCTATAAACGCGCATTATGTAACCCGACAGAACTTATTTTTCTAAATTAACTTCAATTTGGATATATATATATCTCAACTTCGATTCCCCTTTGCAATAAACAATTTCGATGCCACCGAAAGAATCAGGAAAGTCTTAGTAAATATGAGCCTAAATATCGTTGGTTTCCAAGTTATCGTACGTCCAATCTGACCGCCGCTTACCTCAATAAACACTTGAACGTGTTTTGCCGTAGAATTATTATTTAAATAGCACAAAGTTGGGGAATAAAAACGCTACACGTTTCTGTTACTGTTACTGAACGACCCTGGTATAATTATTACGCAAGAGATCTGTCTACTGTGCTTCGTTTAATGATCCATTCAATGAGTTACGTAATAAGTTAGAATACATATATGGTAGATAAACAAGCGATAAACTCTGCTATTCTATTACAGGCTGCCAGTTAACATCTTACAACTTCGAAACTAACGATATCTGCACTCACGTTTACACATTACGCAAACATTTCGTTCTTTAAAGTCACGCTGATTTCCTAAAGCACTTCTCATCGTAAATTCTAACTTGCCCGCTGTTCTCGGAGTAGTAAGACGACAATGTGCACGGCTGCCACGACTCGCGAGAAACGCGCAATGATTTACAACTGTCCGACGGGAAAATACTTTTTTTTTTCTTGACTGACCAAAAAAAATTGCTACCTAGAACGAATGGAAGGGCGCTATTGACCGCAGGTTTGCCGGAAACCAGAAAAAATCATGAGAAAAAACACAGCGTAACCCTTTCGTCCGAGGAATACCTGGCTGGAAAAAGTTTCTCGACCGGCTTCGATCGACGGAATGGAGAAAACCACGCGACGAGTAATCCTTTCTACTCACGCTAAAGAAAACCATACCTGTCTGGTATTTGAAAATTGATCCCGTTAGGTCGCTAACTTTCGCTCTTTCCTCTTTATTCTCTTTTATTCTTTTTTCGTTACTTTTGCTCCCATGTCGAGCTACTGGAAGAATTTTCTGCCAAAGTCCGGGAAACTAGTTTCAAGAAGTTCTCCCCGAGTGGTGCTCGTGCTCAGGGCGCAATTCACACGATCAAACTTTTCAACTTTTTAAATCTATTTCTTTGTAGCGGAGCACGACAGAGTCGAAAGTGCCGCTGAGTTTACGAGAAATCGCGAGAACGAGAAAGTACTTGCAACACGGTTAAAAGGAAATTCTTTTAATTATAAAGAAAGTAGTTGGTGTTTTTACATTTAATTAAAACCCCGATGATTCAAGAACTCCTCTCAAAATTATTTCTCGTTCGTAGGAAATTACACGCGCGATTAATTTCCAATAAAAGATTATTTGATTTGTTTCTATAGCGTGAAACCTCCTCTCTTCTTTATCGAGCATAGCGATCGGCGTTTAAAGTGTACCAAGCGTCTGATAAAGCTACCCATACAATGGACCGAAGAGCTCCCATGTCGAACGATCATAGGACGAGTCTCTTAATTTTCCTATTCCGATATTTCTCGAACACCGTCACTCTTGAAATCGATAGATAGCGACGCAGCCCTTTCATGTTGCGTAGCAATTCCTCCGTACACCGCGCTACGTTTACTATTCCATGTGCTAGCTTTATTGCCAGCTGCTACCGGTTCAAGATCTTTATACCATCTTATCGAACGGCTACGGGAGTATTTTTGTTTAGCTTCGAGTGGAAAATGTTAACCGCGAACTGTTGCACAACTTCGTTATCATGCACGCTACGTCGGAAAAAAAAACGACAGTTTCCATTGTAAATGTAAATCGGTAATGGAAATTATCAAACCATCGACGTAAGAAAACGTAAAGTAGGTCAAGAAAATGAACTAAAACGAAATATTTGTATAACATTTAAAACCTACCACGTAGAAACGTATTTGAAATTTTGCGTTAATACCTCTTCACTCTGGCCTTTTTAACGAGATATGAATTAAAAGATGCAAGACGATAAACGATATTTCAATTAGAACAGCGTTTATAGCCTTTAGTTGTTACCTATTTAGATAAGTTTTGTCTCCCGTTTCGTCTTAGAGGGAGAAAGGTTTGTAAGTGTCGTAACCTTAAAAAAAAATGAGTTACACAATTTACTTCAACAAATGCAAAGAAGGGAATGAACATTCGATGTAAGTGAAACGATAACGTTCAACGTTTATAGTCCCATAATATACGATTTCATTACTAATAAGATAGCCGATGACGATGATTAATTCAATGTCGCAAAAAGTTATCTCTTATCGAATGAAATTCAATTAAAATGTTTTGCACACCGACGAAATGTGTTAACACGCATAACACACCGCCATTAGAATTGTCGGTGTTTACGATTGCTTGCTAGCGTCCATCAACTCTGAGATAGGAGAATAACAATACTTTTTATCGAGTTTGCTTTTAATTAATTATTCGCGCTCTACGTTTGTTCGCGACGTGATTATCTCTTATCGATTCCCGCCTCACGAATGCAATTACATTCGACCGATTTAATTTTATACGCTAAGAACTTCAGATTGATTCAATTTCAATATTTGATAATTATCCACATTTATAGATTTATAGATTCTAGTCCATTCAGTAACGTTATCTATGTAATAACATTACAGCGTAAAAATATACATAAGTATGTTAAACGAATACTATTATGCGAGCAATCGTCGGATTTTATCAGTCTCACTTTGTACAAAGTTGTTTCATTTCCAATCATCGTTCGATGAAACGTCGAAGCAACGTCGAAGCAAAACTGTGCTTACAAGAGTCTTCACTTTGCAGATAGCGAGGGAATAGAAGAGAGTAATCGGAGGACAGCAACGAAATTTCTGAAGAAACTGGCAAATTTACGAGAACCAGTCTGTATAGGTCACGTTTGCTCCAAAGATCTTTCGGATCTTCTACTTTGTGGAGATTGGAATGCACGATGGTCGTTTCCCTTTGGCCCTCGCTGACCCCGCCCTTTCGTGGCTACGAGGAAAATGGACAACAGTGTACGTCTGTCTTTTTCTCTCCCTATCTCATTCTATATACTCTTTGTCATTTTTGTTCTCAGATATGAAATTGCCTGGTATCCTTTGGGAAATGCGAAGCAATGTCAGCTACGAACCATGCTAGCCCGTGTAGAAGAAGGAAAGACAAACTGACCAGTCGGACAAACGAAGATGAAGAAGCTAGCGCTCTGCCAGAACGAGATTGTATTTTCGTCCGTACTGAACGTCTATCCTATTTGGTTAGACGTTTCGTTTGCGTAATCCGTACACCTGTGCGTTCTTAAAGATCCAGATACCATCAACGTTTGTCATACTTTCTTCCTATGTAATGTTGTGCGCATAAATACAATATACATGTACATCGGTTTACTTTGTCGCATTTATCGAACTTCCCGGAGCATTTACATTCGGCAACAACATTCTACGAAGCTGATAAAACCCTACCTGGATCGTCGGCCGATGCATGCCAAAGACAAATTATAAAATCATTGCGCGATCGCCGCTAGGCGTCGTTGATCTTGTTAGGCTCATCGAGCGCAATTGTAACTCTGACTAGAATGTGTATGCGGTTAAAGCGAGTTGTTGACCTTTGTTTACTGACCTGAATCTCTCTCTCCGGATCCGGGACTAGCTACGTATCTGTCACTGTCTATCAAAAGTACCGTCAATTTTTCTAACGAGTCTCTACAGTTTTCAATCTCTATCTTTGCTGGAAAGCCGTGACACAGTAAGAGTACCGACAGTGACGGTACTCTTTTGGCGATTCTGGCAGGATTTATGACACGTTCGACTGGCCAACCACGAGGCAATAACATAGAACTTTCGTAACTGCAACGCTGTCGATGTTGGATCATGCTGGTTAACGTCGTTTCTCTGAGAGTAGACGTTATATTACGTTCAAAGTGATTAGTATACGCGAAATTAGACCAACAGATGATCAAGGAAGAATCTGCCGAACCTCTATATCCGGATCCGGAATCAGCGTCAATCTTTTCAGGACGTTTTCTCCATTTTTATGTCTTTCTTAACTCTGTCGAAGAGCCGTGACATCGCGATATCATATTTTTCAATGTCGATCGATGATAATAGGTGTCGATAATGTTAATGGACCTACAAATAATCCCAACAAACGTAGCATTCCTTTGTGAATTTCAGATTTTGTTAAAAAGAGGAAGAAAAGCTTATTTTTATTAAACGGATGTCGAGACAGAAACGTGTCGAGATTCTTCATTCCCCCTCGCCTTTTTGACGCCAATTGAAACTCCCAGCGACTCTAAATACGACCAGTGGATGGCATAAAATCGGTACATAACGTCGCCGATGCTGCAGGAAATCCGCAGGATGAAAATTTCGCGGCGAATTAGTCAAGACGCGGTCGAAGTTTCCGTCGACCGTAAATGTGCCATTTTTCCATGGGCTTCGAACGATGCTCGTGGTAGCGGCGTAAAACATGCAAGTTCCTTTTATCTCGACCTATAACATCGATATCTATGCGTGTATATCTATTTATATGACCTCCGGCTCGCTTGTTGGGGACAGGCATTTCCATTCACCGACTACGGTTATCGTTTCACACTTACAAACTTCCTTGTACTTGCCGTCGGGATACAACAGCGCTGTATAAACAGCAATGAAAATTGTATTTTGCTACCGTTTCACGATATTAAACGTTCCCCAGTTACCTACGTTTCTCAGTTGACCAAATGTAGAAGAATTACGGTTCTAGCGTTTCGATCCATTTCCTTTGTAATCGTAAGATGTTATTCGATGATCCTTTTTGCCTTATTTGGCGTTTCGGAAAACGAGGAAGAAAAAGTTTCAACATAGGAAATCTGTGCTTCGTTCAGAATACTCTCTGGTCTCGTTTGAAGGAGGAACAGAGATTCTTTCTACGCCGAACGAACGAAGGGATGATATGACTTTTGGCCATTCTCAACGTATCCGCATCACGAGTTTGACGAGCAACCTTGTTTACGGGCCAATTTCGCGCGAATACAGGCTGCGCCAAATACTATTTTTTTTTCTTTTTTTTTTTTTTGCACGTAAAACTTCAAACTCGCGCTTTAGCCCCTCACTTTCGGTATACTTTCCTCGACATACGATTCCTTCCCTTTCCCTTCCTTCTCTTCTGCGCCAACGTTGTTAACACAGGATGAACATATAAAACGTACACACGTAGTTCATACGTAGTAAGCACAAGCTTCTTCTCCGGATACACAAATTTTTCCGCCAATTAAAGGAGAAAGAGAGACAAGATATAAGAAAGAGAAAGAAATGTTCCACTATGCAAATAGTAGGTTGTTTTATTTAAATATCCTCGATAAGGTTTTCTCGGACGAGTGCCATTTCACGCACTTCCTATGTCTTTCGACTGCTCATTCGCTACTCTTCGTTTACAATTTCCATCAATTTGTGGCGGATATTTTCTAGTTAACGACCAGAAGGGTAATTTATCCGGTTGCAGCAAAGTTTCTGTTTGACTGGAAAGCCCGCCGCCCGTTTCCAACCGTGTCGCTGGCATTACGTGACGCCAGAGTAATGAAGAAAAGCATATCGTGAGATATACGCGCAGGTAACCCACGGTAGTATCGTCTTCTTTTCTACCGGTGTACGTGTGTGTCTATACGGATTGGGTTTAGCGAATGTACGTGTACGACCAGCTGCTGGAATAGAAACTGTGTGTTTGGCTAGACCACGTAGAGAAGTCGTCTATATATCGGCGTCAGCAGGGGATCCGTACTGCCATTTTATCCAAACGTGATCCCAGACAAATACGAAAATTCGTACGTGGCTGCAGTGTATACGAGTGGCTTGTTCGATATTTTCCCGAAGAAGAGACTGATGGAACGAAGCGAGATACGATGCGGGCGGAACCGTGGGAGGACTCAGGTAGGAAATATGACGAGCAAGTTCTGGTATCCGACTGCCCACGCTAATAACGTCGTTTTCCTCCGCTCCAGCAACTCGACGTACTCTCGCAAATAAAAGGTCCGCAGATCCTGCCGCTCGATCGATCCATTTTTCTCTTTCCGTTCCAACTTCTCAGTTCTCTTCTCTTTCCTCCGTCAGCTCTTCCACGTTATTATCTTTGCGTCTTTTACTTGTTCCTTCAGTTTCACGACTGACGATATTATCTCGTTTTTCCAAATTCTCCTTCTCGGGATTGGAGTAAAGGGTCGTTACGTACAGCAAAAATACTCGAATATCTTGGATATCCTGCGCGTCCCTTGCAAGTTGATCGAATAAGGAGTATTTTGCCATAGGGCACCATTGCATGTTCGATTGATATTCGGAGAAACCGGCTTCGATAAACATCAGAGAGTCGCGAGAGGAACCTCTTCTCGCCTTCATTCCCGAAATATTTCCGCGGTGTACAGCGCCGCGTAAAAAAGGATACCTACGCTGTGTACAAATTTAATTAAATTTAATTAAAGGGTTTTACCGGGAGGTCCACGATCTTCGTCTCAACGAAGACGGTGTAGGATAAAACCGACGATGGTTGATTAAATGTCTGCGGGAAAAAATCCTTTTTAGGTTCCTGGAACGAACGGAGCTCATAAGCTACGAATTCTTCGGCGAATGTGGCGAGACATCGTCGACGAAGCAGCGTGATTTATATCTATTACATATATATATATATATATATATATATAACACCTGTCCCTCGTCCTTACGACGCTTTTCGTTCACCTTCCTTCCTCCTTTCAAACGTTAGATCGAGATTCCGACTGCGTCCACCGCCACGCAATTAAATCCGTGAACGACTATACTTTTTCCAGCTTTCCAAAACACTTTGTAGATATCCCGATTTTTTCCAATCCGTACGACTACGCTGACAATGACTTCTGACTTGCTTTTTCATCTAATTTAAGCTTCAAAGAACGTCGTTCAATTTTAGGAGAATTATTTAGAATTTTCCAGTTAGTTATGATTTGCCGTTAATAAATTTTCCAATTTATGAGAATTATTCAATTTTCTAATACAAATGTAATATTTTCATTTGCGTAACAAAAGTCAGAACTGTGCGAGTGTTACTGTGTAAATTATGTACGTACTTTACGAGCAATTTAACTTACAAACCGACGAAAATTTCGTGAACAATGCGCCTTGGGACAATCTGTGGCATTGCGTATTCGTCGATGAGAATTTTTATTTATACGTGGTCCGTTGTTACTTGATATATTAAATATTCATTCTTGCGCTAATATGGCGCGTTTTATTCAAAATTTTCGTGGCTACGAGCGCTATGGTCCTCTGCTCGAGCCTCTCGAAGCCACAAATTACGCAGTTCGATGCATCGTGGCTCCTTTCATACATATTTATGCCGGCCTCTTCAGGACGAAAGCAAGAAAGTCACAGTAGATGCGCATAACGTTCAATATCTCGTCGTAAATTCATTTTAAATATCGCCAAGTTTGCTTTAACACATGTAATTCCTATTTATGAATATTACTTTTCAATAAAATAAAAAGAGTTTTCACGTGATACGCGAACAAAATCAACAAAATCGGAAGATAAGTTAAATAAAAAAACAATCGGTTAAGGATGTACGAAAGAAAGACCTATCGTTTTCTCCGATCTCTATAAAATGGATATTAATCCATCGATTATCCGGGACAGAAAACGTAAGGTAAGCGTTATTAGAAGCAAGGCGAAATCGTTAAATATCGTAATTAAAAGGTCGTAAGTATCGGGTGTGTTAACGGTCTACGTACTTTGGAACGTAATGAAAATGCAAAGGTGTTTTCATTGAGAGTAAAACAGCGGATGAATAAAGAACGGCCATCCACTGCCAATTATTTTAAATACTTGATCTTTAATTAAGTAAGTCGCGCAGCATAACCATCCACGGAGAATAGTATGTTAATGTTTTCCGTGAAAACTTATAAATGTGTATATATGGAAAGAACGAATAAGGATTGCCTCGGAACGAAGTAGCTAGTTCTTAATTAAAATTGAATCGAGTACTTGCGATCCGGTTATTCTCTCCCTGCTATTTCATTAATTCCCATTTACGTATCTACGTATCGAGGAACGATATAGTCTCACAAGCTTAGTAGGTAAAACGCAAAATTCCGGTCTGTTTTACGAACAAAAAGGGAAGAAGTTGCAAAAGCACGAAGGCAATGAAAACGCGGGAAGAAGTCGTTCCGTCCGAATAGTTTTCGGAACATCTCGATGTTCATAAAACACTTAACGCTTAATGGGATACCTAAAGACCAATTAGAGAGCAAGCTTGAGTGTTAGCAGCGACATAAAACTTGGATTACAGACTGTAACAGGTGCTGTGTACTCTACCGATGTACAGGTTTCGAGAAACCATCGAAATTTCAACGAGTACGATAAAGTGTCGTCGCCTGTCTAACGACTCGAGGCGGAGAACTTGTAGGCGCGCGTATTGTCGAAATTGGTGAAAAAAAAAAAAAAAAAGGAGCAAAATGTCTGACAACGAGGTGTTATCCGTGTGTACGTTCTATTAGACACGACGATACGTCGCAGTAAATGTCATCGTTGGAATCGATTAACGCGAGAGAACGATGGCCATTGTGTTCACCGATTGGAGGCTAAAGAAACAGACGAATGACTTGCCTATAAATGTGTTCGCACCTAACAATTAGCGGGTACACATCAGGGAGCACGTAATAAAGCAATGATCGTAGTTTACGAGCGACTATATACCCCTGCTAGAAGACTCGTCCAACCGCAGACTCTTCTCTCTTTCGCCTATCTCCTCCCTTTCTCTACCTATCCTAACGACGAGCACAGTCTGTCCGTCCATTGCACCACTTATCACGGAAGAAACACTTTGTCCTTCCGTCGTAAAAGTAATGCCTTGTAAATTGCCGAAGGGTGGCTCCACCCGGTAGTCACGCTCCCTCTTTATTTCAAAAACTATTCGAACATCCTTCGCCAGTGGTCTTACTTTCCATGTACGGGCTTCTTTTTACCTTCGTCTCCGCTTTCTTTATGAATCATTTGCACGGAAAATTTCTAACAGAAATTAGACTGCGAATTAATCGCCAACGAGTTACGAAACAGCCGTGCTTCTGCGCAAACGGAAAAGAAAATTTGTACGGATAGGATCAAACGCGGCTGTATATAGGTACAAATGCAAACGGTGAGTAACAGTTTGGAAATTCATGGGCGAAAGAATCGGAGAAGCTTAAGCCGCGTTTATATTGCGGCGGAACTGGCGTCTGTTCGTGTTGGGAGGAAGCCTCGGCGAGAGTCGGGCCGCGTTGAAAATTACGCGATCGTTTTTACTACGCTCACAGTAGCAAACTCGTAAATATTCCCGGTGACAAGTCCGACTTGGTTATTCGTTATGAAGGAAAGAAGGAAGATGGAGGAAAAGGCGGCGAGGAAGATGAGCAGAGGGATGGAGCAGGGAGAGGGAGTTGTCGTTAATTGGGATTGACTGAAAGAGAACGACGAACCACCGCGGCGAGGCTGGTCTCGGCGCCGAGCTCGCGGAGATATACAATGATGTAGCAATATCTCTGATGGCAAAGAACATCTACATTTTATATGCTACGTGGCCGAGTGTCTGACTGGTCCTATCCCCTTTCTCCGTTGCTGCGAGCTCGCCGAGCCATCTGCTCAATAAATTAGGTTGCTCGAACCTGGCCTCTCCGCGCACGCCTCACCAAACAGAGAAGGAAAGAGTACGAACGAACGATGGAAGGGGTAATACCGAGGCTTCGACTCCTCGGACAGAAAAACGCGACTGGGACGACGAAGAAAGAACGAGCCGAACCAGTGGGAGGAAGATCGCGAGGAGAAAACGAAACAGTCTCAGACAAAAATAAATGAATATCCCAACACAGAAAATCCACTCTCGGTCTGAAAATGAAACGAACGATTCCCCGTGCCCTCTCCGCGCCATCGTTGCCGATTCCACGATCCCCTTCTTCGTACGGCCGTCCCACCGATATCGTCTCCTACCACCGCGACACTGTCGAGTTCGATGCCACCGAGTCGATGTCGTTTGCGAAATACATTTTAGCTACGAACTCATCGTCGCGTCGTCTTCGTTGTAGTCGTCGTCGTCGTCACAATCGGTATATAGTGGTGGTTAGACTTGCGGCGACTCGTTTCGCGGAGATACCAGAGAATAGAGACTCGAGGATCGCAACATCGCTGGCCAGAAGGGTCGAAGGGGGAGAGAAGATGCGGCTTGCAATCTCCGGTTCTCGATCCTCCTCGTGCGCCGTTGCATCGTTCCGTCTTTCTCTCCAGACATACAGACCCCTCGCGGAAATAAAAAGGCAACATCTCGGCAAACCCAGTCTTCCGTTTCTTCGTTTTTCTTCTGCCGCGGCTACGCCCGCTCCCGCCTCGCCGATTTTTCTTCCATCTTTCTACGTAATCCTCTATCCTTTGGCGAAGCATCTGCCAGCCTACCGCCTTCGTCTTCGTATACGGGTGCAAACACGACTTAGAGTAATGTCACCAGCGAAAGAATAAAATCCGCGGCTCTGACATCCAACAAATAACTCGAAATATCATGGCCGAAGCCGACGTCTGTGTTATATTCTGCTTTATCCCAATGCCTGTCTGGCTCTGCCAACTTGCCCGCCTCGTTTCGTTGTTTCTTTTTTATTTTTTCGATCTATTTGAATATAACATATCTTTGTTGGATAGACAACAAAATTGCAAACGCGGGTCTGGTAACGGCGAGATACAACGACCGAAAGTTAGCGAACGAAAGTGAAATATTACCTGCGACCGTTCTCGTGAATGGCGACCATAACACTATGCTAATATTTCCGTATCTTTAATAGTCTTATCACGCTCACTGAGGGTAGTTTGCATAAATATATTATCGTAGTTATTCTCATTTTGATAGAAATAATTTTATCGTCATCCGTCCATTAACATACTATTTTCTCGAATAGTTTCATTTATATATATATATAAACATGATCTACCATATGCGTTGATTTCATATGTATCGGCATAAGTAATTGTTGATGGCTTACCAAAGAAAAGCACGAACTCGCGATAGACAAAATTCGTCGTTTGAAATGTTAAATAGGTCACAGTCGTAGGCAGAGGTGCGCGTTTCAAGGGTAGTAGTTATCTACCTTTATGAGGGAAGGTGGTAAATGGGTTAATGTTTCGTGCCAACAGGTGGCCGCTATTGGACCGCAAGCTTATAGCTTTACGACGACCTAAAACGGTATTCTAGTATTTCCATTGACGTATGTACGAGTGGCAAGAAGTAGTCGAAGAGAATCGTTTTAACGCGATATCGAGTCATCGGCTGCTTCCGTCCAAAGAGTACACAGCTCGGAAACCGCTTTCAATGTCACGTGTATTTTTAAAGCTCGTCGTTGGTTATGTGCGATGTTATAGATTCATCGCGAGAAAAAGTAAACTAACATAAACTATCGTCGAATATATTCAATGTCAGCGTACCTGTGTTTGTCGGTACGCGTAGCTATCAACGATAAATGCAATTATACACGTCAAATTACAATTCAAGTTCGATTAACCTCTATAATCGCTCCAAGTATCGCGTGATCGTTCGTTTGGCGCTCGAACCTCAATTACAATTTCAAAAGTGCATATTTACCTGTTTCTCATTGTCGTGCGTACCATCGTGAGATTTACTGAAAGTAGTTCGCGTTCTTATATTCGCTGTATCTTGTTCAATGTACAATGTATTTAATCTTGATTTGTCATTTGAATGCTTACGGTCCGCCATTACGATGCACGTTCAAGACACGAAGTTTTGATGACGATGTTTCAGGAGCGACAATTATCGCAGCGGCATCTGTATGGCGATCATTGAAATAGGTCGTAGAGAGAAGCGCATAAGACGGTTAGCCCGGGCCCATTCCGCTAACGGTAACGACCGACTCGTTGGTTCGAGTCTCGGCTAAGCTCGACAATGAATCGAGCCATCATGGCGGTGTTCCGCTCGATTTTTTCCCTCTCGCTCCGCGGCCCAGTCCATCGGTATAGCGTATCAGCGCGCATGCGCACTCTCCACGAAATTCCAAGATAGATCGAAGAGACACAAGAGAAACAGAAAGAGAAAGAGAGCACGAACAACAGAAGGTGGGAATGAATTGCATCGTGAGCAGAATTGAAGATTTTCTAGTTTCCATCGTGACTATACGGTTCCGATATAGGATCATATCTCCTTCATTCTGATATGATATGAAAAGTACGATAAAACAGACGTAAAACGAAATCCTACAAATGCTATAGTCTGCACGAATAATTTTTTTTAAATAATTTTCCAAATTAATACAACATTAAATATAAAGAAGCATCGGAGTCTTTCTTAAAGGATCGTTATTAAAAGTTCAGAAATTACTTAATCGCTTTGCATAGAAAACATTTTGTAATTTGATTAAACTGTTTTGCCGGATCGATGTAATCGAGTTGTGCGAGTAAGCAATTGGTCTTAAGGACGTAGAAATTGGAAAACTATAGTGACCCTGCCGGTAACATCCAGCGGCTTTTACGGACATCCACTAGGTGCACTTTATTACCGACGTGGCGATCGATTCGGCCACTCAAGCGCTCTTGATCCTGTTAATGAGCCATTCACGAGAAACGTTACAAATTAATTTGTGCACTCTCCGTAGCTGTTACCAAACGATATTCCATTCGAACAATCCATTAAAACTGTAATTTAACAATGAACAGCGGTATTTTTTTTTTTTTTTAATTTGAACCTTAATGATATATTAACGAATTAGCAACAATACTTTTGTTCAAAGCGTAAGATGTAAACGTTATGCTCTATCGCGTAATATATCAAAAAATACGAGCAAGAAAAAAAAAAACAGAAATTTCTTTCGCGTTTTCTGTAGTTTCTTTTCTATAGCACGTTATCGTAGCCAAGTCGCTGGCGTTATCAGCTTTGACCGTCAATACACACTAATGAATATCATAATCTCACGCAAAGATATGAGGTATAATTATTAATGCGTCGAATAGTTAAAACGCCTGTACGAACGAAATAGAGAAAAGGATAAACAGATAAATATAAACTACAATTGATGATTCAAATTAATTTGCATATCTCATATGCAGACAGATCGTAGATGACTAATGACCGTGCGTACGATTTCGCCTGCCTTATCTTTATATCCAATTAAAAAATACCACAATTAATCCGAGATGGCTGGAAGGTATTAATTTAGCAACATTACTTGCAAATCTTCGTTCAATATATTTTCCCTACCTCGAAATACATTGTTGCTAATTGCTGTACGACGATAATATCTCGTGAGACACGGATGTATCTTTATATCTATTTTTATACCGCATTTTTTCACCGAATTGGATTAACTTCGTCAGCGGTATGTCGTTATAAAATTCTTTTTCCCTCCTCAATTCCTTTTAATTCGTCGATAAGTAACCTTCGTGAAAGCGAGGCGAAGGCCAACTGGTAACACGATTTCTTGCTAAATAGTATCTAATAAGTTTAACCAGTTTTATTTATCCATTCATCTGTCAGAAGCTGTCTATCAGCAACATCTCCATTGCGCGCAATAACTAATTACAATCAGTGCAAATTGTTGGCTATCGTTGAATTTTACGTGGATATTAATGAACTCTATTAATAGACCTTACTGGAACTATATTTTGCATTCAATATTTCTATACGCTAACCTTGTCACGTGCAGCCATGTGTTCCACGTTGCGTCAACATTATTAAAACGTTCACAATATTTTTTCCAACGGACGCATAAGATTTCACAGCCAGGTAATTTTAGATTTTACTACAAAGAAGAAAATTTCTATTTGCGATTATACATCGTTGAAACTAATACAATATTTCTGGTACAATTAGAACAATTAGACGATACATTTTGTAGGAAAACTTATCGATGAAAAATTCCAAATGATACGTCGGTAAATTGTGTAAATTTACTGTGGTCGACGATGCTATCTTTTAGGGCTGGCAGACGAAAAACCAATGAGTTTGCAAATTTCCTACACGAGAGGAGTGGTGCATTGGAAAAAAACGTGGATGCAATAACTCTTGCGTCTGGACATTATTATGTATCCTGCTGGATAATATCGGCTCGCGTGCGAGCAGATCTTACATCATTTGGTTGAAAGTCAGCCCCTGGAAAGCGATGTAGAAAGCACACGCAGCATGAAATCCAGGAATGCGCGTATACGCGGACCTCCTAGCTGCCTAACGCGACGCGTAGACATTTTTTGAAAAACCACTCTAAACATTGACGACCATGATGTGTATTTCTTCTGACTTACGTTCAATATGCGTCAAGGGCTTATGATGCTCGGTCCGTGAAAAATTGCAACCAGTGACAAGCAACGAACGTTTTAAGAATATTCGTATGGCAGACGAACAGTGAAGGAATGAGATACTGTACGTCTCTCACGATTGGAATTTTAAGTTAAACACAGCGTCATTAAGTGGAGAGGTTGATACACTCGAAACTTGCCTATACGTTTCTCTCGTTCAACGAAAACGAAAACATGGCAACGTGAGAACGTTAATAACTTCTACTTTGGGAAATTAGTTACCGCGTGTAACGAACCTTGGCGTTAAGTCAACCGAGAGGCACCGAGACAGAAAGCGACCAGAAAGAAACAGGGAAAAGACTAAAAGGAAAAGCTAACGGAAGGTCAAGAGGGTGGAGACGCTGGCTGAACGAGGGTGGAGCAGCTAGGATTAGGATTGGACTTCGTTAAATGCATCTGACCGAAACGAAAATGGTAGACGTCGCCTGGTTCTCTCCGACTTTGCTCTTTTTGTAACAAAGTATACAATTTTGAACAAATATCTTAATCCCTGAAGCCGGTTCAAATTTATGGTCGACTTTTAACACCCAGATGCGTGACATCACGCCAACATATTATTCTTAAAATATTCTCTCCACTCGTTCTTTACACGTATATACGCTATTCCCCGCTCTTCTTTCAATTTTGTTTACGCTTACGAATGAATATTAAGATTCTAGCGTATCTCAGGCGGGAGACGACGTTTTAGGAAAAAGGTTTCACGCGATGATCACCCAACGAGAGTATGTGGGTATCTCTGCTGCAATGTACGATAATAGAAAATGTTTATCGCGAGGCTAAACGAAAATTAAACGCGCTAATAAATTTAACGTCGGTATAGTTTGATATCACGGCAAATATAAAACGAAGTTCTTGAATGGACACAAGTGCGTTTTAATAATTCCTATACTATTTATTTTTTGCGGACTTTACCCGAGTAATAAACGTTTATACGAGCGACAGGACTATCGTCGAGCAGTACGCACAAAGTAATAATTTGTATGTACTATTAACTAGCTGGCATATTGGCATTAACGACGAGATATCCCTTACTTCGTTGACGTAGTAACAATCGGACGTGTTTCGGCGTTAATTTTATTACAAAGACATCGGAAGACATTACAAATTGTAAATACGAACACGAGCTAATTAGCGTCTGATCGATACGAACAGATTATCGTTTCCTATCATTCTGTGATATTCGTAAAATGGTAATAAAATTCTACGATAAACGATTACAGTGCAACTGAAACAACTTAATTACCGGATTCTTAATTCTCTTTACGTCAACCAGTTACGATGCAAACTTTACACGAAATAAATCCTAACGTTTCTGCATTAAACGAAGATCGTATCGTGAAAAACGCGATAAGTCATATTTTTCGTCGCATGTACTTCTCTTTTTTTTTTAACCATAAAATACCATAAAACAAGTATGAAGTTATCGTGACTTTTCCGCGTGATCTTCGAACGTAGAAATCTCTGGGCAAAGCAGAGAGAACGTTTAATGAACGCGATCATTTGAGAATCGTCGAACAGAGAAACGATAAAAATACAATATTCCTACAAGCGTTCTACGCTTCAACGATCCTCTTTCCCTCACGGACCACACCCTTCCAGATTTCGGTCCTCGACTGTACAGCGTACCTCACCGGCCAGTTCCAGCGTATTCTTTTTTATAACCATCCGAGCCAACACCATTTTTTGCTCGAACCTATCCCTACCGCTCAGGTCTGATGAAACGCCCAACTTGGATTCCTTATGCCCATGGTTCCCCAGCGGAAAGTCGAGTGTCCTGAGATTCCTCTACTGTAAATGCGACTGAACGTAACCTAATATTTTACTTCGTACCCTGTTACACGATCGCCGCACTCGATTGGAGCGTGATCCTCCGCCTCTCGAACTATTTACGAAGAACTCGCTCCAAGTATCTGAGAAACATTGTATCGAACCATATCCATCCCTCGTCACCCCCAATGTTATATAGACAACGTCGATCGTTTATTTAGAAACGTCGACGAAGAATTGGATCGTGGAGGGTAAACTGACGTGTTTACCAGAGAACGGGCTATCGATAACAACCTAAACATCGCCAAACGCTAACAATGTTACATGTACTTATGATGGGCTGAAATCGCAGTGGTGTGAATGAAGATTTTGGGAATTTGTACTTATGCAACCATATATTTTTCAGCCGCTAAAAGCATCATCCTGTTAATTATCATAAAACTTTCATAATTAATTAACTCGTTAAAAAGATATGATGCGTACAAGTTACCTTAATGGGTTGGGTTATCGTTTTATTCTTTGTCGCGATACCTGTACAGAAACCTGTGTGCATGGAGCTGTTTTCACATCTATGCGAATTACAGGGCAAATTGTATGACTTAGCTCAAGTCATTATCAAATAATTCTACCTTACGCTATAGAGGTTTATTCGAATCTATAACCGGCCGAAACATCTTCCTCCTCTGGTATCAATATTTCAACAGTACGCAATATCTAAGTCTTGCATCTTTGCTGATTTGACTAATTGGAACATTTCGTGCATCCAGAAATCTTGATAGATAAATCACGAGGGAGAAACGCAGTGGAAGGGCGTGGTCTTTTCGAGTTTCCCGCGGTTGAAATAGCGAGCGATATTTGTGCGCGCGCACACCGACGCGGGAAAGTGTAGCGCACTGTGTAAGCCCTCTAAATTCATATTCGCGAATAAGTGTTCCGTGACTGTTGAGATAAGTGATTGGTCGACGGAGGCCGGTAAGAGGGGCAAGGCGAGGCAGGGGAACGCCAAAAGGGAAATAACAGCAAACAGGATGCGAAAGAGAAGGCGGGGTGTTCGCAAAGGTTTGCGTGCTTCGGCGGCCGAGTCGCTATTTTCGCATATTTCTATGCGCTCGCCGGCGCAGCTCAGCCGGGGGAGAAAGAACGGCAAGGAGGATCGCGATGCGGTTTTACGAGTTATTCCATATCCGAGAGAGAAACGTAATCCGCGCAAACTTCGCTCGAACTGTCCAACTTGAACGATTACAGTAAAATTCCAGTAGCCAGTCGACCAGAAGAGAGCAGCAAACTGATTCTGACGTGATTGGCAGAGAGTGGGGATGCAAGGTAGGTGCTGGAAATCGACGACCAAGCAATTGGAGATTTTCAATACTAGTCGAACTCCCCTCGACTAAGGGGATTAAGTTGCGTTCACACACGTTCTCAAGCTCGATTATCGACTATACCTACATTTTACCGACATACCAGGAATAAAGTAACTGGGTGACTTTTTATTGATTTTTGTATTCGTCGCGTCGTATGAAGCGATTACAAACAGTATTTGTATGTGCCTACTCTTTTTTTCCAGCGAGGTATACTTTTATCGACTTCTACGTCTCATTATCGTAGGAAGCATCAAATTTTTCCAATCGCACGAAACTGCTGCTACTACTGCGATACGAAGTTTAATTACGTTCGAAGCTAATTGAATGGTACATAAGTGCCATAAATAAACGCAATGCAGTGCAACTACTTGTTCATATATCTAATACTATCCTTCTTCCGTTACTCGTCGTTCAGAGGAACGAACTTTGAAACAATACGGCTTTGACTGATTATTTCCGATAGACCAAATAGAAAGCTCAAAATAGGCATGCGTATTGGCAGAAAGTTTCACATTTACGAATAAGATCAAGCCGTTTTAAACGCCATCTTCGACGAACGACGAACACTAGTACGAAGGCTTAGAGAGTACATATCCAAATGGATAGATATTTCAAGATTAATTTACATTTCCGAAGAACGACTCGTCATCAATTGATGTTATCTGCTGAATTAAGCAGTTCGAAAGTAGTGAAAGTTTGCAGGAACGGCACACCAAGTAACAAATGTAACGGTTAATAACAGATAACCAGAGAAATAGCTATACGTTATCTAACGATCCTTGAGTTACGATGGAATTGCCATAGGAATGGTATAAAATGAATGAGAAACACGTGTGGCAGTTTTGAGCAATCGAAGCCCGATTAAACGTAACTCGGTAGAAGATGCTATCGGTACACGAAGACAACCGTTCCATCAGGTAGAACACCGAAGGTTACACGCAAGTGCGTAAAAAGTTTATCGCCGCGGGAAAGCACCTTTTAAAAACGCATCGCGGCCGTTTATGAGGCAGCGATTATGTTCTAACTCGGAACATCATCGTACCACCATCGCGGCCAGCTATAAAGAGCAGTTGGTACGACGAGCTTTACATCGATCGTTTGAAATACGTTGCTCGAGTCCCTGTAACTGCAGCTGTAAACGGGGCCTCTGAACGCGGGGGCGTGACGCGATTCGATTCCGCCGGGAAAAATGTTCGCGGCACTGTGAACGCGGAAAAGCTGGCAAATCAAGTGCGATTAGGCGCGCTCGTATCATTCTAACCTAAGACCTACCTATACGTAGATACAGCTATAGCACGGAACGCTGTGTTAACGACGAATGGAACAGGAAATCGAGGGGCAAGAACTTCGATACACCCTTATCGCCTAATTCCACGATTTCTTTTCCAAGATATTCCAGTTTAACATGTATCGCGCGACGGTAGCGTTCGCTTCACAACGGGCGATAATCTAACGTATAACAACGGGATCAGGAAACAAAAGGAATTTATTAGAAACGTAGATCCGTGGCTTAAAGAGACAATTCCAAGCGATGGCCATAAGCTGCCGATTGAAATATCGCGTTTGCTCGTCGGAATTCACCTACTTGTAAAAATATTTTACGAACGTACCATGATATCGGGTCGACGCTCGCGATTTCGCTACAACCATTGGTCGTATACCATAATTCAAAACGAATATGAATACAGATAGCGTTACACGCCTGGAGAATTGGCTCGGACCTCGCGGAAGTGACGGTCGATCGGCGTTGTTGCAATTATAAAAGTGTCAGACGTTATAAAGAAGCGATCGTTCGTTCAAACGTATCAATCATAATAACTCATTGTCGGAAACGTATCACTGGTGTAATCGATTCTTCCCGCTGTAAACGTTGCACGCGTAATATCGCGTTAATTAACGACGCCCGATAGCCGGGGACTCGAAGGATCGCGCGGAAGGCCGAAAAGAAAATCGGCTTTCGTTAATCCAAGCCACGTTATAGCTGATGCGCCGCGACGAACTTTACCACGAGAACGGAAAAAAGAGTCGGCTTGAAATAATAAAGAGCCGACCACACAAGACGATCAGACCGCACGCTGCGTGATTATTGGAAACGTTATTTCTTGGCCCCTGACTCGTAATGAACGCACGGAACGTCATCGGACATTGCATTCCGGATAAAAATCATTTCGGAAGAATTTCGAGGCGATCCGCGTAAATCTCGGATAATTAAGCAATTTTAGATAATTAGAGGAATAGCCTGGAGAAAGATCGCTAAATGGAAGCTTCCGCTTCTGTATTTTCTGTTCTTCTTTCGACGTTCCATTGGAATTCGAACGTGAAACGCGATGGTTAAATCATGATGTAATAGCGACATATATTTTGACAACGATATGTTGTTATAACATCCGGTATAATATATTGCGAAAGTTTGGAAGAGCGATGACATAATAAGTTTGCCAATCGGTAAACCTGATTTTTAAATAGACACGGAGCACGTTTGGTGAACGGTGTTTCAAATAATAATTGATACGTCGAAAATAGAAATAACGAATGATTAACGTCAGATCTAGCCGATAATTTTTAGATTTCAAATGCAAATTGAAACTTAAAGTTTGAAATTTTTAATTCAATCGTCAAATTTTAATTGCGAATACGTTACGTTTGGATAAGATCTTCTTCACCGTTTGTTAACTTCTTCGTGTTTTTCTAGAACTGAGCTTCGATGCCCCGTTCCGTCCACCACCGTTGAAGGAATAACGCAAAGTCCGCCTTTGATAGATGCGACGGAACAAAGTTTTTCTATCGCTCTATACCTTTTGCATTTCGTCCGTTCGGGCAGTTACCTGAATTTTTTTCGTGCAATTTTTTTTGCTAAACAAACCTCCTTCTTTTCTTTCGCTTCTCTTTGTGAAAGAGCATGTTTTTTCCATGCGTGGTTGCCATGGTCTTGCGCTTCTTAAAGCAGAAAATCTAAACGACTTTGAACACTCGCCTCCGAAACTCGAGAACATTCTAACATTTCTTTCACGACGAATATTCTGTTATTACAATTGTTTTTTATTTAAACTAACGCGCACAATTGTAATAAACAATAATCGATAGACATTTGTTCGGATCGTGAAGCAGACTTTCAACGTACTAAGAAAATCGCGAAAACGCGAAATCCCGCGTATTAATAACGATTCTTCGATATTTTCCTCGATTACAAGAAATTTTCTAATACAACTACGATCGATAACAAAAGAACGCAATTCTCTCGGAAACAACGCGGGGGATGTAACGCGATCAATGAAATTTTACAAGGGGTATAAATTTCAGTCTCTAAATTAAACATCTCCATTCTGCCTAATCAAAAATCGGAAAAGTTCAAATGTTCAAATCGGGAGGAAGAATTTTTAGCAGAGCACGTCCTATGCACGAGCCAAGGAAAACGGTAATTGGCCAATGTGTTCCTAAAGCTGTCCTTCGCAATTGACCACGGCTGCCCGCAACCCGTTACCTGGCCCTTTTTTTTTTATATGTAATTTTCTGCTCGAAGCTGGCCGCGAAAAAAAAAGGGACGGGCAGAAGAAACACGAGCGAGCAGCCGAACGAATTCCTGTCGCTGTTTACAGTGCTTTATGACGCGGAGGAGCAACGCGCGATGGAGATGAACGGAGACGGAAGGACGAAAGGAAAACGAGAGCTACACCGTTATGAATTCGAGCACACGAAAGCCACCGACACCGGGCTGGACACTTCTCAGCTTCCCCTCTGTCGTTCGAGCTTTATGGTGTACCGGTGCAAAAAAAGGGTTAAACTTCCTCGTACGTATACAGAGGCCCTAAAGGTCTCGCTGCTTCGAGGGTTACCGTTATTATACGAATGCAAAATGTCTTTCGTCTGTTGCTCACTCAAGTTCGGACTTTCGAGAGCAACGCTACCCCATCGTTTGCTGCGAAAGCTCGTTTGTGTCCTCGCGATGTCATTCGTTCTATTGTTTTCACGTGTGCTCCATTACTTCGCGTCTTCTGGTTCTACAGTGACGGTGAAAATGATGGTTAATAGTGAAAATGGTGGTCGATGAAAGTGATGACGAACAAGAAAACGGTGGATGGGTATATAAGTGGATAAGGGTTTGCCAGTGTATCTGTGCGCGTATGGGCACGCACGCGTGCGTGCGTGCGTGTATGTGTAGGACGCAGACTCTCGAGTGTCTCAATGTTTGGATACTTTTATCGAGATTGGTTCGACAAAGAACACCTTTGAGAGAACGTCACGAATTGCATTGGTTTCTCGCGCGACGATCGGATCCTCCTCCCTCGACGACGAGTTAAGGGCCAAGAAGTGCTAAGGAGAACTGCCAGACGCGGTAATTAGCCAACGTCCTTCGTCTTTTAATAGAGAGATTCATTGTTCCCTCCAGTTCAATCTACCCGATCGAGCCGAGCAGTAAATTTTCCTCGAAGCTTTACTACTTCTACCCGAAGTACGAGTAATATCCGTGTGAAATTCTTTGGGAAGATTAAACTTCTATATCGCGTCTAATGTAATCTTAGAGATGTTCCATTTCTCTCCCGCTCGCATAAAGCGATCGCGATATTTCTCCAACGTTATCTCATTTTCTCTATAATCGACTTCGTCTCCGAGTCGATCGATTTCAATTTACATCTACGCGTTGTTTAAAAGGTAAAAGCTTATTTTCAGATATCTACGTTGAGAATCTAATCTACTTTAAAAGGATCAAAGAAGGAGATGCGCTTCTTACATCAACTGATTGAAATATCCACCAAGTAGGAAAATATCTACTTCGATTAGCGTGTTTTCCCTCCTCGAAACAACTTCAAAAATTCCAGACTCGCGTAACTATCCTTTCTACGTCTTTGCTGTGGGTATAACGATGCGTTCCGTTCGTCTAAAATAATATTCGCGATATAATAATTTGACGCAACGATTTAGGACGAAGTATTGGTTCGCGATGTCTTCTAAATGCAACGATCGAGTAACCGCGTAAATTTTCGCGAGAACTGATACGCGCTTTCGACACGACCTCGATCGCCTCTAACGTTGGATGTAACACGTGTTCACCAACCCTTAATGTTTACCGTGTTTTCCATGCAGCAGGGGAAGATTTCTGTCGGTGTTCTCTTAAACCGTTTCTAAGTTGAACGTTTATTTCTGGGTGGTTTCCCCTTGCGTTTCGAAGCTGTGTGAAACCGACGCAGCTCGCCGCTAGCTGCTGAAAGTGGATCGCTTCGTGGAAATCGCGTATAAATGAGTTCCGAGTACCCTAAAAGAAAAAAAAAAATTCAAACGATCCTAAGAGTCGCTAGGAATTGAATCATACCGCTGTTGAAAAAAGATCTTAACGAATTTCTTTGTTTCTATACGATACCGACTATTCTCTCGTGTAGTCTTCGTTTTTCTAAATTACCTTTGCCAGGAATAACGAGCAAAAAGCGCGAGGATTAATTACACGAGATGACGCAATGGAATCCAGTTAGAGTAGTGCGGATGTTTAAACGATCTCTACGGTTGTCTATGATCCTTTTTTTATTTGGTAGGTCGAGACCGAATCGATAACTAACTGGATGTCGTAATTTTCGAAAAAAATCACGTGCAACCAGATTCGAATGGGAAGCAGTCGATTTCAGAGCTGATGCCTCCGAGCGGAGGCTGGAGATCGATGTTGGCAGGTGACGTAGGAGGAGGGTGAACAGTGGTAATATCTTCATTTGCATTGATGGCCTTCTTCGTCGATACGATCCTGGTTGTTAGCCCTCGGGCTCTCGAAACTCCCCGTCGATCGTATTCCGCCAAAGAGTCGAGATTCACGAATATCGAATTCCCGAGTCACGCTTCTTCTTCTTCTTCTTCTTCTTCCTCTTCTTCTTCTTCTTTAATCAGGAATTAAAGAGGTTCGCGTTACGTGTATTCTTAATTCGGTTGTCTTAACGTAATCGTGAATCGAGCGGCCGTAGGAAAATATTTCCACGAGTACCTATCTCGCGTCTCTCTGGATGAACAGGCATGAAACATTATGTAGCAATGTCTTCAAATTCGTTGATATTCCCGTCGTTAACTCGTCCTTAAAACATTTATACGTTTCAATAACAGAAACGACGAGCGGTCGATATCTCGTTCGCCATTCGACGCTGGTTTACGCGGCGATTAAGCGGAACAAAGTCAGGATCCGCAAAAGGCAAGTCAGGTCGAATTCAGCATGTAGGGGACGCGCGTTAATTCAATAATTATGATAATGCTGATAAAACAAAGCAACCGTGATCGGATATCGGGTAAAGGAGCGCGCGCTATAACTTTGTCGGCAATTACACGCGAATATTACACGGAACAGATACAGGTGGCCCATTTGTTGGGCCGAGGACGTTCGCGATAAAGAGGGCGGTGCCCCGAAGCTCGTTAATGGATCTGGTTTTGCTACCTTGATCCGGTTACCTCTCTGCTTCTTATATCCCGATTTCTCTCTGACCTATCGTATCCAATCAACTCTCACCACACGGAACCCGTCCCTTCTTCTCGTTGCCGCCGCATCTCTTTTCCCCTCCCCATTCAGGGTTACCTTGATCCACCTCTCGCTGCCGGTTATTACAAGCTATTCCCCTAAAAGGAGTAAAACCTGAAATTAGTTCGGAACTTATGTCTTCGCTACGCCATGGAATCCACCGTTCGGAGGGATCGTCGCGATGCCTTCGGAATCTCGTTTCTTCTCGATTCCGTCGTTTTTCTGGTTGCGAGGCTGGCTTCATTATTTTTGGGTGGTTCGCCGTTCGATCGAGTAAGCCCCGCCGAATCGTATCGCCGCGTAACATCGTATCCTCGGATCGTTATTTAAATAAACCTCCGGTGGAATCGTTATTCCACGATATTTTCACGTTTGTCCCTCGTTGCTCGTTCCTCTCTTTCCCTTCCGATCTTCTTTATATACATTTCGAAATATTCCGCAGATATTTGTCGAATAACCGAACACTCGTTTTTCTGTTATAGACGGACGAGAGAGAGAGAGAGAGAGAGAGTTATTTTAATTAGTCGTATCCGTTTCTATTGTTCCTTTTCCTTTTTACTTTTTTTTATTTTTCTTCTTCTTTTATGGACAAGCCGCGCTCGATTTCCTCGCGGCTGTTTCGGAGGGAACATCTCAGTCGAGCGGATCGCGCCGGCGTAAAAATTTATCGCGAACTTACAAGCGAAAAGCGGGAGAAGGGTTAAGGTTGAAATTAAATTTTCCAAGGGAAACACGCTGCAGCCTCTGTGCGCCCAGCTTTGTCTTGCTTCCTCACGACGGATCCAAACTTCTCATTTCTAAATTTACTTCCTTGCACTCCGGCATGCTCTAAACTTTTACGAATTTAAAGGCTTTTCCTTGCTCGCTTGATATCCTAGCACGAAGGATGCAGTCCTTCTTTCTTTCTTTTCTTTTCACCCAACCTTCCTTCCTCCCTTCCTTCCTTCCTTCCTTCCTTCATTCATTCCCTCCCTGATACGCGCTTGAGCATAAATCCTCCAAGTGCTTTTAAGCTTTACAAGTTCCAAGAAAGAACCAGAATGTCGCCGACTCCGATCTCGAAAACTTTCAACTCGAGACAGCTAGCAGCTCTCGCGCGAGTCGCGTGAAAAATTTTTCCCCCCTTTTTCCACGCAGCCGCACGATATTACCCGCTTTATCGTAAAAACGAGACGGAATCCGAAATTAGTTAAGAACTTACATCTCGCCTGCGGCATTCAATTTTCAGCATGGCCGTCCTGATACCTACCAGCCATCCCTTTAATCGACGAACCGCGTTTTACTATGATTTTCTAAGTCATTCGTTTCCTTATTTAATTTCCCAGCATTTTCTTGAAGTAGAATTAATTACTTGGTAGTCGCAGTATTCCACGTAGTATCGCTTGTAATTTCATTTGTTACTTCGCCGGAGAAATATTCTTGCAACGTCGAAGCGGTCTTTGTTGTTTATCGCAAACTTTGAAATCTTGCTCAGACTTCGTTGCGCATACTTCTTCAACGATATACTGGCTCGTTTTTAAGCTTCAGTCGCTCAACACGAACGGAGAAGGACCCAAATTGTCGCTGGCCTGGATCTTGAAAGTTTGAAACCGCGCGAATGCTCTTACGACCGAGCGGAAAGTTTTGCTACCGGGAAATAGCTTCTACCATGCGATGCTTGCAGCATGTTGCCGCTAAATTTCTTGCAGAACTTTTTCCCAACTGTACGGTATCGTTAAAGTTACTAAGAGAGATTCGGAGTTCGATAAGTTTAATCCGAAGGAATTACCATCGCGAAACTTCATGCAGCCCTGCACGTTCGTGAAAATCATTCGTTCGCATTGATAAACGCGCTTCGCGCAGTCCAATTCCTTTAAATAGATACGGCGATTTACGGATTTGCGTTATGAAAGTCTGGGATGATGTACAGCCCGTGTTTCAGGATGCGACGTCTCCTAACGATGTTGTGTGACAATGTTGAAATCGAAAGCCAAGTAGAAATATCATTACTGTTGTCAACGTGTCTGTTCTACTATAATAGATTGCTCAAAACGATTAGAAGATCTTTCTTATGAATTACGTTCCATTCCATCCATTCAGGAAACAAACGCCGCGAAATTCTGTTGTACGTGATAGATTAACGCGTTATTGACACCGTGACAGAGACGAATTTTAAAATGATGATTAAAACACTATGCTACAGGTGACGCTCAATAGGCAACTGTCTTGCGCAATCACAAATGAAGACCCTAGAGAAAGGTATAAGATGCAGTTTCGTATTTTATGACAGAGTAATTTTTAAATCCAAGTTCGTATTTCAAGCCATCCTTTCTTGTTTGTTGTTGCTCTTTATTTCGAAACGTTCTGGTATATCTCTGCATCTAACCTGTTCTCTTCTTCTTGACTATGTCAAAGACGATGTTATCGCGTTTATTCCGTGTGTTCTTTAAACGAGAACGGAAGAAATTCGTGTAATTTGCCGTGCCACAATCAGGGTAGAATTGAACGAAGAATTTTCCAAAGATATGCCAACGGGTTTCCACGAACGAGAATACTTTTTCCATTCGTAGAAAACAAATTGCAACGGCGATATCGTTCGATGGCGTAGCTCCATCGTGGAACAAAGGGTTAATCGGCGAATGATTACTCTGAGCAATCAATGATGGAACCGCGACGATACTGTTTAAAAATATATCAGCCGCGGGAAGGACGCTCGTAAATTCCGCGAGAGGGTTAATCAGCAGCGAACCGAAGCGACGGACCAATGAAGCAGAAAGCAGCGAGAATTGGCGGGCGGCGCCATGGATCCTCGAAATTCTCCGCTGCTCGCCAATTTCCTTTCGAAAATATTATTCCTAGAATTCGCTAAAATTCGATGAAAATTACGATTATAAAAACTACCAGGCAGAAATGATTATCGGTCTGCAAAAACTTCGTTTGAATTTCATAGAAACTGCCCGCAGCTTGAAACCGTTTAGCCGTCGCGCTGCTTCTCTCTAGTTAAATACGGAGCGTTGCTTCTCCTTGGTTAAACACCTACAACGCGTTGTTTCTCTTTAGTTAAATACACAGTGTAGTTGCGTCTGGATTCTCTCGGATATAAAATTAACTCTAACTTTCTAGATAATTGGACATTTCCAACAAAAAACTATGGTAAAAACTTTAAAGAAATGGGAGATTCCTAGATAAATATCGAAAGCGACGGTGACGCTATTCAGACATTGATCAAATAACGAGATCGTCGGAGAATAGGATCGTTGCGATGAGTTTTAAAGAGTTTGCTCTCGTTACTCGACAAAAACTATGGAAACATGCTTGTTTCAGTGCTGCTGATTTTTCGCGAGCTCGCGCTACAAAATAATCGTAAGAGAATTTATGCTTTGCTTGCTGACGCAGTATCGTGTCTCTGATGTTCTACGCCGATAGTTTTCTTGATTGTGCATAGATAAAACCACTCGAGATGCATTCGAAAGTTCAGGATAAAGGAAGACAGGCAGAAGGCTGTCCATTTTATCGACCCGTCGTGCGACGCGCGCACGTCTTCTCGTTTGCTTTGTCAGGAAGAGGATCATGGCGGCGGCGCACTGCGAATCTACCCAAATTCTCTACATTGAACTCAAAATATTCTCGTACTTCGTACGAAATGTCGTATCGTAAACGTTATTCGGTTATTCGCTCTCTAGTTTCGTTCAACAAACGAGATGCATTAAATTTCCGCGAAAATTCCAGTCGAAATCTTCAAGTATTTATTTATTTTTGCTCGGATCAGACCTAAATCTGTTCGATAAAACGACCTGCAGAACTTCGCAAACGACGATACGATATCTCGTTCGAATAATTCTGCAATATCAAGACGAATACGTTAAAGCTAACGCTGCATGCCTATGCATTGATGATCTTTCGTCTTCTTACGCAGCTCGTGATAAAATTCGATATGTTTCGAGTAATACATTTTTACTCCCCTTGTTCTCGATTGTCCCAGCTGCGGCCATTCGCTTCAATCTACATTTACGATAGTCGCTCGTTATCTGGCGGCGCTGTTTTTAAACACGCTGTTTTATCACTTTTCAATATTCCAGGCTTAAATTAATTTTCCTCGAGAGGGCATAAATTCTTCGCTCGTTTCTCGCAATGCGACACCGAGAAGGAGAAAGAAAGAAAGAGAGAGAGAGAGAGAGAGGGCGATGCGGTGAAGGGGTGGGCCGAGGGTGGAATGGAATGAAAAAGAAAGTTTCGAAGGTATTCGAGATAACGCGGCGCAGCTCGGCGCCGTGTAGCCTTAAATTATTGCAACATTTTAGGCGATACAACGTGAAATCTTGGAGTCGACATTTCCTCGTAGAACGGTCGTGGTTACGTCACGAAGCTGTGTGCATTCTACATCAGCTTTTGTGTGTATTTAATGTAGAGTGCTTGCCTGTGTAACGCGGAGACAATTAACTTCGCTTTTCGCCGCTGTCAACGCGTACCTTTTTCGTCTGTAAAAAATATGACAAGAAAACTGGATTCCGAGTCGCGAATATATAAGTATTTTACATGCAACGGCCCCATGTATAACGGAGATAAGTGAATTCACTGTTGGCGAGCGGCGTCGGCGTCGCCCTGGATGCTGCAGTTTCTGCGCATTTCGCTGGTTCGCCCATAGCGCGCATGCACGCATTGTTCCACCTAGATATATCTAGGATGTATATTGTGCAACACAGAAACTGAAAAGGCCACGGCTACATAAAACATTTTACGTATATATTTGCCGACTCACGAGTGCCAAATAATAAAAAGGAAAAAAAACCGTATGGCACGGTTAAATGCCAGAGAGCTCGAGGATTTCAAAAATAGAATTGGCCGCTTTACGAGCAAAAAAGTTTATGCATTTTTCCCCATTCTATTTTTTTTTCTTTTTTTTTTTTCGTGCTACCTTTCCTTTTTTTCTCTCATCCGCCTTCATCTTTTCTTTTCTTTCTTGGTTTCACGTTATTCCTCCGTTCTCGCACTGTATTCGCGAAATTAATATAATATTTCTTAGCGATATAAGACGAAGCGAAAGAAGATAGCAAAAAGGGAAACGAATTAAAGTCGTCTACGAAGAAACCCTATCGGGGCATGCAGTTTTATGAGCTTCCTTACGTTCACCTATTACGCAAGACTCCTAGCTTCCCGATGGTTATCATTACGGGTCAACGGTCCACGAAATTGTAGGATCCTTCAATTCCGTAGGGCTTTCGAAACTACCGAGATTCTGTACCTTACCTTCTGTCGGTCGATGTCGCAATTAAAAGTTTCGTCGAACGGATCGTTCTACCGTTACACAAGTTCTTTTCCTTCAGATACCAAATTTACCTCAATCCTAACGCATAATCGCAAATCCTGAAATTTCTACGTATTCGATTTATAGGAGCACAAGCTTTCCGAGCATTGATTAACTCATTCGAGTAAAGGACTTTGTAATTAATCCCGGCAATATAATTACACGAGAATATCTACACGTTTCAACGATTCTGACGTCCAGAAAATTGCCTATATACCAACTGCATACGTGTGCATGTACGGTGGTACAAGTATCTCACTCCGTTAATACGTGAATCGGGCTTTCCATAGAAATACAGCTACGTTTAATACGTTCTATTCCTCTATATTTCCCTCTAACCGTGTTTATTATCAGCAATGAAACATCGCCAAAGAGAATCGCTCCTAAAAATGATTGGAAAATCGAACGAAACGCTGTGATACGTATCTCGAAGGATTTAATCGAAGGATTGTCGATGAACGCGTAGCTGGCTCAAGTACACCGATACTTAATTAATTGCGCGCTGGAGGAATGAAATTACGCGTTCTCTCGACCAAACCGTGAATTTCCCTGGAAAGTGGAGACCCTGCGCATTGGCTGGCCAGTATTCGAGACTGTTCAATTCAGGGGCAGACATTCGTCCCGGCTTCCAGCTCTCATCTTTCTCGAAGTGTATTAGATTGGCTTCGAAATACGTGACCTCGCTCGAGAATCAACCTCATTCCCAACCTTTCTCGTCCCCCCTCGTCCCTGCCCTCTTCGCCCACCTCCCACGTCGACGTTTCTAGCAAAGCGTCGCTGCAACCTAACCCAACCTTCCCGGAATACGTCGGTCCTCCCACCCTTCGAGTCTTTGCCCTCTTCCAGAGCTTTTCGGTTTTCTTTTTCCCCATCCCCGCACGCCATCCATTTTCTTCCAAGCTTTCAGGAACCATGGCCGGTCGCGCAAGGACGGGATCCCGCTGTTTTCGCCAACCCAAAAGGGAGTGGTTAATGAAATCTGTTTGTCCGGTCAAGCGGCCATGCGTTTTTTCCCGCAACCCTTTCGCTATTTTGTACGGATGTGCGGAAGAATTTTTGCGAAGGACACAGAGGATAGAGATATTTTCCATTCTTTTCATCGTGTCATAAAACAAGCTTTATCACTTTGTTGTCGAATAGTTTTTAAACGAAACTTGGACGGATATTAAATACCCGTCATCAATAGTTTACTGAATCATTCTACTACCTAGCACCCAGCAGTTTTATAAATGTATGCCTTTCCAATAATACTTTTTATAACATTTTCACATGTTTCTTGAATTCTGCATTTTACTTCCTAGCGAATACCTCTTTCCCCTTTTTCCTAAAGAAAACGTATATTTTTCTATATAATTCAGACGATCGATACTAATAGTAAATTTTTGCTATAGCAACACCTCGTTACGGTGTCAAAAGTTTCGCGATAAAATTGGACGGTGCACTACGCGATACCACAAAATTGCGAAACGCCAATAGAAAAAAAATGACGACGAAATAAAAAGGTAACGCTTCTTTCATAACACGCTGTCAAACGAGAACACGATGCGAGAGATCTCAAAGTTGCCTGCTTAGAAACAGGACATCGCGATTTTGCTTCGAAAAAATGGAAACTTTGGAATGATATACGCTCGCCCGAGTTTTCGTTCTTATAAAGGCGGATTAAAGTGGAAGACGCGGTGGCGTAGTTAGATCCAACGCAATGACCAGATCGGTTATAAAAGTTCGAATTTCATGCAGCTAGGTTGGTCTGTGCGCGGGCGCAGGGTTGAGCTTCGCCCTGCAAAGCCACATGCATGTGCAAGTGTAAGAGTAACCCCGAAGTTTAGGTACCTAGAGGAGCAAACTCATTTCCAATGTGTTCGCCTCGAACTCCGCTCTACCAGATCCAAGAAGCAATTCCTATGCCAACGACTTTCCGTAAAAACGTCTCATATCGTGAGACATTGTTAAATATATTACGCCATTGCCTTCTCCCGGCCAGCACTGTGCTGTAATATATATGTATGCGAAAGCAAGAACACTCGTCGCCGATACGGGATCACGTGGCTACAAAGTTTTACAGTCCCGTGTGTTGATCACTGTCTAGACAGTCGTCCCGTTGATGCGACCTTTTTTCGCAAGCATCGCCGGACTAACCAGCCACAGGATTCCAAATTTTATCGCACGGCTACGAATTCGTCAACTGTTTCCGCCCTTCGACAGTCTCGATCGACAGTTTTCAAGGGACAAATATATTTTCTTATTCGTCCGAGTAGAAATTAGCCGCATTATTCCTTCTCGTGAAAAATTCGTAAATATTTGGACACCCGGTGCAATTCGATCAGAATCATTTAGTATTTTCGTTGTACTTTCGAGATTACGATCCAAGAACGTTTCTCTATCGTTAATTCTTTACATTTTGTTATTTATTGGGATCAAACGTTCTACTAGATATAAACTGAAACAAGCAATACACCTGCATCGTGTAAATTCCACGCTTACTTCTAATAGATAGCTGACGTTTCGTAAAATCTGTATAAATATTTAGAATGTGACTATACAGAAACACCTATCTTACTAACTCATACTTACTACTGCTTCCTTATTTGTTCCAGTTATTATTAATAGTATGTTTCATCGACATCTACTGGCAATAGCTGTATGGTTGTCTGATACAAGATGAGAGACTAAATTTGGATTACAGAGTTTCGTCTGACAAGATTTCCAGCTATATTTTCTAATAAAGAATTTCATTTATAATCCATCTGTATCGATAATTTAGAAATATCCGGATATTTATACCTACGTAGTAGTGTGTAAACTTTCTTGTTCTTTATTTTAACTTGGACGAAAAATAATTGAATCGTCCTGGTGGCTATGTCGTTTCGATCGAAACTTCCTCTACGCTTTACCCGCAACAGTGTAGAAGATAATGAGCGTTTAAAGACAGCATAAAGTACGTCCGAAGGGAGTTAAGGTAAGAATACAGCGGCCAGAATCTCCGTTGATTCTCTCGAGGAATATCTTTCCTCTTTCCTTTTGCCTATCGTCCCTCTCGACTATCCGTTTATCGTTTTCCCCCCATTGCTCGCTTTTCTATCTCTCCGTCCCTGCCCGTTTCTTCGTTCTTCACCAACCGTCGGTGAAATTCTTGCATTTTCACAATCTCCAAGTTTTCATGTCTTCCTTCGAATATCCGCGTCGCCTCAAGTTTCCTCGTCTCGTTCCACGAGACTTTGGTCTAATGAGACTTCTCCACCGTCGCCATCGAGGTAGACGCATGGATAGATATATGTATATAACCCGTCCCTAATCCCTCGAGTACATGGCTTTATATAAAGCCGTAGGTATATACATAGCGATGAAACACTCGGACACACAGGGCCAAGCGTTCCGCACACATTCGCGTTCGCCGCGTTCCTACGTTACCCTGAAAATTCGTCGACGACATTCCTGCCGGTGTGCTCGCCTCGCCATTTCTAGCTCCACCATCGCCCTTCTTACATCGTCTTAGTTTTACGTAGCCAATCTTCGCGTCAACAATGTAGTACGCTTTACATCTCGTTGGGAGCGAATAAAATTTCGCGAACGAAACCCGTTCTTGATGAAGGAACTTTAAACCAGCCCCTCCACCTTTCCAATCGTCGCGAGGAAAGATACGTTCCTTTGTTTCATTTCGAAAGGCGATCTATATCACAGAGGAGTAGAAATTTCGCAAAAATCGGCAGATATCGTCTGAACGAAAATATCGAAAGAAACGGTCCTGGTTCGCGTGTAAAATATCAAAGCGAGGATTTTGCAGATCCCGTACAATTTGTCAACAAGGAAAATATTCGTTTGGAGGCGTACTCGATGATGAGTGTCGTAAAATCGGCCGGCGAAGCTACAGTCAACAATATTCCGGGAATGACGGAGGAAGAAAAAAGGTGAAATCACGGGAGTGTGATCCCGTCTTGACGCGGCTGGAAAGATATGCCTCGAAAACATCGTCAATTCATGGCATCGTTTCATGACGCCAACATTGCAACAAGTTAGACATCCCTAAAAATAATGAGGAGAATAATGGGCGAAAATAGTGATCAACAGCTGAACCGAGGCTTCCCTGTACAAGCATAAACACCGGACATTGCGACTGCCAGGCCAATCAACCGCGAATGAGCGTAAAGAATCCTCTTTACGATATCGCCGCCTGCGTTTTGAACGCACGACTCTGGTTATACTTGAGACCAGCTGGCCCAGACGGTTAATTGAGAAGTCCTAGACGCCCTCTTGGTTCAACGACGACTTCAATTTACGTATACGGATCTTCGAGGCTCCTATGGTTCGTGAATCCAAGTCTGCCATTGGCCGAGGGCTCGAGAGAACACTGTTGCTGGCACGGCTCGATAAAAGCTGTACTAAATAATCCTCGGAGTAAGACTGGTTGAAACGGGGGGGGGGGGGGCACAATCCGCCAGGCTTGCCCGCGTTATTTTCGCGTACTACGCTCTGAGAAATTGGTATTAAATAATTCGAAGCGGTTGTCTACAGAGAGGAACTCGTGCAATACTTGGGCAATATTTCGACTCTGAGGTTCCAGTTGCCCGAGAGTCTTCGCCAAACAAAGTCTTTAAACAAATATATATTTCAGAAAGCTTGTGTATGCCTCTCGAATAATACTTAAGTAAAAAATAAAAATTCACTTTGCTTTTGTTCGAGTTATCGAATTTCTTCGTTCTTCGCTTGTTACAAGATTGATACGTTTAATTTCTATCTTTGCGTTTGATGTTTATTTATTTCTACTTTTTCGATTACTTGCACATCGCGTTTCTGTTACTTGCAAATCTATCTATTTTATTCTAAGTTGACCAAGAAACAAACTTTCTCTATATTTGATCTCAACTTTTCATAGATTTTTGTCAGCTACGTACGAGAGCAATAGATTCTGCAATTCGTTATACGCGGATCATAAAGAAAAATGAATGGGGAAGCTGAAAACTGCGAACTAAACAAAAAAAAAAAAGAAGAAAGAAAAGAAAGAAAATAAGCGGGCAGGAAATCGATACGATGAGCGATCTATGTACAATGGGAGTACGATCGTAACTCGAACGAGATATCCTCGCTGGAATCGATGCAATAAGTTGCGGGAGAAGGTCTAGAACGGAGGCCTGAATATAGTTAGGCAAATCAAACAAAACCGAGTCCAAGTACACATTATACTGCCAGCCCTTGGTCCCGCCAGCCGCATGAATCAACATTCCACGAACCCACACACGTACAATTATCCTTTATACGATATAATTCTAGAGAACTACAAACTGCTATGCGCGCAGGTGAAGATAATTACCTATAATGATCGCTCATACATATGCACGCTGCAAAACGGAAGAGTCATTTGCAAATGCAGAAAGATACATCGGTGTGCGCAGATGTAATTTTTTTTTTTTTTTGCGGTAGGACGACCGTGTGTACAATAGCCGGCGAACTGACTATACAGGTGTATTTCACGAATACATAATTTCATAAACGTCGTTGGTATTCCTTAATTACAACATTCTACGTCCCCGCGCGTGATCGTCTTTATATAACACAACGTAAGATAGGATAACGAGGGCCAATTTAATTTAGAATCCGCGTACGATTGTATTATAAGTTTGATTTATCTCTGCCATAACCCAGTAGCAGGTATATCTAAATATCATATCACAACTAATTGTGATTGTATCTGACTACGTGGGAGAATACTAATTTATTAATTTATATCACGCTTGCACAACCACAAACATCGTATACGTAGCTAATCATGAAAATTTTTACAAATTATTAGCAAAGATTCAGACTACCTTTGGCCAAGAAATATTGAACTATTTCAAACGACGTTCGTACGTTCAACGCGCGGTTTGGAACGAAATATTTTTCACGCGAGTACGAGACTTTACACGCGGATATTGAAGCCGTGAAACGAAAACCACAGGCTTCCCGGTCATACGGTCTTGGTTGCAGGTTAGTTTCGTGAGAGATGACCATGATCTCGTTTCTAACAGGAAAGCAATCTAGCGGTATCGTTGGAGAAGACCAACGGTATCCTTCCCGGTTAAATGGCTAGTCGAGGTATAAAAAAGGGCTGGCCAATTTTTTTGCTCGTTGGCCGTTCTCCAGGAAGGACGTAACCCAGCCGTGAGCCGGTCGACGCGGAAGAATTTTTTCATGCAAACTTTTTCGCATACCCCTTTGCTCTTACAGTTGCTGCCAGGTAAGGCTTGCCTTGTTACATAGTTCCACGCTACGGAGAAACGCTGCAGCGGGAATTCTTTCGTTATATTCGCACTAAATTTTACGTACAACGCTGATCTCTCGACGTATTGTAGCTTATCGAAGCGGAAGCGCTGAAGTGGTTGGGGGAAAGAGGAACGAGAGAACGAGGGTACACAGACGCTGTAAGCGAAGAAGAGTGGAATCGCAAGAAGAAATTCCGAAGGAACCCGTGCATCCACGGTAATTTGGCAAAGGTGAGACTTCCTATTGGAAGAAACGTAAAAGGTGGCCTTAAGGGAGGGATGGAAGAGAAAAAAAAAGGCGCAACCTCCTGGTTGGAAGACTGGGAAGAAAAAGTGGGGAGCACAGCAGAATGTCAGCGTAGGCGGGTAGACCGACGGAAAGTTTCGTTCAATCTCTCGTGAGAATGTTACGATATTCGAGCATTGTCAACGAAGGCCACTCAAACGGTTACGCTACGACGAAGGATCGATAAGATCTTTGAAGAATTCTCCACCGGTGAAAACGTTAACGAGCACTTGGAATCTTTCGTATCGATGCCTGGACGTACGTACAAACACGCCGTGGCTTTTCGGTAAGTTTATCGCGAACTATACCTATTTGTCGAATAATCCGATACGATTCTATACTATGTCGGGTGAGATACGCTGTAAATGACCGATACGAAGAACGATTAGAAAAAAGAAACGTCCAATTAGGCAAAGAACGCTCACGGTTTCCAATTAGTTGGTTCGCGATTATAAATGGCAAACGTTGGCTTCCACGTTCCGCGAACCGGTACTTTACTATCTCGCGTTAACGACAGAGACCGTGGCACCTACTCAAGGGCGAACATACGATCTGGCGAGACAGTTCTACTAAATCGCATTTATCCTCGTTGTATTTTAACCTCGATTACTTGGCGTTCATTGACTCACGGCGACGAATAACTCACGCGCATTGCATACGCGCGCGTATAGTCTCGCGCATGCCAAAGTTACCAGATTAATTAACAAGATAAAGAAAATTTTGTAGTCGCGAGTAACTCGTATGTACCTATGAACAGTAAATATCGTTATGCGTAACATCCCGCTGTTCGTTCGAACCGACTTTAATCCATGCATGTGGCAATAGGCGAATGTCGAGAACCAAGCGCAATAAAAGACAAGTAGGTACGTTATTGCTCAGCCGGGCTGGCGTCGCAGAAGAGGATCAAATGCGGAGGACGCGTGACGAGCGAGTTCGGCAAACAAATGAGAAGGCAGGGATACGCAGGCGACGAAGGTGGATAGACGCTTCGTATGGACGAGCCTCGTGAAACCGCTACAACGACTGCATTATGATGGAACTACGGTTCTGGTCACTGCGGCAACGCTGCAGCTCCGAATTTATTCATGCCCGGCAAAATATTTCGTGGCTGCGCCGAGCGCCTGCGGTTTTCGTTGGATTATGCACCGGGGACATTGTACTAGCTAAAATCGTCCGGCTATCAACGTTGCCTCCTTTCACCGTACTCTCGCCGCTTCTGCTATGTACACCGCGTCACCGACGCGAGTCTAGAAAAAGACACACCCAGCAGCAGATCTTTATCCATCTCACTCGCCCTTTCATACGTTGACAAACATTCGCGTGATCCACGAACGTTAGAAGGCACGACGACCTACCAAAAGAACGCTGCATCAGCATTTCGCATCCCTCCGCCAAACGCTAGTTGTTTTATCGCGGACGTTAGCTGAGTGCTATTGTCGCGCTCGGCTATGTTTGACCGAACCTGCCTCTTTTATCTAACGCCATTTCGGGCTGGACACGTAACCCTTTCAGGTTTATCGATTTCAAGAATCCGGTAGAACGTAGTTCTTGGAATTCTGCTTTGCTTGTGTCGGCGTTAATATGTTATGCGTATGTTTGTATCGATTTATGCAGTTTTTTTTTTTTTTTTTTTAGGAGCAACTATAAAATTATCCACTGACATGATTTTAGCTTTTTGGATAACGGTAAATAATATACATCTTCGCGAAGTAAATAGTCTTATTCTCTCGTATTATGCACCGATTTGCGTCTCTGCGTGTATTGTTATTAAGAATAACATCGAATAAGTGTTTCATATTTATAAAGTATTAATATTTCACGTATTTTTAGTGTGGCTGTTTTGGGCTGTATCTCAAGGCTGAATTCGAGACGCGACGAAGGAGGATGAAGAAGGATGGAACGATAGAAGAATTCGGTTTTCAATTTCTATCACGTCTTCGCATCACCGAGCTTCCGTTCCGTTCCATTACGTTCTACCATCACGTGTCATTTATGTTTTGGTTCTTCTTTCTCAATTTTGTATCTTTGCTCGAATATGTTTCGGTCGTGCAGGTAGCGAGGAAGATAAAATAAAACGATCGAACTTCAAATATTGTATCGCGATTGATATTTCTGAATTATTACGACTATAATATAATCCTCGAAGCGCTATATACGTTTTTATCGCGTCGATTTATCATTTGTCACCCGAATGAGCATAGTATGCGAGCGAGCGTTAATGAAATTGCAGCATTATCGCGACTTCCTATTTTCTCTCGGAAAATTCACGACCTTCGAAACTCGCAATTGCGTAAACAGGCAATCTCCTTGAGATAACACGAGACACGAAATGAGCGAAAGAAACGCACGTACGCGTGAGACGAAAGCTGAGCCTATTTTGTATTGCGGCCGCGTAATCTACATCGCGTTAACACGAGAAAAAGGCAAAAAGGAGAAAATCCGAAGAACGAAGAAAAGGACCTTACTCTGACTTTACTTTACGTACCAACTGGCCCTGAATGTCAGCTGCTACAACGTTGGACGTACACGCTTCGTATGACATTCTCGAGCATAAATCAGCCAGGATGCGTGGTTAATTGTACAATTGTGATAAATCAAACGATCAGCGGGAGGCCGTAATTACCCGTATGTGGACAATGATAAATCAAATGTAAGGACGTAGAATCGTAAAATGTAATAGCTTACGGCTTATGAATATTACGGTAAAACTGCGTATCCAACGTTCCCTACCTCTTATTAAGCCTAAACAAAATGTTCGTGTACAAGGCAGGCTCGTCTGTATCCCGATTGCTTTTCCGCCATTTTCATCGTAAGATTGTATACCTATGCATTGAAACGTGCCTATATACACCGCAAATAATACATATATACATATATATAAAATTGTCCGAAATAACGTTGAACCAAGGCGACTTAATGATTTGTATGAAAATATAGTAAACCATGGAAAATACCATTTTCCTATTGACACGCACCTTTCCTTCGAAAATATGTAACCCGAATCATTGAACACATTTTAGCTAGTTGTCACTGTGATTTCAGTCTGTCAACGAATGATTCGTTATCTCGTATAAATCCGAGAGGCGTGTTTTATGAAGATTTAAACGATTTGCAACATCCCCACTGATTCGGAATTAATCGTGACTACGGAGTAATGATTCAACAGGAGCAAAAAGATTTATATACTGTCGTAAAGATACCCCGATCGAATATCTTGGCGCGCCATCGTCAGGAATTTATCCTAACTACTAACGTGTTCTCAGCTGTTCATGAGAATATATAGTAGCTTGTTAAGCTATGATTGTCCAAGTACGCGTTACGCTCACGGAATGTAATTACAATTGCGTTTGATGAACGATTGGTAATGAATGCAAAAGCCCCCTTGACAAATGACGGAGAACAACGAACGAGAACAGCGGTATTCTATTTGATATTCACGATGTTAAACGTGAAAACAATCATACGACAATTGACGGAACATAAGAAACTCTGACGTCATTTTAGTACCGGTAAAACTTACATCTTAACAATATTATTGTAATAACGTTAAAGAAGACTAAAATCACCGTTTGAGATGGTGTTATGTTCGAAGATCGTGCGTTTAACTGTATTATGACTACTCGGAACGAGAAATGAACGTCAAGAGACAAAGACGATAGTATAGGTTAGGTGACATGTAATATATTTTGACACTTGTCAACGTATACATTACGATGATTTAACGTGACTTTTCTGCCCGTTCCGCATATAGCATCGTCTTCGTTAACTTGTTGCCTACGTTAATGACGACCGCCTGAAAAGTTGCCATGCGAAAGTTTGTTTGTCTCTTATGGGCTGTCGAAATACGTGACAACCAACGTGAATGACATTCGGCAGTTCGTCGATAGGAGACAAGTTCCGAAGAGTGCTTAGGGCGTGAGAGAATCTATCGTTAAAGCATAAAGACGGTACTGACCTGTATTAAAACGTGTTGGTAGAAAATTCCGATATAAACTGTTCATTATTCGGCTCCAAAACTAAAGCGGTCACGTGGTTGTATAACACGCATGTTGCCACTCCGAGAGAAGGATACCATATTACAACCGGACGCATGCGCGTTAACAAGTACGTTCACTGGCGTTCGCGACGTGCATAAAGCCGATAGAGTCCAAGCAAACGAATTTTCCGGAAATACTATAGCTACGGTTAGCTTTACAGTCCGTCGAGTGAAGATTTAATGAATCTCACGATCGAACCGGCTGCGTGTCGTCGCACGAACTGGTCACAGTTAATCCCTGCAGAGTTCCTCCTCTTCTGTCCTCGCATACATGTACGCATAGAATACCAAAGAACAGCCGCGTATCCCCCAATATACATGACGAAGGGAATCGTAGCTTGATTAACCGTCAAGTTTAGGCGCGCGCGCGCGCGCGCGGGTTTACTCTAACCAAGAAATGTGCCCGATCTCGTGCCGCGACGTTTTCTTAATCCTACTCTTACGATTAATCAGCGTACGTATTTCCAGTCACTCACTTACGCTCCGATACTATTATATTCTCATTACAGTTTACGACTTCGACAGATCAGTGTAATGTTTTCTCAGAGCACACGCTAATGTCGCGAAAGTTAATGGATGAGCGCGCGCTTTCCCGGGGTCACATCCCGATGAAATATGTAGTCTATGACATAATCGAAAGTTAGGCGGGCGCGGGAGCCCCGTTTATTGGCGCTGCTGTCGACGTCGACGAGTCAACGTTCCAACCTACGTCACTTTCGTCGTCGAAGGTGTTGCTGCCGTAGGTGGTGCGCGATCGTTTCGGCCCTAGGTAAACGTAACGCTGTCTGAAGAAGCCTCGAGAAGACCCGGACAAGGTGGGGGTTTATGGGTTTGCAACCTATGTACTACATCGTATTTCTAGTTATGGCTCCACGACAAAACCTCCACCTATATAACTTCGCGACATTACTATGTTGTATCGAATGTACGAGCCAACGTCGATCTACATACACTTACATAGATGCAACGTATACACAACACAAACGTATAGATGCAACATATGGGATACGTATTATAGGTATGAATGTAGTTTGTTTGACATGGCGGCTGACACGAAAGCGAGACGAAGCAGGAACACTGTCTGGCAGAAAGTAACAACGTACAGGTATATATGGTATATACAATATGTATACACGTCTCCGTTGCCACGAGAGGATTTTAGTAAAATTGAGTTTCCCCACCCAGCCTATTTCCGAAGTAAACCTTACTCGCCTCTGGCGCGTATCCTGCGTTCACGCCAATATGCTCGTCGTCATCAAGAGGAGGTGAAATTGAAGCTCATTTTTTCCCTCGAAGCTTTCGTATCTCCAGGTACATAGTTTATTTTTTCTTTCCACCCGGATCTTCTACCTTAGATTAAAATTTTAACGCGAAGCTCGATGATCAACCGAGATTTTTTTTAAGACTGAAAGGCATCCCGAGAGTTATATCTTATTACCATTTATGCATACAAAAAGCAGGCAGAATAAGGAAATGTAACGAAAAAGTTTTTATAAGTTTCTTGCTTAATCTGCGCTAAGATCTTGATTAAATCCGTGAAATATATAAAATCATTGTTTGCTAAAACAGCAACGTGCAACATGAAAAAAGTTGGAAAAGTTTTCAAGTCGTTACATACACCGTGGATTGTTTGGTTATGTGCTGCTCCAAACAAATCTAACAGGCAATACTTATACGATCGGTAAAGTAGGATGCGGTAGAAGTTATCGACCCATATCCGTACATAACTGAGCAACTACAGAACTATACATATGCATGTTTGTACTTGTGCGATGGTATGAATATATATATGTACATACGAAAATAGGAGATAAACTAAGTAATTTTATATGAAATTCTTACGTCAAACTTAATTTCGGTTTCACGATATAATTTAAAAGATATAAACTCTCCGAAAAGAAATCTTTTCTATCGGAATTGGGTTTGCGTTGGACTCGCGTACATACCACAGAGAATGCGATACTAAATTACCATAAATAGTAATGTGTTTATGTTGAAGCACGACTCGATTTAAAAATAGCAATATCGTAACGTTAGATAATTATACTTAACGCTATTATGACAGCTATAGTCATCGCATTTGTGTAAAATATAAATTGCGAGAACTATATGCATCGATTGTAAAAATTACAAAATGTTACCTGCCCACGAGCGAAGCTCAACTTGGTATCGTCTTACTTTACCCTCGAAGATTTAACATACGCGAGGATAGAGTGTCTGGCTGGAGGGATGGAAAACGCTGTAGGTAGCGGAATGGTGGGGGGAATCCTGGATAGAGAGCGGCCATGATGGTTCAGGCGACCATTCAGCGTGCCGCATCGTCCCGTTACGGCGTAATGGCCGCGGGACGCCGCCCAATGTAAAACTCGGTGGACGATACGCTTATTGGACACGAAGGCGTTAAAAGTTTTATTGCATCACTGACAGTTACACCCCGCATTTCAAACCCCGCCACGCTCGTCTTTCTCCCTTAAATCGTAAAAACCAAGGTGCGGATCTGTCGTAGCCGCGGATATTCTGGAAAACCCTATATGACTGAGAATGCCCCCTGGGCTACGCCCTATGAACTGTGGCTTCATGTTATTTGGAAACTCCATTTTCTAGTTACTTTTCCATCGTCCTCCCTCTAATCAAAATCGCACGCGAAATTTTAATTCCGACAGAAGTTGAAAAAAATTTGTTTCTAGCAATTTCGTAACTATACCATTTCGACTTTTTTTTCTTTTTTTTTTTTAAGACACGAAAGCTCCAATGTTTCTTCTACTTTCCCTTGTTTAATGTTATTATCGACACGAGTGGAATACCTATAGCGAAACTACTACGCATGCAGCTTGACCATTAACGAGATAGCATAACGTTTAACGCAGCGTAAAAGTAGATTACGTAACATTAGTTGGACTATCCAGAGTTAACGAATTCAATGTAACGTGTTCGGAATCTGTATTTTAATAATCTAGATTTCATGTTTATGGTTTAATGAATAGGGTCAGGTTCAATAAATTCGCAGACATTAGATACCGTAACCGTGCACATTACAATAATAAGGAGGCTAGATAACAGACAGCTAGAAAACCAGTAAAATGCACGCGTAGAAAATCTAACGTTTGTTTAATATCTGTGCGTACTATATAATCACATGGTATCGCTGCAAGTAGATTGAACGGACATTGTATGCACGTATGTTCAAATTATTAATTATATGGGTATTAATTGTCCGTTTCTTATCGAACCGCTATAATACTATATAAGCCACCGATGGTAGGTTAGGGTTAAGCGGTATGGCAGGTACGAGTGGTGCACCAGACGTTATATCTAACCAGCTCACTCGTTTAACGAGTTCTATGCACATATCGTACAATCAACTAACGATTTCACCTGCCATTACAATGTCATTATTTTTTTATTGGTCGAAGTTTTGAGCAATGTCATATACGTGAATTAATTTCGAATTTTTAATACAACTCGCTGTAACAGACAGTTACAGTGAAAATAAAACGTCGCTATATAGATAGTTAAGTGAATTATAGTCACCTATCTGTATAATAAATGAAGTATCGTATATAACAGTAAAAATAGATCAAAGAAAATTATTCGGTAATTCGGTGAACGAAGATTACGAAGATCAACAGGCGTATATCAGTTTACTCACCTTTGCTTTCGATCGATGAACTCCGATCTTGTGGTCTTAGGACACTGCACTCTATTACAGTCAGCACGCGAATGTTCAATAATAGATCACTACCGCACTACGGTCTTTTTCCAATATCGCAAAGTTCGTCCATAAATCTTAAGAAACGATAATGATTATTTACGAGTTGTACCGGCACAAGGAGACTTCATTGATGACTTTTTGCCCTGGGTCAAGGACGTTTAGTTTGCGACTTCCCATAATTCCTACGGCACGATTCTTCGGTCAATTCGTCTCATTGTGGGAGGGGGAGGGGGCGGAGGAAACAAAGTTCGCCTCTCTATATTCTTGAAAATACACTCGTTAATTTGACCTCTCTACTTTTTTTAAAAATTAGATATATGCAATAAATACTGTATCCCTTAATTTTGGAAATTCGAGATGTTCTCTTCCTTCACGAATCTTTTTTCGTACGTTCGTAGTGCCCGTTACTTCAAGAATTAAGTACTTTTATAACTGGATAACCTTCTGGAAAAGACATTGGGTCAAAGAGAGCGACGGTGCATTCCATAACTCTATTTATTATTCCTGGAGCCCAAGGGGCGGCATAGTGCGTTTCCATTAGCGCTCTATATTTATAACATCACAACATCTATCGGGTTTATGCACTGAACGACCATCTACTCTTCAACGATTGTTGCTCCTTTTCTCTTCTCTCGCTTCTTCGAAGAACGTTCTCTCCAAACACTTAATATAAACCACTTCGATCAAAGTCCCGATGGATCCTTGTGCGCGTTCCCCACTTTCAAAACAAGTGTCGTTCACTGGTTGTTACTTATCGTCGAGCTCCGAACAACGTATTTACTTACAAACCTCGTAACCTCGTCTAAGAATATAACAATCTAATCGAACTTTGAACAAACAACGATCCTCGGTTATCGCGTTTACTAAATAGTATTCGAAGGATTATTCCTCGGGGCGTCGCTTTCGTCACGGTAGCCCGTGCATGATAAACAAACACTGTTGTGAATAGAGCTGCGACTAGGAGGCAAAAGTAATTATTTACACGATTGAACCCCAGAGGAAAGATAGGAAGTCGAGACAGGACGGTGGGACAGGAGTCAGGGCGACCATGTGCTTGGCGAGTCTCACGAACGTAACTGCGCTTGCGCCCCTTCCCTATGACTGACCCCTGCAAACGTCACACAAGCTCTTTCGAACGCTCTTTTTCCCCCCCGTCCTCTGCTCGTTCTCGTCCTCGTCCTCGTCCTTTGGTCGGTATTCTTTGCGCTGGCTACAGAAGATGGATATGCTGTAAAAGCGTACGCCGAGTGAACTGTTACGGCTACCGTGTCGGCCATGTAAGCGTTGCGGCCGTCGAGAAGAAAAGGGGTGGCTGACGTGGCTGCGGTTGTCCGAGGTAACGTACTTACCTACACGCGTACTCGTCGTCGGACGACTGTATTTCTTCCTCTCGTCAAGACGACTCGTTCACTGTCCACTTTAATTGCTGCTCTGGTGCTCGCATACCGCGTTTACCGCGGCTAAGATTTCTTCGTGCGTCACGCACTTCACCGCGCGTCCTCGTAACTGATTCGAAAGGACAGCAAGCGAAGGGTAACCGTTCGAGTGGGCGTTATTTAATGGATCGCGTTCTAGACGAAGACATCAAAAATAAATAGATTAGACTGGGAATCATGGCGACAGTGACGAGATAGTTCTGTCTGCCAACGATAATTCTATCAAATTTATCGATAACACCAACACTGACTTTCGTTTACCCTCGTTCTTCCATTTAATCGTCGGTGAAGCCGAATTATTGGAAAACGACACGTCGTAATTGAGGCAATATCGCGAACAACCACCACCACCACCACCATCACGATCGCGTCGTCTTTATCTGTGCTTAGAACAACGGGCGTCTTTCGTTGTGAAAGCTCAATGTTGCTGTCTCCATCGTTGTACTCGTCGAACCTATCTCCCGTACTTTCTGGTACATATCATGATGGTGCGCGATCGAAGTCGCGGACAACACCAACACTGGATACTTGTGGCGACCCTTCCACTGCGCTCGAGGCGCATCCTGTGCACCCGATGCACCCCCTTTTACGCACTTGCTCCGGCTGCCGGCGTACTTCCTTCCAGGTATACCCATGCGCACTGCACGAAAAACGAAAGAGGCAGCATCGTGGAAGAAGGTGAAGCTTATTCGTGTATCGAACATTCGCGTCACGTTGGTAGTCAGTAGGAAGCCAGCGGTCACAAACACGAAAGGTTACGAACCAATGGCGACGAATGGGCGTTTACGCGATGCCTCTCTTTCTGTCTATTAAATCAGCAAGATGCACATTTTCCGTCAGCCAGCTGACTATCAATTAAATTTTCCAAGAAGTGGCTACGTCCCGATTCCGCTCTCGCGTTCTTTTTAATCGATTTCGCCGAACTCCGCCGGCCGCGGATTAATATAACTAACGCGCGTTATCTCCTTGGTAATTAACGACTCATTGACACCGACGTTCTTTTTATCTGCTTTCGTGAACGTGTATTTGTTACTTTGGAGTGGAACGATTCGTGTCTTTGAATTATTTATCGAATTCATTCATAAGATTTGTAGATTGCAAGATAAACATCTCGATGGTATAATTGACTTTTTATCTCTCATTTATCTTCCCTTCTTTTCCTCGCCGAGGGATTACGAAACTGGTGCTAAGTATTCGTAGATTACACGTGCAAAGAATTCGTGGTAAAAATAACCCGAAAGAAGACCCTAATGCTCGCAATTTGAAACTCGTTCTTCGGCCCCGCGACGCCAATAACTTACGCGAGTTTCCTTTGAACCGACAGAATTCTCCAGACGTAGACATTAAGATAAACATGGCGTTCTATAGTTTCGTGGATCAACAGATTAGCCATTTGGCTAATTTCCAGCTTCTAAAAATGTTTCTGGATACGAACAAAGTGAGAACAATCTTCGGCAGACGACGGGAATAGGGATATTTCCTTAGATCCTATTTCGAATACTCGAGGCTCGTGAAACGCAGACAATTTAGCGGGCAAAATCGATCGAAGATGTTGAAACGGTTGGCTGCAGGATGGGCAAACGTCGTGGACGTTTGTTCAAAGATTATATTCCTGAGAACCGCTCGTTTGCGAACGGATAGCGACCAAGAAACTCGTGCGAATGAAAAAATACACACAGACGGGAAGTCGTCTCGTAAAATTTGTGATTTGCATGCGTTATAAATTACACGATAAGAGCATAAAATCCTGATTGCTTCATACGCGTTATAAACCTGTTGTCATGCACGATCTTTGATGCAAATCGTTGCGTGTTATTGCCATTGATATGTTCGTGTCGAGGGAATAGAACACGCCTTCGTAGTTACTTTGTCCGTCGAACAACGCGAACACAGCCACTTACCGACGCAAACGGTGACACCGATCCTAAAAAGCAACAATTTAAACGTTTCTGCCGATCGCGATAAGAAATCGTTACCTCGGAACAATGTGGTTACGCGATGACTAAACCTCGTTCCAAGAAATCGCGCTTCCGGCTCGCTTTTCAAACTCTCGATAACTATAATTTGTATTTCAGAGAGTTTGCAACGAGAAGGATCTAACGTTCCATCGAACGTGAAAACGGTGGAAAATTTCGTACGAAATTGTCTTTCTTCGAGCGTGTTATACTTTTATATTTCTTCCTGAACTATGGCCGCGTAAATGTTCTAGAATTCGCGGAACATAGAAAGGGAAAGCGCAAGGCGAAGCTCATTGTCTGCAATTCGTGTAGCTTTCGAAAGGATTGCCGCGTATAAAAACCCAGGTCGAAATCGAAAACATAACCTACTTTCACTTCTAAGGATTCAGCTGCATGCCAGACGAGCGTTCCACGAATAGAAACAAACAAAAAAAAAGGGGGGGGCGGGGAGGACAAGCAGCATACAACCCCGACTAGACGAAACAAGGGAGAACAAGGAGAAAGTACGGTACCTGCGTGCATGCTTCAGAAACCGAAAGAAACTATCGATGCCGATCTGAAGAACGTGCATAACTCGGGATTAAGAAACAGGTTTCAAGGAAATAACTTTTCTTGAAAACTCGTGAGCCGGTGGAAAACGTTCGGCGAGGATAATTTGCGATCCTCTTTAACGCGCTGCTGTTGAAGCTTTAATAAACATCTATTTTTTATAGCCGCCGCTTCTTTTCACTGTTACCGAATTTTTACAAACATTTAGACAACCCACTGACTTACGCATATACCATTTTTTACATAGAAAAAATAATCTACCGATAAATTCAAGAGGCGACATTCGAAAAACGGTCATGAAAATTAATTGTGAGAAGAATATAACATACGTCGGAGGATTTAGCGTCAGATAAAATCTGTAACACGCGCGGCTGAAACCCTTCATACCAGAATTCCCGCGTAATTTAACGCGTCTAAATGTCGCCCTCATTTAACACCACACGGATTTATATCGTATTCGACCGACAATGACGAGCCATTGTTTTTATCGCGCACCGTGCTCGCTCCGCTTTATCTAGATCTTCTGCGACGATTCAGATAAAATAAGGACTCGAATTTCCATACGAATTAGACAACGACGATAACGCTAGGTAAATTACGATGTTAAATTCGGAGTTAAACGCTCGTGGGCGTTATTTATCGCGGGGTCAGCGGCGCGCGACACTATCCGAATCCGTTTCGATTCAACGTGGAAACAAACGTACTCCCTGCTATGTTATTCCGTGCTAACAAGCTACCGTTTTGTAAACTTTATTCACTCTGTCGGAACGCGTGGCTGGTGGAAAGATAAGGTTGCGTAAAAGATTACGCGCGAGAACGAATTCGCAACTGGATTCGAGTCGTTCTGGATTCTTTGATAAAGAAGAGAAAGAAATATAGGAGGAATTATACGAGCCGCTTATTCGTCAAATCGGTTAACTCCGCGAATTAAAAAATAGAAACAAAAAATCGACGAAATTATAGAAGATTGGATAAAATACTTTGATAGTAAAATTTCAGAGGCTTCCAAAGTCGAAGTTGACCGTAATATTATAACTTGTGGCTCGTATATTAAATATATAGCAACGGATAAAGAAATTCGGGGAAAAACTCTACACGATCTGCGAATCTTAGCAGTATTATTTAAACGGTGGAGTGGCAAACGCGCCGGTTTGTCCGAGCAAGGTGATCAGCGACGGCATTCGGATCACCTTGATGGTTCACATACCTTCCCTGGAAGATGCGTCGAGGTTGTTCGACGAACGAGACGTCGCAGTTATACGATCGGCAAGCAAGTTGATTCGCAAACGAGCAGAGGGTGGTGTATCGACAAAGAGCTCAATCTGATCGAGGACTAAGGGAGTCGGACGGTGAACGCGTGGGGAGGATGAAGGCATTGCTTAACATTTACGAGGACTTTGCATCCGGTGGTCGATAACGCGGTGATCCCGACCTGCGCGAGTATTTTCCTGCATCGAGAAAATGCACACGAGAGTCACATGGCGCATGGTCGCGATACAGGAAAACGGCTGACGGCGGCGGCCGATTGGGCGTGGCCAACCGCGATACGACCGTTCCGCCAATCGATAACCGGCTATCCCCACTTTTCCTGCCACCGCCGCGACAACGATGCACCGTTTCACGAGGAATTCACCGTGTTCCCCTCTCGCGTTGCGATCTTCCTCGTTGCCGTTCTAGCCCGGAACGCCACGTTTCCCGACCGCGAAAAAACCTCCGCTAATTGAGTATTTGGGTGGCAGCGTTTGTTTATCTGCCGCGGCGAAATTCTCTTCCAAAACAGAGACACCGAACGCGGCGACGGTCGTCCGTTGCGGAACAAGCAGCCGAGGTAATCCGTGGTTGCTGATCCAATTAAGAGATTCTCGGCTATCGACCTGCGAGAACTCGATATGTTTGTTTAGAAGTTACGCATGCACGGTTCGGTCGGACGAATGAATGACAATGTTAAATGATCGAGTTCGTTCGATTTAGCCGATCAAAGGAGAACATCGATCTTTCGCAAGCAAAGGCGAGGAAACGTTGCAAGACGGACGTATGTATTCTATAATAGTAGGACTGATTTTATCTATTTGTTGTGGCGCGAAGAAAGAAGGGAGGGACGTGATAAACACCGAGACCGTTTGGTTACGTTGACTCGGTCCAAGTACCGCTTGACATCGGCCATCGAATTCATTTAGCAATGACCGTTTCAACGAGTTTAGCAAATGCTCGACTAGTGAATGACAAACGTGGAATCGAGTGGGAAGCGTTCCACGCCGCAAATGATACGTGATCGTTGGTAGAAAGCTTACCGTGAGGGTGGTAATAACCTGGCTGGCATCCCGTTGCTCCGACGGCGGCGTTGGCCAGCGTGGCCGAGCGTCGTCGCGACGCGGCACGCACTCAACAGCATGCAACGGGCCAACTGATCCACGATAATAGCGGGCAATCACGTGACTCAGGTTACTTGGCAAGGCAACTGGAGGAACGTTGAACTTTCCCTGGCACATCACTAACGTAACACGGTTCGTGTTCGCGAAACTCGACAGGGAAGTGGATCGCGTACCGCGAGACGCGCACGTACGCAAGTTTCCGCGGTCGGTTTTCGCCGGCGATTCGCTCGCTGCGAGCCAAGCTAGGAGACGACGAGAAGGGAGACGGTAAAAGGGCTGGCGCGGTACTCGAGCGAGAGGAAGCGTAGTGCCGGCGAACCGCGCGAGCGTGCTCTCGAGCAGCGGCCTGGCGAAAACGCGAGAGGAACGCGACCGGCCCTGACGGAAAGGGCGATCGTTCCGCGACTAGAAACCGAAAATACCGGCGAAATACTGCTGGCTAACGCGATGGAACAGCCGTACGTTCGGCGCGCTATACGCCTTTGGCTTTGCTATACTATAAGGTAGTAAGTGAGTGAGAGACCAAGCGGGACCCCTACCGGCGCAGCCGTACATCTTAGTATTATGGGCAACTCACATTGGAAGATACGCCATCAAGCATAGCCCTAGCGAGAACGCGAGAGCGAGCGAGCCAAGCCGAGCGATTGTAAAAGTTTTAGGGACACTTTGCGAACGCTCTCCCCTCTCACCCTACCCTGCCGTCTGTACTGGAACGGCTTCGGCTACTCTCCTCTCTCTCGCCGCTGCACTCCATTCCGCTCTCGTCCCTCGTCTCCTCTTCTCTTCCTTCGTTCCTCTCGTCGCGCTCTTCTCTCTTTATTCCTCCCCGTTCGCTCCTCTCCTCTCTGTTCCCCCCTACGGGTGTACGGAGCCGCGCCCCGGTTCTCTCACCCCGCAGACCCCAAGCCGATCACAAATGTATATACGTGGGAACGCGGGCGAGACGAGGAGAAACTACGCTCGAAAGCAACTTCGAAAACAGAGACGGTCGCCCCCCGTCGAAATAGCCGCCCGCCCAACCCTCGTTCTCCCTTCTCCGAGCGGCTGGCGTTGGCCACCACTGGAGGAAGATGGCGAAGCCGCAGGCAAAAGCGAGATAGGATCCAGAGAAAATGATGATGCTCGCTTCTCTCGCCGGTGCTGCTGGTTGCCTCGTTCCGGCCTGCGAGCCACCATAGACAAGCCGGACCAACAAGGACCGAGATACCTTGTCTCTTGTTTCGTTCGTTCGTTCGATACAGAACAGGATGACGCCGGGCCTCCACGCTGCGCCGGAATGAAGACAACAGACCGAGAAGAGAAAATTATGTGTCGCCATGACCTCCCTCGTTGCTCTTCCTCCGGCATTAGACAAAGAGGACGCGTTACCGCGTTCTCCGCCGGATGAACAAGGACGTCGCGGTAAGGGATGCCTCGAAGGGGTTACGCGGACGAGATGGAGAGAGTGCCGCGTTTGTATTTGTCCACGTCGCGTCGACGTCGTCGTCGTCGTCGTCGTCGTCGTCGACATGGGCGCGGCACTCGATCAGAAGAGGAGAGTAACCGACTGAAATGGCAAAGGTGAGGCAGTGGAAGAAGAGATATTCAAGAAATGGGCAGAGAAGGGGATTATGCTGGATAGAGAATCGCGAGGCCGAGAGAGACGTCGCGAGAACGTCTCTCTGTCTGTCGTTCGTATCGAGGCAAGAAGGGTTCAGAAAGAGACGATAGCGACCGAAGACAAAGAGAAAATGTTTCTTCGGTGGAGGTGTTTCTTGTCACTGTGCGGTGGCGCCCTCCGCTATTCCTTCTCAAACGCGTGTAACTAGTAAGCATTTTTTCTTTAAATACCCTGTTTTCCAACGTCTCGGATACTTTGCTAATATCTTGACGAAGATTCTCGAATGCCGTAAACCGTACAACAGCTGCGCTTGATCCGCGTCCGATTCTTGCGACGCACAGTGCATTTTCCATTTTCTAACTGATATCTCGTCAATGTCGTCTCTCCGGAAATGCCCAAAATTTGAGATCCACGTACAAGGTATAGATGTTTATCGTAAGCAGGGTAACAAGTCGTCGATTAGAAATCGTTTTCCGTAGAATAAAATTTACCGATCTGCATCGACGATAAGGACGAAGAATAACGAGTGGACGCAGCTTGCCTCTACGGTTGAAATTTCTTCGCAAAATGGAAATTGTACAGCATGCTGTCTGACCGGCTTACTCGACCGTGTCTTCGTGCTCTGATAAATTTCAAAGTAATGCACGATGAAGTAGTCGCGAATTTTCGGAATCGACTTTCACGCGGATAATCGCGGACAAATTGGTACGAGCGATAACGAATTTACGATTCGTAAGAATGTTATTTCTTTCGCTTTATGACAGTCGAGTCGAACTATTTCATCTGCAGTATGATATTAAAGCGCGACTACCTGGCTACTTTTAATTACCTATATGGAATACGAATGTCTGGGCGTGATTAATATCCTAATTACGCGTGCAGCATAAAGGTGTGCATCCATCTTGCCCGTTTTGCTGTTTTATAAATGAAAATATAATTTTAGAACGTATTCCTCGCGTGATACTATCGCCCTATTGCCATTTCAAGATTTCTAAGAATACGATAGTCGCTAATTACTTATACTAATTTTCAAAACAACACTACGACGTTAAAGCGAAACGTATTCGCAGAAAATTGTGAGATCGTAGCATAGACTTCTGACGGCGTATAAAGTTTGTCCCAGCGTATGACCCAGTACGATTCCAAGAAAGAAATTAATGTACCGCGACTCCATAGGCATTGTCTGAATCGATCGCATCGTTGTGTTTCTTCGAACCGCGTAATTCCTGGTAATGGTGCTCTCCCGTGGAACAACCAACGAAAGAAACGTTATTTTCTCATTCCGTTCGTTCTTCTTGTCCTCTCCTCCCTCTCTCTCTCTCTCTCTCTCTCTCTCTCTCTCTCTCAAAAAGTTGTCTTTCTACAAACAATTTTTCTTCGAACGAGGACGATACGCCGTTTAGTACGGATTCGCGAGCTCATTGATCACATTTTTCGCGTCAATTTGCATCTCCATTCGTCGTACTATCGTGTAACGACTATGGTTAATGGTTTTAGCCGATTGCCCCAACACGCATTTGCGTTCTTCGGAACGCGTATCCATTGTAACCATAGCCTTAACAGCGGTTCAACATCATCTCAGATTCCTTCTCGAATCCAGCGAAATTAAATCTGATCCTCAATAACCAAGAGCTCGCCTGTCTGTAGAAATTTGTACGAAGATCCAGCAGTATAAGCGAGGCCCGTCTCGCGAGTAAAGCCGGCTTTGCGTTCCAAAGTGTGGAACAAGCGGCGTGAAACGCTGGAAGGAAACGGCTGAGGCCTCGTGGGAAGCTCGAGCGCTCGGAAACCATCGGCGCTCGAGGTATCGTCCAATTACAAACTTGCAAAGTCGGCGTGGAGTGGCTGGCGGATGGTGTTTCGCGGGCGAATCGCGAAAAACGTTAAACGTCAAGCGGTAGCTCGGGCACCGGTTCGAATTAAAACGTGAAGAAGCTTTAAGCACCCGATGCACGCATACAGGTGAACGATTCGGTCGCAACACATGTCGCGATCGCCGTTCGTATTAATCCCAATTAAGGATACCAGAGGCGCACGCTTAAACCGCGTCCGCGAGGGGAGGACAAACGGCGATATAATAAAATCTCAAAATGACGGCACCGACCGTCTCTCGGCGTTATTATCCGGTTGCTGGCAAGAGCACCGGCCATGAGGGAGACTGTATCCTACACGAGGAGCATAAAATAGCCGGTTAAATGCGCCGAAGGAATACGAAAAAGTCTAATATGAAGAACCCTACAGCAGAAGCGGCTCTCGGCTTCAACGACGGTCCGAGTTTATATCGCAGACCCCGGCATCGACCAATCGGAACGGTGAATTTCGCGGACAAGTAAATAAATTGGACGTGTCCCGCGACTGTTTTCCCGGAACCGGTGATACGCCTCGCGCGATTTTAAGTCTCTTTTAGAATGGAGATCTATCCCGAAATCGAGCGACGACGCAATTGCCATCGAATCCAACGATCCCTTCTCGTATTCGTAAATCTTCTCGACCGAAAGGTACCCGATGGAATTGTACAGGTTTTGTCGACCAAAGGACATCTTTTAACTCGAGCACGTTATAATATCCAAAGAAATTGGCAGTCGCGAGATATGATTCTTCCGCCCAATACGAACGTTTTTGGCCGTAGTCGGGTACGAGAAAACGCGCAGGGGAAGAATGCGAGGCGAAGAGCAGAGAAATCAACGAATCGAGAAAGGCAGGGAGAAAACGATGTCCCAGGTTACAACGGGCAACATGGTGGCCGTGACAGCGATGATTTCGCTCTGGCGAGAGAGCCGAACGCTCGACGATGGTCACGTCCCACCCCATAACGCCCCATATACTTGGCAATTTATGCGCCGAAACGTATTAAATACCTTCCTGCCCCCCACTACGCGTGCAATCTTCTTGGCTGCGTATGGTTCCAGCCACGACGGTCACTATATATTAAAGGCAATATTTTAAATGCGGTACACCTACATTGTAAATACGGCTGTTCTCGAGCGATCCTTTTCTAAGAATAGAGTCGCTCGCAACATTCAGACAGCGCAAAGAACCACGGCTGTGGGCGCAAAAATCACGCCTCCTTGCTTCTTGGTCGGATCCGCTGTTTGCTCCTCTTTTAATATCATCCATGTTCTTCCTCATTCCCCTTAGTTTCTCGGTTACTTGAAAACTTTCAGCGGTAGAACGATCAATCGAGATTCTATCGAGATCGCCGTTGAATTCCGCTACTTTTATTTCGTTATTTTCACGAGATATTTTCGCGTCGCAGTTCTAATCGCTTTCTAATCTATTTGAAAACACGCAGCGCGCGTGCATAAATTAATCGAAGCTCTGATTGGTCGTTGAATTCTTTCATTTTTATTCCATCACCTTCGCGAAATGAGCGAAATTCTACTCGTTTTTTACTTGTTCGAAAACGACCGGCATTGAGGAAAAGTTAATCGTAATTTTACCAACGGTCGGTGAATTCTTCCATCCTCGTCTCTTTGCTTCGTCAAAACGAGCCGAATCTTTCTCTTAGAGCCGACTAACGCGACTCCAGCCACGAACGAAATAAACGATCGCCGCGAGGAATTTACTAAAATCAATCTGCCCGTTCACCTGAAAAAGACTCCCGTCTATCTACGGTAAAACGAAGTTGCACGTGGTTGAGCGAAACGCCAATTCGAACAGATTATTTTTAGATGACCGAGGAGTTCGCGGCGGACGTACGATAAAAAGTCTGTCGCATTCGCGGAGAAGCGTCGTTACACTGAATATACCAGTAATTCATTGGACGCTGAGTGTGGCACCGCAGGAAAAAATGTCCCGCCAAGAAACCTGCTCGCCGAATGAATTATTTATGAGGCAACCAGAGCGAAGTTCTGAGATAACGAGCTCGATCGTAAGTGCTTCTGAGTCCTCTTCTTTCGCGATCGTGATAAAAACGCTCGACAGTGCGGCGATGCAAATATGTTTTCAGCTAGTCGTTAAAACGATTGTTTTATTGTCGTTACGAAATTATCAGACTCAGGTGACGAATGACGCACATAATTTTCAAACGAAACCGCAATCTTAATTGAATTAATGGCCGGCGAGTCATTCTTTTTAACGCATTCCAACGTTACTTAGCTCCTTCCTCTTCAAACGTTCCATCTTTCAGAGCGCTATTAATCAAGTCAAACTATACCGGCACCCTTCTTTGTTAGGATATCCTACGTAGTACTTGTTGATTTTTCACACACGTACAAATATAATATCTCGCGTTCACGTTTTTACTTTATAAGTAATATCGTACAAGACCAAATGCTTTGAATTGAACGTAGAAAAATAAGCAAAGACGACGCAAAATAGTAATAAAACTTCGGTTTCCTCGAATGTTTCGAAGGTCTACATTTTAACGTACGTAGGTACTACCGATGCTCTCGTATTTTTAGAAACTAACCGCGAGCAATTTTGGACGAACGCAAATAAGTGGAATATGAAATTCGACTAAGGCAAAGAATTGGCGTAAACAGATTGAAAAATTTGACTCGAGACAGACCTTAAATTCTCTAATTTACGGCTAGGAGTTTGAAACTTGAATTGTTAGGGGGATTTCGTCTTCTCCGCCACGACTATTGGTCGGAAATAGCGGTAGAGAATCGGAGAATCCTCGAATAACGTCTCAATCGGACACACGCAGAAAACCCCACCCCGATGGAACTGGGTTCGCGACTCGGTCGAATTATTCTCTGACCCTCGTCGAGTCATCAGACTCTCGACCGCCTCTTAATAGAATTGCTCCGTTATACGCGAATAGGATTAGCTGAAACAAAAATGAAACTCTTCTCTGATGTTATTGCCTCGCGGCTGGAGGCAATAACAACATTTCATCCCTTTCGTTATCGTGTCTTTTTGTCGGTCATTCGTTTAAATTAATATTAATCTCGCGTTCGATTGTTTCTGGGTTAACCGGCTTTCATCTTGTTCGTTCCGCGAAACGTTTCATAATTATAACGAACGTCAATTTATCACTATCGTAAAAGTTTGTCCGAGGTAAGTAAGTAAGTAAGTAAGTAATATCGAGTAATATAGAAAAGTTGCAATAGGTATATAAGCTACGTATCTCTTTCTCGGTTCAACGTAGACTTCCATCTTGAATAATTTGTTCAGGCCGATATGATATTCAAATATTCCGTAAAAACGAACAATATTTTTCTATCGTTTCCGCGCAAGCAACCCTCGAGGGGGCAACTATCCTTATATGAAATTCAATTCGAGAAGAGGAATAAAATTCGCAGTGGTCATACGAATGAGTGGGCGTTCGTCTTCGACTGGAAGATAGCCGGTGCCGGCGGTCGTGGCGAGTTCGAGTCGAATAGGTGGAACACGGTGGGCGGGTGTCTTCGTTGCCTCGAAAAACTGGCTCCTCCATTCCGCCTGAGAAGGACGTTTGGTCAACCTTTTATTAGTCCGCCGGCCGAACGCCTCTTCTTGGTCATTTTCCGCACAATGTTGCAGATTCCAATCCCGCCGACTCGCCGATTCCAAATTTTTATTTCGTTGAAATATAGCCGTGGAGACGATGAACCATTTCTTCCCTCGACATTAACGACTTACACTGGCAAGGAGATCGACTTTCATCCCGCAACCGCCTGATTGTGCTCGCGATGAAATTTCAGAGGAATATAATAATACGGAATCTTGCGGTAAAGCTCGATGTGCGTAATCCTATAGCTTTCTGGAAACAGCGCCATTTTGTATTTCGATACGAAGCAATCGAGAAAGATCGTATTTTTGCATCTTACGCGGTTTGGAAATAGGTTGTCACGATCGACGTTGCCGATCGGCTGCTCCCCGACGTGACGTTTTCCACAAAAGTTGCGCTAAGAAGGCATTACGTTCTGCTTGAACGTTCCTCGTTTCGAATAACGAGGCGAACAATCGACCTCCGTTACGACAGCCAGATAAGAAGGTTATGGTGTCCTTCGCATGCATTTCGCGTGCCGGATGACGTGTATGCATCGCGACAAAAATGTGAGAACTTTGCACAAAGGTATTTTTCTCGTAATTATCGGTCACGTTTCCGCGAGATGTTATTTTTGATATTACATAGCTGTCTAAACTTTGTTCCGAATATTTCAAGGCCAACAAAATTTACCCGACACCTCTAACGTAAGAAAGCTTGGAATATTTTATTTCGAAAATTTTTGACGGATAAAGTTAGTTGACTGACCAGCTTTATAGAAATAATATCGTACGAATTCTAGAGATATCGGATTCAAGAGAGAAGCGGGTTATGTAAGAACGCCTATGAGATTTCATTTAAGACTTACTTGCATATCAACGTGGGAGTGGTAATCATGAAATATTGTCCTACAAATTACACCTACTCAATCAGTCCTCGTTATTAGACCTTCCGTTACTCTGGTTCAATGTTTCTGCACGCGTGTGCATTGTACGCGTTTAATATCGTTCGATGGTTGACTATGACTACGTTGAACAAATAACAATTTTGAATGAAAAGTAAATTATACGCTGCATGGATAAATGTAAATTTCAAATACGAAGTCAGAAATAAAAAATTTGTTTAATTCGGCGGTCGAAAAATCCGTGAACCGATCAATTCGAAGATTAAACTTGCTGCTTTCAGATTAAATATAAGATCTATTAAAGTAACAAAACAAATTCACCTACACCACAGCACACTAGGTACATATTACTCTTACGTTTCGTATCTTCATTGCACTGATTATTGAACATCTCGCATAATTATCCAACATAATTTTCACAAACACCAAATGCACCAATTTCTCCGTACGTGTCAGCAAGGTATATCTTTAAACTCACAAACACGAAATTCGTAAGATTGTATTCTAACGAACGTCGCTATCCTGGCGAATTTTCTATACAGAGTAGGAACATTTCGTATCGCGTGACTAGAATTCGAAAGTCGCGTGGTGATCGAGGAAAGCGTTTTGCAGAACTGAAGATGTAGGTGAAACCAAAAGCGGGTTAGAAAGTTAGGGAAGAAGTTTCCAATTTTTTTTTTTTTTTTGCTTCCCCGTCCGGATATTCAAGGGCTGCGCCGTTCCCATAGAAAGTAATAGCACAAGCAGAGACCGGTCAATTTTTTTTATCGATAGAAAGTTGGTCATTTGACCCAGGCACCATGTCGAAGTTTCTAGCATGCGGTTCCACAATTTCTTTCGTAATACCTTGTCTCGACGTTTATACCCACCACCATTCGTTCTATCCTTTTCATTATACACTTTACTAATTAGGATCTATATTCTAGAGAAATATCTACGTGTATATAATATGGTCGATCGTGTTAGTATTATAAAATCGATTAAAGAATTATCTAATTATATATAACGAGACTGTTCAAAGTTAATTTATACTTACTTACTGCGAGCTGGTGGTCTCAGTTTCCTCCACCGTAGAAAGATCATTAAGACCGATTAGATTGAGAAATAAAAACAAATTTATCGATACGCTTATCGTTACGTTCCTCGTACGTTTAACTTACGTACGTTTAAACGAGCGGAATAGCAAGCGAGGCACGATACGATATTAATCTATGAATTTTCAATAAGATCCAACGCGCTCGCTTATCCTCGAGCAGTCCGTGAATCGAATGTCACGCGAATAGCGTAGTAGGTACTTTTCAGTTTATTATGAATGACCGTAAATACATCGGCTCATAGTAACCGGTTAATTAACATGCATTTGCATCGATATCGAACGAAAGGAGAACAGGTTCGATTTAAGAGCAAACTCACAGTCGATCATGACATTAAGCGTAATTTAAAAACTTTCCTCGCGTCCCTAACTCCGACACGGCGTATTTTTACAACTTTCGTTTAATATACGATGATTGCTAAATCGTCGCTTAAGATGGGGGCATGATTAAACTTCTGAAATTACGTACGTACGCCCAAGTGGCTGAAGTTTCATGGAAAACCGTTTATCTTTTCCCGTTACTTCCGCGATAAAGTGGCGTACTTTATAAAGGTACTTGTTCGCCGTTTCCTCGGCGGAAGCCACGAGATTCCGACCGCAGGAGGAGATCATGTGTTATCTTCTTATCTCTGCAATTACTTTGGCACTAATTAAACATGTTTTTATTATTGCACTTCGATACAGGATAAATCTTGTGTTTTTATTTACAAGTAGCGTATAATATCTCACTTACGACCATAATTAATATCGTACAAATACAACTAAAACCAGACAGATTCGATCACGAGGGGCGAACATTTGTATCTTTTGTTTAACGGAACGCGTTCTTCCTAAAAGTATCGAAACGATTCCCCCGGAGAACTTCGTACGGCTCGACTATCATGGCTAAAATAATACCAACGGACGATTACATGGACTTCAACGCGAAATAGAGTGACATGTATGTTCTAATTATATGGAACGCGGTTCGTTCCTTTCGTTTTTCACCACAGAATATGTTAATGTTTGTCGAGAACGTATGCCTTTGTATTGATTAACGATCGGCACGTGTACGGGCATACTTATACAGAACACGTGTCAAATTGCAAACGTAAAAGGAAGAATAGAACACGCTTATCCCAACTCCAACTCGATTACTTACCTCACAGCGACCAGCTCGTTATCGTACTGGTCGATTACAGGTACGAACGACCGCAAACGTTACCAGTACGTCGCGAATCATATACGTTCAAACATTATTTGAGCCATGAATTCTCGCGAGGTTTGCTTGTTACCTTATACCGGGAATTCATGAGAATACGTCGTTAAGAAATATGCAACGGAGGAAGAATCACTTAGAAATTAGGAGTTGGTGGAGGGTTCGTGACAGATATACAGAGTAAACGCGGAATATGTAAATGAGCTTCGTAAAATTACAATGGATATTCGTAGAAGTGGAAGGACGTTAATTTTTCGTGTTCAAGGTCCGGCATTCGTTGATCGAGTAAATGTAACAATATTCAGCATGAAACAATAATATAATTTTATAATTCTCTTCACATTTCCTTTCATCCAGGAGAAATTATAAATGTGACTTGATCACTTAGACGTCAATATAAAAAAAGAAACGTAATAACACAAGAACAATTTGTCGCTTCTTTTCGTTTTTTTTTCTTTCTTTTTTCATTTAGTAACTTGAATATAAAAAAAATAAATTCGCGTTCTCGCAATGTATAACATTTTCTTCCTCTTTCTTCCCTTCGAGCAAACGAGATTGCCTGACGTTCCATTCTCGCACGCGCACGCACGCACGCACGCACACACACACACACTTTCTCATTCTCTCCTTTTTTCCTCTCTCGCTCCATCTCTTCCTATCTCCTCGATTACTCGAGAACATAACAAATTGTCTCCATTGAAACATCCTCGTCGATCGTTCTCGCGAAAATGCTTTCCCGGAGATATTAGGATCGAATTCGATGGAAAGCTCGTCGATTCCCGTTTAAACGCGTCTTAAAGCTTCCGAAATAAGTCGAATTTAATATAAATCTTCCCGCGGGCGGGTTTGAGCAAAAAGGAAAAATTTGAAAAAAGGTAACATAAAACGTAACAGAGGGGAAAATAATTTTGGGAAACGTAATGGAAAAATCGGAATACCGACTGTTTCATTAATCGAAGTAGCCTATTCGATGCAGATTCGAGGATTGTCCCGCAGAAAATGAAAATTAATCAGATTTAATAAAACCGTGTTCCTCTGTATACTTGTCGAGATGTGCGCTTCCGCGTACATGTATACCTGTAGGCGCATTCGTTTCGTTACCATTTTCTAATAATAATATCATGATCGTAATTGGCTGATAGGTACATACAAAACAACACACAATAAAAACAATAACATAATATTAACGTGACGCTCACAATAATAATAATTAATATAATAATATAATATTAATAATAATGACATAATAATGATAATAATAATAATAATAATAGTAATAATCGTAATGATCGCGTTGAAGATCGTCAGCGGGAAAACAATTAGCAACTAATTACAATCGATGGTTCACGTTGAAATCCAAATGGTCGTCGACCCCTGCGAAATTTTCCTGTTCTGTCTTCTTTTCTTTCTTCTTTTTTCTTTTTTTTTTTTTTTTTATACGATCTCTGGTCGCCTCGTTTTCGCATCTCTATTTCCATCTTACCTATACTCGTGTATTCAATACTTTATTCGTCGTTACATAATTAATGTATTAATAGTAGTCGCGGCGGAATCTATATATCATCTATCCAAGTCCAACGTCACGGTGTGTTTCGCGTGTATTTCCGTGCGCAGACGTACGACTCTGTGTGTAAGTACATTCCGTTTCTCTCCATTCCATTTTTTTCTTTCGTTTAAAAGTTACTCTAATTATTACAATACATATTTTTCGCAGCTTCGTTGCTTCCTCGCCCTCATCGCGGCACGCTTCTATTTATCGTTATTTATAAGGTTGTTTTTCGCTTTACCGCTCTCTGCATCTTCTCTTCCTCTCAATCTCTATCGCTCTGCGTCCCGTCATTCTCTTCTCTCACACACACACTCCACTCACGCGCCGCGCTCACGCTCTCCCTCTCTACACGCTCGCAAGTACACGAAGCGTGCGCGCTCGCGCGCCTACACTTTTAAAGAAATTCCGATGCTCGCCGGTCCTACTTTCTCTTTATCGATTTTTCTCTTCGATGTAAAGCCCGCGTTTACATTTCGTCGGTCTCGTCGTACGCTGCGCATGCATACACATATACACACGTACTCGCTCGCTCGCTCACACACACACACACACACACACACACACACGCACGCACGCACGCACGCACACACACACTGGAGCACAAGTGTATATAGGGATGTAGGCGCGTGAGCGCGCTCGCACACTCGCACAAAACATTCAGAAAATACGCGCGTATGTGTATGTAATATACCGTAGGCATGCACACTCATTCAGCGGCCCTTATAATTTAGATAATGTTGCACCTTAAAGAATAGAGATCCATTGGGATATTTATTTTCATTTAACATCCGATTAAATTTCCTACTTACTCGCTGACGTACCAATTAAAAGGTAAACCCTTCGCCTTCTGCGTTCTTATAGTTAAAGACCGCGTTTAGGACTTCGTTGGTTGGTACGTTCGGTTCGCTCGTCTCGCGAGTCTGACGCTCCCTTTCCATTCGGCTGGCCGAGATAACATCCGTCCTCGAATCTGAAAAGAGGAATTTCGGCACCTGGCACGCTGGCTAACTTTTCGAACGTTCAATAAATCCACGGCCTTGGAGAATTGAAGCAGATACGAGGACGAATATTATTTCGAACGCTCGATGAGGAAAATGTTCAAATTTGGACTTTTGATTAAATGATTCACCGATAGATGTGTTACATATATCTATATATTTACGAGAACTCTGAAATTTTTTCGAACAGAACAGTAATTTCGCATTCAACAAATATAAATAATATCGAAATGACTAACAAAGATGCTCCTTTTGTCTCGATGTTGAACATTGTTCAATCGTACGATCCCCTTCCTTGGGGAAAAATGGAAATTTACCATCGATCGAACATCACGATCTCTTCTGAATCGTTAGCGTACCGCTAGTTCCACAACGGATATCCTAAACTCAGTCTCGGAATAGTATTCCCGATCACTCCACAGTCCACTAGGTATGCCTTTAAATCTAAGTCGATTTTTTACATATAATATAAGAATTATAGGTACTAGTTTGCAATCCTTGGTAGGCGAATACAACACTCTGGACATAATTATACTAATTCTTCGAACGCATGGTTGCTTTGGACTAGGTCCGCCTCAGACGCATCCTCGACCTAATTGTTTTGCGAGATGACCGTGACTTGCGTCACTTTTGTCCTCGCAAGTCGCTGCATCGAGAACTACGAACGGGCCCAGTCTTAATTTCTCACTTTGATCTTTCTCATTTCTATTAACGATTTCCTAGCCGATGGCCTCCCGCAGGATGAGACGAACAGGAAGTACAGAAGTTATCTACAAAGATCTAATGTTTAGATCTAAATCGTTTCACCCTGTTGCAAGCCGTCAGCGATCGAACGAACGAACGAACATGCGCAAATCGAATTCGCTAATGTTTATCGGGATAGTACAGAGTCGGAAATCTGCCTGTGTCCCACTGTTCGGCTGAAATGTCGAAAAAGAAAAGCTCATTGGATCCCATGAGACGACAAAATACACCGAGAGATTAAACTGATACGAGGACAACGGTCAAGAGATACGATAGCCGTAGTTCGATCAAGGTCGTCTCTGCGAATATTAGTAATCTTTCCGCGAGATCGCTGACAATAGCGATCGAACAAATAAATGTAAAATTTAACAAAACGAAATATTCCAATTTCTTAACAACGCCGAGAGTTTCTCTATATCCGATAATTCGTTCGTTTAAACGTACGCTATCGATCGAATTTTTAAAGAACGCGCTTCTTCTTCCGCTTCGATATACATTTCGACGCATCATCTTTCGATAGACTTACCCCTAGGAAGAGGAGATCTTTCCCAGCAGTGATAGTAGGCGAATCGCAGCGTCGTAACCATGGGATCCAACATCGTCGTTTCGTGAACCGCCCTTGCGTAATTATCACCGATCGATGTTTTCTTTAAATCGTTCCCGATGGACCGCGTGAGCTGAACAGTACAAGACAAAGCAAACGTACGATCGAGAGTTTCGAGCAAGTGGTAGAGACCGGTGTTGAAATAGGAGGAGGAGCTTGGGAGTGAGGAGGACAGAAGGTGTTCATCCAGTTAGGGATAAAGGTTGATGAGGTGGGAGAGGACAGACACTAAGTGACACTAGTTTGCTTTGCTAATATATAGAATATATATAACTGGAGGAAGTACTACCAAATTACGAATTGGACAGATTTCTTGGTGCCGCATATGGTAATGCGCACTATTCGAAGAAGACAGACACCTGATACCGACACGCGGGAAAGGAGTCTGATGGTTGACGTTTCAAGGACGCCGTAGTTAGTCGCGCTCTTCTATACAACAGCATTCCTTCCCTTGGATAAGAAACATTGGTGACGATAAAGATGACGATAATCGACAATAATAATATTAATATTAGTAATAATAATAATAATAATAATAATAATAATAATAATAATAATAATAATAATAAAATAATATTATAATAATAATATACTACTCGCGAAAAATTATCTTTCCTTAAAAGTGATAGGCAGTCTTTAAGTAGCTGCTGAACAACGTGCGATAACTGTGTGGGTACATATCTATCTATCCGACGTTGTCGTGGATGCCGATTTTCAGCGATGACGACGACGACGACGACGACGACGACGACGACGGTGATGAGAAGTTGCGTTGCAAGGTCGAGCCGTGTACGATGGCACGGCTCATCCAAGATTTCTCTGGGGCGTCAAAACCTGAAGGATCTCGCGTTCAGGCAGCCAGGCCATGAGGCGTCTGATGAAGAAGCGCAGGATACTGCTGAGCCACGTGCGCCAACTGATGATGATGAGCATGTGCGTGAATGTGAGGATGAACGACAGCGGTGGGGGGCGTGACGGTGTTGGAGGCACCGGCGGCGTGGGTCGGCAGAGGCGTTTGAGGTTGGGGCGCGTGAAGCGTGTGGCTGTGACCCGTAACCAGACTCGCGTGGCCGCCGGAATGACCAGTGCCGTTTCCAGTCCCGGTTCCGTTCCCGGTCGTGGTCCCGGTCGCGGTCCCAGTCCCATTTCCGACACAGCCGTTCGTTGAGCCATGGCTATGATGATGATGGCCGAAGACGACCCCAGAGAAGGCCACGGGTCACTGATGATGCTTCGCGGAACCGTTTGCGTGGTGCGCCTGCGCGACCACGTGGTGACTCGAGGGTGGCGCATGCGCGGCGCTCGGATGGTGGTGGCTACCGGTCGCCGCGTGATGATTCGCGTTGTTGGCGCTACTGTTGTTGTTGTTATTCTGCTGCTGCGACTGCCGTTGACTGTTCTTCTTGTTTTTCATTCGTCGATTCTGGAACCAAATCTTCACCTGTCGCTCGGTTAGATTTAGGTTGCGCGCCAGCTCCCATCGCTTCTGCTTCGACACGTACGCGTTGAACAGGAACTCCTTTTCAAGCTCGAGCGTCTGGAACTTGGAGTACGGCTTGCGTTTCTTTCGTACCGTCACTTGACCCGTCCATTCCAGGGGGTTCGAGCTTCCGCAACCAACGCCCATCCCGGGTACGCCGACACCGACGCCGACTCCCGCCAGGGAACCTGCGGGAAACAACGAAGATGGGGAGGAACCCCACATCACTTAACACAATTAGTTTGCCGGTAATAAACAACCTAGTTGCTAGCTAGGAATATAGCTGATGAATATATTTACCTCGACATTGAGATTCCGCTCGATCGAAAGTAATCGAACAAATTTTCTGAGTAATGTTACATTTGTACGAGATTAAAATACGTTCCACTCGATCTGTCGTTACTCGATACCGTAACAATTACCATATTCTCGATCTTGCGTCCTAATGTGACCGGTGCCCGTTCCCTTTTTCTGCGGCTCGGTGGAATTATTAGATCCGCACGAGCCGACAGAAACGAGAGCAAATACATCGGTTCGTTAGTCGACGTATCGGCGCGTAACTATATGACACCGTTAGTCTTTGTTCCGAATGAAATCCCTATTGACGCTAGTTACGCGTTATAAACCGAACCAAACAGACCGATCGATACTGTAATACCGTCTCCCGATTTCTCATCAGATGAACCGATCTGTTTACTCTTTGCAATTAGTATCCCGAACACGAGAGCATATCCTGCTGACGTTAACACGAGGGAAAAAGAATCTCATTTAAATGGATAAGAGCGATAGTCGAGCGATCGTATTAATTAACCTGTGTATATTTCAATGTCGTAAGTAACGCATTATTGATATTTATGTAGACTTTCAGAACTAACCCTTTCGAAACGATCTTCGCTCCCGTCACCAATAACCAATAACATAATACAATAACGCGATACGATAATATTCAATGTAGCATGTTGGACGGTTAAAAAAGATAAGGCTAAGCATATTTTTGAAATTGGGATACATAATCTCACGTGTCTTTTATAGCACACGCTGTTTACGCAATTTTTCACGTTTTGTTATGAACTTGACGCTATCTACGTGAAATACGTTCCGAATAGCGGTCATAAACAACTTATTCGGAAAGAACTGAAGTTCGCGTTGGGGCGTATCTTTCCAATAGTCTCGAAAGGGTTAATTAATTAAAAATTATCTCTTCGTGATCGTGCTCCGGTCGAGAAGAGGGAAAACTGGTACGGTTATAGTCGATATTAAATTTCCCGTGAGAGGTTAATAATTGCATTTACTAGGTACGAGTTTTAAACTGGTTTCTGAGTACAGCATCGTAAACGTGGAAGTGACGCTAATTCGATTTTTAAAATGTCGAAAACGGAAGAAGAAAGAATATTGCGATTTCAAATTCATACGAATATTGACATAACAAATATAACAAATTCCAAGAAGTTAAAGGATCCGCGAAAAAAACGAAGTTCCTTTAATTGAAATTTCGCTGATTAGGAGGATGCGGGGTCAGGAAATCGTGAAATTCACACCCAAAGCGTTTCCTGGCGCTACAGCGTGCATTTGACGAATGCGTGTATTGTGTAAATACGTGAGGCACATACTTACGCAAAGGGTTCTCCGCGACGCGACGCGACGGGCCGGGGAGCCGATATAATTGGACCGGGCGTACTAACCGGCCGGAAAACATGAAATGGAAACGCGAAACGTGGTACTGTTAGTACGTTTTTCGTTGTAGCCGGTGCAGCGGTGGTTCGAGACGAATGGTGCACGAATCGCACGATCGTTTGCCTCGCGGATTTTCCTATTTGCTAATTAAAACGTTCGACGACGATAACAGCGTCTAACGATTTCAAGGAATCGACGATAAATTTCAATTTTAAAGAAAAGAGTTTCGTCTCTCTCGTACATAATCTTTTTTTTTTTTTTTTAATTTTACGACGATAAATTCGACGAGAAATTGCGTTTCAATCAAAAGTAATAAGTCACGTACCGTCATGTTCCGTCTTTCTTGATTCGCGATACAAAAGGTACTGTACGATGAAAACATTGTCTCGTCGTTCGTTCTTCGACATAGAACTATTATAAAAGAAGATTGCCGATGTTAAAAGTCCTTTCAAATTAGGTGCGTAGTAAAGGTGAGATATAAATAACGTCTTTTTGGAAGAGGTGGCCCAATACTCGAACGTAGCGTGCATGAGACGAAAGGATTACGAAAGCGGTCGGCCTGTCCGTCTATCTTTAACCCAAGTACGGACAACGATGGCGAGTAATCGTTGCAAAGCTACGAATGCAACAGCCTCGTGAGCCTGGCAACGTTACACGCTCGTGAGCGCAACTAAATTGCACTTTCCCACCTGCTATTCCCCTTGTTGAATCTCATCGACGTTATTCACAACCGTGTCTCGATTCTCAAAACGTTCCTATGTCCTCCTCGGGATTGTTATTTCCTAACAAAACACGTTCCAACCAGGAATTTTATTAAAGCAACCGAAAATAGGTGAGTTTATTTACAACTGAAATAGCGCGATCGTCGAGAGACGAATAAATTTTAACGTGCGGCGGTCGAGTTTAAAGGCTTGCTCTTTGTTATCGTCTTTTTTTTTTTTTGAGAAAATCTTCCATCCTTTTCGTCGGCCGTAACTTTACAAATGTCTTACTGTAAACGGTTGATTAAAACGTAGCAAGATCAGGAAAAACGAACCAAACATTTTCGACTCTGTTTTTTTTATAGAGGATTCGGGAGCTGATCCTAGTTACGTCTTTTCTTCCTATCTTATTAGAGCACGTAATATCCTCCCTCTAGTCATCCGCCTATCCTCTTCTATATACGTTTCTCCCGTCCTAATTCTTATTTTCCCACACCCCATAGTGCTCCTATCGTTCCTCGATATTAGCCGTCCCGTTCTCTCATATTTCGTCTAACCTACTTTTGCTTTCTTTCGTTTTGTTTCGCGAACGTGATTGCATAAGCGAGAGAGAAGGATGTATCGCCGTCGATCGTTCTAACAAAGGTCGGAATTCTTACGAACGTCAATGCATAGTAGGGACGCGTAAAAGGGGCACACGACTCTGCGGGACAGATGACGTATCGATTTGCGGCAGGCGTGCTGCCAGCAACCAGCGCGTTACGGTTATCGCGCCAACCCTCGAAACAGCCACTGTCCACGATTTACCGATATCAACGCGACGAAAGCTTCCCTCTCTCTCTCTCTCTCTGATCGCCTAGATACGACTGTCGTCTATTGTAATCAATTTAGGAAGAACGGTTTGTTTAACGCGAAAGGCGAAGCGTTAATTTCGAGGGAGGACGAATCGAGTTTTCAGATGAGAAATTAACCGAATACAAACTGGAAAGATAAAAGGATCGAGGACGGTGTACGATTAACGATGGCTCGCGCGATCAGACCGTAACTTGAAATATCCTTAATTAGACACGACCGAGAGGATCGAAAAACGCGCGATAAATTAAAAAGCGAAACATAGGACGCCGTTTAAAGTTGCAAAGTGGCTTTTAAACGACGAGCGCGCGTCGTTCCGTTGCAACCGGTCTTCTTATGAAGATAACGTTACTCAACCAGGAAGATGTTATCTGATCGGTTGCAAACGGGTGGATCGTGAACAGCGGCAGCTGCCGCGGTCTGTGCAACTTGTCCAAAAACCGCGCCGGCGTTTGGTCGGAAGCATTCAGGAAAAGCTACACGTTGAAGATGATGCCGCGACGACGCGGTCTCGTATACCAGACAGACGAACAAAGATAATGGAGCTGCCATCTATTGGGGCACGGTTAAACTATACGCGGCGCTCGTATTCTGTTACTTTGTATGGATCGCACGCCTGCGCGTGCACCTCCCTACCACGCATACGATTAACTTCGGGGCCGAGAGTCGAGAGGATCACGCGAACGTTATCTCGTTTATCGGGCCGAGCTTGCCCGTATGAGCAACTACCGTGTCTCGTATTTTCCTATTCTTTACGATTTCGAAGAGCGACGCGCGTACATTCCACCGACCTCTGTAATATCCTATTGCCGATCAAAATCTCCAGCTCGTAGCTTCGAACCGAGCCAATCTTTTCTTTCTGCTGCGGCTCTTTCGCGACGAGGAAAATACGTAAATTCGGTCGTGGCATTGAATATGTCAGCGGTACGTTTGCATATGTTTTCGACGCCGACAGAGAGTTCTAACTGGTTATGCAAGTAAGCCGAGTAAGGAGCCGTACGGAACGTTCTGTAGATGTACAACGGGTATCGAAAAGGTATCGAAACGGATTTAAAAAGTAGCGTAACAGGACGAGCCGAAAAGAAAAATTGGCGACAGCATTCGCAAGAGGGAAAGCGAGAATGGCCGTTAGTAGGAGAAGAATGAACGGCTGCACGGGTCATGGAACGGATCAGCTGATCGGAGGCGCACGCCAGAGTTTACGAGTTACGGCCGCCAATAAACCTGCCGTGGTTCGTTGTTGCTCATGCGACGTTTCATGGGTTCCAGGATCCCGAGGAAAGGACGTCGAGTGGGGACAAAAGAGAATGACCAAATACGTGAATGAACGATGACTGAATCGCTAGTGTGACAGGTCAGGATCTTCGCGAATTTCGACCATTTAAATTTTCTGTACATCCCTCTCGATCCTCCTCTTTTCGTTTCTCTCTCTCTCTCTCTCTCTATCTCTCTCTTACTGGCCGAGTCGTTTCAAGGCCGAGCTAGAGGAGATTCGAAGCACGATCTCGTGACTTTTGGACGACGTTTCGTTTCCCTGCGGACTCGCCGGAGCACGTACGGTGGATGACCTTGCGTTTACGAGCAAACAAATTTTGCGCGGTTCACGAGTCACGTTAGAGCCTATTCTATCGAATTGGAAAGTAAAAACTGCCGCGTATGTAGAACGTACGTGTATACGTTATCTTAGCGGCGGTTCCTACTGAAAGAGAAGACAGAGTCGATGCTTACCTGGAGGTGGGTACGGGCTGGAGGTAACAGGTTCGGGCGCCCCGTAATTCCTAAGGCCACCGTATCCGTCGTGCGGAAAAGCGCCTTCGGCGGCTACCATCGCGGCGGTGACCCTTCCTCGGTCGTCCGCCGCGGACGGCGCCAAATACGGGACCCCGGCTTGCGTGTGAGGATGATGATGGCCGGCCGTGTCGACCGGATGATGATGCCTGGCCGTGGTGTACGGCGCGTAATTGCACCAGCTCTGAGAGAAGCTCTGATGACAGGAGGAGACGGCCGGGTCCGTGGCACCCGTAGCCGCGGAGGAAGAGCCAGCCCCGGTGGAGGAGCTGGTGGTGGCGACACCGGCCGAGTTGTAAGACTTGTAGTCGGAAGCGGAGCCGGCGGCGGTGGCGGCGGAACCCGCTGTCGCCGCGGCTGGCGACCAGAAGCTGAGCGTGCTGGCTTTCCGGTTGTCCCTGGAGGATCCGGAAGTGGAGGTAGGATCGGCCGCCAGATTGTAATAGGTCGGGGGATTGTTACCCCCGTAGGTTTGGTGATGATTGAGGGAGTCAGCCGCGGCCGCGGCGGACGAGTAATGAGAGTCCTGGGGATGATGGGGACTGTAACTCCAACCTCCTTGGGAGCCAGCCGAGGACGAATGGGAATGACGAATGACACCCGCTGGTCCAGCGGCGGGCGCGGCGGTGGACTCGACGCAGCCGACTTCGCCGTAAGAGGAAGCGGCCGGTGTGGCGGTCAACCTCTTGGCGGGTATGTGGAGCGGGCCTGGCGCGCTGTTGCTCGCCACCGAGGAGGCGCTCGGCGAGGTCGAGCTGGCGCTGGCTGTGGGCGCCGAGGGCGCGCTCGTTGCCGTGGAAGCCGGTGCAGCTGGTGAGGTCGGTGTGGTGGCTTGTTGATGGGAGGCCGGCGTCGATGTTGCTTGTTGTTGTTGTTGCTGGATCGATACGAGGCTGGAGGCTGTTGGCGGGACCGGTGGCGGGCTGTCCTCGTAGAGGGAACCGTTCATCATGGCCCACCAGGTTACCCCGGTGGAATTCCCCGCTCCGGTGGCTGACCCCATCGGCGTGACGGAGCCAGGGTGGCCCACGCCGGAGCCGCATAGCGGCGCGGCGTGAACATTGTCGTACAGGGTCGCCGTCGAGCAAGCCACGTGATCGGCGATGGTGCAGATGGTGACAGGTGATTGCCGGTGTTATAACGATGACGCCCGGGACGATGGCGATGTCGATGCGGAACGACGAGGGTGGCGACGCGGCCGATTCCGTGGCCGATCCGGCAGCGATGATCGTCGACGTTGTTCGGGAGAAGGTGGCAGCGGCGAACCAAGCGCGGGAATACCGGATCGATGTTTCACCAGTCGACCGGCAAACGCGATCGCATCGTCGTTTCACGCGGTTGCGTTTACGACGTGCGTATGCGATCCAAGGACGGGCACGAGCGAGCCGATACAACGTTGCGAGTAACGTCAGTCGTGACCAAACGAGACACCGTACGCGATGAAAGAGCACCAGGTATAGGAGGCACAGGGGTGAAGGGGAGGGGGGAAGCGGAGGAGTAGGGGGCGAACGGGGGGGGGAAGAAAGAGAAGAAAACGGCAGAGGCCGCGAGAACGACGGCGACGCGGGCAGGTGGGGGTGCGAGTGAAGCGGCAGAGCGGTAGTTATTCGCGTCGATTTCGCGAGACGGTCTCGTCGAGCGTGGCCGACGAAATCGGCAACAAATGTAACCCAATGGTCAGGGAGCGAGACCAGTTGGAAATACCGGCGGCGAGTGCCGTGCAAGAATTGGCACGCGAGACGACGATTTCAAAAAGCCGAGGACGGAAGAAGAGCGGCGCGTTTCATCGTGTGCGAAGCAGTTGCGTTGCTCCGTGGAATCGCGGAATAAATAAAGAAAACGCGTGTGCGGAAGGTAGAGAAGGCGCGCGGTAGGTGGGGATAGGGAAAATTGTACGGGTGTACGTGATCGTGCGAGTAGGGTTGGCGGAGGGACGAGAGGGTGTGCAGCGGCGCGGCAGACAGGTGGAGGGGTAGGTAAACGCGGGGCGGAGGGAGACGGCACACGGCGATCCGAAAGAAAGAGAGAAACCGAGAGAAGGAGAGACGAGGAGAAGGCGCGACAACGAGAGAAACGAAGGAGGAGGACGGAGCGAGACAGGGATAGACGGTGAGGGAGGCGCCCAGGGGCGCGATAAAATGCGTAGCAAATCCGTCGAGAAAAGGTCCATGCACCACCACCACCACCACCACCACCACCGCGACAACGCGTCCAAGACGACGGACCGAGGTTGATCGAGGTTGACGGGCGGCAAGCAGGTCGAGCCACGTGCAGAAACGTCGTCGATGAGGATCGGCCAGCGGGTCGAATTCCGATATCGACGTTCGAACGATCCAGCGATGAGACAGCGATGATGGTCGACGATGGACAGCGAGACAGGTCCAACGATGATGCGCCACGCGCGACGTTGGAACGAACAAAAACAAAAAATGACACAGCACTCCTTTAGCAACGATCGTTCGGGACGATATCTAGCCGATAAGTCGTTGCGGCTTGTTATTTCGTTAGCGCGTAACTGTACGAGTAGCGGGCGTGTAACTGCGATTTGAATTCGGTCTCTTCTTTTTGCGATCAGTCGATCTGGTTTCGCGCGTTCCACGTAATTTCGCGAACGCCGGACGTCACCGGCGACGATGGATGTTCGAAACGATCAACGAGCGGTACGCGACTGAAACATGTTGCGATCAGGACACTTGGCAATCGTGATATTCTCAGGACCGAGCACGTCGCGTCGTCCGTACGACACGAGCACGTTTCTTTCACTGCTTCACCGATCTGGCTATCGTCGTCCCGGTCCGGACCATGCTCGAACTGCATGTCGTCCCGTCTCCTTCCTCAAAGGAAACTGTCACGTTGCTCATTACTCTCTTCCAATACACGCACGACGTCCACTTCGGCGCGCACTTCGTCTCCACCAGTCACTTGTTCTCGTCTTTACAACACCCTATCCTCCTTGGGTATCCTTCGATTTCGATTCGACGTGTTTTCTCCTTCTATCCGTCCGTTGCCGAGGCGAGAGGCGCGCTACCCACGAATAGCAAGAAATCCCAGCAGACGTGCTCGTGTCAAGGATCGCCGCGGTCAGGAGAAACGGTACGTTCGTGTCGGACCGAGTATCTGTCTCGGCGCTCTTTCCTTCCTTTTCCTTTTTTTTTCCCTTTCTTTTCCCTCTCTCCCGAAAAATCAGGTAACAGATCCCTCAGTATCTTGGGGTGCACACGGCCTTAGATATCTCAGGTAGAGAGGCACACAGTGGCCGTGGAACCGTGGCAGGCTATGACGATACACACACGCGCGGTGTTTACACACATCGAAAGATTCTCTTTCTTCTCTGTGGCCTCGCTGAGCCGAGCTGAGCGTCAACTGAGAGCTCTGCCCGCGGCTCGACAAGCAAACGGGCTGAACGCGACACCAGCGCGATCTCTCGGATCGTTTGACAACCAAACCCTGGACGGACACGTCTCCCTTCCCCCTACCACTTCTCGCTCTGCCGAGCCGTTAGCCCCGAGCCCCTTTCCTACCCTCGTCCATCGCACTCTAATCTGCCTCTCTCCCCTCTCTGCATCGCGCGAGAATCAGCCTGCATAAACGCAAGGGAAACACGTATACACGCGGGCCTCTTCACGAAAATCTCGATATCGCGCGAGCCACTTTTTTCGCACTTGCGAACGTTCTCTCCGCTGCGAGCACGACTCTTGGCTAAAGAAAGAAACGAAAATAAAACGAAAGGAACGATCCGAACCGGGTCGTAATCCAATTGTCGAACGAGACAGGTGCTTCTTCGACTGTCCTGCCTGCAATTTTCCCGTCCCTTGGATTACCACGAATCAAAATTTTCGCGCGTCGGTAGTCTACTGCGCGTTTCTACTTTTTTCGCGCCTCCAACGCGCGACAAATGAAACACGGGAGGACTCGTAAAATTTCGTCCTTAACCAAAGAAGCAGGTTTCATCTTCTTCTTCTTCTTCTTCTTCCTCGATTGTCTCTGCTTCTGTCCGATATTCCAAAATCGAAATATTTCGAAGACTAACGTGATTTCGATTGTTATATTTGTGTCGCGGTCGTTCGTGGTCGCAACTTTTGTCGATCCTCGACGGCAAGTTCCGTCATCGAACGCCTGCGTCTTTTACGATACCCATTATCTCGCGGAATAACGACTAGCCGTTATCGTTGTTAAATTATTTGTTTACAATCATGCCGCTTCAACGCCGAGTAATCGTTCGAATTGCCCGAGCTATCTATCGTCATGATTTTTACTCCAAATAGTCGCTGCACCTACTCATTTTGGTTCAAACCTAATATTTTTCGATCCATCGTATCCAAACTCGACAACAACAACAACAGCAACAACGACAGTATTACCGCGATAAAACGCGACAAGTAGTAAAAATATCATAATCGTAATATGTTAGAGCTCCGTATCGGTAAATCAATGTCCGCCAAATGCTCCTAAACGCGCCAACATAATCATCCTAATGGCCGCGTTCTCCGACGCAACCACGCTGAGAATTGATTCAAGGAGTCGCGCGGACGAATGACCGAGTCCTCGACCGTTTTCCGCTGTTCTGCACGCGTGACGTCACGCGCGAAAGGAGGAATGGATGATGTCTCGCGACCGCCACGATCTCACTACGGTGCGTGAATCGACGCACACGTTGTAACGACGCGTGTACGTGCACACGCACACAAGTGCCGACAATACGTCATGGCAGTATTGCAGTCTAAATCTCGGTACTTTTATGGGGCAGTAAAGTAAAACGGTCTGACAACAACTCCGGTGGCACATACGCCTTCCATGTGTCCATCAAGTTCGCGCGCCACTAGATCGCGCCTCGACGCGGCACGCTTCTTAATCGGCAAGCAAATTATCAAATTATTCGAACGCCTGTTAGGTTTATCGGCAAATATCTATGCAACGCTGGCGTCTGTCGTCGAGCCGTTTTAAAGCGACCGAGTCAATTTCAAGTTGCGATCGAGTAAGGCTTTCAACTTTAGGACGTATTCGTCTATCTGAATCCATCGAGGAGCAAATTGCTCGTGTAACTGGAATACACACGGTCCGTGTTTAGACAAGTAGAGTCAACGAGCAAGAAGAGTTAATTAAATCTTGCGGAAACTAAAATTTCATCGCAATAAATGAAGATTTACCGCGCATAGTCTATATTTGGATAGTTCCCACGGATTGACATTTTGCGTATGCTAAACTGCACGATTTGCATTTTTCTTTTTTTTTTAATGATTGAACGGGAAATGCCTTAACGTTGCGTAGGAACAAAGGTGTAGATAAAAAGAAAAGAAGACTGAAGTCGTGCAACAGAAGGCACACGAGTATATTTGAATAAGATACTCGACGCGAGTAAACTTGACATTAGAAGTTTCCTCCGACTATTTACGAACAGATTGAACTTGAAACTAGTAATAAACGATGGCGTTAAAAGGTGATTGAACTTGACTCCGATATACATACCTACAAATGGATGATAGCCTTCGGTTACGTAATTGATCCATTAGCGAGAGTTTATTATTGGTGCAATAACTCGCGAGAAATCTATAAATTTCTCTTTTGAGTTCCAACGTCGACACGACTATGACGTTCACGCTGACTTCGTTTCTAAACGGTCACGATCGTCCATCGTAACCACGAGCCTCTAACGATCAACGTCGAATATTGGAAAGGTGGCAGCCTTGCGTCACGGAAAATTTTACGACAATTGCACGGGATTTACGAGAAGAAATGGTGGATCATAACTTTCCAAGTTTTGTAAATCGAGTAATTAAGCTACCATCCCCCTTTTCGCTTAATACATAAAATCGGAACCTCTATTTTTCAAGCTGTTCCATTTCTAAGCCTCGCTGAGGCAAATTTGCGAACGAAATTTCGTTTACAATAGGCAAGGTCCAAAATGCAGTGCCAGGGCAAAATTTCTTAGTAAGATATAATCCAGGAAATACTTCCAGGCAAGAAGAATAATATCAGGTCGAATATAACGGGCCGTATTCCTTTACGACACAAGGGTAATTAAGAAAGGTGTCTTTAACTATGAGTCATCCACAAAAACATAGTATAATAGATAAACCATTTAGCAATTGCCAGAGAGTTGTAAGAGTATATTAGCGGATTAGAGTCGTATAGAGAGACTAGTGTTGAAAACCGAGGGTAGCAACAAGGGTCGAAGTGAACATTCTAAGACGTATAAGTTATATATCACTGTCCTAAGTTTGTGTTGCTTGACCATTGTCTCCTGTTTCACAATTTAGACGTAATTAACGTAGAGAAATAGAAATCAAACTCCAGAAAGAGAATGTAAGACATTGTTTTACCTGCTGTAATAACATCGTCCGTAACATCTGTCCCTAAATATTGTAAATAATAGATCGTGCAGTTAGGATATTATTCTTCCCCTTGCATCAATATCTATCGGAAGATTAATACTTTGGCTATCAAAACTAGCCAGTTAACGAATCTCGTTTTATAAGATTACAAACAAAATCGATTCCCTTCGTACAACAGTCGATAAAACTGTCGCTTTGCTTATTCTTAAATAACGTACTACTCGAAGTAGAAAACATCGAATCACTGTCTGTCTGCGTCGATATCGGGGTCGTGCGTTATTGTGCTTGCGTAGCAAGTACATAGGAAGCACGAGACTCTCGTTCGAATAGAAGTGCGATAAATCGCGGGGGAGGCGCGAGCCACCTGACGTTTGTTGTACAGACGACGCGATCATGAATGGGCTTTATAGCAACCCGCCCATTTATAGGTAGTATGCGCGGTTTAGTAGCTTTTAGTGCGACGCAGTTGTATACAATCCTCTGTTTACGGCAAGTACGTACCAAGGAAACAGTACGTTATCGTCGACTTTTTAGTTCGAGGTTTCGAGGTCGGCTGCAAGCAACGAATTAACTCGTCTAGTCCGAACGAGACGTCGGAGGTGATCGTATCGCTTTAAAAATTCACGATACGACCGTTTTCTTCGTGTTCATCGCTTCTTTTCATCGTTTCGCACGTCGATTCTCTTTCCTTTTAATATCCAAGCGTACTTGTCTCTTCGTTTAGAAATCGTTTCATAGTCGATTGCCAAGTGTCACTGCGATCGCACATTTTCCAGGCGCAACGAGTTCGTAAATTCAATAAAACGAATTTCAGAGATCGGCGTTAAGAGGATTGAAACGTTTATCGAACGTACCGTGGGCGAGTAATGGTTTCATTTGAACAAGAAGAAAAGAAAGAAATATGAACGGAAATAGACGCGTGCGCAACTCACCTTGTATACCGGCCAGTGTTCCCGGCTGGAACACGCGGGAAAGCCTGAAACATTAGCAAACACCATGAAATGGTGACACATCCAATCGAAAGTGTTTTATAGATATCGCGTCTCTCGGATCGATTGCCACGTTACGTTACTCCCACGTGTCTTACTTTCATCCTAGACGCGTTATCCGTGTCACTTTCTTCTCGCAAATTTCAATAATAATACCTTGCGACAATCTTATAATTTTATGGCTAGTATCTTAGACTCAATTTAAATCAAACGCGCGCTTCTAAATTTTACAACTGCGATCGAACGAGGAATTCGATCAACTTTATCGAAGTATTATACGTAACTACGCATGATATATATATATAATGTGTGTGTTTTAAATCTGGAAAACATTTTTCGATAAGTCATCCAGTTTCTGTTAGGATCGAAATTATACGAAACAATTGACGCTTGCAGAAACATTTGACGCTTGCAGAAACATTTGACGTTTGCAGAAACATTTGACGTTTGCAGAAACATTTGACGTTTGCAGAAACATTTGACTGACCTGCTGCACAGCTCGAACGGGTGAAACGTTTTCTCCACGGCGCCGTACACTTTGAGGCCTTTTATTTACAGGTTTAAAAAGAAAAACATCAGCCTGAAAAAGAAAGAAAGAGAACAACATCACGATACGGGATATAGGTATCCCGTTAACGTTACTTTATGTAAATATTTTAAAAATATGTCGCTCCAGGTATAAAGTTCGGTACCTTGTACAGTCATTAACCGACCTGTAATAAATAGGGTCTTTTAGCCTGCTATTTTCGAAAATATGTTTGCGTTCGATGGAGTTTCCCGTCGTTGTTGCCAACGTAGCTGGGATCATGGCTATGTCTTTATTATTAAAATCACTTTTTACGAATTTTTCCTGTTGGAACGATACAGAAAAATTTGAATGCACAGAAACACTTTGAAGAGATCCGGTCCATCACGGTTCTTTTCTCAGGTCGGCAGATTCAATCATGGGCGTGCCTATGAATTTCGATTCGCCGCGCTGAACGTAAATATCGAAATCGAGACTGCAGGTGGAAAACGTGGAAATGCTCTCTGGAGGTGTCTGCGGAGCCAAATCTCTGGGGGTGAGTTTACGGCGGATCGGTAAACGACGCTTGCAGGCAGAGAGGAAACATGTCGACTCAGCGTGTAAGAGAGAGACGTAAAGGAAAATATTTTCGCAACGAAGTACTTTAAAAATTTTCATATCGATTCAATCTTTATCGTTTGAAATCAGAACAAGTCCGTACGTTTTGAATCTTAATCGGACGCCGTTCGATAAATTAATAGATATCTAAATTTTCACATAAAAATTGGAACCAGATTACAGCCGATGCCTGTTCAAACTGGAATCGAATCTAGTCGCGTCTCCCGATAAATTCAGATAAAAGAAATTCCGCCGTATCTAAAACAACAAATTGCAAGAAAGTAAACGGAAAAGATTGTAATTATATTCATACTCCGAAAACAAGCTGTTCGACACGTATCTACACAATGATTTCCAACAAACTACCGTGTCTCGAAAGCGAAACATCTTATCCCCGTGGTTGATACACAAATCCTGACACCATTTATACGACACAAAAGGTCGGCCAATTCCTTGAGACGATAGGCAGAACGACGCTATATTACGGAGAAAGCGAGAGAGATGGTAATAATGGTAAAGCTTGGCGAAATGTGGGCAGGACGTGCCGCGAGGAATATTATCGTCGTGGAGCGAAGTAAGGGCGAAGAGGAGGAGGGGTGGTCGCGTGAAAAAACACGCTAGCCAACATCGGTGTGTACAGAAGAGATTGGTCGAGGGTGCGCAACAGCCGGACACGAGAAAGCTCTTGCTTCCCTGCCGTATCTAACCCCAGCGAGGGGTAGCTGTGTTATGCCATTTCTATGAAACGCTTCGCAGAAGCCGTCCATTTACCATTTACGTCGTCCAGTTCAGCCCTGAGCACGCATTTCGCTGTGTAATCGAATTAAAAATCCCATGATTCTCGACGATCACGCGCCATCGCCGTCAGAACGATCGCAAGTCGAACGAAATGTTGCTGGCTTTATGCAAATTTTAGAATAGTCCATGCGAGAAGCTTAAACGAAATCGAGAAAGTCAAAGGACAGAGGCTTTAGGCAGCATATTTTAAATATGAACGAGGGTAAGAATGTAACATCGGTTTGTTACATTCGTGCTTTAAAATTCATAAAAAGGTTTAAGATAATTACCTTTCAGAGTGACCGAGAGAGAGCTAAATTGACCACCATAAAATTTACGCATTTCTATGCGTGCGACGAAAGTTAAGAATTACCGAGCGGCTGTTAAAAATACAGGATTCTTAACCTTGACCTGTGGATTACAATGAAATTTATTAGCCTTAAAGTTTATTGCTCTCGAACGCACGTTTTCGATAACACCCTCTGTCGCTGTAATGGGTCGATATTTATCGCCTCGTTATCCTATAGGGGTGTTTTATATGGAGCAGATAGATTTTCCAATAAATACCGACTTGTGCAGACACAACATTTCCATGCCGATTCAAAACGCATACAAAGATCTTTTTTCATCGAATCTTAAATATTCCAGAAAAAAGATTATTCGAACGACGAGCACCGGCTGCGTGTCATCATTTATCGTTCTGAGACGGTGGGAGCAGAGGCTTCACTCAAAAAAAAAAAAAAAAAAATAAGAGGCATAACGCAGCTAAGATAATTAAAAAAAATCCGATCCCGAAGGAGCCAATGGCAGTCTTAATTCACGCCAGGCAACGGTACTAAAAGTTCAGCAGAAAGGGTTGCACTCATTACGCGGAAACCCCTTACGAGAGATTACGAAACTCGAATCATGAAAAAAGTTTCTTGCAAAATTACACTCGACGGGGAAACTCTGGCTTTTAGAAGGGTATCTTGAAAATGACGGAGATTACGCTACGACTTTTATTTACCTAATCTAATTCCATCGGATTATATGACTGAAATCTCCAACGAACTTCGACATGTTCTTAATACGTATCATATATTAAATCATTCGAGCAGCAATCCCTCGGTCGAATACATTTTAACAATAACTCATCCGCAAAATATATTCTCTTTTTTCTGCTCGAACATTCTTCGACCTCATTTCGCATTAAACTTCAACGACCTCGACGTATCTTACGAGGGCTATAGGGGAAGAAGACATATCTTCTATTTTCTCTTTTCTCTTCTTGGGAAAGCGATTTTTAGATTCAATCGTGTCTCGCGTTAAACGTGCGCTTCTTCATCGCCTTGAAAACCTGCAAAATATCGCACTCCATCGTATCAAAGTCAACGCAAGAATATTTGCTTATCGCGGTGTTCGTACGTGATATTTCGTGATTTTCAACACGATAACCCACCCGTCTATCCCTTCGTGCCAGAAATCTTCGATCTCCTTCAAAAATTCAAGGCTGAGATTATCTATAAAAATCGACCCTTCCACGGACCCGAACAAATGTGCAAATGTTCGTCGATCGCACGTACAGTTACTCATCCTTCCTACCACCCCTAAAATCGCCTCTTTCCCTCTTCAAAAATTGCAACCTGAAACTCGACATAGATCGTTTATGGAAGTCAACTCTTCCATAAGGTGCAGCGTGCAAAATGCTCGTTAATCGCTGTCGAGAGAATTGGAATATATCGCGTTGGCCGCGAGGGGTCGAAACCCGTCGTCTCCGCGACTCGGTGAACTGGTTCTGGCGGTCGTCTGGCAGGAGGGGCGGAAAAGGGGTTGAGTCCCACAACCATGTGACGTGACGCGTGCCGTTTTTAGCAGGGCGTCGGGACGCCTTCCGCGTGGAACGCCGCCAGCACCGGGACGCCCTCTCGTTCCCACAGGCAGACGGTATGGCCGCGCGACCAATCCCGAACGCCGCTTCCGACATTCGCGTCCAACATGGCAGTGACGTGCGCTCTACGAGACCGACCAGACCTCCAATTCCCAGTCTGCGTTTCTCGCTGCGATTCACTAGCCGAGCCACGCTGACACGAGTTACCGTCGACTGACCTTCTTGTGCTCAATTATCTCCAGGACCCGTCATATACTCGCGAATCGATGTCTTCGAACATGGTATCTAGATTTTCGAGTTTCAAGAGAAAGATATTCGAGTCAAGAATAGTATCGAGCTCTTTTTCAAATCGTTTGAGAGATCAATATCATTGGTGATTTTGTTTAACAACTACTCTATGCTCGAACGGTTTCTGGGTTTAAGATATATCAGACAGAGGGTGGAGCATTCGTAGATTGGTATTTCGAAATCTTAGAAAAGAGATTTCGAAACGGCATGTTTCTTTAATATCGATCGAAATATCTACCCTCGTCGTACAACTTTTTCCCGAATACCTTTGGAAGGAACCGCCCTCTCGAGATAAGAAACTTTTTTACGCCGTTGTGTGATATTTTCGACGGTGAAAAGTCACACGATATTTCGAGCAAAGTGGTAAAACGATGGATTACTCGATATCGATTGTCAGTGAAAAAAGTCAACCAAGTTTATCGGGATAAGACGAAGCAAAGAAAAATAGAGCCGTAAAGCATGCGACCTAAGGACGGCGATGTTCGAGAAACGGCTTATGTATTTCTCCTAAATCGAACCTTTCAAACGGGTGCAGTCGCTACTCGAAAATTCCGAAAGGAATAACAAAGAACCAGAAGCTAATTATCCCGGTGATGGCCGATTTATCTCGCTCACGTTCACTCTTTTCCCAGGAAACGTGTTCGAATCGGCAAAAGGCGAACACGTCCAAGTTCGGCGACTCCCTTAATGCCGCAATTCCGAGTCTGCTCGCGCTTTTCCTTTTCTTTTTTCTTTTTTCCGTTAGCACGCTCGATCGTTTGTATTCCGCGCTCGGCCCGTCGCTCACACGAATAACCACGTACACACGTGTACGCTGTACACGCGAACGGACGATATGGACCCGCAGATGGAACAAAGTGTAAGCGTGGGATATTCCATTTGGCCAGGGACGTGGCGGTGAAAGTGGGCGGGGGGGGGGGGGGAGCAGGGGGCGAGAGACGGGACAGGGGACCAGCCAGAGCTTAAGAGGGTTTGAAGACCGAAGAAGTGGTGGTGAGGTTCGATGCGAGCTACGTGAGTATATGGCGAGCCGGTATTGAGTCAAGGATGGCTAGACCGTTTCGTGTTCCTGGGGTTGCGTCGTCATGGGAACCGTCCTCATCAGGCAAAGTCTCCCAAGATCTTTCTTCCCTCTTCTGTCCGCCAACTTGCCTTTACCTCGCTCTGTCTCCTCCTTCTCCACCTTCAACTCCTCCTCAGGCAACTTGGTCGATTTCCCCTGCAGCTTGTTTTTGCGACACTGTTTTGCATTCTATCGTCGGCTGGCCCGAGATAAAGTCCTCCGTGATGGAGAAACCGCCTCGATGTTCCCAGACTCAGACGAAGACCCAATGATAACGCTGATGGAAACAAGGGTTGCTCCGACCGTCAACTTTACAATGTATCGCGTTCTTGCAACCTAATCGTCCGAGTTTTAAACTCTTGGCGTCTTGGTTGTTATCTTTATTCGAGCACGCTATATTTAGACTTTGTTCGGTCAGGGCAACCTTTCGAAGATCGTAGAATTTGCATTCCAGAATTCTCATATTCTTCTACTGCGTCAGATTTTTCTCAAGTAAATCGAATCTTCTTCTTCTTCTTCTTCTTCTTCTTACTTTCGTTATACAAAAATGAACGAAGCTTGTCTTGCAGGTAGTCGAAACAGCGTTTAATAAGATTAAGTCGTATATCGGGCGGAAAAGATTTCGGGACACTTTCAGACTGATATCGCTGTGGTAGGATCAGGCAGGGAAGCGATGCCATAGATGGAGAAGGTTATATCACAACCACGCCTCGAAAGATAGCCAGATGCCGAGCCTTCAATCTCGCCTCCAGCCCCGACCGGTTTTCTCCACCCTTTCGCTCGAATTTATCGGCGAATTCCTTCGTGTCTCAGCCAGCTTTTCAAGCGATACGCGAAAATACCGCAACACTGGGAAACTCGGCCACCGATCGAACGAACGTTTATCCTACGGGGAACGAAGAACCCTCGAGATTTCGTAACGGCCCTCGTGTCTCTTCGAGAGTATTTCCTTAAATCTGAAGGTTGGATCAGCCGCAATTTTGCCTGAAATTCTATTCTCGTTTCGCGAGGAAACATCGATTTCCGCTTTCTCTCTCTCCCTCTCTCTCTCTCTCTCTCTTTCTATTTCGCCCCTTCGCGCCAGTATATTTTTCTTCAGGTGAAATCTTCTCGGGCAACGAATCGCGTGCCTTTTTCCTGCAACGTTCTATAAATAATTCAACTAAAATAATACGATCCCCTCGCTTGGTCCTAGCCTTTCTTTAACATTCAATCCTGGCTTTCACCGCCGTGCGTAAACACCATAACCGTCGTGGAATTACTCGAAAGCTGCACGCGGGGAAACGTGGCTGCTTTATCCTTGCAAGTTTAGTCATTCTTATTCCTTTTATTTTCTCTTCCGATGCAAAGGAGATCTATTTATTCAAATTTCGAAAAATAATTCTTTCTCACGCGATAAAAAGGACATTATAAACCGTGAAATTTTTATTATCTTCGGATTCGAGTGTCGTTCATCTTTGTCAAAAGTTCGCCTGACATTTCGTTGACATTATCGCTTCCTTAACATCCTGACAACCGGCTGCTCTGACAAGCACGTAGCTTGAATTCTCGCGTGTTTTCCGAGCGATTGAAAAGATTCAAAGCGATCAATATCACATCTAATATATTCATAACGATTTCATGTTATTCGTATTATTATTTTAAAGACACATTCACAACATTTTGTTTATAGCGTGTATGGCTCTTTTTACCGTTTTATTTAACGCTAGTTAACATTTTCATAGGATACCGCGTGAAATATGTAAGACGCGAATTCGCGTCTTCGGTCCCCAGCCGTTGGAAAATGAAAGACGCGAATTCGCGCGTCCGGTCTTCAAAGTGTTAATATCGGACAACAACTGTCAGTCCGTTCGAAGGAAAACAAAAGACACAGGAAACTACGTTGCCCGAGAAAATTAGAGAATTTTGTTATATAAATTAAAGGAATAACAGCAACGAAATATCCTAAGATTATTACTTGTACGACTTTAAGATAATAATTGGAAGAGAATATACAGATCGCCAAATTGTTTCGAGCAGTTCATTACTTCATAAATCAATTTTGTTAGAATGCAAAATTATCGTTTAACATTCGTCTGGATACGTTGCATAACTTTAAGAGTTCCGGTGCTCGGCTCTTAGAATGGACAAACTATAAGTACGTTCCTCCCTTTGCTTCTCCGTCGATCGGCAGTCGTTCGAAACTTTCACAAACGAGGAATTTCCATTGATCCAAGACTTGGACGTACCGGTGGTGACCCAAATTTTCAGTGAAATTCTCTCCGATCGGGACCCAAGAATTTTTTCATGCGAAGAGAAAGCTGCAACCCCAAAACCTCAAGAGACAGAGAGAGGCGCCCGACGCGTTCCATCTGCTTCATTTGACCCTTGTCGCTCGAACCGTTTGCCCGATCAGACAGTTTACCGTGTTCCTCGACGACACGTTCGTTCGTTAAACGGTAGCTCGCATCTTTCAACGTTCGACGTGTCTACGACGATAAAAGCTGGACCGGAAGATTGCTACGGGGTAAAGGTGGCTTGTGTGTTCTCAATTTTATAGAAGAACTCGTTGAAAAGCCTTAGTATTGGCTCGAATAGTGCAATGGATAGTGGTTCTTTCTTGAAAATTGTCTTATCTCGTAATGTAAGTATGGAATATTTTATCGTTTCGAAAACTTCCGGCGTTACGTAATTTCAGAACGTTTCGAATATCGCACGCGGAAAGAAGAGACAGAGCGCTTTTATTAACGCCATGACGACCGTTGGAGCCTATATCTGTTCGTTTCTCTAGATATTTCTTCTTTTCTACCTTTTTATTTTCTAAATATTCCGAGATATCGAATTCATGGAAATCGAATTTTTTCCAAGAATGTAACAGAAATCATATCTTTTTAACTCTCGGAGGGGAAACTAGCCGTCATAGCGTTAAGCTTGCTTGGTCTAATTCTGCGTCAAGTTCGTGCCCAGATAAACAATCACGATCATAGCTGACTATGAGAGTGGTGGTGTATTCTCGGCATCGAATGAACCAAGGGTTTCACGGGACAAGGCAACCGAGTTTCCGAAAACGATTACAATGTTTCGGTGACGCGTATGATGAAAGAGGTCTGTGACGAGTAGTCGACACGAGCCGAGTCGCGCAAAGCACAGCTGCGAGAAATGCACACCTATAGGTACTAAGCATCGACGGACCGCGCGCGCGACCATAAAATGATCGTAAAAACTTAATTTTACGAGAGGCATAATATATTTGCCACCACCAGCGCCGTCGCCGCCACCACCGGCAGCACCATAGCCGCCCAACAACAAACGGTTAACCAGCGCCGGGGTAGAATTTCGTAGACGAATTCGCGGCACGCGCGACCAACGAATTCGATGGAATTCTTCAAAGGAACTGATTTTTTCTGTCAAACGAGAGACTCACAGCGAAGAGCTTGAAAATCCTATTGAGATCAGACAGTTTCTTTGAGCTTGCTTGGAAGGGAGAGGAGCTCGGCTTAGAAGAAATTTTATCTCATATTCTGTTTTCTTCGAGTTTATTTTACCACTGGACCTCGAGATCTAGAAACTTCGATTCGTAGTCTCGTGTCTTTTACCCAAATTCAATTCGCGGCAAGAAAGTTCTCGGCAGCGATCTTAATTGGTTGACCGATTCTATAAGACGAAATAGCCAGATTTTTCAATTACTGGACGAAATCTCGTTACCGAAATCCCTGTCTCGACCAAGGAACCTTCGTCTAGCGAACGATACACAAACGAACTCGCGAGATCGCCGAGCGCGAAGAAATCTCGACAAAGAATCTAATTCGTGGATCCAGTGGAAGTCGTTCCCGCGCAGCGAGTAGCGCAGTTCGCTCGAAAGGACGAGGCTGGAACATAATTTCCTTTACGACCAATTAGTAGATCCAGAAACACATCTACGCCATTCGACGGCCAAGGAGGGAGAAAAAAGAACGAGGAAGATGAGCACCCAGAAAAAGGTAGAAGGGGAAGAAGTTTGTGGTAATCTCTTAAAACGCGTTCCAAGCCCAAAGTCTCACGACCGTTCTCGCTTTTCGGATTTTTGCCCGATGAAATGCCGCGAGAGCCACGAAGTTGGAACGTCGAGAACGACCGAAATTGAGGTATATATAATCAGCCAGCTCCATGAGGTGGGTGGTCCCGACGCGTGAACCTCGTTTAAAATGACCGCCGTGTCATGAGAACGTGAAGAGGATCCGCACCGACCGACCTCTTCCTCTTCTGCTTCTTTCCCTTTTCCATGCCGCGTGTCTTCGAGGGGAGTCGATAATTGCGGACGTTCAGCGCCGCGAATTTCTCGCGTATCTTCCTGTATCCCATCTTTGGTCGGTTCTTCGATTTTTCTTTAAGCACCGAGCGGACGATGATCGTCGAAGGATGGAGGGATAGAGATTCTAGGAGAATTATGTAACGGAAGTTTGGAAACTGTCTGGTATACTAATTTTATCGTTGTACGGTGGATCTTGAGAAAGTCCATCAGGCTTGTTCTATCTAATAATCTCTAGTTTAATCGAAAGATTTTACCGTGTTCCATAATCGTCCTGCGACAGTTAAAGAAATCATCGTAATCGTTGTCGGTTGGACCAGGCGAGTTTAACTACCTTTATCGAAGCGATAAACTTTATTATTTACAACGCACAGTGAGATTAAAAGAACATTTCTCGAACCGTTCGCGGCCGATTAATTTCCATTTGTCGACGGGCTGAAAAGAATTTCTATAAAGATAAATTTCTTTCGATGCAACGTTTCCGAAACGACGATCCGCCCAGCCTTCTTCGCTCCACGACCGCCTTTTCCACGAACAGGCGTGAAACTGGCACGGTATCCCCATCAACCGTCCGACAAAGTAGTCGATTTCACGAGTAACAAGGTAAAGAGTCGACGATCCTGATTAATTAACCATAAGCGTCCTTTTTTCTCTCTCTCTCTCTCTCTCTTTCGGAAATCTTTCCTTTGTCTTGGAAAAACCGCAGAATTATTAAGATCTCGCGACTCTGAAGACGTCCCGATCTTCGAAACAATCGTCAACAGTCGCCTATAGTTCGATTCGAACGATACCGTACAAAATTATCAAAGTGCCGAGATTCTTTCAACCTCTGGACACAGTCAGCTGTGCAATACTCGTTTGCAACTTACGCCCATTAAACGTGCTTATCGAAGGAAACACCATACGGGGAAGTGAGCTCGACTTGACACAACAGCGACGTAACAACCATAAACTTAAATTCTTATTTCGATCGGATACGCCTCGATCTTACGCGAATAAAGAACGCGCAAATTCCGAAGCTGAAGAGAATTCGCGTCTCGCGTTATATCCTGCTGTAGATATTCGCAGTGAAGTTTTCTACAAGCGACGAAATACCTTCGCGAGTCAGCGTACGTACAAGAGAACGTTAAGAAGGCCACGAACGAAATATATAACTGGCTGTAAATAAAGACGTTCCGGGTGCGTGCAGCACGCGCGAATGCCTCTCTGTCCGAATCGATTAATCGGCGTTACAACTGCGAGGAACGTCCGCAAATTGGGAATCGCGTGTCACGATCCTCTATGTCCGCGTCTAAGATGGCTAAACGGGCTATTATAGGTGCGAGAGTAGTCCGCGCTACCGGCAATTACTTTAACGACGCATATTAATCGGCACAATAAAGCCTGTTACGAGGGTATAATTACAATATTGAATTATGGCCGACGTTTATTCTTGTCACGCGATATTAACGGCGCCGTTGCTCACGCAGGCCGTTGTCGTTTATGCGTTCATTCACAAGCTCGCGGACACTGGATTAGCAAAAGTCAAGTGAGAGACTTGTCTTCCACCCACAAGCCCCTCTTTTCCCGGCCATTCGCTCGTTTCTATCTTTCTTCAACCATTTCTGTCCCTTCTTCTCGTGGTTGGTTCTCTTTGTTACTGCCGGATTCATTGGCCGCGCTGATGTCTCTATTTCAATGTCCACGGAACTTGACAAACTGGTACCGCTTCGCGGAACGACTTCCCGATTTCTTCTGGCGCGTTTAATGGCGGCGCGTTGCCAGTGATGGCCCTCGACCATCACGTAGCAGTTCGTAAAAGCGTCCGCCGCCTCGTTCGTTCCTTCCTTCTCGCTGTGTCGTCGATTATCGATGCAACGCGTACCTTGAAAACAGACTCGAGTTCGCGAGTCAAGCATATTGGACAAGCGAGAGAAAGTGCCATACTAATTGTAATACATATCGAACGGCCCTCTGTCTAGCGATGACCTGTACTATGTTTACATAATGATACAGTTTTTACAGCTCGCTTCCTGTTTATTGTCATGGAAATGATTCTCTTCTTCTAATACGGGCCTTACAATTCAGATCCTTTTGTATTGGTACTGTTACGGGTCGATCTTATGACGAGTCTCTATTAACGGTTTCGCTATACATACATCCTACGCATATATACACGAGGACCTTTCTTCATTTTCCGTAATAACATCCGTAGATTTTGACGTTTCATACTGCGATTCATCGAAGCACACATAAACAGTAGAAAATGTCAAAGTGATGGAAAGAAGTCATACAACAAAAGCGAATCGACGGAAAGGACACGTAGCAGGTAGAAAACGGAAAGATGCACTTTTGCCAAAGGACATTAGCCCAGTCACTGGTTGAATGTCTTGCACAGAAGCCCGCTTAAACATTTTATGAGGTGGTCGGCGTAATTTGATGGCCCATAAAAACGCCTAGTCTAGTTTTTCCCGGGGCATCGTGATCCATCGTCGTGGCGCGGGCCACGCGCCACCTCGTGTCCCTGACTTCTTCGTTCCGTCGCTCACGGATTTATTCCTCCTTAACCTCCATTAAGCCGGTAGATGCGTGGCCTAGATTAGTCGATCCTCGTTTCAGCGCGGACCTTCTCTCGATCACGGACTTATTGCGGTTCGCGATTCGCTTTCGTCGTAGCCAACCGTGTTTCGCGTTGAAAGTCCAGGCGACGTTTCGAATTTACGATCGCTTCGGATCTTTTCTCATACGCTTTGGAAATAGAATCTCTTTGTAGTCGGTGAACCGGCCGATCGAGGGTCGCGACGCCGTCGACTCTCTCTCTCTCAAATTGAAATATAGAAACGCTTGGATGCGGAGTTGCGCGATGCCTAGATCGAAATTTAGTTAAAACGAAGATACGTATACTTGTGTCTTGCTAGACAAGTACGAGCAGTTTCAAAGAAATGACATGAGTAGATACACCAGACATTTCTTTGCTTTGAACGATACCGTTTGTTCCTGTACGCTTTTCACTATTTTGTCTCTGTTTCTAGACTATAATGTGCACCAGATGTAGGACTATATGTACAAACACATACAGAGAAGCTAAGAGCCGCCTTCGGTAGCGTTGCTCGTATAGTTGAATCAACGTAATATATGTATGCATCGATAGCGAAGAACATGTAAGAAGAAAGAAAGATATAGTCTCCGAATATGATCTTTTAATTAATTGCTTGCGTTCTGTGTATGTACGAACCTTTCAAAAGCTTTCCAAAAAACGATGAGATCACACATTTTTTTTTTTAAATTTGTCGTTTTATCGCGATTAGCGAATTTATGGAAGTCGTTCCTTCGTTCCTTGGCGGTTGAACGTTAATCGCGTATTTATGTAATGTAATTAAGAAATGACTAAAAAGCGGAGCGAATCAGTTTCCGAGAAGAGCGCATCAATGGTCGTCAAATGAAAAATTTTAATTGTTCGACAGGACTAAAAGGACAGGATCGATGAACGGAGGACGATCAAGCGACAATTTTTCCTTTCCGTGAACGGAGTGTTTCTTGTACGCCCTAGGAGGCTGTATAAACGACCGTGAAGCAGTTAGCTCCGGCAGAGCCAATAGAACCAGCTTCCACTATGATGAAAGCGAGTTCGGCTAGGCCAGAAGCAGGAAACGAGAAACGTGGTGGAAATTGAAAATGGGATGGACGACTAGGCATGAGGGACAGATGGCGGCCCGGATATAGGAGCAGAACTGAAAGTCTGCGGAAATTACGTGATCCGCTTTCAAACCCCTACAATTTTCGTGGACGTGACCCACGGATTGATTTCCGAAATCGTTCGCGTGGACATTAATTAACTAGCCTACATACGAACACTGTAAGTCCGGTATCTAACAATTTCTGTATGTAATTCAAACGAATTTTTAACCCTCCGTAGGTAAGCTGAGTCCGTTTATGCTGCTCGATATTTCCCACCTGTGATTTCTTCAAAGCAGATTTCGATTTTTCGTGAAATACTTTTCAAAAACTTGACCAGAAGATCGATTACATGACAGACGCTTCGATAAGCGACTGCAGGATTGTTTTTCGATTCTTTAGAAACGTAGAGCAGTAGGTAAGTTAGTCTCACAGAAAATGCGAAGATTCGTTTGTCTACGGGGAGTTAATTTCAATTGCGTTAACCATTACATTTCTCTTCAATTTCAGTATCAACCAACGTCCGCTTCAACCTACCAACGACGGAGTTACGATCTAACACGTTGGATAAAACACGATTCTCGGTATCGTAACAAAACGAATATTTTGCTGCTCCCCTTTGCTGTCAAAGGCAAATCGCAAAGAGGATTCCACGACGCTTTGTCGCGGGAACAAAGAAGAAGGAGAAAATAGCGTCGAGCAACCAATAAGTCGTGCACCCTACGGCGGTTGGTACGTTACATATAGTAATCTAAGTTGTGTTTATGGCTGAATATATATGCATAGCAGTCCGGCGAATCGCGGTGGCGCGAGGAACTCATTACCCTACGTCGAGGGTATTAGCATATTTAGAGGCAGCTCTCCTTCCTCGTCTCCGCGTTTCCACCTCTTATCAAACCTCCCTACCTCCGTCCGCTGCTCATTCCCCAACCTCCAGCTCTTTCTTCGCCTCTTTTGCCTCGCCCTGCTGTATCCCCTTTCCTTCGCGTTCAAACTCAAACCCGGTGCATCCAATCTCATCGACCAAAAAATAGCAAAGAATAATTCTAGTATCCTCTCTAGTAACTGTCCAAACTTCATTTTTTTTCTTTTTTTTTTTTTTTTTTAGATTATCGTAATAAGGAACTTTCAGAGGGGGAGAACGTTTTTTAAAATAAATTCTAGAGAAAATAACGAGCATAAATCGTAAGCAAAAGGAAAAAGAGAAAAAGACACGAAGGAGGAACGACCTCCCAAAAAGCACGTCTGTGAATTTTCATTCCTTCTTAATTGCGATTCGACCTCAGGTATTTGCGGACCAGCGAGAAGGCATTCGACGAGGAGCGCGTACGAGGATCCAGTCTCGCGAATAAAATTTGTATCCGCGCCGGTATGCGCGAATAAAAGGCGAGACATCGGACGAGGGGAGGCAGCAGGATGGCGAGCCGGGCTAAGTAATTAAGGAAGCTCATCCTCAGAGACAATTTAACTTAATGAGAGTCAGCCAGTTCCACCCTAGCTATCTCTCCCGGCTCCTGCGGATCTCCTTCCATCGTTCATCCCCTCTCTATCTTTCTCTTATTCTATCTCGATCCATCTAGCACTACCCTCTGTTTTCTCGTACGTAGTTTCCCCTTTCCAACGCTCGTCCATCTTGGAAGTAAAATGTCTACTTTCCAGACGTCCGCCCCTTTTTCTTTTTTCCTCTCTATCTCGCCTCGCAATCCGTCCAAGAATTTAGATAAGACTTTATTTTATACCAGCACGCCAGCTACTTCGCCTCGTCTTCTGTTTCTTCGTTCCACCGTTCGTTTCCGTTTACGTCGAGAATTGGATATGACGTCCGATACGTACAATTTACTTGTACAGTTTCGATTGGTACAATTTTTGAAACAATTCTTAAGCAACTTTATTTTAGACGCAAAGATTGGATCGGACAACGAAGGACAAATTTTTCCTCGAAATTTCCAAGATATTTGCTCGCAGCTCGAATCCGTTACGTTACCGGTTACTGCGAATTATCGCAGAAAGCGCGCGCTACACTCGGGAAGCTCAGGAGCATTTTGTTATAAAATTTTTCAAACGAACGAGCTACGATCAATTCCCTTTTTCCGAAAGTGCGCACGCTTCGTCGCGGCAAAATCTTGGAGAAGCTTTTTTCAGGCTACGGTAAACGCTTGATCCTCGACAATTCGACGGTAAGCTTTTTATATACGGAATCCGTTGCATCAGACCGTAGGAAAGCCTGCGTTTACATACCAGGAATTTGTGTTTAGATCGCTACATTTGCCGTTCAGCTGTACCGCTCGCGAAAGTTTACTCGATCGTAGTCGCCGCAGACAGATCAGAGAATAGATAGCGCGCCTGAAATACGAAATACGAAGGTCCAGCCGCCGAGAAAAAGAGAACTCGTTTAATTTTCCATCAAATTTAATTCATAAAAAGGTAAAACTTACGAGCAGCCTTTGAACGAAACGTTGAATTCTAAATCTCAACGAAGATACCTACGTGTCTGTATTTGTTAAAATTATGTACACCGATGTGGAGAAAATATCTTACGTTACGTAATCTAATGTCATAAATACGAAGCAGAGAGAATTATTATACAGAAGATATTGAAAAATTCCATTCGTTGACATTAATTTCGATTCTTAAATTTGAAGCATCTTAATTAACTTGACGTTAATCGCGCATCAGAGATTCTTCGCTTTCGTACAACGGAATTCAGCCTCTCCTAATTAATAATCTCGTGGTCGTTTGGAAATGATCCTAGGAGCTTTGAAAACGTTCGAGGAACCGCGTAAACGTTCTTTCGTTACGTAAACGAATCTCGAGATTGGAAATAACCGGAACGACAGGAACACAGACGATTAGTTACGTTGGCGAAGGGTGTGAAAAGTGCAAGACGAACGGAAACGCGCGACTTCTCGAATTCGACCTCTTGAAAACGTCTCGCCGTTATTGGTCGCTTCGATCGACTATATTCGATAAAACTCCAGACGCGACTACGAAACGCGGAGAAGGAGCTCTTCAACCACTCGACCGCCCGTTTTGTATCCTTCGAGAGATCATTCATCGTAAAACGAAACCCAAACTCTTAAAAAAAAAAAAAAAAAAAAGATGGGCAGGCAGAACGTGGGTTCCTTGTAAAGTACACGTGTGATTTATGTAGTTCAGAAAACGTCGAATAATCTAGGGAAACTTATCTTGGACTGACGGATTAAGGTTTGCTCGAGCGAAGAAACATCGTCGCGTGCTTGCTGTACAATATGCGTGCCGAGAAGAATTCTTACGAAGGTACCTCGCGGAGTATCCGCTTCTTCGAAACGCTATCGAAGAGTATGGCTTTTCGCAAGGCTGTGTGGTCGATGAAACGTTTGCAGGATTATCGGGAAAGATCGCAAGTGCAGGGAGTGTCGCGTGTTCGCACTTGTTGCATTCAATGCCCTTCGCCTTTATCGCAAAATAGGTAACGTCTGGCTATATTTCATCTTATCCGCGACAATATATTCATCGCTACGGTTTTCGATAAACGAACGCTTCTATACGATAGCGATTGTTAAAGCAAACAAATTACGATAACTACGAGCACTACGTACGTTTTCGAGGAGAAAAGGCTCGTAGGACGAAACGCTGAATAGCATCGGAGATTCTACTTCTGTCTCTTTAATGTTAATTTTTAGTATTACCTTGAATTAATAATTACGATAGATCTCGAAGAACTCTGTTCTTTCTATGTTTACGAAATAATTGAGAGCTTTATAAAGCGATACAGCTACGTATTTCGCTCGACGATATAAATTGCGAACGCAATTAGAAAAATCCGCCGTCAAACGCGAGCAGATTTAAATGGGAAAAACGTGCCCCGTCTGGAACGACGTAATTATACGAAAGCGTCCTAAGGGGTTAAGATTTAAAGTAGCACCAGAGAAGGATAGGGCAGGCGATAAATAACCTTGAGATCGGCTACTTTGCATTTTTTCCGCCAGCGAGTTGGTGGAAGCGAGGAAGATGGGAACGTAGCCGAGTCATTGGAAGCGGCTACGGGACGAAAGAAGGGAGATCGGTTGGACGAGAAGGGGCAAAGGGCGGAATCATTGTTACGGAAAATGGATGGAGATCCGCGATGAAATCTTTTCTGAAAGGTAAATGGAACGGAGATGGAAGTCGGGGCATAAAAGATGAACGACGCGATTGCGAACCGCGTGTACCTGTATGCACCGCTGAATCTCAACCGTGTCGACGTGCGTTCGCTCGAATTACGATTCGTTCAACGTTGATGGAATCTCGCGAAGGCAGCTCGATCGTACGATATCATCGATCCTACTTCGTTTCCCTTCTTACGTCTCGTTTTAATAAAACGTAGGCATACCGATCGCGACCGTGCTGAAACTGATCGATTGCCATTCAAATTCGTCAATTAGGTTGTTCGCTAATACGGGGCAATTTATTTCCTTTGTCACCTTCCAAGAATACTTTATCGAGATTAGAAAAGTTGGTTATAGGTTAAGTAAATGGAAGTATTCTTAGAAAATGTATTTTATCTGTAACTTTTATATTCTTTATATTCTTTCTGCGTTGGAAGAACAAGGAGCAGAGGTTCCGCTTAATACAGGATAAGCTACAAAGATTTGCGTTTTTCAAGCTAAATAACAAAAGGTAAATTATATTACGGGGTGGTGAAAGCAAAGTGAAAGGGAGGGTTCGAAGCTGGGATTCGATCGTAGCGCCATCGTACGAGGACACGTCAAAGGTCATTAGCCGAGAATCGATAAGGCAGGGAAGGGTGTGGGTCGATAAGGTCGGCTGGAAGAAAACAGCCCCGTTTCATTACCCGTATTGCGACGGCAAAGGGTGAGGTAATATAAATAAAAGGCCTGTTCCACGAAGATGAAAAGTTATTTTCCCGGCGAAGAAAATAGGCGGACACATAAATGTTCTTTGAGAGAAGCAAATAAACGAAGCTTCTAGAAAAGACAAACAAAGGAGGCGAAGAAGGAAAGAAATAAAATTTTCGTGTTGAAATAACGCGCGGACATCGCCCACTCGCGACAAAACTGCTTTCATATATTTGTATAACATTTTTTTCTTAATTTCACGTTAAATTATAATTCGTCAAAGTTAAGCCGGTAAGTCGATTAGGAAATTCGCAACGTTAGGAAAAATACTGCCAATTTATATCGTACCGAAAGTGCGATTATACGGCAGAAAAATCGTGGCTAGAGCCGCAAAGTTTGAAACTCGGCGATAAAAGGTTCCCTCGACGCGGTAAGAAAAACAGGTGCAAGAATTCTCAGCGCGATAATTGTCGCTGATAATGCGGTTGCCTCTTTCGAGGAACTGGCATCTGGCTCGGAGTTAATTTCGCGATCAATTACGGCCGAGTACAAGACGTAGCTTCGAGTTAGAAGCGCGCAGCGCTCGACCAGCTGAAACGGTGGTTTTCAAGCTGTTGCGCCAACTTTTGTTCCTCCGAACGTCTCGCAGCTATAACCTCGTTGAATTTTGTCTTACAACTCCGCGAGAGATCGGGATTTCCACGTCGGTCTGCCTCGTCGTTCTCTGCGCGCTCAAATCGAACGTCGACGTTAATCGAGCCAACGTCGAGCATCTAAAATCCTTACGATCGTTAAACGTTGGTATTCGCCCATTAATTGACCCTGTAACCAACTGTCCAATGCACGACACTCTAGCGTTTTTCAGTCGGCCATCGGTAAGCTCTCTGTTTAAATGGACCGCTCCCAAATATTTCTAATCTGCTTCGCAACGTGTCCAGCAATGATAGTAGTATATACGCCGCGCTCTGCCTTATACCCTGTCCAGTGTAAATCAACCTTAAGCACGCTGCATGAACGTAAATTCTGTATATTTACAACGTGCACGCGGAAAGCTTTCTACCCCCCTGGTTGTCTCATTTGTAATTCCAAGCGGATCCTCTGCGATCCTCTCTGATCCACGCATAACCCTATCGTTCTGTTAAATGTAGAAACGAAATCGCTCCCTTTGCACGAACTCCTCTTCGCTTTAATTTTATTTATTCGCTGTACCGATCTCGAAAAGTTACGTATCTCTGTAACTCGTTAGCACAACGACAGCTGTGATAAGATTTCTATATAAAATTGGAAATCGTTTTTATTTACAGTTACAAATCGATTACAAATCGAATTAGTTGCTACAGCTATACGATGGAATACAGGAACGAACGATATCGGTAGGAAATCTCTGAAGTTTGTCAGGTGAAGAGATCGTCAGCGTTTTCCTTCGATCGTATCGCGAGGACGAGTGGAGAAGTTGCGCGGGTAACGAGCGATTCGCGTAAACTTGTCGTCGCTCGTAAAATTCAACGTTTACAGATCGGCCGGTCGATCCGCCGGTTTTATGCGCGCGCGCGCGTGATCCCAAACATAGGAAGTTGATATAGAAGTCTATTCTCGTTGAGTAAATAATCAGTCGACGCCCGGCAACACACGGCCCCTCGTGGCAGCCGTGCGATTTCCACCAGACCCGAAGCCTCTGCGACCATCTTCGCACCGCCCCCGTTTTTTCCGAGCATCCTCCACCTCATGGAGGATGAACGGAACTACGGATGACTGTTGACGAGTCTGCTTGCAGGAATTTTTATTTCCAGACAGTTCGAACATGGCGTTGTTTGATATTTAAGAAAAAAAAAAAAAAAGAATAGCGTGCGATAATAATTTGTACGTGTCAATCCTACGCTCTTTGGACCATCCTCGACTCGATCGCGTTGACTCCGTCAATTTCCTCTTCCTCGCCGATCGTTTTAGTTTCAGAGAAATTGAGAAAAGTGAAAGAATCGTTAGCGAATAAGCGCGGAAAATATTATTAAAGAATATCCGAGGAACATGGAGGATGAACGGAACTACGGATGATTGTTGACGAGTCTGCTTGCAGGAATTTTTACTTCCAGACAGTTCGAACAAGGCGTTGTTTGATATTTAAGAAAAAAAAAAAAAAAAAAGAATAGCGTGCGATAGTAATTTGTACGTGTCAATCCTACGCTCTTTGGACCATCCTCGACTCGATCGCGTTGACTCCGTCAATTTCCTCTTCCTCGCCGATCGTTTTAGTTTCAAAGAAATTGGGAAAAGTGAAAGAATCGTTAGCGAATAAGCGCGGAAAATATTATTAAAGAATATCCGAGGAACATGGAGGATGAACGGAACTACGGATGATTGTTGACGAGTCTGCTTGCAGGAATTTTTATTTCCAGACAGTTCGAACAAGGCGTTGTTTGATATTTAAGAAAAAAAAAAAAAAAGAATAGCGTGCGATAATAATTTGTACGTGTTAATCCTACGTTCTTTGGACCATCCTCGACTCGATCGCGTTGACTCCGTCAATTTCCTCTTCCTCGCCGATCGTTTTAGTTTCAAAGAAATTGGGAAAAGTGAAAGAATCGTTAGCGAATAAGCGCGGAAAATATTATTAAAGAATATCCGAGGAACAGTGTTAAGATATGGGTATGTTTAAAGATTATTGGCTTCGTTCCTCTCAGAAGCGGAGTAATTTTTTACTAGATGGACTAGAATTCGTTATTCTGGCAACGAGTTCGTAGAAAAGAACGGGAGGAATCGTCTGGTTTCGCTACGAGTATCTATTGCCTGAATGGTGCACTATTTGCGAGGATCTCTCCAAGGACGAAATAGGAAATTTCCACGAAGTACGGTCGTTCTGAAGAGAGAGGCCGGGGGGCAGAGGGAGGCTGCAGATTGAAATTTACAAGGGTCCGGTTGGAAAAACTACCCTATAGAGCACATCGATATGGAGATAACCTTGACGCTTCGGTCGATCGATTTCCAAAGATCTCTTTCGGACACAGGTTCGAGCGATATCAATACTGGAACGACGATAAATTACGCGAAGGAAAAATTACGAGTATCGAGTATCGAGCGAGGTCGTGAGCGGAGGAAGCCGAAGGAGGAAGCCGAAGGAGGAAAAATTCGAACGGCTCTGATAAACGAACCGGTCGAACACGCGAGACGCGCAATAAGCATAGCACGGTGAGAAAGGTTGGTCGCGAGGAAAATAAATTCTGCGGCTTATTAGACACGAAACCATGGAAGAAACGAGAGAAACGACACCAAGGAGCGAGGAGGAAAAGAAAAGGAGAAGAAGGACGAACCGATCGCACCGTGGAAAGCGCGAGAGGCCAGCTCGCGATAAAGACTCGCCGCGTGGAAGCGGAATACGCGCGCGGTTCGTGTAGAAAATGGTGGCCGAAGAAGCACGGGGAATTCAAATAAATTCGAGGTCGTTCCGTAAAAACACGGACATGGGATAAACTTTACGACATTATACCCCGTAAGTTATGAATATTGCGGCTCGTACGGTTGATTAAGTGGACGAGCGCGAGCGGGAAGCTTTCGTACTCGGGCTGCTCTCTATCTCCGCCAAATCGCAGCCGCCATTAAGTGGAAGATATCCGACACCTCTGGCGACGCTGTGCTCTAGACGCGTCCAAAGCTGCTCTCTCTTTCTCACGCCCGTGCATCTAGCCGCCATTACATTATCGAGGCTAACGGGAAACCATCTAGCATCCTCTGTATGCAGCACGATTAAACGCGTCTCTACGTTTATGCTCGTCTCCCAATCTCTATCATCTACCAGCGTTCTCTCGATCGTAAAACAACAGATATTTAGGGATTCGCTAGACGAGGCGGCTTCCATCGACCTATTAACCGGCTTCGTCTTATCATTTATTTTGTGTAATTACAGAATCCAAAAGTCGAGAGGCTAAACTTAAAATTCGATCTTGAACTTTCCTCGGAATAACCAAATTTATGCGTAGACGAAGCACAGTTTCAGTCGGGCCGGCTTTCATCTCTGCTCCTGTAAATGTGACGCGCCTTCGTCTTTGATGGAAACGTAATCTCGAGATAGGAATTATCGTATCGAGTGGATCGAGTGACGAGTTAACGCATCTTCTTCGAGAGTAGCAGCTACTTTTGCTAAATAGTTGGATTTTAAAGTCACGATTCGAGGAATCGGAGGAGGACAAAGAGCGGAGAAGTCTGGGAAGAAGATCGGAGGAAAGCGCCTGGCGAGCTGGTAGAAAAAGAATCGACGGGAGAACAGAAAACGGCTCTCCCGCCAAGAAGAGCGCGCAGCAGTCGAGCCCTCGAATATAGCTGCAACATCAAGTATCAACAATATTGCCTCGTGGCCTCGGTCCTTTGACATCTGAAAAATAAGACGAGGACACCGTATCCGCAGGCTCCCTCCCTTTCCGACTCGGCCGCTGCAGAAAGCCTGCTGGAATTCAAAATGGCTGGCTCGGGTTGCAGTGTGCGTGGGCAACCCGGTAACACCGTGGTCGTTCTCTCGACTACGCGGCACATGTGTCTCTCCTTCGGCTGAAACGTTTCTATTTCTCCGCGTTGGCATCGCGTTTCACGAACGCCTCCACCCTGTCGATTACCGCTTTCTCGATTCTGATATCACTGTACCATTCTATGGAATATAGAGTCCTAGATAAAGTGGAAAGCTACGGTTGCGGTGAATACGCGTTCCGACCAACGAAACATCCGAACACGGAGACGCGTACGCTTGTTGAGAATCTGCATACAGTGGCCACAAAAAGTATCGACACGCTGCAACGTTCGCGTACGAATTAACTAAGTCCAAATACGTTATCAAATTTCGTACGATTTAGCGTCTCTGTTGCGTGATCTCGTATGACCGCAAGACTTTCGTGGCGCGAAAATAAAAGTAGTTTATTGTACCGCGTCATTGGAAAATAAGGACGTGTCTCGATACTTTGCTTAGCCAGTATACGAATACTTCCTTTCTTTGACGTATCTGTCGAAACACACGCATCTACCGTGACCATAGCCTGAGCCTCGATCATAGACAAACGACGTTTCGTTTGTTCCAAGGAGGAAGATGTTCGGCCGTGAACAAAAGGTTCCATGAATACGTAACTTCGTTATGATTCGTGTAACTTTCATCGAAAGCTTAAAAGACACGTAGCTTGGTAAGGGAATTGGCCGAGGAATAAGTTGGACACGATGCAGCGTTACAGGTACGGCTGTACGAGGCTGTTGATCGGGTTAGGTTGGACCTGGGCTGGGTTCTGGATTGCCTGGTGCACGCTCGTAGGTTCGCACCAAATCGTGATTCCCCGAAGTGGGGATGTCGAGTGAAAGGAATAGCCGAAGGAGGTAGAACCGAGAGAGGAACGAACGGATCGAAAGCGGGAGAACGCCATAGTCCGACGGCGGCCATGCTTCTCAACGCGCGCCGCAAAATCGTTTCCATCTTTGAACACGTTTCCCATGACCTCCTCCTCGATCGGAGAACCCGTTCACGATAAAATCGAAACGGTATAGCGCGTACCTTTTATCGAACGATATAAAAACGAGAAATCGATAAGTTTTTGCCACGACACACGCACGCACACGGTTTATCAGATCCGGTATAGATCAAATTCGCGGTGACCAGGATCAAGCGTCGTATAAATAAGAGGAAAGTTGGAAATGTTTCGAAAAAATGGCGAATTCTCCTTCGATAGTTGCGTTCGACTCGTATCAAAATTTATAGAAAATTCCAATCTACTTTATTACGCACGCAAATTAAACCGTAAAAACTACCATCCGGGTCGATAAAGGCGTTGCTCTGTTCCGTTGCCGTTCGAACGAAACTATCGTGTATCAATTAGGCGTCCGTAAAAAAGGGAGAATGAAATCGAACGATATAGAACTTTCGTCGATACGATAGCAGAGAATGTTCGATAAACTTCTCGGACCTCTTCCATCTATCTATACAGCGGATAGAGTGCGAAGCTTGCTGCCGGCGAATGATACAAAAAGGTAAGAGAAGAGTCAGGTTCGTCCGAATCGGTGTTTTCATCGCGACAACATAAACCAACGTTGTAAAAGCATGTTAGTCGTATATGGCAACGGTATACACTCGGACATCGGAATATCCATTTTTCTCATACAAACAGAAACGCAACGCGCCGTAACCGCCTACCCGTTCGACCACCCCTGGAACACGCTCCGTCTCCTTTTCCAACCTTCATCCCCCTACTCCTGCGCCCCTTGGCTATTCCATCTCGTCACGCGTCCCATTTTTATTCAAATTCATCTGGGAGCTGCTCCTCCGTGCGTCGGTCGAGAGAGCGCTGGCCGGTTCGCCAGTTTACAGGCTGGTCCTCTCCCTCCGATTCCATCTCGCTTCTCCGACCTGCAACGTTCACCTTTCTCTTCCCCTCGTTTTCCATAAATTTTGTATTTTATCTAGTCTACCCTGTTGCGACGTCGCTGTTTCGCGTCTTTATTCTCGCACCGGCGACCAGACTTTGGACCAACGGACTGCCAGAGTTTTCTGTCAGTTCAAAATTCTGGTTCGTCGATCAAGGGATCGTGAAATTTTGCGTGTACACGTCGAGGAGGAAAGATTTCATCTTGTAAATTATAAACGGTGTGAAATAGATTTATTTGAGTCAAGTTGGGCTTGTGACTCGTCAATATTGTTTGTAGATCGCTAAATTTAATTATTTTGCAAATATGTGTCTAAAGATGGTCTATATGAATCATGGCAAGCGACATCTGTACGAATAGTATGACTAACGCGTAACGGTTAAGGCGTAATTCTTCCCAATGAATAGACGAGTTTACCGTCAGTCATACACGGCTTGAACCGTAGACTCGTATCCGTGAACAAGGTACTTGTACATTTATTCCATAAATTTCAAAAGACGAGAAGAGAAAAGGTAAGGTCGAAACGGCAGACACAAAAGAACGTAATTAGTGGCAAACTTTAATTCAGCTCCGACGCAACTATCTATGTGTTCGACGGTTGATTCGTGAAATTTCAGGGGCATGGCCGCGCGTGCACGTGGAACAGGATGGCGTGTGCGGTGCGTGCGTGAAAAGGAGTAAAATAACGCTGAACATGCGCGCACCATCGGCCGATCGTAAAAGCAGAGGGACCGGAACGAACTGTACGCGTTGATAGTTCCTACACATACGGTTTTCTTTCGGTCGCGTTTAATGAAATTGCCTTTTCGTGGCGGGAATTCCGGGGCCCTAATGAAGATCATACGGCTAACCTCGCTGAAATATAGCCGCTGATAGCCGATGATAAAACAAAGCCCCGCTGGATCGCATTAAATCCATCCAAGAAGGGGCATGGACGAAGAAAAGACGCCACGACATCGACGACGCGGACGTGTCCGACCGTTAATCTTCGGATTACGACGACCGCCTTCTAGAAACCTGACATGGGATTTCTTCTTCTTAACGCTGCGCTGTCGCGGGAAAAACGAATCGCTCGAAGCTTCCGGATGCGTACTTTGCCCTCCATGGAAATAAATCTCGCGTTCCGATGGGATTATGATGTTTACAGGGGTTCCGTTTAGATAGTCGAAAAATTCGACAAAGATTGCAAACTATTTTTCAGCGTACCTACGACTCTGCTTCTCTCGACGAGTTTAATTATTCTCGTGACTTTAGGAAGGATAGAATCGGTAATCCCCGGCTCGGGGAGAAAGTAATAGCTCGCGTAATTCGACTCGTGAAACAGTAAAAACGCGTAATACACGCTTTTAAGAGTCTGGAGCAACGGAAGAGAAAAGCGTATCACGCAGATGCCTGTAATTCTCGCGATACGATCGAGAAAAAACAAGGTGAAACGAAATGAGAAATCGACTCACCTTCCGGCTGAAACGACAAGGGCGATGAGATGGTTGCGAAGCGACGACGGTGCAGCGTCGTCGAGCGTCGCGACGGTTGCAGGGCCGAGGGAGGGGATGCCGCTGCCCTTTTCCCTTCCAAGGGTTTCCACGGCCCGAGCGGCTAGTCCATGCCGTCTCGTTTTCCAGCTGCTGAAACATCCAATGCACGTTCAAGCGATTCGTAACGTGGCCGCCGGCCAAACACATCGGACAGTGCCGCTCGTTCCTCGGCTTTGCTCGTCCACCAATGCTTCTCTCTCTCTCTCTTTCTCTCTCTCTTTCTCTTTCTCTCTCTCTCTTTCTCTTTCTCCTTCTCTCTCGTTCGCCGCGCTCCAAAGCAGAAGAACCAGCCTCGAATCGCGTTTCTGTCTCGAATCACGATCCAATCCCGAGAGAAACGCTTCCTTTCATCGTTTCTTCCTCCCCTTCCCGCCGATTATACTCGGACACTCGTGTTCAACTTTTTACACGCGATAACGTACGCGGTCGTCGGGCCGGTAGCGCTTTCCGCGTTGCACACACTGTAACGCGATCGAGGCCCTTCGCGAACCGCGGCCCTCGCTGCTGTCGCTGCTTGATCTAAAGATTATATTATCGTGAAACGTGCAACCCGCGAAGCAACGACCCGTGTCCTCCGAATGATCCTTCGCCGAACCAAGCAGGACGAAGCACGAAGCGTTTCGTATGCACACGTGGCGTCGATACGCGATAAGAAAAGCGCGCAAGACGAAGAGCCGCGGGACTGGAATCGTGGCGAAGAGCGATGAAAACGCGCGAACCTGACGTTAGCGAATCTGGCGATGCATCGCGTCGGCTGAGTTCCGACTGCGGCTGCCGGCGCGGCGGCGAGTAGCGAAGCGAAGAGATGTTACAGCTCTATACACGCATTGGCGAACGTAACGGAACGGAAATACACGCGAGGCGAGCCAGGCGAACGAGTTAGCTCGCTGCCAAAGCTTGGCAGGTCTACACTATGCGTGCAGCCCAGGCCAGATCGCCGGTAGGTACCGCGGCCAACGGGATCTACTACTATGCTCCAACTGTACCGGCCTTTTCTATCTCCCTTTCTCCTCTATTTTCCTCTCGCTTTCTCTCGCTGGCCGCCGCGGTCTCGCGGCGGTCGGATCTCTCGCCGAGCCGACAGAACACAGGCCGAGAGCGGATTTGTTGCGAGCGACACGTAATAACGACCGCCTCTCTTTGCCTCGCACACGCTAGCGTCGCAAAACCGTAGGATGGAACCCGGTCGAAGCAGGCCAATCAGGCAGCCACCGTATCTACCTGCGGACTGCCTTCTGTGTAGCACCTGCGGCCAACGTGGCCAGGCCTTGTAGGTACTTTGTAAAATGCCGTCGACCGTCGATGACAGATCACCTCGGCCTCCTCTAACCCCCAGCCCATCTCTCTCCCTTCTGGCAACGCTAACCGAGCCCTTCACCTCTCTCCCTCTCGCCCCTTCCCTTTGGCTTTCTCGTATAATCTTGCTAAAAGTTTTGTATCCTATTTACCAAGGATTACGTTATTAACGTTTCTGTTATCTGCGTTAATGTCGAAGAGAGAATACGATTGAAACACGATTAATCGCTGCGATCTTCCATAGTCGACCTCAATTTTTATTTCGCTTCATCGGTCACGCGTTTCTTCCGTAATTAAATAGATCATAATTACAATTAAAATTATACATCTACTTATCTGCGAAGCAAGATTCCTCGAATCTTCTCTTATCGCAATACCTGCTGAACGTTACCAAGAGTTTGCCAACCTTTTCACCAAGAGTGACCGAGACGGAGACCGTGTTTGTCAGAGTTTCTCGGAAAGCGAGAAACTTCCAATCCACCTCCACGATCGCGAGGACGGGAGATCTCGAGAATCGAACTAATTGCGAAGGGAAACGAGTGGCCAGTGCGCGAGTCGCGGCGTAGAACGTCGCTTGATTGAGTCACTAGTCGCTTTTATTTCGTTGCCTATTACCCAGCCCGGAGGCCGCAAATGCGAAACAAAGGCTCTCTCGCCATTGATTGAACTCGCTTGTCTCTCGGAAACGTTTAGCGGTCGAAATTGGCGGTGCTTTGGCGCTTTCTCGCCGCGATGCCGGCTCCCAGAGACCGCTCATTATCTCTATCATCATCGTCATCTTCTTCATCGTCACGGGCATCGTAATCATCATCGGTATCGTGGCGAATCGGACCGCGAACGCGCCACCCGTTCTCCGATGCCTCCGCGTTGCTCGTAAAAATATCCGAGGCCGTTTGCGGAACGCTTCGAACGGGCATAAACGGTCCGCAAAGCACATGGAATGTCAGCGTTTATCCTGGATACGCGTATTGTTCTTATTCGTCGCATAATACACGTGCTTTCCTCGGTTACTTAACTCCCACCCCCGAATTCTTAATTTTTTCGTATAGCCTTATAGCGGCGGCGAAAGCTGCCAATACGTATAGTGATCGATAAGAAACGAGAGTTCTTCTCTCGAATTAAACAAATTCGTTCCATCTATTCGACGCTCTGGCAATTTTAGGCGAAGGTGACATTAAATTTTGTAGATCATCCAACTTTCATCCCGAAATTCACGATTACAAGAATTTTTGTCGATTATTCTTACTTGCATTCGATCTTTTGATTTGCATTGAATTTGATCTTTCCCTTTTAGATCGTAAAGTAGAACTTGCCTCGTCGGTCTCGCATTCTCCTCCGATATTTGTGAAAGAAGATAACACTGAATTTCGTAAATCGTTCGAAGAAAGTTCGAGGACTCGTTTCATACAGGAACACTCCTCGTTCGTATCGAGCCTATCGGCCAAACGATAAAAATGTCAAATATATTCGTTGCCCTTCACAGACCGGCGTACAACGTCGAATACTTTAATTAACACGGTTGAAAAGGGAAACGGGGCTCTCTGTGAGAAGGAATTTCGAAGGAATCACTGGCACGGACCGCGTGCGGATTTTAATGTTAATTCCAGCGATTGGCTCGCCCTGGCTGTGTCGAGATTTCAGGTCCAACCCACGATATCTTAATAGGTTGCCTGCTACTCCAGTCGCATGATGGCCGCCCGTTTATTTTCGATCGCCTGCTTCGCTCTCCGACAAGGCTTCTATTCAACGAAATTATTAACTACGACGATCTGTTACCGCTATCAAGAAGAAAAGCGAGAACACGATAGCGATAATGTTTTCGTCGAATAAACTCGTTATCGAGAAAATTCCTGCTTCGGACTTTCGAAAACATACAGCGCGAATACTCCATTCTGCGTCCCCAGGAGCGTCGTCATTTTCCAATTCTGTGGATTTTCGCGATTCTTCTAGATCGCAGATGCATCCGTGCATTGTAAAAATCCTGACCTCTCCTCGTTACGATATTTAGCGAGCGAAACAAATCGTTGATCAGGCGTTATTTCTTCGATCATATCAACAAAGAGAATAAAAATTTGCCTAAAGATTGTCAGTCTATAACAGCGACTATTAAATTTCAATGTCCGTCTCGTTTGTATATTTCATATCGATGGTGCAACATCGAGCGATTACAAGAAACGCATACAATAGTTGTTTTCTTTCAAGAAATTAAAGTAAAATTCAATCGTTCGCTGTTATAAATAATTCAATACGTTACGAGCTTGGTACAATTTAAACTGTGTGCTATTTAAAGACTCTCAGGGACTCGATAAAGATATGTATATGCAAATCGAGTAGACAACCTTCTTTTTTGTCACGTTTAAAAGAAACAAACGGCAGAAAACGATAAAAAAAGATTGACCGCTTAATTGTGCGCGAGAAGTGGCCTACTCGCTTTTACGTCGATCCGCCGCGTGTTTTATGTTTATTATTTTATAGCAGTGTAATCTGTGGACGGTTAGGCTTAAATAGACGGCCACCGTGTTTAAATAATGACACTCGGCAGGTTTGTAAAGTCACGATTTATCGTTGATCATCGTTCGTCAAAGCAACCGTTCAAATACAAAGTTCGAGGCTATGGATTTGATAAATTTACAACCTTAGGAAGGAAATCATAAAACCGCGGTATACCTGGCGAGAATACCGGGCATGTACCCAAGAAACCCGTTGCTGATCTATCTCTTCGTATACCGAAACAGCTATCCTCGTTAAACGTTCCTCGTTATACGTAGATTCCTTGAAAATGTGAAACAGCCAAAAGCATGGACTTAAAATGTATCTAGACTAAATATATTTCAAGGTATATCAGAAGCGTCCACTACGTTCCGAAAACATCCTCTCGCCGTTACGCCGAAACGACATGCGTCTACATGCGCGCAACGCGCTCGAGGCAATTGTAAATGAGCCGGAGATGGACGTTGACGATGCATCAATGGCCATTTAATGGATCAATGGTCAATAGGTGTCAATTCGATGTTACGAGTCACGGAAAAGGTCGACAGGGGTTTGTTCTTAGCGCGTTACGATATTTATGTTTACCGTCGAGGGTATTCGTCACAATTATCGGCTGTGTTTAAATTGACGCCGGCTGATTCGTGTTCGGTACACGAGGATACACTAGACGGTGTTCGCGACTCGGTCCACTCCTGGCACGCTGTTGCAGACCAGAGAAGCAGGGAGAACATAAGAGCTCATAAATGTGAATTTAAGAGGCGCAATAAAAACACATTGAAATTGAGAGTGAACGAGCTAGAGCACGTGCTCCCGCCGTAAGATTCTCTCGTTTCCTGATATTCGAAATGTTTAGGAAACACATCGTCGTCCCCCTTCTCCGTTTGCTTTATGCTCGCTGTATTCCTCTTAATCAATCGCATCGTCTTCCATTATAAAGCTTCGTATCGTTCAAAAGTATCGTATAATCGCTGTTGGCTGCGAAACGCAAGATTCCAACGACGAGCGAAACGAAAGAATCGCTTTACAACCCCCGCTGGAGGGTCGTTCGCACCCTAGGCTCGCTCAATGTCGACCGGGATATTTCGGAAAGCCATAATCCGCATATTCTTGTGTTCCGGTCGAAACAGGCCGTTTGAACGTGAACAGGGCCACGATCACCTCGTAAAAGCCCGACTAATGCGTTTTCACTTTCGTCGTCTCGAGGTTATGCAAAAAACGTCACAGGGAAAAGCCCAACCAACCCTTACGATTGTTTACCTTTGTCGAAACGATGTTTCGCCTTGGATTTGTCACGATGCGGTTTTTTCTGCGGCCGGCCTCGAACGAACGCCGCTCTCGAAACGTTATAAAATGCGTCGCTTATCTAAAATCGACCCTGAACGATCGCTATTGTAGCAACGTCGCGAATGATTTATACGGCGCTCTAATTTTCTACTATCCGGCAATTTTCGACGTAACGTTAACAAGATACCAACGGATTTTCCACTACGGATTTTTATCAGATAGCATTTGGAAAAATTGCACGTTATGAAATATATCTTGGTGCTTGGTAGAACGCATTTTTTTTACGCAGTTTGTGGATGGATGGATGTGGCGAGTAACGTAGCCTGGTAAGAAAGTGCAAATTCCAGGCAAGCCAGTTGGCAACACTGCTTTCCTCGCAGAGACGCAGTATCGACCGCGGCCCCCAAAGGCTAAAGCATCTCAACCTCCGAGTTTCTCCTTCCTTCTGCTGTCTGAGCAACCTCCAGGATCCTCGACCCCTTCACCCTTTTACGGCCTCGACGGCAAACAAGACGACCGAATTCCATCGAATAATTAAAGCGAATTAAACGCTTATCATTCTGGCATTCGCGACATTTCGCCCGCAGACTACTTCATTTGTTTATTCATCAATGATTTATCCCACCGATTTTAACGGGAATTCCTCTAATAGGTACGTTTCGGTAAATACGATAAAAATATTCCCATACATCCTTATCGTACGCTTACAGCCAACGATTTTTAAATCGTCTTCATTGCTTATTCTAAAAAGAATCCACATTTTCTAGCGCTTTCATCGCCGTTTCCAGGGTTTCAACGTAGCGTTTAATTGTGTCGAGACAACGAACGGCACGTCGCATCCTAAATTACGCGTTATTCGCAGGGAAAGCGTTAAACACCTTCACGACGATGTAATCCGTGACAACTTGTAAAGTAGATAAGACGCGTGCACAGGTGTTCACGAATATTCGACATGCACGGATACACCCGTGCACGAGGCCGTTGCACGAACGACACTCGTGCACACGTACATAAGTACGCAACGAGAAGACTCTACGACCAGTTTATGGTCTCTCAACGTTATATCGTCTGTGTATATCTCTGACAATTCGTCGCTAATGCTTTCGCCATTAGTTCCGATTGCATGGCGTGCCTGCCGTGCCGCGGACACGCTTAACCGTCAGAAATTATGCGGACGATTCACCGGGTCGGATCAGTTGCTTGTTAACAACCACGGAACTTTCGTTCGATGCTTCGTCCAACAACGAATTCACGAACTGAAGGGGCTCGATCGATGAAAGTCCTTCGATTAGACGGGTCTTAATAAGATTCAACGTTCAATCAAGTTCGTTGCATATTGCAAGACACCGTTAATCTTTAACGCGATAACGAGCAAATAGGACAATATCTAATACTCGGAATGAAAAGTATTAATTAATACTTGGAAGTAAAAAAACTTGCTGAAATAAATTAATGTTTGAGTTATGATAATCATTACGATGCCTCGTGCATAGTGATGCCTTATGATAGTACGACGCCTTTGTTTGAAGAGAATGTTTGACGCTAGACGGAGAGATACGTAAAAGAAAAATACGTTCGGATCACGTAAGAAAGTGTTACGTTCGCAACTCTGAGCGTCTGGACTTTAATCGCCCATATTTCATATCCCAACAATATATGACAAATTCTTATGGCAGACAAATATCATATTACAACTTGCGAATTTTTTCTCTCGCGTCCTGAGCGAATCAAGTTAGACTGCCACTCATCTCGAGGAGAACATTGAACGCACGTAGCTGGTACAAAAACCGTACGATCCGAATCCACGAGAGGGTAATTGATTACACGAGTCGAGACAGAAGAAGAAGAAGAAGAAGGAGGAGAAGGAGAAGAAGAAGAAGAAGAAGAAGACAGGCGAAAAAAAGGCGAGGTAGAAAGAAAACGGGTGGCAAGGGTGAGCAGAATGCAGGCGTAGGAACCGAGCTATCTAATGGATGCGAATATATCGCTGTAATAAATTTCGCAAAAACCCGAAAGGGGGAAGAGAGGACGAGCAGGGGTTTGCTCGGTCGGCCAGTTTCGCGGCACAGCGGCCTAAGGGCACGGTTCTTGCGCGAACAAGGAGGAACGACGAAGAAAAGCCAAAGGAAAGCGGTCAAACGAGAGCGTGGCGAGGCGATCACGTTTCCGTTACGTACACCCGACGGCCATGTTTCCCCCGGCTCGGCCAATCGGCTGGCTGCTTTCGTACAAGGGCTGAAACAACCCTACGGCCGGTGGAGCTCCACCCCTCGAGAACGTTCCTCCGACGGATCAATAGAGAGCTGCAACCCCCGCTACACCGTCGCCCCCGGAACTCGCCGTCAGAGCAACGCTACGGACTATCCACGTCGTTTCCTAACCGCTTCGAAGGGAAGAAAGCCTGCAAGCTGACTTTAAAATGCGTTCGCTTGGCCGGAGATTGTACCGCTTCGAGGAAACGTTGTTGTTTAAGCACAGCTGCTCGTTTTTTTAACGCTGTTTAACTGCAGCTCGCCAAGCCTCCACTCGATAAATGGATACCACCATCGTCGTCCAAGGGATGACCGTAAAGCCGTAGATAAGACGGCGATAGGAATAGATTGAAAGTGGGTTGAAGGGTAACGGTAGAATAACAAATAGCAGAGCAGTGGTTTGTTTAACATTCGTCAGTCTATACGAGCGAGAATAGAGCGGACAACTTTGAGAAATGACTTTTCCTTGAAAGATCTTCGAAACGCGCTCTCCCCACTTTAAAAACGAGAATATTCTTCCACAAATAGTATCTCGGGTTTCCCTTCGTTCGAGCCTGCATTTCGATGAATGAAAATATTTATTTCGAGTTCGGAACTGGTGTCGACCGTTCGCGGCTAGAATTTCTCCCCTTAATAAGATCGTATCTATCCGGAGGCGGTTTGTATCTGATGGGAAACGAAGTGGGCGACGTTCGCTTGAAAAATGCATGGCCGACGGTGGCGGGGTGCTGGCGTGTATGTAGCAACGACACCCCATGGTATTTCGAATACACGGCATATACGGAATACCAACAACGCTGGTCGCACGTTCCCCCGCGTGGGACCTTTTTGCTTTGAAATGGAATTCCGTCAGCATCCACCGCCCTACCATCGCGCGACCTCGCGCGGGAACATGGCGACCGCTTCCACGAACGCCGCCGCAGAAGCATCAACCGACGACCACGTTGCCTTGCGAGACGTGCTATGTGGAAACGAAGGGGTGGAGGGGTGGATGGTTAACAGGGCGAAAGGTTGCAAACCGAGGGGAGCAGAGGGGAGAACCAAGGTAAGAAACTACGGCGAAACAAGGCAGATCGTCTTAATTTCAAACGGTTCGCGTAATGAAAACTTTCCTCATTAAGGGCCCCCCCTTAATGTTCGTCCGCCATCTTGCAGCTAAATGCAGGACAAGAGTTTGGCAGTTTCTCGAACGCGCGAGCTTCACTCGGACTACAGAATTTAGTCGACGATTGGATCGTGAACATTGTACTCGATGAAGGAGTCTGAAAATTAGAGATGCCTGGCAATATGTAATCGAGTTGGCTGTCGAGGCAAGGAAGAATCGATAGATAGGACGAAGAAAGAGGAAACAAGGACGAAGAAACGAGAAGATGCCTCTAACAACGAGCAGCGACCGTGCGTAGGAACCGCTCTTTGATTATCCGCTGCTTGCTATAATAACGAGTTCATAAAGATGTTGGGGCGCATGCGCGTGCAATCGGCCGATCTCTCTTCCTCTCTATCCACCGGCAGACCGTGTTCCCTCGTGCCTGAACTTGGAGAGCACTCACACGCATCGAAATAATATTCCCCATTTACATACTTATAGGCTCACACAGTCGTGAATCGAAGTAGAACCCTCCTACCGAGAGGCTTACTCTGTCGGTTTACTCTGCTCTTCCATTCCCTCGTCTCTTTTCGTTCTCGCCAGCGTGTTCTGCCCCTAGATCTCTCTCTCTCTCTCTCTCTCACTCACTCTCTCTCTACCCTGCACCACCATTTTTTCTTCCTTCTCCCTCTCGGAATCCCCTCCAGATTCTTCTCTCGAACCGTATTCTCCCTTGCTCGTGGTAAACGAGTCGAACGCCTCGTCTGCCTCTTCCCTCTCGATCCTCTTGATCCTCCATCCTCGCTTCTTTCGGCCGAGCAAGCTCTTTTCTCGGTCTTATTTCGTCTTTAATCTCTATCATACGTTTATGAGGCCGCATAACCACGAATCGAAGAAGAATCCTCTGGACGAGCAAAACCATCGCGATATTCTTCTCCTGTTCTCTTCTTCCTGTTCATTTCCTTCGCCCTTTTTTTCTCCCTGCTCTTCCAACTCTTCCCTCGTCCCTGCTGGCTTCGACTGTCTCAATCTCGCCGCTGCGCTTATTCCCTCCTCTCCAATCTTTAGCAACGTTTCATTACACTTTGTTAACTCTCGCCTACCTTCCTCCGACTCGTCTCTCCTCGCAACTTCTCATCGTGTCCTCCTTTACTTTTGGAAGCCATCCTTTCCGCTCGAGCTGCGAGCTACCTTCGTGGCGAATAGACGCCGCACAGGTCGAGACATCTTATTTGAAACAATGTTGCTCAGTCGCCCGTAAATCCTCATTTCAAATCCCGAAACTCATATAAAATCTCGCTGCGCCAGGTCCGAACCCTTTCTGTTAGTCGTTCCTCCTCGACCCTCGCCACGACCTTCGTCCGATTCCACGGCTCTCTCCGACCAGCATCGTCCATTTCGCTTCGTTCCTTCTCCCTTTTGATATATCGTTTTCGTGAAACGTGGCCACGCTCTACCTACTTTGTGCTCGATCTTTTTCTCCAAGCGACGAGCGTGTCGCAAGGAACAAGTAGAGAGATTCGGAATGACGACAGAATGGAATTGCCGGGAGCAATCGAACAAATGTGGCAAGAAAAAAAGTTCAAGAGACGACGGTGGATGAGAAGACTTAATCTCGTTTAATGGCAAGTCCGCTGGTAATAGGTACGATGGAAAAACATCCGCAAAATGTATCGTAAAACGATGTTATTCATGCAGAGGACGATACGAAGGAAGATCGAATCACGACGAGGGTTGAGATTTATAGAATAAACGACCAGTCAGAGAACCACTTAGGCTAAGTATAATATGGTGGTCTGAATAGAACACACGATGGTGGAATGTGCAGTTAGAAAGACACCATTAATCAACGATAAACGAGCCGAAGACTATAAACATTAAGTAAAATAAATCCTTCGATTAAATTCCGCTCATAACGTCGAACCGTTTAATAAAAAGAATCGTTTGAAGCAACAAAACGAAACAAGCCACGGACATAAAGCGTGACGCTGTTTGAAAAAAAAAAAAAAAAAGAAAAAGAAAAAGAGAAAAAAATCACATTTAGGCGCGTATTGCGAGTTTCCTTGACACGCTGGTCTCCTTGCTTTATTGAGATTCCTTTCCATCCGCGAAGAATGTTTCGCTCCAGGTGAACGTTTTACTCGATTGGAGAGAGCCCTCGCCGTTCCGTTACGTCATGAAATCCTTGCTGCGATAAATCAGCTGGGCCGAAACTCTGCGACACGTGAGTCGTAATATTTAAGTTAATGACTCGGTATAATAAAGTTAATGGCTTTATGATAGCCGTCTCGTGGGACAGCGCGAGACCGTGGCGACGACCGTCGCGGAGACACGCTCGAATACCCGCGATGAATGCGCTGTTAGCGTACGTATCGCGCGAGTACGGCTCCGTAGCGAGCAAACGGAAGGACTTCTAAAGGTGGAATGAAGATTCGATCAGATTAATTCAATTTGCTTGAATTCAAGCCACCTGAGGTCGAATGTCAAACGATTTGGCCGAAATTTCGAAGAATATGCCAATCGTTTCTCAAATATCTCTAATAGGATGCAGAAAATAAAAATTCAATTCCGAAATCGAATAAAAAGACAATCTTGATAGAATTCGTCGGTACGATCATATTGGACATTAAAATCGTTTATTGCGTTTTTCCCCCTATAGTTCTTCGTATAACATATTCTAAATAATAGCAGAACAGGTGAAACAAATCTCTGCTTAGATATCATTTTTTTTTCAATTATGATCGTAAAACTATGAATTCGCATAAACGCATTCGCAGTCTGTTAATAAGAAATTCCACCTTGAGAGCAACCATCGAGAGCTCGCACGTTCCAGACTACTTCCAACGACGTTACGTAGATATATCCTTTTCTCACGCGGCGACAACGCACCTCGAGTTTCGTCTTTATCGCCTTATAAAACGAACGTCTCTCGCACGCGCACGCGACCGTAAATAACGGTTGGCGATTCTCGACATTCTCTCTTCTTTTCCTTATGCGTGTACGCACGCGAAAACCTGCAAATCCTGTCTGTGCCATGCCACGTAACTCGGCTCTCCTTCCGATTTCTCTGCTCACGAACCGTGGAAATCTGTGCTGATAACGAGCAAACCTATTTGCTAAGCCCGAGATGGCAGAGTGTTACACGAACTGGACGATAAACGGCACCGTTAACTTTTAATTCGCGAACAACGCGTGTGAAATTATGAAAATCAAAGAGAAGATTAGAGAGCGAGATCAATTAGTAGGTACGTATCTCCATCTTTCGATTCATTATGAATTTAATAAAATGCTTAATACTCGTATTATAAGAGATAAGTGTAGTGGAATTGTAGAGGATTGATAAAACGGTAACGAGAACCCGCTGTTGCGACCCGTCAAATATATTTGAAATAAATGAAATAAATTATAAATAAATATAGACAATGCCCAAAGTCGCTCGTACGAACGTACTCGCAAAGACGGTGTATAATCGCTCGCAGATAACTCGTAGATATTAATCGATGACTCGTACAACTCGTATAACCCGTATAATAAACTGCTAATAACTGATTCGCTCGCGATCGCGTTCGTTTATTTATACCGGTCGGGAGAGAATCGGGATATTCGAATTCGTCTTTGTTCGACGTTTGCGCGTAGCGACGACATTCTTTTGCCCGGAGTTTATTTATTTTTACATTACGTGTATCCTAACGATCTCGATACTCCGAGGCAAAACAACAACGTTATTTGAATTGTCCTCTGACTCATGCTACGTAAGAATAGGGAAGACCTCTGCAATATTTTGCAACGCTTGTAACGAAGATAGCAGGAATCTCTGTGTTCCACGTTGAATCTTAATATCGTACAGCTTACAAACGCTATATAAGCATACGAGCCCAGTTACCTTTACTAACCTTCTATTTAAAAAAAAAAAAAAAAAAAAATTGAAAACTCGGAGCAGCAGACAAGAAAGAACGGTTACGGTAGCAGCTCTCCAAAAGCCAGACAATACACGGTATTCCGTCGGCGAGTCGAAAGAAAAAAAAAAAATGTAATTTGCAGCGTACGCGAAACCCGGATTTTATACAATCGCGCGCGCGTTAGCTCGTAAATATCGCAAGGCAGCGGCCAGTGGATTTTTTCTGCTCGGTTTTACGATGCAACGCATGCAACAAATCAGTAGTTTTGCAATCGCATCGCGATCCATCCGAGTCCACGAACCTGGAACCCAGCTTCGGAATAAACATGCAGATTGCGTGAATCTTTCCTTTTTTATTATTATTAACTTCGCGTTATCTACTCCATCTCGGATGAGTCTGGATAATTGCACTGTCGACAACGATGGATAACGATGCATTTATGGGAAACAATTTCCTTGCGACGCGAGTAACTCGCAGGATTCTTTAAGACGCGCGTGCTTTTGTGACGCGGATAATACGACGATGCGTCATAGCGCCGGAGGGCCTCGGATTAATTTAATGAATCTGGCATCAAGGGAAGAAGATACGACTGGCTATAAATAAACCACGTCAGCTTATCACGATACTTTCCAACTACCACCATCATATTACCACGTACACGCAGGTTGCGATGATTTAAGGATAAACAAAAATGTTTATCCATAGCATCGACGTTCTCCTCCTTGTTCGTCGATTCGTACAGTGACCTCGAGCGAGTTTGAAAAAAATAGATCAACGGTAGTTACAGAAAGTACCTTCATTCTTTCATTGTTTATCATTTCCCAGGATTTATCGAATCCTGGTGGTAAAAATATGTACACAATACTAAGCAATATAGAATCTAATACGGCTAGCCGTAATTAATCAGGACGTAAATACTATGGTGAACACAGTGGAGTGAAAGTACTTTTTCTAGCTAGTGTGTGTATTCTAGTTTGCGAAATGTTCCACAAAGTATAGTTTCAACCGTTAACTTTGCTCGTTTTCGCTTTCGACGTGGACGACTATCGATGAAAAAAAAAAAAAAGAAAAGTACGCGCGGTACAGTTTTCCAAGAATTGTGCCTCATATAAATTTCATTCAAGTTGGCGTGTGCAACTTCAAATTATTAGACTTTGCTGGATGTATAATTTGCTTTACTTAAACGCAACTTTACGGTCGAGATTTCCACGATAAGAAGTCGAATAACAAATGGGATGAGAGTCGTAAAAAGACTTTAGTCGTACGAGGTCAAGTTCGTCGTTACCGATTTTTGTTGATCGACGATAATACATAACGTTCTTTCTACCTTCGCAGTCGCGTTTTCCATTGTTGGACATCGTTAGCTCGCTCGTTGTGTTTTCAAGTCAAGATGTACGATCTGAGAGTGTCACAGGAGTTTGTTCGATCGCATTGTCACAGATAGAAATCCAAATCCTCGAGTACGAGCAGACGCACACGTAGAGGCACGAAATCCCGGCACGCGCGACACAACCTGACGCCGGCGGAGAATATAACGCACTGACTAATACCATATTCCAGCAGCCCTTATTTCAAGCCCTAAACCCTTGAAGGTGTGTCCCTGCAAATTTACGGGTAGGCACATGTGTTCAATTTCGCGGACCTGTTTGTTCCACTCCTTCGGCCTCGGAGGGGAAGAGTCTTCCTTCGAATCTGTATAAATGCTTAAAAACGAACCGCCTGTACGACTTCCCCTCTCTTTTTTATATTCTTGCCGCAAAAACGCAATACATTTCTTTCCAGCCAACGGCTGAGCAACACTTTCAAGTAACTTCAAACTTCAAATTAAATCGTACTTGCGAATATTCGTCGCTCGATCGGAGGTTCGAAATTGTCCGACGCGAACGCGTGACGAAATTTGAAGATCACTTCGCGACGCTGAGAGCGTAAACTGAAACCTTCTTGAAAGATGGAAGAACGAAACGAAGAAAGTGAGAGAAGGCTGTGCATGTATTAGACGAATTAACAGTTAGAAGCGGAGGCCGCGTAAATGTCACGGCGACATCGAAAGAGTCACGTGTGAAAATTCTGTTAATATCTGTCGTCGGTTACGGCTAGTAAAATGCAACTTTAATAAACGCGAACCGCTGAGAAACAATAACAGGAACGGGCCGCGCATGGGTCGTCGATTATGTTTAGGATAGATTCACGAGAGACGCCATCGTCTTTGGTTACCAGCCAATAACACATTTGGTTTCATGTTAACTAAAAACGACTTATTTTTTTATTATAAGAACGCACTCGTACACTACGAAAAACAGAAACACGTCCTACGCTTTCCTTGTGCAAAATCGAGGAAAATATTAAAAAATGACACGTTAGCAAAGTGGCGTCTTCTCCGCGTCTTGTAGGAGAAACGCCATATACACTAATTTCTCTCTCTTAAATTCTATTTTGCGCTTGCTAATTAATTATGGGCACGTACTTTATCCTGTTTCCATCGCGCTTATAAGCGTTAGTGTATCATCAACGTAAAATTTGAACGTAATTTTTCGTACAGTTGTTGCTTTAACGTTCCACAGGCGACACGTGCAGCGACAGCCGAACAGCCACTAACTTGTTTTCCCAGGCACACATGCAGGGTTATAACAAGACGCAATATATACAATACTCTTTCTCTGATCGCGAGACATTACAAGTGTGTCGGCTTTTTGCCTGTGGCGTCTCTGCCGAATTTACCCTACAAGCATATTCTCGCATCTGCCTAAACTCGATACAACATTTTAAATGTCTTTTTACTCGATAAGAATAACGACGGCAAACATGAAAAACCTTCTCGTGATTACGAAATGGTGAATTCCTTATCGATGAAATCTAGAATTTTAATCCAAGTTAGATTCTTAAACCGTGGTGTACATTTCTTCAAATGTTTCAACGCTCAATTTCACTTTCGTTTCAACCGAGAAAAGGTTTTTAGAATTTTCGAACGTTAGGAAAGTACGATTTGGTCGAAAATCGACTCGAAGAAGCTTCGTTGCATGCAAGCTTGCATCTTCGTTTCGTAAATTACTATAATCACCGGGAAGCATCGATTTAGACGAGCCTCGCGTCCTACGTATTCTTTCCCTGCGTAACTTTCGCCGGATGCACGTACGAGTAAATTGCGCGCGATACGATACTTTCCAAACATTTTGCCGGTTTTACTCCCGAGGTACAAAATCTAGTTAACCAGTGCACCAGAAAATAGCTTTCGCATTTAATGCGTCGAAGTTACTGCTGTCTAAGAGACTTCCGAGTACAACCCATTCATTCTTCCGGAAAATTGTTTCGATCGTCCATCGATATTCCAACAATTTACCACTATAAACATACGCTTGCGATTGTAATTCTTTTCCAATGGCGCGCTAGTTGGACGAGGAAAGCTCGAGCAGTAAATTACGCTCAGCCGGGTTAATCGTGTGCTTCTATTCGCTCTTGGTGAGATTCTAGACCGTCGGAAGAGGCGAAACAGAGGCAGCCTCGAACGCTGTCGTCGCGCGAGCACGCCGCTAGAATTTTACGATACGCGTATTAATCATGTCGGACGACGTAATGCACGAGTCGACCAAGCAGTGCGTTTACGTCGAAACAGATTTACGACGAACAACGTCGACAAATTTGCGTTTTAATGAATGACGCGCAACGAAACGCGCGAACCGTCTGCGATAGACAACAGAATTCGCCACGCATGATCGGCATGATCGGGATTTCGATCAACATTCGTTTTGTAATCGAGGAATACTCGCAAATTTCTTCCTCGATCGGGAATGAAAAAGTTAATCGTGTAATAGACTTTAATTAGCGATCGTCGATTTGTCAAACGGCGATCTGCTTTGCGCTTCCAAGAGACACGCGTTTTTCACTCGTTAGCGTTAAACCAAGTTCGTTACCAGACACGCGATTCGCATTCGACTGGTTCCGTTGCAATTAAGAATCCTTCTTCCCTCCCGCTTTGCGCGCACCAGTTATAAATTATTCTTTATTGTACACACTTACCTTTGATGGGCCGTAGGTGAGGCGGTGAACGAACAGCGATAACTCTTCTTCGCCACATGGGGAAACCTGCGCCGCACAAGTGACCAACGATTAGATTTTTCACCACTTTGACGAACATTTTTCTTAATGCCTTATTCGAGGCTATGGTCACGGTGCGTGCAAGTCGCGATAAACCGCGGTTCCGACGAATGCGCCCGGAACAAGATTCGATGTACAGATTCTTAATATATGCATTTCGGTGTTCGGATTCGAAACGACGGTTGGCCAAAACACGCATCCACCGTGACCATAACCCCATACGTAATCATCGAGCCAAGCAACGCTTGCGACACGGATATTTAACAAAAATTCAACGTAGACATATGTCGTGACAAAGTGTACGCTTCGATTCCTCGATAAATTTGTAATTATCCAATAAATCTGGAATTATCCGATCGATTGGATTGTCAAATATAAATTATGCACGGCAGTTGAATATTTTACACCTGACACGATGTAACAGCAGCGAATATAAAATGGCTATTAAAGAATATTAAACGATACGAAGTTTACTACACTTGGATCTGATTAATTAGTATATAAATGCTATAATAAATACGATGGTGTATCACTATGTAATACTTTGCGCAGTCACTGTATTTTCTTAACTTTTCTACTAATACGCGTCATCGTTGTCAATCAAGAATTGTTAAGACAAAGTTGGTGGTGCAAACTGACGGGATTTGCCAGAAAGAGACGGGTCGATAAGAGATTAATGCAACTAGCGACACATTGCGCAGCCGCTGTTAACGCGGACATAATGTTTCCTCGATAACGCGACATATTCGCGTTCAGTTAAGCGGGTTTATTAGCGATACCGAGCTAACGGGCGTTACGCGATGAGCGACGACACATCGTAAACCGTGGTTCGGCAAACGTACGCAAACATTTTCACGAGCGACTGCGATGTAACCGGGCAACGTCGAAGTTAACTTCTGCCGTAATGTTATCAACGAGCGGCCGCGCAATGCTGTCTGGCTGCTCGCCGATCGCCGCTACGATTACGGCAGACCACGGTCTATTCTGAGCCTTGAACTAGAAACAGACGTTCTCGAGAGCGATAAATCAAGAAAATAACGAAGGCCCTTCGAATCGGAACGAAAATAGCCAGCGAATAGTTCGCCACCGACTAGTAGAGATTGTTACGTTAAAAAAGAAAAAGAAAAAAAAAGAAAATAGCGACCGAGAATTGATTCTGATCGAAGAAATAAACGGGGCGCGTTTCGTCTAACCGTAAACGACGGATTGTATTTATTCGTACGTTGCTAATCACGGAATAAACATAAACCGAGTCAATTACCTAATTTTTTATGCATTTGAGACGAGTAAATTACTTTCTTTTTCATGTACTTCGAGAACAGCAAGTTGTTATCAGAAAAATTCTCGTAAACTTTATTAAGAAATTACTTTGGATGGAGACAAAAGTAATTTCAAGTCGACGAATTGCCATCCTCGATTTATTTTTACTTGCTGCTGTATATCGATACTTTGAGGAGAAAGTTGGCGTAAAACTAACGAGGGTGAAGTAATATAGTCGTTGTCTTAATTCCCCCCATAATCATGGTTTCTTTAAAATGTTGTTCCAACTCGATCGAGCAGCGCAAGAAATTTTAGATAGCCGGCGTATCGCGTAAAAGTTAAGTGGAGGGACAAAAACTAGTTGAATAATATATTCTAGATATTTCTGAGATAACGACTACTCGTTTTTCATTACGCGTTAAGAATAAAACGACTACCTCGCAGCTGATGACAGGCACAGGTCGTCGATTTGAGAAAACGTTTCGATAAGAAGATCGATCGAGAGAACACGATAATCTCGCAAAATACGCAGCTAATAAAAGTTACCTTCGACCGAGTCGCCATCGGTATGAGCGCACCAAGCACGAAGCAAGTAAAATGGCGTCGCACCGTGTCCGTCGGATAACTTACAGAGATTAAAGAAGCAAAATCGTTTCCTCGATTCCTCCGTGGGCCGATTCGCGATCGCGTCAGCTCGTCGTGGCGACGAGACGAAAACTGAGCAGACCTCGTTTCTTAGGACACGAAATGCGTGCCGGGGCACAAAAGGGGGAAAAAAAAATCAAAGGAGATCGTTACGACACGGCCTTGGATCTTTGTTAGTCCCGGCTGATATCCGACGTTTGAAAAAAAATTGGAGTATTGACGGAAGAAGACCTTCTGCGGAGAAAAAAAAATTGGACGCCGTTCCGATTGTTCATTTGACCTTCGAAGGGGATATTCGGAACGGATCCTGCGTTCAGGGAAATTTTACCGCCGGTACCGAGACCTCCTCTTGTTCGATGCCGACGGAACAACTCGATGGCATTCTTCTTCGAGAATCTTTGTCGTACGATGGACCACGATTATCCGAATATTTATAAACGAAAAGGTAAATCGTTAAAATACTATTTAATGGAACGATAAAAAATAGTAGAAGGAACTGAAATCGACATATTTTTGATCAAAAGTTTGTATCCCCAAATAGTATCGACTTTTAAAGGATGGTTCTTTCGTCGCGCGCAAAATTATTCGATTATCCGAAGAACGTAATTATCGTAATCGTGATTAGTTACGATAACGAAGATTCCAATCTATTTCTCCCAGTGGAATATTCCTGTTACTATGTAAGTTTTCGTCAAACGCAGGAGGCAAGTATATTGCGATGAATATTTTCGGAATTATAAAAGACGTAATAAGTACGATTTAGAAGCTAGCGAAAGAAATGTTTACAAACCGGATTTTTAAATCTCGGTTTCCGAGATGATCGTAATGTTACTTTCATTAAGAAACATATTTCACGAATTTCACGACCGTTAGTTTTTTTACGATTATTCCTCGAAGTTAGAAAGAAAATGATGGCCGAAACGACGTCCGACGACCGATAAATTCAAAGTGCAATTCGAATATACCTAAATGGACGATCTATCGCGTTATTCGGAAATAAATTAAACCCAATTCTTCGAGCATACTCCAAAAAGCAGAATTTAACCCGATTCTTAACAGGTGATCTCGGAAGCAATCGTGTTTCCGCGCGACTTCATCGGTCGAACGTCATTCCGCCGAGACGGTCGAGGCGGCGCCCGGCGTCTTTTCCTCGATATCGATTCCCTCCCTTTCGGTTTACTTTCACTCTGCAACCCCTTTGCCGTTCGGATTAGTCAGAGTTAGGAATTTACCCTGCGGATTCGACGGGGCGGACGAAAGAGGCGTCTCGAACGAAAACATCGTCTAATTTTCCATTTCCTCGTTTGCTTCCCACGGCGACGATGACCATCAACCGGACATAAAAGGAGCGAAACATTTTGGCTAATTACAAGCGAAGCAATTTGCAGGACGATCTCCAAGTCCATCCGAGACCAATTCCGCGAAAGAAATTCCTTTACGTATCGCTTCAATTGCGTCCGACTGTTTCATCGATTCTGTAAAGTCCAGTCAATTGGAGGCTTCAATTTATCGATCAGTTGATTCTGACGAGAAGCTTAATTACCGGAGATCGAGCAATCGCACAAAAATAGATTCTTCGATAGCGAAGATCCGTTTGTTTGCTCTGTCGAAACTGTAACCCTACATATATACTCGGAAATGCATAAATCCAACGAACTGTTCTTTTTATCAGTTTTATCTGTAGGTAAGTTCATCTTCGTAGTATCAAACTCCTACAGCGGTGCTTGCTGAATGATAAGAAACAAAGAACATAGGTTACTACCTATGCTCGCGTCTAATTAATTAACACAGTAAATGGTACAATCACTGATGCAACGCAGCGATAGAGAGATTACTTCTCACGAAACTCGAGCGAATCGAAGATGGATTCATTAAAGATTAAAGGTAACGCTCAAAGATGGATTGTCCGCTCCTTGGAAAATACAGAAGCCTAGAAACGCAGGCGTACGATTTAAGAAGGTCGCGGATGAGAGATCGAGCCGAGGATGCGCCATGTTTGCCCGTGCCGCGAATTCGCCAAAGAAATGGAAAGAGAAAAAGAAAGGAAGGAACGGGGGAGGAAACTTGAAAGGAAGAACGATTTGGCATTAAAATTCAGGTAGACGAAAATCGAGAAAGGAGAGAGAGGATCCGGTTGGGGAGAGGGAGGAACGGGAATGGAGGGCTTTGCTGGCAGGAAGGGCGCCGCGAAGCGAGGATTTCTTTGGGTAGCTCGTTTACTCGGGGTAGGACGAAAGAGCAAAGAAAAAAGTAATCGGTAGCATGCGAGGCACGCTCAGGAGCCTTCGCAGCGCGTACATTCTCGGCTCGTAATATACGACTTCCGTACGTTGATGGAATATTCGAAAAATCCGAGAGGCCGTCGGTGATAAAAGTATGGAAACACTAGGGACGGGGATTTTGCTACGTGTGCGGTCGTGAACCGGCGGACAGCCGTGTTCTGCGATCTCGTTTCCGCGACCATCGACGATCTAACGAATCGTCGAGCGCCAACCTTGGACGCCCTATACGCCGACAAATCCGCCATGAATTTTCTAGAAACTAGCAGCTCTCCTTTATTACCTTCTTTCGCACTTCTGCCGTTCTAACGTCAGATTTTTCGACGTGCCTTTCGCTAAACAAACGTTTGCACGCCTATCCTCGGTCGTTGATCAAACATCGGCAGCCTTAAACGTCTCGATAACTCGTTGAACAAACCAATTGAGAAGCCGGTAATTTCTTAAGCAAGCCGGAAGGTGCGTAAAATGAGAAACGGAGCGAAGAACGGAGAAAGATTCACGGAATAATCGCGATATCACCCCCGGAGGGAGAAACAAACGTGTTGTTAGGGATTGAGTCGCTGGACTCGAGGCCATCGCGAAAAAAGAAAAATCAGCCGACGACCACCGAATCGGGTTCCCCGCGACCGGAGCCATCCTACCAAAATCTCGTCTTATCTGCAACACGGCGCGTATTTTAACGGAGGAAGCGCCTCCACGCTGGCGCGTACACACGTAGGTCGACTTGTGGGCGTATAACAACCGATATAAGCGTACAACCTCGGAGATATTCTTTCGAATATACGACGGTGCCAAGTCTGTTTCCGTCACGCTCGTGTTGGTACGCACGAGCTAACTGTCCGTTGGAATGCAACGTATCTTCGGCCTGAGAGCCTATCCACGAACAGGCAACGTAAAAGAGGCAGAACCAAGATAATCTGAGTGTTTATCGCTCGACCAGGAACGAAATCCTGGTGAACGTTCCTCGCCGCTTGGTCACCATTTTTAATGGACAACCTTCCGCTTATACGTAACTACGTCTGTTTGCCTCGCGATCGCGAACACGGGTTAGCTTCGAAGATTCCGCCATTTGACAATGATGCTTCTATATTCTCGATTTTTTTTTTATAATTTAACACGTTCGCCGTGGATGTAAATTTTATTACCTGTAACGTATTATGCCCGTATGCTAACGAATAATTGTTAACGCGATATCTGTCCCTAACTCGCGATACCGAATATACCGCTATAAATCAATTCGCCGTTTTCCACGAAACAGCGTTCTACGTTTACTACCTTTCCATCTATGTTAATGGTAAAAGGGATCGATTATGCTTTTCGAGCCGCAGAAACGTATCACGGCAATAACTATGACAAATGTCAAACTCTTGACTTGTGATTTTCGTACTCGTACGAACTATTATCAGCTATTTCTCAACAATTGCTTCTTATCTTACGTCTCCGCCGATAAATACGCGCATAATCTAAAAATAAATGCGTGCGTTACAAGTGGAGAAACTTCGCGAGTATTTTTAAGAATTTCTAACTTTGATTCGAGCTTTCAAAGAACGTCACCATCTATCCTACAGTGTTCGCAAGATATTTTGTTCCGAGGGACGTAAGACGTTCTGCACGCGTTCGTTCCTCGGCCTCCGTCGACAAACCGGATACGTTATGGATTATAAACTTCTTTCCTTCGTCCGTTGGATCCCGCCTACCCTCGAACTCCCCGATACCGATGATTGCATCCTCCCCTAAAGAAAAAAACGCGATGGACCGAATGCCACGTGAATACAATTACGTGAAAACTTAGGTCGGTAAACACACCCTCCGGACGTGGCAACCGGGATACTGTCTCCGCTTCTACGTCATATTTTACAACTATCGGACCCGCCTCGCTTCCTGTTCCTCTCGAACGCAATGGTCTCTGCACGATTTCCACGAGAAACGCCAAGGGAACATCGAATACAGAGTCGAGGGAACGTTGCAAGGGATGCTCCAGAGAAAGACATTTAAATATCTCCTTCGCGTCGCTGGTTCGTCGCGTAACGAGTTTGATTAAGAAATTTAATTAAAAAATTCTCCTAAGAGTCGACCGGGGAATAAATCGAAGGGCGCGATAACTACGAATTTGATCGAATTTTCACAAAGATGAACGCTTTATCGTTTCTCTCGACAATAAATTCAGACGGTTACGTTGCTTTTTCCGAACGAAACCTCTCCGTTTCGCTTAGGGAACACGTGCTGCTTTAATCGACCTCGCGAGCTCCAATCACGGTGAAGAGGATCTCAATGGTATCCGTTAACGATATATCGTACATTCGCACATTCACTACTGTATCGCTGTGTCAGCTATACGAAGCTACGTAAAGACAAATAGCACGAACAACATCTCCAGTATCGCACGGAACATCTGAACGACGCAACGTCCGAATCGTATTCGTATCTCGTTCGCATCTTCAACCCCTTCCAAGCGCGATGAGCCAGCCTCGCCTTCGTCGAGATACCTGATCGTGGAATCGTCCAGTAGGGGGGACGTATAAAGGCGACGAGGACCTGGGTGGAACCGAAAAAGAGCGTGCGGCATGGGAAGGTGGAGCGAACATTGAACGAAACCCTGAAGAAAAAAATAAAAGAAAAAAAAAGGGAAGAAGAGGGATCGTGAGCGAAGGACGAAGGGAGGAGAAGGAGAGATAGGAGAAAGAGAAGGAAAAGGAAACGTAGGAGAGGAAGGTTGGAGAGAAAGAGCGACGGCGAGGGAGATGGAAAACTCGGCTGGTCTCTAACCGTAAGATAGGGAGGAGAAATACGCGGTCGTAAAATACGAAGCGCAGTCCCCAAAGAAAATACGAATTAAAGCCGCTAACCGGTGATCCGAGAAACTTCTGTATAATCGAACAGAGACGTCAGCGAACCGATGCCCGTTCACCTGGAAACGAACATATATCCGGCGAACACAAGAAATTGGATTTCTCTATCGATTTTATTTCGCAGTTCTATGCTCTGCGTGCCTATATACGCGACCGATCGTCGTCTTCCAAATATTCTTTCAACGAGTCGTTAGCGCGTACCGCGAGAACGACTTAAACAAGAACTAAACGGGGAAACTCGCTCGAGATGTTTGCGTGACATCTGCATCGTCGATATCCGGAAGGCGAAGAAAAACGGTAACCGGAAGAAACCAGTAAAAGAGTTGGTAAAAGTACGAAAATTGTTGCGCGGACAATGTCGTTAATTGAAACAGAGGCTCGCGCGAGTTTCGGCAGTTTGCTGCTTCCGACCGTTTTCGTCCAAAGCCACGCAGCTTGGTTAAAACTTGCGTGGAAGAAGGGGACACGGCCCCTCCGGCGAGTGGCATTTAACTTTAAAGCCTCGTGACTCCGGTTACACGTAGCGAGCCGCTATCGAAAGGATCGAGCCGGTTGTTTCACCGAAAATGTCGCGGATCCTCTGCTCATCCGCCCCCGAAAGAGGGTATTAACTGTAGATAACATAGGGGGGACCCGTGTGCTGCGAGCGCCTGTGATACGATGGAACGGTATCGCGTGGTTTCAACCCTTTCGCTCTCCCTCGGTCTCTCTCCTGCTCTCTCCTCCGTCGTTCTGTACCAGCCTGTCGTGAAATTCACCCTTGCGTACAATAACGCTGGAACTCGCGGGAACGCCCGTAAAGGCCAACCCCCTCCGTATTTAATTTACTGAATAATTGGAATCAAGCTGCCTCATTTGTGTGCCGCCCTCCTCTCCTTGCCCCTGCCTTTCCGATCGCCGAACAACAGACAAACCCGCTCTACAATCGCCAACCCCCACGTAACTCGGATGCTGCGAGAGCCCGATGAGGAGATTTGTGCCCGTTCATAAAACTCTCCTCAACCTAGTCTCCTCTGTTGGTCCTCCTCCCGACAGTCAACGGCTCCCTTTCTCCTGCCTCCGATTCGACCATTAGATCCGCGTGGCTATGGGGGTGAATAAAGATGGCCAGATAATACGAACGACCGACTAGCTGGGAAACGGGATTACTCTTATCCAGTCAGCGGCAACGGGTTCTCGGTTTGAATAAGTGTCGGAAATTTTAGACCCTCCCTAACCCTCGCCTAATCCCAGCCAAACTATCTGTTCCAACATTTTTACCGATTCAGATAGAAATTCCGGTTTGCTATATTACGAGGATCGTGTATTTTCTTCTTTTTTTTCTTTTTTTTCTTTTTGATAGGATATTCAGAGAGGATAGGGCCGAACCCTTTGAATTTGACAACGTGAAATCCGACAAAGTACGAGTCTAACTTTTTGGCGAACCGATTTATAGCAAGCCGTTGCGCCGGACGCTAAGCTACCAATTGCGGAAAAAGTTTCGCGAAAGCGTTTTGTCTTTGATAGAACACGACGGGGAGTCTTTTAATCGCCGATCCCTTAAGTTACCGATGAACCGATCGCACGCTGATCTGCCGATCGGCTGCTTCGTAAAAGTCTCGGTCCTCGAAAATAGCGTTAGAAGCGCTTTAACCTTCGAAGAGTAAAAATTCTCCTCGATATCGGAGGACAAGCGTGCGTCTACATATTTAAAAACTCGTATCGCGTGTGGCAGGTGAACCGTGCGTGGAAACGAATCGTTTATTAAAGAAACTGTGGGATCAGAGACGATTGGTTGGGAAGTGGCGGATAGCGCGGTACAGGATGTTGGAAGGATCGTGCAGCCGTCTCTAGCGGGAAAAGAAGCTGGCGGAACGAGGAGCCGACGATTCCTGGCGAGGAGCGGAGAGTCAGCGTTAACCACGCATGCGTCTCTAAAGCAAGCAGAAATCGATGGACGCTACTCTTTACCTTCGTACGTGTATAGTATGCACGTAGCGAACGTCGACGGTAAACACGTAGCCAGACCGCTATAGAATGAAATAGGGTGGAAAGTCATAGGATACGACGCGGTGCATTTCGAATTCTCGAAACTCGGGTCCCACTATCCAGACCGTGGCAACTTTGAATGCCAATTGCTCACCGAGTCACGCGAAATGATACAATTAAACTCTGCTTCGAGTATCTATCTATGCAAATCGACGCTGAAAGAATCTTCTCTTATTGCAAAGGATATTGCAAAATTGAGGAGAATACGCGACCACGAAGCCTGAAATAAATTTTCCAAATCGAAGTAGTACCACGAAACGATACTATATAGCATGAAATAGCGTGAATCGCTGCTAATTACGATCAACGCGAACGATGCTAAACGTTGGCAATCCAGCAAACCGAATCTGCGTTTTCTCGAATTAGTCTTAGTCGGTGCGGTTTAACTCGCGGAGAATCGGCGTGTAAAATCGTCGAGCGGAGATCGTAATCGAGGAGACGGGGACAAAGAGGACAAATCGTAAGCGGGAGGAGAGCCGATCGTCGAGCAGCTTGGACGAAAATTGACGTTAACGTCGGAAAGAGGCCCGTGGCGAAGGTAAATGGCAAACGGTCCGATGTCTGGATCGTAGCGGCTCATGGACAAGGTCGTCTCTACGCCACGTTTCAGCCACAATCTTTTAATTATTAATAACGCGCGTCTAGAACGACATCGCGCGATTAGAGCGTACGCATTTCGCGTTATGTTCGCGGCGCCAATCGTCTACCTCGAATTTGTCACGTCGCGATCCACGGAACGACTTGGAGATATCACGAAGCGCAAACAAACGAGCACCTGGACGATTCTGTTTCGCGGTCCCGCCTCCGCTATCCCATGGTCAACCGCGTTTTTACAATCGACGCGAACGTCGCCAGGTTTTCCCGATGCGCGCATCGACGACGATGGCTTTGCTTTGCTAAAAAAAATCGTGAAAAAAGTGACCCGACAGTTAGCGAGACAAATAGCCTTTCGGAAAAAGAAGTCGGAAGATGAGATTACTCTCGTTGCGACCTGCTAATGGGCGGGCACGCGAGGGTGAGATCGTGACCTTCGAGGGTAATTGCACCTGCGAGTAAAACTCTGACCTCGCGTCTTTTACTGCGGCATTAACAGGGAATAATTTCAAACGTAAAAGACGTATTCCGCAAGAAATTGTTGTTCGCAAAAACTCGTACGGTCCTTTCGTTAAAAATATTTGCCGTTTAACGAAAAGGATCGTACGTTGTATCGTACGAATCTTTATTTACGAGATACGAAGCTGTGTATAACGGTACGTATAAAAATTGCTATCGATTTATGGAAAACGATGCAATTCTCCGGTAGCGCACCTAGCGGAGTCCGCCCCAACCGTTTCCGACTTTGCTGCCGGTATCTCGAATGACTGTACGGTCGATGCGGGGAATTTGATCTGTTTTACCATCGTCGTATAAAGAAACGTTACAAAAATTTTGTCAACTGCGGATAAACTTACGTTACCCATTCACGAATGCGGAAAACGGCTGAGATTTTGCCGATATACCTGGCGATATCGTTCGTCCACGCATATTCGAAATCGCAGGTATCTCGGAAAAGAATCGCGCCTTGAATAAATCGTTTGCGAGGTACATCGATCTTCCTTACTTGTGTGAACCGATATTATCGACGAAAGTTAAGGTATCCGATATGCTACTTTCCAACGCGTTCACGCGTCTAAATAAACATTCCGCTAAACGTCGATTAAGTGGAACGAAGAAGAATTCACCGAAGCGTATCGATTTACGAGAAAAGATCTAAAACAACGCACCGTTTAGGCATCTTGGTATCGATATTTCAGTGACCTGTCGTATCGATCAAGTGGTACCTTTGTAGAAAATATAACCCACTGTGATTAATCGAGGAAACTATCTTGACAACACGAGATGGAGGTTTTAACATACGAACGACAACGATTTACATTTGCGCGTTTGTCTCTACATAATATAACACAGCGAGATATAATGAACGAACGCGATACAGACTCTATGGACGTAAACCTGTATAAAGATTTCCTATAACAACCACCAATTTTCTTAATCTTCGAACTCGTTAAAACAGCCTTTCTAACGAGGAAGAAAATTATGAATAACGAGCTTTTCTGCCGCAAGTTTTAAGCGTAATCCTTCCATCGTAGAATGGACGCGACGGCGAAGAACGGCGGACGTCGCGTGCGCGCGCAGACGATGCATGATGGCCGCCGCGTTCGATCCCGTTGGTGGGGTAGTAAGTAAGTGGGGGGAAGAGAAGTAGGAAAGGATTCGCTAGCGAAGAAACGATAGGTTGCAGGAAGGGGTGGGTTACGATACCATCGTGAAAGCTATTGGCAGGACTTCCATGGACCTAAGCTCTGCCGCACGAAAAAAATAAGGGCGGCCATCATGGATTTCAGCATGGCCGTTGCCACCTCGAATAGAGCGTGTCCTAACTTACTTCCTTCGATCGTTTCTCCATTTGTAGAAAAACAAATCGAATCGAACAACGCGACGTATATCTCCATCAGAGAATAACGACGCGTATAATTTCTTGCGAATTGAAATTTGAAGTGTTTTTAGGAAAATGGAGCAAAGCTGGAAACTATTAGCGCGATAATTGCATTATCGTTTTAGGAAACGGCTCGTTTCGTTTAGAAACGATATGTGTTTGGTGGCGCGCGTTACGTATGGTCTCGTATACGATTTACGAGCAATTAACGAAACGATTAGGTATATCGCTGAAAAACACGGGTTTAGATCGGTAAACTCGTGAACTGCCGTATGAAAACAGGTAAACCAAGCCTGCACCTGTTTGTTGGCCGCCGTAAAAATCGTAAGATCTTTACACAAACCGAATGATTCGTGCATCCTAAACGCAAAGACAACAGTCGTAAATTTTTAGTATCGCCTGCTGCATTTGCTCGGTCAATACTTAATTCATTCACCATGTTCCCGTTAACTATTTGGTCAACAAATTTCCACTCTACTTCTGACAACTATCGTTTAAGACTATCCTTTAAGACCGTGTTTTATCCTTGCTCGTACAGGTAACAGACACGGTTGACGTAAAAAGAATTCACGATTCTTCCTTTTCCACCCAATTATGTTTCTCCAACGTTGAGAAATATCCCGAATTCAATTTCCACGAAATATGAAAAGACTGTTTATCGGTATACCCGGTGTCCTGCTTCTATTTCCCGTTAAACGTCTTCGTAAAACATTTCGTGTCCTTTCTGTTCGCCGAAACGAGAGAGCCAGCTCGAAATAGAAAAATTCGGTAACGGTGCTATGTTTCAATTTCCCGTATAACGCGGGCGAATAAATTTCGAAAAAGGGATTCGCGGCACCCAGCGAGAGGGAAGGTTCGCGCGACCCGAACGAAAGAATTTCGTTTACGCGACACTGGAGTTCCGCGGGACGAGAAACAAGAATCATCGTTCACCTGTTCATAAGGTCAATAGGTAATGTGATAACGACCGTTCATAATGGTTACGGACGAAGGAATTACCGTGCAAACCGACACTTAAGGTTTATCGTGTCTCTTACCACCAAGTTATGTATACTGTTCTCTTAAAAGTGAACGGTAGTGAGTTGTAACGAGATTATTGACTTTAAATCCTCACGAATGACCCTATAGGAGATTGAAGCTACAAATATATTACCAATACCAGCCGGCCTAACGCCGCGGTCGCGTGCGCCGCTCGCATACACAAATCATTTTACCACTTAACGTCGGAAAAATGTGCAAATAAACAAATCGTCTTGGCATCTTTCCTATATACACCGTCGTTTAACCGCTCCTTTGAACTAGTCTTAATCGCGTTAATCAGCTAACGACCCGTTCGAATTAATTCGTCCATTTCTGTTTTACGAAAGAAGCTTCGCGCGAAACCATCCTGATCGTGTTATCGACGATTGAATTAATCTAAATTAGCGACAGGCTGCAACTAGGTACGAACGATTCGTTACAGTCGTCGCTGTACGAAACGAAACGAAGACGACGATAAAACAATTTCGTGAAATATTCGTACAAAGCGTGACGAGGTGGATGAATACGCATTCGACCTTCTATGCTACGAAATGGACAATTTCGTCAAATTCAGTTTCGTTGAACCATTTAACCAGAAACGTAACTACACTCTGGCCCCGACGATACCGGGCTCTGTTACGAGAAATAATGCTAATAGTTTCCTACGATAATTCAGAGGTCCAATGTCAAGGGATACGGCGGTTTGGATAAAACGGAAACGATGGAATCATCGTTTTCGTGGACCCTTTCGCAGAGATCAACGACGTTCTTCCTGTAACCGAAACGTACCCACAGCGCAAACCGCGTCGATCGTACGTTTCGAAAAATCGGCTTTAAGCTCCGTGTTAATCGTTTCTACGTATATTCGACGAACTTTGAAATACGCGTCAGACGTTTCGAAAAATACTCGAAGAGGAGGAAGATCGAAGACGCTCGGGCATAGAAATGAAGCAAAGTTGGCGTATCAGACGGTCTTACGCGCAACGATCGAAGATAATTTCCGTCACGAAGCGCGTAGATATATGGTTTATTGCCTTACGGCAATAAAGATTTCGTGCATTCTCGTTGAAACGTTCGGTCTGGACGCGCAGGCGATCGGCCGAATCTATCGGCGGCCGTGCGCATTGATAATACGCTGGAAGGAAGAAGAGAACAAAAAAAATACGCTTTTTGAGATACGCGGACGCGAACGGATGACGTCAGACGGCAATAAAATTCCGGGATAGCAACGAGTATCGCGAAGCGCGATTCGAATCGACGCCGAGTGTAATTTCAAAGGAAGGTCGAGCGATAATATTTTTCGATCTGCACCGATTAATTGGTATCGCGAGCCGAGCAGACTGCTCGGCTATAAATCGACGATAGAATTCGTGATAATTGGTATACGATTTAAACAATGCGTAATCCACACCGTCCAGTAAATCAAAGCGCTGCGAATTGAATTATGTCATATTTCTGCGCATTATTAACAGACCGCGGATTTATATCTTACATCTTCGCAATCAGAACCGAAGAAATCGAACGTGGATAGAGATTCGTTCATCCTGTAAACGTTATTTAGATTATTAGATTAAGAGGGTTAAGAATTAAAGCAAGAAAAATGAAAAAGAAATTGGCAATTCGACGAGCCGAGTGAGAATATTAAGTCTAACTCTGTTTGAAGGTAGATCTGTATAACGAAAATAACAGCTACGCTTTATGAAACTTGAAACGTTTCGAGTCGACATCGCGTACCTGGCCTTATAAGCGACGCGGAGAAGACTCGAGGACAGCTACCAAGGAACGTTTCGAGTCAAGTACTAGAGGTGGCGAAAATAATTCCAAATAATTCATCTTGTTGTTGGAAGTATCGTGGGGCGAGACTGCTCGAACGGCTCGCTTTTAAGGAAACTTGCGGTACCTACCGTGTACTTCGATACTGTATTGTTCTTCCTACGGTAGAGAAATTCAATCGTGCGAGTGGAAGAAACAAAGGATAACGTGGCGCGCGGAAATCGTCGAAAACACGGCGTGCTCCAACGAATGTGCGAGAGACGTGTGGCGATCGACGAAAAAGCACGTTCCGTTATGTGTAGAGATTCGACGACGGCGGTTTACACAGTGACTCTATCCTATCTCCGGAACTGTTGCCTAATTGCTAAAGCAAACACGCGGATGAGAAAGTCTAACGCGGAGGTGCAGCGACGACCGACGCCTGGGATCGGTCAATTTTGTTTCTTGCTGGCCGCACGCGGTCACATCCGGCGATGTTGGCGTTAGAATTCGCACCTTCGTGGAAATTATCAGCAGCGAATCCGTTAATAATACGATTACATGTTACGAAAGAGAGACACGTGGCGCGTACACGCGGAACACCTACGATCGTCCTCTCCGGTGTTTGTCACCAGTTTGACCAGTTCTTCGCGGCGGTCTTACGCGACAGCGCGTTCTTTCCACGTTAACACCTCGAGCGTGAAATAACGTTGCCATTCGTTTGCTGTTGCCGCGGGATTACCGTGTCAGACAATGTTATTGCACGTAACGCGAAGCAACGAGTTCGATTACAACGAGTTTACACGAATGGCTGTAATCTGTAAAGATTTGATTAAATTCGAGCATGGAGAAAGCTTCGTTATAATATATTTCTTACGTTAAAGGCGGTATATACTATTTTTGAATGATTACCTCAGCCCTGAGTTGCTGGACGAAGAACCATTGGACCGCGTGTGGAACGGACGAACGTCGATATTCCAAGAAGATCACAGCCGGCCCGACGTATCACTGCAAACAGCGTGTTTCTCACTCACACTTCTGTCCCGGCCATTTCTCGAAACAACGAATCGACGAAGACCGAACCCGTGCGTTATCTGCTTCGTAAACCTACATTACGCGGCGGATCCGTCGTCTGAAACGTCAGTTATCGTCCAACTACCTTTTCCATGTCGTTATCACTCAACTTGCCGCCACTCACACGAAAGAACAAGGTATCGTCGTAACGAAGGCCACTCGATTTTCGTCGAAACGAACGATCGGAGTTAGCAGAATGGTCGACGATCAATGGAGCCGATACGCGGCACAGAAATAACGCGACAGAGAAAGACAGAGCGACAGAATGGAAGAATAGAAAGGAGAAAGAGGGGCAAGGCAGAGGCGGCGGTGTCGCGGTTGCTAGAGATGCGCCTTCCGCTGTCGTTTGTCGGTGGATCGGCGCGGGAAAAAGAAATTTGCCAGAGGTGCTGGACGACGTCTACGAGAACGTGAATTACAAAAGGAAGAGGTGCGCGCCTGCGTGTCGCCGACAATGTACTCCGCTGTTACTTTTCGAGCGCATAACAATGGACCACGTTGGTGAAACGGGACTCATGGTTTCTGGATGGGACGTACCGCGCACTGAACCAGTTGTTAGGTCGCGCAGATTCTACGCCCCACTCTTTCAACTTCCCCTCTCTCTTCCATTCTCTACGCGATATTCCCCAGCGTTTCCCCCTACCACCACGATCCAACAGCCGATGAACAACTTCGAACACCGATCCCCACCATTTGCGTTACGTTTCGCCCTACCACCGGCGCTACTCGCTCCTTGGATCAGCAACCTTTTGCTTCGACGCATCGCGTCGCATCGCTACGACCGACCGGAATCCACCCCACCACCGATACACCGATCGCTGTTCCACCAGCTCTGTATACCGGGTGTGCGAAAACGACATCGACCAATGACCAAGTCCGTGCGTGTTCGATTACGTAGCGATTCTGAAACGTCTCCGAAGAATTGAGAACCAAGTTGAACGTTTATACGCGTACGGAATGTATCTGATCTTGGACATCCATCCATGGAAAATTATAATCGATTGGATATCGATCCGGCGTAACTTGCTTCTTTTCCCAAGTCGGTATAGAAGCGAGCTTGAAAGTTTATAGACACGGCAAATGCGTGATTTAACGATCGATTCTGCGAGGTAATTTAAGTAGGTACACGGGTACGTGGTATGTAACGAAAAGTATGTTTGAAGGTTTATCAATTGACCGAATGTACAACAAATATGCAAAATACACCAACTTAAAAGACTAAGCGATCGATCGAAGATTGATAATTATAGAAAACGCAAATGGCAGAAATAGGAGATTTTGAGAGCCGCGTTGTTGCGCGAACGGCGATTTTCGTTTCCCTTTGAACAGAATTTAAACGTAAATGACGAAACGACAGATGTGGAACGTAATTCTGGCCTTTTGTATTTCGGGAACGAGCCGCGCGATTTTAAGGGTAGAAAAGCAGAGATATTCACGTGTCAACGTTAAATAAAGACATACATTTTCTGTAACCCAAAGATGGGTGTATTTTTAACGTGCGCAAGTGGACGACCCTTAATCGACGCCATTAAAATTCGTCTAGACCCTGTGGATCCCTCTCCTCGCACTCGAAAGCAGACGTCCGTGATTGGAATGACGACCTTTTCCACGCTCGACTAATTTTAAAAAAGTCAAACCTGTTTTCTAACTACCTCGAGGTTGGGCTTAAAACGTCGGCCCAACCCCAAACGAAGGCGACGCAAACGTCTATTCCACAGGGTGTGGTTTCTCTAGAATCGACTTTCGACCAGGGTGGATATTTATATCCTCTGGCTAACGAATAAAAGAAGAATCCATAATTCTATTTCTACTTGCGGGCCGTTCCTCTAAAACTTGAAATTCTTTCTAATAAGAAAAAGCTTCGATAAGCTTTTAACGATTCAGATAGATTATTAATCGGCCGAAGAAAGCGACGATCTCCTTTAAACAACCGTATTTTCTCGTCGTATCGCGTTCTAATATTTTGGACGTTAAATCGACTGCACTAGGAAGAACACATTGTCTCGATTCTTCGTTTCACTGGTTTTATTATTCGCGCCATCGCTGATGTCGGCGTTGCTCTTTTTTCATTTTTTTCTTTTTTTCTTTCTTTCTCAGCGTTCGAACAAACGGAACGCTCTCACGCAGAGTTCGAGCTCGCGAGGGGGTTTGACACTTGAAATAAAATACGAGCCAGTTCTGTCTCATGTCACGGGCCGCGCCTACATATCCAGTAGAGTTGGATGCGAAATACAAAAGAATCGTGTACACGTATCGTTCGTACACGCCGACATTTCTTTGTAAATATATCCAACGCTATTTTGACCTAAAAATCCAAAAGTACAAAGACGTAAATCCGCCACAGTTGTAACTACCATACCGAAAATAGTCCGTTAATACGATTACCGCTGTTTACGTTTCTCAATCGCGTTATAAATCGTCCTAACGATTACATCCAAAATAAAATATATTCGTATATTATCATAGCGTGTTTGAAAAAAAAAAAAAAAAATATTAGACATTCCGACAGGCCGACGATCGTTAAAACTCTTGTGAAAAAGCTCCGATCTATTGGAGAAAAACATTGGAGTGGTCGAAAAAGACAGCGAATACCGCGATGTTGGTTGTGGAGAGGACAGAGTGCTCGTACGTAGAAGAGAAAAAGGGAGATTGGAGGAAAAAGAGGGGGAAGCGACGATACAGGAAAGCAAGCTGCGGAGGTTACCTCGTGCTGGGTACCGAATCGATCTCTCGGAGCCAGCCAAAGCCCCGGGTACAACTCGCATCCCCTCTTATTCCTCTTCGTTGCTCATCTTGCACGCAGACGTGCAGGATACGCGAGACACGCGTGCACAACCTCTTCTGCGCGCTATAATTTACAAGTAGTCGATCGTTGCGCTTCTTCAAAGTGGTATTACGCGGCATCAAAGTTCGAAATTCGCGATGTTTGCGCGTCAACTTTGGTTGGTCACGTCTCGGAAAAACGTTCGCTGGAACAAGACAGTAGAATCTCGCCGATCTTTCTTACGATTAATGGGAGCTTTAACAACTCCAAAGACGATCAGGATTAGAGAGAACCTAATTGATAAATAAATCGATATAGAGGGGTGCGTCGTAATTGGCTCGAAAGTTCTTCGACGAACACGCAAAGTCGCCATGGTTTTTGGGGAAATATCCGCTCAGAGTCGTCAAGGCAGGTGTCGCGAATCATTTCGCGAGGGACAAGATTTCAGCCGGACGAAAGAAACACGCTGTATGCGGAAATGCTCGGGTTATTCGTGAATTAGTTAGATCATTTGGCGTTGTATAGGTACGAGCGGTCAAGCATGAAACTTTAAGATACAAACAGCAAGAGTTGTTATATTTATCGTGATACTCAAACCCTCTTTACGATCTATTAAGCACCGCGTCAAACATTACGTGTCGGGTCTACGACAGCGGATCTTTTCTGGAGGTATTGCATTGAAACGCGCGATTATGGTCGCGCCGTGCCCCAAACCCTTTCTAGTTCTCCGTTCCATGCATACGTATCGTGCCGGACCGTAGTCGCTTTTATCTTTCGGAGCGATCATTTAGTGGACCTCGGTAAATATTCTTTATCGATAGTAACGCGTAAGTATCTAAATAGGCTGTCGAATATTTATTCCGCTGTAAATAAGGAGAGTCATTCGCCGTATTAACTGACAAACTTGAATTTTACATACACTCGATTTTTGACGACAGGTACGTTAAACGGAAGAAAGAAAAAATGAAAGGTAATTTCAATCATTTACGATAGATATTGCGCGAGAGAGTGGACGATTAAGACGTCAAAAGTAATCGATTCGCGACAATTCAGCGATCGCGGGCTGCGTAAAAACGAGACATGAAATATAAATGGGTTGATTTAAAGCGGTAGATTATCACTTGGCGAGCGTAACTTATCGCGTCTAACCGAGGGAACATTAACTGTACCGGCGGAGATAGCGACGAAGCCCGCGAGCGAACGCGCTTATGCGCCTATTTCTATTTAACTTCTTAATTAACATAAGCGCGCAACTTCATTATTGCCGTCACACGCGAGCCTATTCACGTTGAATGGAAAACGCGAAGCCTTTGTAGCGCCTCCGTCTCTTGCACCTGCTATTCGAAGTCGTCGCTCACCTGACGCCTAGTGCCCGGCATAATGAGCACGTGCCGTTTCTTTACTCTGTTCCAATGTATTCTTGTGTTTCGAAGCACTTTTCAACGTTACGTACGTTGCTCGAAATACTCGAACAATCTCGAATGGCTTTATCACGCCGAGTTAAGTACTATAGACTACAGTAGCGAATCCTCGGTGTCTCTGTTACCCGTGACGTATGACTCACTTTCTCGAAACATTTATTATCGCGGGTAGACGCTTCTTTCCCGTTTCAAAGATCCTTTTATAAACCTGCGATGCTATTATTCGGGTTGTTAGCCCGACTGCTCAAGAAATAAATTATCTAGCTACACTCGTACGGTTACTCGCTACGAGTATGAAGATATTTATGCATTCCGTCGTTTCAATTTCATTTACGGTAATGTAAATTTACATAAAGATACGCGATATCCACTTATCACGAAAAGTTCCATAAATAATCGTAAATTTGAAGCAAAGAAATTTTACCAATTATTATAAGGCTATTACTACTCCACTTTCATAATTTATGGGACTGATTAGTATAGCCTCTGAACGGTTCGTGTTGCCTCAAGGTTTACTCCTATCCTGGATACGTTCAATGAAACGTTCTTGAACAGTGGCCAAACCGAACGGATTGTCTGCTACCTAGGAAAGGATTGCGGTTGTACTGTTGCCGGAAACGGTCACGGATTTCGAGAGAAACCGAGATTCGAGGCGAAAGAATAAAGAACGACCTTGTAGAAAATTAGACAAGCCTTCGTCGTGCGAGTGCTTCCGCCTTTGTAGGAAAGAAAAAGAAAAAAAAAAAAGGAAGAAAAAAAGACTGCGGCCCGAAATGCTACAATTTTCACGACGGAAAGTGAAATCCGGCCACGTCAATTCTCGGTGAAACGTCCCACATTTTTAGGGAAAACGTGCCGATGATCGCGCCTCGTACTCACAGCGAAAATACGCTGTGATGGGCGAATCGGTAACCAAAAGTTTTCAAAACTTTCATTCGGCTCGGAGCTTCGTAAAATCTTTTCTGCCGATTTATAAAATGTTCGTGAAGGGACAATGGGTATCATTGAACGCGCATTGTTTTTACGACATGTTATTGCACGATTTGCTTCGATAGCGGCCGGTCGTTTCGTGCGTACGTAATCTGGTCGATTAAACGGTCGTGACTGCGGCGGAACAGGTGCTAGAACCAAAGTTATTGTCACTGTAAAAGATAACGATGCTCATGTATCATTCGCCGAACTTCGACGCGCGTATTTTTGCTTTCTTCCCGCGGCACTGTCGTTCGATGCAACGGGTGAAAGAACGTTGTCAAATACCATTGTGCACAGTGTCAAGTTTTATCACACCTGTTGTGTGATGTATCCACCGTACGGAACGTCACGTGACGGAACATTCTTGTATTATTAACGTCGTAAAAATAAGCGAATGTTGTATTAAAAACGATTTAAATTTCCCGTTAAACGCGCAGATTCTTTAAGGTAACTTGCGAATTTATATCAAGCGCGACACTTTAATAGGCGTTTAAAAATATTCGATCGACTATTACAGATTTCTGTGATTGCGATAAAAATTGGATACTACTGTAGACAAATTATAGAAACTTGAATTCGACGTTGAACTCGAGATATTTCGATTGCGTTGGTGTAGTAGAAACTGAATTATTTAACACCTATAATTCCATAACAGTTTAGAAGCACATTCGTAGAGCGAACAGCGTTCAGTAGACTCGCTTTACGCGGGAAACTCTGCAGTTATCGATACATGTAGTTAAATCGAGTTACGATATTTGCCCCTTAACCTGAGCTTACGTAGCGTTCGATAGCAAAAGACGACGCCGAATAACGTTGAAATGCGACGAATCTGGAATATTTATTCATTTTGTAAACGTCTTAAACTTTACGATCCATCCGTCCTCCTACGCGCGGCATTAATCTCTGTTACATGTATCATATATTTGCATAATCTGTTATAACACCAGCACGATCGGTCAGGCGTAATTGCGACTGCGAATTAACGTTCGGTAGAGTACCTATCGACGTTGAAAGGTGTCGATTTCTTCGATCAGTGTATACTAAATATTTATAAGAAACAACGAAGTAAAACTTCGGATCGTTCGAAAGCAATACGGCTCTTCTAGAAACTTTATTTCGAAATACCCGGCGGCTGGTTGTAAAAAAATTATTAAGTAGTCTTTGCTAAGGACACCGTACTCGCGTTTAATGTGTACGAATTTGACGGCAAATAAATTTCCCTTTACTGTGACATAAATTTCCGTCGAATGAGAAGAAACACACTCGCGTCCGCGTCCTCGGAGCTTGCACCGGCCGAGAAACAGAAATAACGAATCGAAGAGTTGCAGGCGCCGGATTGAAATCTAGCAGCTCAAACGATTACATATTTCTTTGCGTCAAAACGATTCTAGGCGAGCACATTCCAGCAGTGATCTGTCCTCCAGCAACTACCATAAGTAATGGACGCCGACGCGACGGTCAAGTACAGCTACGTGTAAAAAATTCAGCAGAGACGATCACATCGTAGCGACGTCTTCTCTCCTATATTATAGTCGTCGTCGTTAATCAAGAACCGAACTGTCGTTGTATACGTCTATGTCGTCGAGCACTGCTTTACGCACATCATTCGCTAATTTACGGTCTTTACCGCAGTATGAAACGAATGTTTGAAACCTTCGTTCGAAAAGATCTAAAGCTTGAAAATCTCGAAACAAAATATTATTAATAAGGTAGAGCTCTGTTTATGTAAATTTGTCGATGGACAATTAGTGTATGTAACAGAAGTCTATCCGGATTTCTCTCAACCATCTATTATTTTCTATTTACTATTTTACTATTTTCGTTCATATCGTAGGAATTGACGTCGCGATAACTAGCGCAGTCAACTAGCAGAATATTATTTTCATTTGTTCGATAGGTAAAATTCCCTTTTACCGCGTAGGTACGAAATTATCAAGAGCCGATATTAGCCAAATGAGAAACGAAACTCGAAACACTCACCGTGTGAACAGCAGAAAGCGACGATCGCCGAATTTCGCCGCAGCAACTCGGGGAACGAACGATCCTCTTGAACAACGCGACACAACGACACGAGAACTGGTGGCAAATAACTAGCAAAGTTTATGACGTTACCGAGGATAGACGGCGATAGGCTGGGAACAAGTGATCGGACATGAGTAAAAGTGTCTTCGCCTCTCGAATCGAGTGAAAATGGTGTACGGGCATCCCGGCCGCGGTTCCGGGTTTCCGTGGATCCTGCGTCGGCGTCGTTGCACCCTTGCGCGGCTGTCACGGCGCAAATTCATCCCATTCCCCTTTCTCACCCACCTCGTCTCGATGGACGTCCGCCCTAATCCTCCTCTGTCGCCCCTCTCGCGATACCATCCTGCCTCTATTTCCACCACCGTCGCTCCATCGTGATCCTGTGTGCGTTGCGTGCGTCATACAGGACCGCTCCGAATCAACCCTCCGATATCACGATCCGTTTCGTGCCTCTTTCTCTTCTTTCTGCTCTTTCGATTAAACAGACGCCTCTGAAACATTCGAATCGTTATTCGAACCATATATCGTTTATAATTTCTACGAGAGGAGAGTACGTATCGGAGGTATTTTTGGATGTTCGAAGAGTTCGTTCGAATTTGTTTGCGTTGGTCGTTTCAGAGGGAAATCAGGATTCTTCCAAACGGAAGGCGCGAGCATAGGTATCGATAGACACGTTTCGAGTGCGCAAAAGAAGGTACGTAAGGTATAAAAGTGGCGCGCAATTTTCTTGTAACTAAATGAAAATAAATTCACGACCGACTAATGGTATTCCCTTCGACAGGCTTCGGCCGAGCCTTCGTGGGGTTTTATGAACGTAAATTACAGAGCTCGATGGCCGCCTCCTGCCAACGCTGACACTCTTGGTGTTCCAGGGCCTTGGCAACTTTTTCAATTTCACGGTCACCGACCCCCTTTTCCAACGCCTCGCGACCGCGTATTTCATCGAGTCCTGCTGCAAAAATATTTATCGGCCGTGTTGCCATACAGCATCTCCGTCATAAGTACGAGGATTTAATTTCCTTGGTACTTTTACAAGATATTTTTCCGCTCAAAGTATTCCTGGTCCGTGGAACGATGGAAAAACAAAGCAAAATTCGACTTCGCCGCCGCGGAAATTCCGCGCGTCACAGTCTGGTCGTTCAAAGTAAAAACTTTACCGCGCTACGAACCGAAGAAGCATAAAAGAGTTATCTCGTTCGCGACTGGCATCGTATCCTTGCTTTTACTATTTCCTAGCGGGTTCACACAGCCATCGTACTCGCGATCTGGATTGTTCTTTTTCTCTTCGTTTTCTCCCCGTCCATTTTCTCATCCCACCCTATCGTTCCTATCGCCGAACGCGATGAGAATTCAAGCAATTTCCGTATCGAACCTCGTCCCACAGCTCAACCCCGTATACTGCGGCCATTTAATTAACAGACACTATGGAAACAAGATAGCGAAATAACGACGAAGGGAAAGGTCACGTGGCTGTGATACCGACACCCCGTTCGCGTCCATTTCCCCGCGAAGAATTGAACGTCGAATAAACGAACGAGAGGTAACAACTTTCGCCGAATTCTCCGTTGAAAATATCCGTCGAACGATGTTTCCGATACTGGCCTTAAATCGAATTCAACCCTCGTTCGAGGATCAAACCATTTGGCGTTGGAACACGCCGAGAAGGCAACAGAAGGAGCGTTACTCTAAACGAACTTTTTTTTCTCCCGCTCTCGAACACGAAACGGCGGCGTTTAATGGGTTAATGAGCGACGATAATTCCGGCCCCGCGGACTAGCCGCCATAAATCGGCGTGTAAACCTTTTTATCGTCCTCGTTGGTACAAACTCGAATATCATTCGCACCCAATATAAAGAGGAGCGTTCGAGCGAGCGTATAAACGAAAATTTCACCTCCGATGTTCGCGTCGCGGTCTATTCTCCTGCGTGTACGGTGCTGCGCTGCTTCCACCGATTTCAATTTATTAATATCGCACCGATCGATATCGGGACTCGTGAAGCTCGCTATAAATTTCCGCCAGATAGAGGCGAGGCTCGCGAATCGTTCAGGGTGAACCTTCAACGGGCGTTGCAGTTCCACGAGGTCGTTGTGGTCGTAGGCGAAGGTTGGCTGTGAAGTTGGGTCGATTTTGCGTTCGCCTCCCTGCTCTCTCTGTTTCTCTTCCTCCCTCTCTCTCTCTCTCTCTCTCTCCCCCTCTCTCTCTCTTTCTCTCTCTTGGTGTCTCTGTTTAACGCCAGCATGGCCGGAGACGACAGGGAAACCAGCCAGGGGGAGGAGAGCTAAGGGTGAGAGTCGGTAAGGCTGTATCGCAGGCCAGAAACACGGAGAACCAGCGGAGGAACAGCCAATGATGGCGGAGAGTGTGGCAAGGCAGGGCAAGGGAACGGGGGGGGATTTACGCCGCTGTGCCTGTCGTCGGAGGCTGGATTGAGAGCCGCGAAGCATAAATAACGACACGTCAACCCCTACCAGGGGGATACTCGATCGCGAGTATGGCAGAGCTACCCAGCGTGCTTGAATTTACCAACGTGGGCGAGACAATGGACAGATCACGACGATTCTCTCATAATGAATATATAATTAAACGTTGTACGCGAGGACTACGGAGGTTACAAGTCACGTTTTCTATCTTTTTCAGGATGGTAATTCTACGAATTCAGTATACCCACCAGTGTATACCCACATTGTTTTTGAATTTAATTCTGTTGTTAAACTCTCTTTTCATCCATCCAAAATTTGTGTAATATGGCTGGTTGTAACATCAAAGTATTAAAAATAGAACTTATCGGGTAATTTTAAAAGATCTTGCGTCTTTGGACCAACAGTTGTTTTCATTTTCGATCGTTTAAAATCCTCCTGTTTAATCATAAAGCGACATTACATCGGAGGATCAGTAGAAAAATGTACTGCGATCTTCGTATTTCTTGGACGAGCTTATAATACGCGAATGTGTCGCAAAATTCATCGATGATATTTGAGAAAATGATTGATCTCTCAGCGTGGTATGTATTATTGAAAGAAATAACGTTTACGAAAGATCGCGAGAGGTAATACCGAGAAACGATATCGCTAGGTGTTATAGCAAAAACTATGGAATTGATTTCTTCGTGATCGTAATCAAAGAAACTATGGTAATTCGTATGATAATAACGTATGGTTTATCACGAGCTCGGGACTATATTCCACGATTATCTACTCGCGGCCGAGCCGTCCTCGCGGTATACCTTTTTCATAGCTTGTTTAAGATCTCATAAACTACCGCTTACTGAAACTCTAAGTGCTTCCAGCCGAACCGGGAGCTGATATCGGTATGCGACGCTCGGGAAACTGGAAAAATAACCAAACTCGCTGCATAATCCTGACCTGCGAGGACTTTGTTATATAAACAGATCGCTGTAAATGTACAGTACCTAATAATTCAAGCGACACTTAGACTACGACTTCATCGTTTCATTTCGCTTGATATTAGATTCCAAATATTCCCGATTAAACGTTACTTTCAAGCCGCGGAACAATTTTCCGAGCGAAACAGCAAACAATGCACTTTTGTCGCCTGGGTCGGCCAAGCCGCAACGTAAAATTCATACTCGAACTTTTTTTTAATCATTCTATAATATAATAAGGGGAAAATAAGAAAATAACGCGCGTTACACAACCAGCAAAAAAAGAAAAAAAAACGACGAAAACGAGAAAACGACCGAAATAACTTTATCTTACCGTGCGCGAAGACAAAAGGAAAGTAGCGAAGATTCTGAAGGACCTCCAATTAACGCGCGACGTCGAAAAACACACGGTCGTTACGGCGAATCCGAGCTCGGTAATCAATATAATCCTTTATGTGGACGTTGTAGAATTACGTTTATCGTTCCGTGGGACGTCCTATACAGTACGGTGTTCTTTTAACAGCACCGCTGTATTTCTTCTTATCCCCCTTAGTTTCTCGTTGGCGTCGCTTTCAGAATCATTTTCGTTCCTCCTCACGAACAACGTGGATCCAGTCCGCCCTCGGATAGCCTCGTGTCAGCCGGCCTTAATTCATGGCCATCTTAGTTATCTCCACGAGTTGGCAGTATCTCCTTATTCCCCCGACGCGTCGGTAGAAAACGAACGCGACAAAAATCGAGGAAGACACGGTTCGGCTCGACCCGTCCCATAAAGTAACATTAATTGAAAATCTCGTATACTCGCCTCCGCTGTGCGCCAACGCGAGGACAAAGAACTCGTCGAATACGGCGCAACGTTTACATGTACCGGATAGAACTGTTAGCGATCCTATCGAGACTAGCGGAACATCGAACATCCAGGATAACGGCGCTGATCTTTTCTCTCGACGAATTTTTCCATCGAATAACGCGGTTCCGTTTCGTTGGTTTTCGGTGGTTTGACAATCTGCTAGAAGCTACGATCAGCTCCGTATTTTAGTAAATTGCAGTTGGGAATACAATCGATCCTTAATTTCTCCGAAACGTCCATAACTTTATTTATCCATCGCAGGAACATCGCACAGCCGATCGTTAATTTCAAGATAAATTTTAAATATCCTTTCGGTCATCATTGCGTTTTTCTTTATTTTTCAAGCTATGCATTCGATCGGTATAGCTTCCGAGTTGGCTCGTATATGTATCGAGTGTATCGGCTTAAAGCTTTACGCGTTCTCCAGTGTACGCGAAAATAAGTTAATCTTCGCATCGACTTAGGATACAACCTGATAACCCAAAGAAAACTACCAAACTTCCTCTGAGCACCGGCGGTACGATATGGGTAACCATCAAGACGTGCATCACGATCCTCCTTTAATCTCGGCAATAAAAAAACGCAATAATCCGCGCAAGTAGAGTAGATCCCGGATCCACCCCCCGAGGTTTGCCGCTGAATAAGGGAAAAGAGAGGAGAGAGGGAAAGAAAAAGAACGGATAAGAAAAATCTCTCATGAATAAGGGATGAGACGAAATCCCGTAGTAGTCATGTCAAACCGAGGAGTTTGAATGACGAACGTAGCCGGACGAAGCGGAGGCTTGGTTTCGGTGCGCGCTGCCCAGCTTACGGCGCCATTAAAATAAAATAAAGCCTTCCTCTGCCTTCCAACTCGCACCCGCCGCTGCTTCTTCTCCTCCCCATCTCTCCCTTTCACCCCATCCCACATCCGTTTCTTTTTTTTTTCTCTCTTTTTTTTTCTCTTCTTATTCTCTATTTCGCCGTCCGTTCGGCGATTCTGTCTTCTCCACGCCACGTCGCCGCAGCAGCTCACGTTTCCTAACCTCTCCCTTCCGCTCTCCGAACCTCCTCTCTTTCCGACTTCCTCCTACCATCAGCGTTTTCAGAATGTTGCCAGCGTAGATAGCCAGGGCGTAAACGTAAAATCATTGCTGAGTATACGAGCAGAAGAGCCGTCTACGCGTTTCTCTCGAGAAGGAGCCACGTCGTTCGTACAGATCACGACGCTTATAATAACACTTAACCACCGACATTGAATAGCCGCAAGTTGCAACTTCTCCTCTTTGTGTTCCTTCCACCCTTTGTACTTCCTTTCACCAGGAGTATCTTCCTCGGTTCCTCTCGGGTTTCATAGTTGCCTTGCCGACATTGCCCTCCCTTTTTTATTTCTGCTTTCGTCGATATTACTCCTTTTTCGAATTACTCGATACGTTTCTCTTGGTAACAGGCTACGGATATTTACGTTCATTTCCGACGACCGCCCTTTGACCGATGTCCCATTCTCCGAACACTTGGACTTTTTATCTGTTTTCGTAACTTTGCTTGGCGACAAATTCGCCGAGCGGCGGTGAACGTTTTGCATAATGTGGTATTATCGAGTCGCCGGTCGTGTCCGCGACCGGTCCGAACGCTATGGAATAATTAGGTAAAATATTTACTCTTCGGCGCGTACTCGAGAAAAAGATTGTAAAATTCGCGCGAAGTATGCGCGAAAATACGTTACACTCGATCGGAACGAAATACTCGGAAACGCATCGAGCGTTTTAATCGTCCGCGATGGTACGCGTTATATTATCGAACCTTTGGAAATCTGTTCGTCGTACGAGAGAAGAAGGAAGAAAGAAAGAAAGAAAGAAAGAACGCTGAACCGAGAGAACCGTTCGACAACTCGCATCGTCAGCGAATTCCGTAGCGAAGTAGCTTTCATCTTATCACGAAAACAGGAGGAACGAAGCGAAAGATAAGGCGAAAACGACGTTCCACGTTCGAGGACCTACTTCATACGGAACGAACGAAATGATTCTATTAGCGATACCATTAACGAGTCGGGTTTATTATGCTTGACGCTTGGTTTTATAGTTATAACTCCGGCCACGTTCTTTTTCGTCCCCCTTCGGACACTTTGCCGTCGCGATAGGGGATGACTGACGCCAATTAGGCCCGCTAGATGTATCCAGCGATATCCATTTTCCGATTCAAGAGAAAGATCGTTTATCCTCGTTCTAGCTTGCATTCTTCTCCGTTCAGAACATCCTCTGCCGAGATCATCGAGTACAAATAATTTCACTATAAAACGACGATTATATGGCGTATGATGAGAAACAGTGAAATCGATTCGCTCCTTTCGGAGCGTTTAACTTTAAACGAAAACAATCTCCCAAAATGAAAGACGAATTGGCAAGATTTCTTGAAGAAAAGCCGAAGAAAGATAACACGGTGAGTATCAAGTAAATTACATCGGTACAGAATTTCGTGGCGGAACGTTAGAATTTTGAAAACGTTCGGAAAAGGATATCGTCGTGCATTCCTCGAAGACGAGTACGATTTCAGTCGGGGACTAGATTGTTGCGTCAAATAAGAGATGGAAGATTTGTCTTAACAATCCCAGGCAGGGGTGGGATTTGTATCCTTAAGGGCGGTAACGACTGGGGGAATAAAATAGGGCGAGACGAGTAATGTGCGGGCCTGGAAGACGAAAAGCTAGCTCCACGAACTGAGGGAACACTCCGGATATTAGAAACGCACACGCAAACCGGGGACCACATGCGACCTATAAGGGTTGCTTCGTAACTTCTATTTCCTCTCGTAAATCTTGCCTCTTGGCTACGCGATATTTCCCGTTTGTACCAACATTGTGCGTATTAAGTCTGGTGGAAAGATCGCGCCAGATTTCGTAGGGACCCGCTACATCTCTTTTATATTCCGTTCGTGTTTGATCAAATCTTCGCGAAATAAGATTTAACGTCGTTGAAGTATCTTCTTTATTGAATGGTTTTATTTTTCGAGCCAGATACGCTATCTAGAGTTTCCTATTATCCAGAGACGAAATTTCTCATTTTAAAGAGAGGCTTGTATCAGAAATTACTACACTACCGAATAAAAATACCACGAAAGTTGAATTAATTAAAAATTACAGATTCTAAAACGCAAATCGTTACGTTTTACTTTGTATTCAGAATTGATTAACAATGATGAAACTAATCTCGAAGAGCAAAGATAACGTGCTGTCTTAAAGGGTAACTTTACAACGCAATTATCCTTGTCACTTTCGAATGAGACGAAATAACCGAAACACCCACAGCGTTATCAGTTTATAAGGCAAGGTATTTCAAACGTCGTGCGACGATAGTTTCGAGAATTTCGAGAAAGGATCCGGGAAACGTGACGCGTTGACGCGTTAAAAATCGCGGTGAAGAGCCGTGAATGGGGACGTTAAACGACGTTAGATCGCGACGAATTGTCACATCAAATCAGGCGTAACAATATATCTTTTTACTCCGCAAAGACGCGACTTTCCGATATGGAACAGCCCTTTTAGAGTGCTATAGCAGGGCCACGTAGCGAACGGCCTCGACTGTTAAAACGGAGATTGCTAAGGGAGAATCGTGGACAACACTCGAGGAAATGTCGCCGCAATTCAACCCCTTGAATACCTCGTCGTTGGTACTTACGTCTCGTCGTTGCATCCCTTCGTGTCGAACACGAAGATCGCAAAATCGCGGAAACGACAGCCATGATTGCACGTCCGCATTCCAGAATATTTTACCATCACCGTAACGTTCGCCTTACCCGGGGAATCGTTCGACCGTTTGCAGCGATCGATTTTATCGTTCTATCGAAGATGCCGCATAGAAATATCGAACGCTTCCTTCGAATCGAACAAACGATGTCCAAACCACGCGAGCATTTTCCAGAAAAGAGAATCTTTCGAGACGATCGTTTTAATAAATTGATAAGTTTAGTCGATTTCGCGCATCCAAAGATAATATTACAGTCTCTGGCCGTCGACTTTGAACGACATGCAGAAACTTTACTCCTCCAACTAATATTCTATTCGCGCATAGACAGCGCGTCTTTGGTTATCGAAATTAACTTACTAAATAGACGAGCGTAATACGTAACCGATCAATATAGGCATAGCAATTGTAAAATTTTGTACGATTCGTTACCAGAATCGTGTCAAAGAATAACTCTGTGCATATTTCTATCCTCGTTCCACAATTTTATTAAAGGAATAAAGAATATCGAACGTTTCGATTCGCTCTAATTCGATAAGCAAGGACTGCGATAAACCGTGTTCGTTCGAGAAAACGGTCGCGACGGATGCTGTATCGTCGAATCGCGAATCAACGCGTCAAGTTTTTTAATTTACAACGAAACCACGAGCAACGGTTAACAAACCTCGACATTTTGTTCCAACGTCCATCGAACAAACGAGAGGAAACGCCCGGTGCATCCTTAGATTCCGAATGACGAACGCAGCGAACAGCCCTTTAAATCACCGACATAATGACAATCCGAGTATTGTTTCACGGAAGTCGATCCAACCGAAGCGTGCTCGTTCAACTGGTCGTTTGATGGGCAATAGACACTCGGTGACCGTTCGACCGGTCATCCAGTACCGGACGACCGCCTCTCTTTCTCCCTCTCTTCCTGTTAAACGATTATTTTTGTTGTCGTCGTAAATCCTTTTAAACGCGCCACTCTTCTGGATCTTCCACGTATGTCCACACCTAGCTACGTCTCCCCCGACGACTATCGCCTCTCGTTGATGTCTCACTTAGCCCTTTTCCTAGCCATCATTTTGGCGACGACGACGACGACGACGCTCGACACGACGACGATGTCTTTTCACACGACCGATTCGAGTTTCGCCGGTTTCCGTGTTAGCCGCGAACGTTTTACCTGTTCTCGTTTCGCTTCTCTGCGCTGCGTGGAAACGACTGGCTACCCTTCTTCGTTCAACAAAATAATCGACCGGCCGTCCAACCATCGTTGCCCGATTTCACCTCGTTTTCTCTCGAGTTTCTATCCTTTTTTTTTTTTTCTTGCTACATTTCCTGCATCTTTGTCGTTCTTACGTTCTATATGCAAGTTGGAAGCATCGCACGCGCGTTCCAACCAACCGATTCGGTAAGCTAATTCTCGATCGAATCGTATTTTGCTATTAATGTGAAATCCTTTAGGGAAATACGAGAGTGATTTGTCGTTTCGATTTTACAAAGATTTTTTTCTTAATGCTAAGCCTTTTCCTAGGTTGAAACTAAAGAGAGACTGAGATAGAAAAAATGCGAGGACTACGGCGAAGTTAATGAGCGAAAATGGAGCTTACGGTGGACACGAATAGCAGATGAAACCTCGCCGATATATTAATCCACGATAATTGAATGGAATTTTTAAAGGTCTTTAAGCGTCAAACGTTAAAAAAGAAAAGAATGCTGTACGTGTCGATATCATTAGCACACTAATGAGAAGTACAAATGAATTAAACAAGATCTTTAATTGCTCGGCCGCGTTAGAAGCATCCGTATGAATTCCTATTTAACTCTCGGAATTAAATACGTTCTTATTACTGCCAGCGTATTCCCACGTGCAAGTTTTTGCCCAACCGTTCGAAATAGGAAGATTTTATAGGCGGAATCGACTATTTCCAATTGTTTTATCGAGTTTAACGTACCGAGAAAAATTTGCCAGAAGCGTCTCTCGTAAGTGTCAGGGGAATTCGTAGTTCCAAGAAGAATTTCTATTAAGAAACGATCACAACTTTCGAATTTTAAGTACCTCTGTACGTCAGTCCTCGTTTTCATCTTCCGAGATGTTTGCGCAGAGGCGAGGGATGGGATTTTTGAGGTTAACCCGGAAACACTTGGAAGCATCCGTCAGCCCGAAGACCATTCGGCAGTAAAATGGGTAGTCGAAAGGTTCCCGATGACCTTAATTAGTTTATTGCTAGGGATTACGTTCTGGTCGGTCAGTGAAAAGCCTTCCTTTTTTCCCTCCTTTCCAGCATCAAAGGCTGCAGCATTTCCTCGTACCCTTTTTGTCGGTTGTTCGGGATTTTCTCGGTGGTCGAGATAGTTTCACTTGCGTTCAAACGCGATGGAATAAAGGGCTCGACAATAGCGTCTCGACGTTGAAAGACTACCTCGCGTAACGTTCCTCTTTTACATTCTGAGAATTCGATTTTTATCATTCTTTTCGTTTCTCTCCATCTTCGCGCCTCGTAATCGTCGGTATCTTTGGTATCGAATCGTTTTGATTATCGACCAATATTTCCTTTGCTCGAAATTCAACTAACCCTACCTTTCGTCCGTTTCTTCTTCGATCCCTTCGTTACGATGTGAAATCTCTTGCGTGAGAAAATTATAAGTACAAGTGTACTACAGTTAACGAGCGCTTGATCGCTGGAAATTCGTCGGAAAAGTGAAACAATTTCAACGAATTGAAGGAATCGTTGCACCTACATCGAGACTCGTACACGAATATCTTTCGAGTCAGACATTCTGTTTCCCAGTTCTGTTGCACCATCGAAAAGAAGGAGAATGTCTCGGGTGTTGGAGCGTTCGAAGCAGCCCGTATCTCCGTGACGTATTCGATCATAAAAATGTATAGTAAATATTTCAAAGTAAATCGTCCGTGAGAAAAGGAATTACCAAAGCCATATGTGTCTTCCTGCCGCCACTTTTGAAGTTTGAAAAAAAAGGAATGGAAAGAGGAGAGGAAACAGAACGCTGGGACGTCGTCGACAAAGTAGCTTCTACGGGTAAAATAGTTCGCCACTCCCACGGGATAAGAGGGACAAGGGACAGTGGAAAAGTCGAAATCCCACCCACTCTGCTTGGTTTCAGTCGCCATTACAAATTATTCGAAACCAGTTCTCATCGAGGACCACGAATCGCTCTTGCCGAGTGTGTCGCTTTAATGCTCGTTTCCTAGACGGAATAAGATCGTTAAAGCTCCTTATCTACGGTTGAGAGATTCCATTGAAAAAAACGACCCACTCGACGAGAGACGAGGCTGCGTAATTGAATCTTTGCTTCGACTTTCTGGCTCCTCTGTTTCGTTTCAAAATTCTGCAGACGAAGAGTAACAGTCGGCTCTTACGAAACCAGAGGAGCTACAAGTCTTTGAGTCTCTGCGAGAAGCTTCTCGTGTTACAGCATCGTCGCGTTTTCCCAACTTAGCCAACTTGCTCGAATGCTAACGCGAAACGTCCTTTCGAGTTTCCACGCTCGTTCTCGTCGATCGAGTCGCCCGAATTCCTCGACTGACTCGAACGAGGCGCAAGATTTAGAAAGAATTGGTGGAAAAGTGAAGAACGCGGGTACGAACCGTTCCGGAGAAAACGAAGGAGCAGATTGTAGAAAAGAAAACGGTAAACGGAGCAGATGAGAAAGGCGCGCGCGAAGAAGTAGGATGGACGGGACGTTAAAAAGCCAGTTGAAAAACGAATCTTAAAAAAAGAGGAGGTGAGAGAGCAGCGAGCAGTAAAACGATGAGCGACTGGCCGTCAAGGAGATCCCGCGAGTAGATAATTGTGTAAGTGGATGCCGTTCAGCGTGTTCCTGTGGCGAGGCGCAGCTCGAGGGCGGCTCTGACAATCGTTCGAGGGATTACTCCCCGTGGAAGATCGGATGAAACACGAAAACGGCCGAGGGATCGTCGCCGATCGTTCGTCCAAGGTACCCGTGGAGTTGATGAACAAATCTCTGCGAAATGATCCGCCATAAATTTTAGCCAGATTCTCTGTCACGTTCGATAAATTTTTCCTCCAAAGAAACAAAATCCGCGTATAAGCTAAGACGACAGAAACGAGGAATATCTGTTCTTTATTCGATCGTTAAACATCTTTTCGCTCTGTCGTTCGGTAATTTCAATTTAGGGGGCGGGGGGCGGTCGTATCTATTAAGAAAGGAATCATTTTCATAGAAAAAGAAAATGTCAGTGCGTAAAAAGTCAAGCTGGGACTAATTAGAACGAAACGATGTCTCGAAACGTGTAAACGTCTGTTGATTAACGGTGCAAAGAACACGACACAACGAGACAGGGATACCATTTCCGACCGTGTGATTGATGGTCCTGATCATCAACGTTGAATCCAGGATGCCCAGTCCGCGCGATGCACGCTGCAAGTCCTCGAGGATCGTCGACGCACACGTCGTTGCGTCGTGCATGGTATACGAGCAACACGATACAGCGGTAGCATTTATGGGCATCGCCAGCGTGAATATTTATGCGGGGACCATTATCGTCTACATAATAGCGGGTATGGCGAATACGGATAAGCGAGGCTCTCGAACCTGACGCACGATCATTCTCGTGCTCTTGAGTTCTCTGGTGTCTTGAAACGAGATGAAGGCAGCAGGGCCGTAGCGAGAACGATTCCACGATGAATATACACCGATACGGTCTACTTTACTTCGATCTCTATGTACGCTGGCGCTATAAATTTAAAAAAAGACTCTGTTCCAAGACGAGTTTCCTTTGCGTAAAAAGTTAATTCTATCCTTTCGTCATTTCCATCGTCGATTCGATCTGACATTCTGTGTTCTTCTTTTTTTATCGTGCTTGTTGGAGATTTAAAAATTCCGCGATTCTCCAGAACTTGATAGCTTTATGGACCGGTAATGGTCCGTTAATGCCATCGATAATTCGATTTAACGTTTGCGTCCTTTCTCTTAGCGCGATCATTGTAAATTTAAAAATGCCGTGATTCTCGAGAACTTGGTGCTTTTCTGTATGCCGATGTGGTCCCCTAAATGGACGTCGTTCGCCGTTCAGCTTCGAAAAAGAAAGAAGAAAGAGAAGGAACGGTCCTTGGCCAAGACCACGAGGTAGAACCATAAATAATTTCTCTCTCGTATCGAAAATCATATTTCACTGGTTTCCATGGTAGAAGCTGTGCGTCGCCATTTTCTCGAAAACTGGCTCCAGCTCCGGTTCTCCATATCGTTCGCGGTTAAAATGGAACGGACTGGTGGTATCGGCGAGTGCTTTGAAAATTTAATCCCTTCTACGGTCCTGAAAACGCCCATAGTGGCGGCTGGTTGGAGAACTCCGGTGCACCGCGGTTGGTATCTGTCCCGAGGAGATACGAAACGCCCATGGTGTTTCATGGTGAGCGGCGTAAGGCCAAGATCCTAAATCACATTTGACTTTGGTAATAGGATTGCTTGGAAAGCCTAAACCCTCGAGGAATGAAATCCGTCTGATAGTAAATCTACCTCTTCCTAAATCCCCACCCTCGCCCATCACGCTTTTTCTTCTGCGGATTGAGCGCGGTTCAACGTTTCGGCCGCGCATTCCACGAGCGTGGAATGTCGATGTTTCACGGCGAACACCGTCGCCGTCCCTATTACCTCCGAGACGAAGCACATTTTTCGGCTGCCTAAACTCCTCCGTCCGCGTTACATTTTTCCCAAATATTTAGAATAAATACGGAGCTAAGGATTCTTGAACGTAAAATACCTCGTCCGATCTTGCCGTATAATTTTCATCGTTTAATTCTTCCCCTTCTTAGGTCTATCGCACTCTTCGGAATATTTAGACGGGGCGCAAAGTCGAGAGATTTAAATCCGTTGCGTTATCTTGTTCCGCGTATCGTCTTCGCTGTTTTCGACCACCGAATGCACGAAATAAAGTGTCTTCGGTTGAAAAGACACAAAAGAGAACAGCGAAATCTCCGAGTCGGAGGATCCTTTTTTCTTTTTTTTTTTTTTCGAACTCATAAAATCCTTCTATACCGGCAGGAAGTGAAAACAGGATGGAATGTAGGCCAGCAGGTCAGTTTTTTCTAGACGAAACAACAAACGAGACCGAGCAAGATGTTTCCCTGGTGAAATAAAATCGGAGAACGGCGAGAAGAGATGGTTGGAAGGAAAAGCGGAGGAAAATCCAAAGCAAACGAAGAAACTAAGGCGATCCAGCGTGAAAGAAAACGTTTGCGTCGCTGTGAAACCCTTCCCAAGAAAGCCGATACACGCTTCGTCGTATATTTAAAACGTCCGTCTTCTCGTTCGCCGATCTCACGACATTCGAATCCGACGATCGCTTCGAAGAGAATAAGACGCAGCAGTGAGTTGAACAAAAAGTACGGTCACTTACCGCGACGCGGTGACATGGACAAACAAAATGCAAAGGAAACGAAAGGAAGAAGACGTTCACCTCGTTTGTCGGACATATTCGTTCGCGAGACCTATAACGTCTCGTTTCACGTGTTAATAAATAGCCGGGTTATTACCGGCAAGCTAATTCCTCGGTCACTCTCTTCATTTAACGAAGCCAATTATGAGAGGCATAAATGTAAGCACTTAATAGTTGTATACACAAGCGCCACGAGCGTGCAGAATGCCGCTGTTAGACGAGAGAAACGTCGTTCTGATTCGCTTCTGTCACGACGTTTCATTTCGATATCCACGCAAGCGACGAGATAACTTTCGCCGATCGTTACACGCGTGGATCGTTAGGCTGAGAACCGGGCGGATTCGAATATCGTTGTATCGTTGTTTTGCGTCTTGACTCGAATACCTTTCAGTCCTTAAATAACTCGAGAAAGTTCGTAGAGAAATTTCGTACCGTATATCTGGTAAAGCGTTTACGTAACTCTGTAAAAATTCGTAAACTTACGAAAAGGCGCAACTGCGATTCCTGTTCGATCGAAGCGACGGTGAAGAAGACGAACGCCATAGCAAGCGGAACGTCACGGCGAAATTAAAATGATCGAATACTGTTTGCGTATCATTCATTCGGCGCTCCGAAGCGAGACTGAAGCATCGTGAGCGGTTCACAGTTAAACAAGTGCTCCGCTTAATTGCCATCGTGATACTTTTATCGTACGTTAATTCCGTGATTGTCGTTACGAAATCAATTTGCCACGATACTTGAGGCCTCGTAAAGTTATTTAACGTGTATTATAAAAACAGCGTGCTTGCGTGGTCCCCCTATTGCGACGCGGCAGTTTTCTTCGTCGATTCCCGACACGACCGCCAGGCGTCGTAAAATTCCGCGCGTATCGACTCGTTTCGTTGTTCTCTTCCGCGGTTCTAGCTGCATTTCGCTGGATTTACGCGCTCGCGTAATTCCCGATAACCACGCGACGCGTTTTCGTCTCAAACAGAGAGAAAATACTTATCGTTCGATTCGAAGCATCGAAAAACGTACGACCGATCGAAGAGGCTGTCGCGATATGGCGGTAGGTAGCTTCGCCTTCGAGTAATTTGAGCGAACCAACGAAAATCAACTCGAGATCGAACCGAAAGAAATGGCCGTTCGTAACACGCTTTCGATTCGTAGTCGAGTAATACTCTTCGTATAAATAGACTTTTACGCTTTCGAATACGAGACCCGTATCTTCCTTTCTCTTCCAGCAAACAGATAGTTATAATTTAAATATCGGCGTTGCTTCGCCTTGTTACTGCTACGAGCTTTGATTCGTTAAAACGCTCCGAAGATTATAAATCTTAGTACCGTGACTGTAAAATTCACGGCGGACAATACGGAAACAGAAAGGAGAGATAATAGGTAAGTAACGTATGAGAGGAAAGAGGTTAGCAAGAAAGTACCTGGATAATTCATCGCGAGCAACTAGCGTATACTCGACACGAAGCGTCCATTGCTTGAGACATCACTGCACCCAACACGAAGCAGCGTCGATTTGCCTTTTTTCAAAGGTTACGCGACGAAACTGTGAGACGCAATGCAGTTACACGTATTGCCCGCGAGGAACTGATCGTTTGCAACGGCTTCGAATCGTTCGTGGTCCGAGGGCCGTCGTCCGTTATTTGTACGACGAATTAACACGGCTCGCAAACAAATACGCGGTGCAGCTTTAAAAGCTCCGTCGTTCGTACCTTTCGGTCAACCTTCGCTGCTAGCCTTGTTGCCTTTTTTCCATACGCGCCGTCTTCGAGTAGAAACGACGCTCGTGAAATTCGTCGAACGAGGAAAAGCAAACATTACGACTACTCCGTGACTTGGAATGCGACGTTGCGTGGAACATCGATACCTCGTACTATGCGATATCTTCTAACCTGTATGTGTCGAAAAAAAGGACTACTTTTATTTACAATCTAACGTCGATTAATTGGCTTACGTCGAATATCGTTGCTTCTAACCTCTATGAATAATACAAAAAATGTGCGTATATTTATTAGCTCGAAACTTCGCAGATAATATAATTTACAGGATAGAAATAAATATGTCTGACTTACGTCCATCGATTCTCGATCGTTTGAAATCGTTGCAAATACGCGTACGCAGTCTATCCAACGAGACGAGACGAGACGAGACGAGACGAGACAGAAAACGTAGATAAAATTTGATTGCTGCGGCTGCAATCGAGTTTTGTTTACGTTTACTGCCTCGTCTCGTTGGGCAGGCTATACGTATCTTCAAAGGATTCTAAAGCATTCTATAACAGGTTACTATTGCCTTTTTTAAACGATGGTAACGTAGGTAGCACGCGTCCTACGTGTGCGCCCTCTTACGACGATCCTCCCAAACTTCTTTTCCGCGCAGCAAACAGTCGATAATATAGATTTCTGATACCTTTCGCAAACTGCATATGTATTTTCACAAATAGGGCAAATAAAATGAGCAAGGATGCATAGCACAGATGTAGACCTAGCGTGCATATTTATGCTGCATGAATTAAAATAGTTATATTTTAATTAACCAATTTTAATTAACCAATGAACAAAATTAGAGATTTTTTCACTGTTATACACTGTTAGATATCAGATAGACGTGTCTAATATATTTGATCGTACAAGGAATTTTTTATTACGTTGATTCATGTTAAAATATGTTATAACTTTTAACAGAATTCAGAAACGAAACTTTTCTGCCTGTGTAAATACCTTTTAAGTTATCGAGTTCAATTTTAATAGATAAATTACAATCTTAGACAAGAAAGCTTTCTCGACGACAACGTTACATCGAGTACTGTATGGACTCCTCCGAAAAAAAAGCTGTAACGTTCTCTAAGGGTTGCCGGTTATTACCATTCATAAAATGTTACGAACGGAAAATATCAGGTCCACTCGAATATGTTAGTACGCGCCAGCTTTCTGGCTTCTTCTCAGCTCGTCCAGGAAACGCGCAGTTTTCTTAACTCTGTCTTCGTTGCAATTATTTACATATATTGCAATTTAGGCACAAGATACGCTCAGATCCATTGTTCGAGAGAAACGTCCAAAGATCAAAGGATCGTCGGTATTTCTCGTTTCCTGAAAAGACAAAATTCATGAGATTCGTCTTGCCGGAACAAATAGAAACGAAGATCGAGCTACTGAAACCGACAGCGCGAAATTTGAGAAATTCGATAAAATGCCGTGACACGATAAAAACGTTTGCTTATTCGCAAAATATTCTTATTCCTTTCACGGCGCAAAGGCCTCGCAATTTATAAATAACGATAACAGCCCCTCAGCCAACAAAATGCGAGAAACCGCGATCACGATGTAAACTAATCTCCATTGGTGTTACGTTTACGACCTTCTTGCGGGTTTTGTCGAATACGCTCGGATCCCAGTAGATTTATGAAGCGATGATTGACGACCGGCTGGACAACCATATTCTTAGACGAGTGAAAGTAATTGCTTTGGCAACATCTCTAAACTTGATTACCATAGTCGCGAGCCGTTAAAGTGCGAAAAAAATACAATGACAAGAGTTCCTCCACGCGCTTGAAATCTGCAACGAGTATATTTGTTCACGGTTGTATAGATGCCACGGAAAAATTACTATTGTTCTATCCTTGAAATATAGCTCGTTTTCGCAAAATAATTTCCTGTATCTTCGCGTTATCTTAAATTTATTCAGAAGACGAAGTAAGAAAAATACACGAAGCTAATGAATAAAAATAAGGAACAAAAGTCACGTGCTTCTAATAAAACGTTTTGCACGCGAGACATTGGAAGATGGTTATCGTAGAGAAAATACGATCGTGAGATACCGTGGCTTATAAACTTACTTCGAGAACGTCCACTCGCGATTCCAATGGACGAACAGTACGATAAAACGCGCGATTGATGTTTCGAAAGAAAGGTGAACGTTGCTCTTATCGGTCCTCCGGATGGATCGGTCGAACCAACCGACGATTCAGCAGCTGTTACCACGTCGGTAGCGTACAGAGGCGACGGTTGCCACCCTGACGCTTTTAGGGGAGACATATTGGCGGACGTTACTGCTCGAGAAGAAACGTGTTCTGCGATCGTTTCCAAGGAAACAGAAGATATTAGCGTGTAAAGAAGACCGTTATATAAACTACACGCTCCCGTCCGACATCTTCCGCTTGATCCTCGCAGAGTCCTTGCCCCCTCGCATTTTCCTTCATTTTCATTCTAACTGTACGTTACACAGAGGATACAGCGTGCCATTTGGACAAGTACCAGTTGGTTAATCGCTTAACGAGTTGACCGAGTTGCACGCGTATACTTGTCGAGCGTTACGAATTTTTGTATCAAATATTTTTTATCTCGTCGATAACGGTCGCCTATTGCGGCGTATACAATACAATTATTTATCGTTCTTGTCGACCATAATTCAACTTTGAAAACTTACGCGTTTCTCCTCTCTATCTTTTTGACTTTCCTTCGTCGCCATACGTTAAAAGCGACTTGGTTTTTTAGCAACATCTAGAACATCTTTTAATAAAGATTCTCAAACTCCGTACGATTGTCCAATTTTCTTTGCAATTAGAACAATTATAAATTTCTTCGACGTTTTTCGCACGTTCTTACGAGCTTCGACTGCGCTCAGTTCCAGCTGCACCTCCTCTTTCAATCGGAGGTTTTCCGAGTAACCGTCATATAGGTGCAATAAAAACATAACTCCGACGGTCCATTCATCTAAATCCTTTGGTGGAAGGAATTCCACGTCGCGATACTCTACCTGTACCTCAAACAGTGCATCTCCGTATTATATTTTACAATTTTAGCTACGGCTTCGTCTCAGCCCCGTTTTATTATCTTTTTTATCTTTTTCTCGGGGTTCGTTTTCGTCTTCGATTCTCCTCGGTACCAGTTTGCTTCGATTCTGCGGTTCAGTTGGACGCATGTTGCGTAACGTTTGCTACGCCCGATACGCCAAATTGTACTCACAATTTTTCTTTTTTTTTCTTTTTTCTTTCTTTCTTAATATCTATCGCGTGTGATTAGTGAAATCTTATTCGCGACCATCTTTCTCGATTTAAACGGCGATGTCTTCTCGCTGGTCAGGGAAATAAATAAATCAACGTGTACAAAAGTTTGTTCGAGCAACCAAGTCGCAAACAGTTGCATACGTTCTACGACACAAGGTCAACGTTTAAAACGTTCTTAAAACGTAAGTTGAATATTGATCGCGAGTAGGCTTGCGTTTTTACGCCTTTTAGAGCGAGTCGAACATTTCCATGTTGCTTTAACCAGAATAGGAAATGCAACGTGACGAGGTAATTTGCTTCTTACTTTTAATTACATTCATCTGAAAATTCCTCGGAGAACAAGTCTCGTAAGTAGATACATCGCCATTTCCAAGCAGCCTGGAATTATCGAATTTTTCACAGGGTTTTCCATCTCTCACGCCCCTGGACCAACATGGCTGCTCGTGTATCCATGGTAACACCCTTTAGCCTTTGATATAATTCTCGTGAAACGCTCACACTGGGAATAGAAGGGGCGGTACGAAAAGAGGGTGAAACTATCGCGAAGGGTGTGCTCGAGATAACGTGGCCGACCGGCGTAACGCAAGATGCTTTCTCCTCGGCGTCGACCATTAAAAGCCCGATCCCGTGTATTTATTAATTTATTTGCAATTCAATGGGGCGAGTAATCGAGGAAACGATATTGAAACGCGACGTCCGATATCATACGGAAATGAAAGGTAGGATTGCAAGTGTGAAAGTTCGTCGGAAGAGGAGATACTGTCACGCAGATGGGTACAGTGATTATAGCAGACGTACGTTATTAAATTAATTTCGAAAGTTTTCCGACGAAAAGGGAATTTATTTACGCGTACAGATTACTCGGTATATCTACGATCTACGAGTCTCCTGCTGGTGACGCTCGACACAGTATCTTTCTTCTCGGACACGAAAATGATGAAACGGAGTTGACGGTCTTTCTCTTTCATTACGATATACATAGCATATATATAAAGAACGAAAAGTTGTGATTATTCGTATGCATATAGGCCACCGTGTATATAATTTACAGCAAGTTGGATAATTTAGTACTTCTCGTACTGATCTGCGATCTCTTAAATTATCCTTTGTAACGGATTTCGCATGGAATCGTTCTCTACAGGAAGAATACCGATCGATTCGTTCGTTCGATCATTTTCTAACAACGTTCTCCAAACAAGCAAAAAGTAGCTGCATATAATAAGCGTCGGAACGAGTACGATCAAAGTCTATCCATACTTTTTCCCTTGCTAAACAGACTATCCGACAAATGGGTGGCCAGAACGAACATCGTTTCCTCCGCTTGGAGTGCGACGGATAACGGAAGAACATTTCGCGTAGCCAGGAATTTGCAATTGAACCGAGTTTATTGGACGATAAAGGAAAAACAGCAAACGGTGCGTTTTTCAAATGATAAAAGCTGCCGGGTGGCTAGATAAAAATCCTCCAAGTGGTATCGTAAAACGTACCGCGAGCCCCTCAACGGATCATCAATAAATTCCGGTCTCTCGAGAACGCCTGTAAACACCAGTCTACCATTGCGATAGTAAAATTATAAATCGACAATCAGGATGCGGTATCGCGTCATGCATGCACGAGCGCGTACTAATTCGACTTCGATCTCGATATAAGATTTTATTCCGCCAGAATGAAGAACGTTTGATTCGCGTTTACGAGAGGACTCTATGGTCGCGTTGTATAATATTTAGAAATTTATCTTATTCGTCTCATTAATCGGTTTCTTAACGAATACCCTTCGACGGTCGTATCTTTAGTTCACTCTTTTCCAGTGTATCGCCACTGTTTGTGTTTCGTGGTTAATATTTAATTTAACGTTTAAATTTAACGTTTAATCGCTACGTATTATCTGCTGCTTGGCGCAAGTAAATTTATTGGCACATATGCGGCTCTAAATCATAACAGACGTATCGATACGTCGTTTATAATTCAAGACACGATTGTCCTCGCGAATACGTCGCGTTAATCCGCCATGAGAGTGAGAAATATTTAGTTTGTGCCAGTAGAAAATGAAAAGCATAGGTAACCCGTTAGGTTCTCGTAAATCGCCATTTCTTTTATTTTAATATAATCATAATTCATTTAAAAAATACGTACGTAGACATATTTTATACGCGATCATTGTAACGAATCCAGGTATAATACTTGGGAGATCGCGTTTTGTCGAGCAAAGATATTGGTCGGAAGCCGCTATAAAACTTTTATTAGGGCGCACGTTGGGGAGAAGTTACGATAGGAGGACCAATGACGCGTATTCCTTCAGGGGTTGCTACCGTGAACCAGATGGTTAATCGCAAATCGTAAACCCTGCGATAGACCAATGAGAGTCAGCTTGCTCGCGACTCAACTGCGAGACTACCCTCGCTTTTTGAAGCCCGCTCGTTTCACCCGTAATGGCGAGTATCTCGCAGCTGATATGTTCGAACGACTTTCATCAGTTGTTAAGTAGCCTTAAATTAATCTCGTAAAAAAAAAAAGAAAATAGTTACGAAGAAAGACAGTCGATGCCAGGTTCGTCACATGGGAGAATAAAGAATTTAATATTGGCGAATAAAGTTATTGGGAATAGTTTGAAAACCAAAAACGGGTTCCAATTTATCTCCGTGTATTGTTGTTGTTGGTAATCTCGCACGATATTTAATGATTTAAATGGTTCGAGTTTCTACTTATCCGTATCTAAGGATCTGAACATGATAAGGAAATGGAGAGTATATGAGATATTAATCCATTGATCTTACAGTGGTTCCTGAAACGAATTAAAACTACAGAAAAATTAATGACGTTGTATAAAGTGCGATTCAATTTTCAGCAAGGCAGGCTCAAATATTGCTTTGCAACTTACCCCTCTATTTTCTCCGATTATTTTCTTTAAATCATAGAATTCTATATACGAGCCTTTATCTTGCGTGCTTGACACGCAAGTAGTAAATAACCAGATGTGGATAAAATTGGTACTTCCTGCGAGTTAATAGATCTGTAACGTATTTATTTATAGGATTAGTAGATTAAAAAAAAAAAAAAAAACGGCAGGAAACATTACACGCAAAGAAAATATCACTTTATCAAGACCTTGAGTTATCGAGAATTTGATTTTGATTAAATTGAAATAGCAAGATGAAAAAAGAACAGATTATCGCATGATTCGTTTCTTAACGACCAAACGACTTTATAACAAACGATATCTGTTAGAAAAAAAGCTTGTAATAACTACGCTTATTCTATTTTTAAATTAAGTCTACATTAAGACTTTAGAAAGACGAACTGAATTCTTATTTATGTCTTTCAAATACACTAATAGCGTCCAAAATATTATACTATTAAAAAGTAAGATCTTACTGTAGTGTCCGGACTGCAAAATATTCGACTAAAATAACATTTCCTACGATTTTGTAGGATCGCCGAGGCCAAAAATGAGCGTCGTTTTTTCACGGAAATATGACGTTAAAAGTTTCGGTCAACCTGTCGTTGTGCGACGTCCTCGAGAATTTTCACGAGACCTTTTTTAAATTTGATAATCTTAACTTACTGGGTGGTTTACACTCTACATGGATCTGAATCGTGAGTATTGGATTAGATTTGGGTTACTTTTTAATTTCCGGTCACTGTGAGGCGACCGGGGTTACGCAGATTCCTAAAGTTAAGACCCTGTTTGTAAGGACGAATTTTAAAAATCGTTCGTTTCCGCGAGAAATCTTTCGAAAATACGTTCGAAAAGAGAAACTGAGACCTAAAATTTTGCAGTCCGGATGTTATAGTAAATCTAAATATTTCGGCGAATTAAAATCTTTCGACCAGCTAACTGCGTTCGACGTCTATCAGTCCGAAACTTTATTTCCGTACGGTTGACGTGTATACTCGTCGGGTAAAATAAAAAGTTACCATTTAAAAAAACAGTGTAAATGATATTTAATGATATATTTCCTTCGTACTTCCAGTAAAAGTATCATGTATTTTATAAAAAAAAGTTTGAAAAAAGAGTTTGGTTATTTGATTATTCTCTTTGGTATATCTGTTATGCTCCGTATAATGTATTGCTTTTTATAAATTGAGTTGATTATTTTCCCCAATGCATCCACCTACTCCCAGAATTGTTTTGTGTACTTTCTTATTTTTTGGCAATTTTTAAGTTTTTAATAACAATACCTTCTTTCAACAATGAGTTGTTAATATTTTATCGAATAAAGAAGTAATCCTCCCTTGTTTTGCTTTACCTTTTTCATAAAATTTATAACTTTATCTGCGCACCCCGTAAAGGATTTTTGAAACTCAACTCCGCAGTTAACTGATTAATTACAAAATTAATACATTTTTATGCAGAAAGTATAAGAATACCGTTTTTTACAATTTTGCAAAGGAGTAATTTATATGTAGTAGATGAGTATACATATATACATATATACATGTGGTAGAAATATTATTTAATCTTACATGGTTGCGTCAGTTTCTTAGCATCCCCAGTAGAGATCGTGAACGTTACCGTGAACGGGAATCGAAGTCATTGATTGAAATCATAACAGCTAACAAATGTTGTTGTCGCGTGTTCCATCAATTTTGAGAAACATACCTGAATTAAATGGAAGAAAACACACTGGAGTGAATTTAAAACAGATTCGTAAATGGTAAATATATATTATATAACCTCTGTTTGAAACGAGGTTAGATTTCTGCACTTTTGTATTTATCGTAAAATTTCTAATATTTATAAATATATTTAGAAATATAGAAATTATTCGCATATTTACACACACACACACACACACACACACACACACATAATAATATGTCATACATATAGTTCATATGTAATAAATATGTATAATGTATCCTATCTCAAGCACATCTAAGAATTCATTGTGAATTCATTGTCTCAAAGAAGTAATTGATTTAAATTATAAAATGTTATTAGTTGGGGCTATCGTACGGTGATTAAACCTACACTACCATGGGTAATAGCGGCCGAATGCACTGGTGGAATAGTATGGTGGTGGGTCTTCTGGAACGCGTGGCATGATTACGAGCATATTACTGTAAGTAATATAATTATCGTTAGCATACTTTATTTATAGAAAGCCATTTTGCAATAATTAGTATTTTTTAAAATACAAGATGTTAAATATTCAATTTATATTCTTGTATATTTAGGGTCATTTCCCTGATATACGTCCGATAGAGTGGTCTGACGAAGATTTGGGAATTCCACCAGATGATTGGTAGATAGATGATAGATAGTCGGACAGATATTTTCTGTACAAAAAATATTGAAACTTTGACGTATATGTGTCAATGATTTCGATGTATTTAAATATTAGATCACTACGATGTTAGAACTCGTATGTAATAACATGTTATATATATTATTTATATATGGTAAATTGATAGAGAGAAAATCTGTCTGTAATATGTTTTTAATAAAGATATCATTTGAATCGTATGGTTAAAAGTTTAATTCTTTATTCGTTGTTATTTTATTACCAGTTAGTTCATTGACAATTCCTGTATATGTTCACATACATTTGTAAATGAACTTTGAAAATATGTTGTGCAATAATTTTATTAAAATATAGATTTATATAAACTTCAACGATACGTAATAAAATATATACATAATATTTTTAATTACGTGTTGGCACTTTAATAGATACCGTCTTAGTCTCAAGATACTCTTTTAATCCTTCTGCGCCGCTAAAATATAAAGGTAACAATGTATATTTTGTTTCAAAGTCTTTTGATTAAATACTGACAAACTTACAGCTCACGACCTATTCCCGACTGTTTGAATCCTCCAAACGGAGTTTGAGGTGTGATAGCATCATAACAATTTACCCTATTCAACAATAGTTTTTTTAAGTAAAGTTCCATTAATCTCTGTCAAACATATATATATAACGAATACAGAATTGCTATGAAATCTTTACCAAACACTTCCAGCTTGTACTGCTTGTGCAAACACCAAAGCTTTGTCAATATCTTTACTAAGAACACCAGCAGCAAGGCCATAATTCGTATTGTTTGCACGTTCGATAACTTCGTCCATTGTCTCAAATTTTAAAATAGATTGAACAGGTCCAAATATTTCTTCTTTCGCAATTCTCATATTGTCAGTCACATTTGAAAAAACGGTAGGCTTAAATTAAAATTAAGATGGTCACACAAAACGAACAAATGATATAAAAATCATTCGCTTAAAAAATTATACCTTAATAAAATAACCAACGTTGCCGTGACGTTCTCCACCAACTTCTAATACAGCTCCTTCTTCCTTTCCTGATTTAATTAAACCTAAAACTTTATCAAACATTTCTTGATCAATTTGTGGTCCCTGTTGAGTTTCAGCATCAAAAGGATCACCGACTTTTGTTTTTAACGCCAATTGTTTAGCGTAAGCGACAAATTGATCATAAATTTTAGTATGTACGAAAGTACGTGAACCAGCGCAACAATTTTGTCCATGATTCGCAAATATTGCATTATAAGCAATTTCAGCTGCTTTCTCGACTAGAAGTTAATGTACATACTTATTAATTCTCTTATACCGTTATATGTTAATAATTTAATAAGCGTTTCATCAACATACTGTCAACATCATCAAAAATAACCAATGGACTTTTGCCACCTAGTTCAAGAGAAACGCGTTTAAGATTACTCTTTGCAGAAGCTGCCATTATCAGACGACCAACCTATAAATCATATACCAAATGTTAATATAGCTTTGTGAATTAGTATAAAAATTAACGATGTATACAAGATACCTCTGTAGACCCAGTGAATGCAACTTTTTGAATTCCTGGATGTTCGGCAATAGCTGCACCAGCTGTCGGACCATAACCAGTAATAACATTTATAACACCCGGTGGAAATCCAGCCTCTTTAGCAAGTGCTGCGGCATAAAGCGCACTTAAAGGAGTTTGTTCAGCTGGCTTCAAAACAATAGTACATCCAGTAGCCAATGCTGGACCCCATTTCCATGCCAACATAAGAAAAGGATAATTCCAGGGGATAATTTGACCTACTACACCAACTGGTTCCTTGCGTGTAAGTGACACAAGATTTCCATCTAAATAACAATAACAATATTGTACATGAGCATTTATGAAACGCCGCTCATTTACTTACAAATGTTGAACATACCTGCTGGAATAGTGTCTCCAAAAATCTTATCACACCATCCAGCATAATAACGAATTGTATCTATGCTGGCTTCTATATCAAAAACTGCATTTGAATATGTTTTTCCATTATCCAAGGCTTCAAGAGTGGCAATATATTCCAAATCTCTTGTAATAAGATCTGCAAACTATATACATCCATATATTGTAATTAAATATCAAAATTTTAACATAAAGATAATTAAAAATATTATTCAATTATAAAACAAATAATATACTTTGTTCATAAGTTTTCCACGAACAGATGGATCCATATTTCGCCAATCTGATCCTCTACTAAATGCTTGACTTGCAGCTGCAACTGCCTTATCTACATCTGCCTATATTAAAGAAAGTAAATATTTAAATCTAATATTTGATATAAACAATTTTTCATAATATAATGAAGATAACAAAATTAAAGTATAATACCTTATCACCTTCAGAGATATCTGCAATAACAGTACCGTCAGCTGGATTTATAGTAGGAAATTTTTTACGACTCACTGAATCCATAAATTCATTATTTATAAATAACTGAAAATACGTGATATTAATGTTAATATAGGTTTTATCATTATCGTTCTTATTACTATTCTGGTGTCAACATCTATGATTATTTGTCAGAATATAAGATATAGACCACGTATGTATAATTTTTATAAGATATGATTAAAGGTTACGTGCTTCTTCTTATGAAAATTAATTTTTACATCTTCTACAGCTAAACAATTTACCTGAGTATATTTAATATCCGGCATTTTACGACTCATTTCTGCAGATGTATCTCGTCAGACGTACTCAGCATTAATCACCGTACTATGAGTAAATAATTCAATATATCTGGAACAGAGCATTAAATACTGCTTCTTGTTTTTATCAAATATTATCTTGAGAATGAACCTCCCAACTTTATTCGAAGCAATTAACTGCATACATATGTATTTAAAGATACAAAATACTTATCATAAACGAAAACAATATCTCACAGTAAACATGATTTATTGTTACATATTTTTGTTAAAACGTTTATCTATTGTCTTTTATGTAATAAATATTTATATTACTACATATATTATTTATATTGTGGTTTTTGAAACAAGAATCAGTTAAATAGCATGGCTATTTGAGATAAGGTTACATCTGCTCATACTTTTATCTCAAATAAATATGTACACACATATTTATATGTGTACCTATATATATATATATATTGATATTGATATTCAAACGCACGCGATTACATTTCTATAATAAATATTTTTTGATAATCTATAAGATATAAAAGTCCATAATCTCATTATTTGAATTGATAAATCAACGTATTTAAAAGAACACTTCTTGTGGTTTATAACATTTCATATTTCATAGAAACGATATTTATAATATAAATGTACAATGAACAATTATTCATTTGTACAATATTTTCAATCATTTTTCAATAACTTTTACTAAATCATTACCGAAGTCATTACCCAATAAAAAGAAAAAAAAAAAAATATTTCGTTGCTACGGATTATTAAATCAATAAATTTCGCACACTTCTCTGTGGATATATTAACAGCATAGTTACTGTCTTACGAAAATCATTCGTAATAAACACAGAAATTTGTATTAATGCAATCTCGAGAGCTGTAGAAATTTAGTAGTGATTTATTAGGAAAACATTTAACATGAATACTGAACAAAATTCGACTAAATTGGACGAAGTCCAGGATACGGTAAATTTTAGTTTAAGATAACCACTTATGTAACTTTTACTATTTTATTTCGAATGAGTTTCTAAGCACTTTTTCTAAAAAAAAAAAAAAAAAAAAAAAAACACTTATATAGCCTTGTCCAAGGATAGATTATACTAAAAAAAGCGACGGACCGCCTCCTCTTTATTTTCCTCAACCAGGAGATGAGCTTCCGGCGCAACCAGAAGAACGAATGGAAGCGATTGGTCCATGGGCAACCGGTCGTGTAAATTTTACACCTCAAGATGGTTTAACGGGAGTTAGACCAGTTGTTGATCGATATTCCGTAACCAGCTTTGGAGCACCTCAATGGAGAGCTCATAATCAGAAATTTTTTAAACAGTCGGATGAGAAGATTCAAGAGGCACAGTATGCAAACAAACCTGTACATTGATATGATATCCTATATTATTAGCTCAAATAATAATAAAAAAAAGCATGATATTTTAGACTCGCTATAAATAATGCACAACGATGTGTCGAAAGATCGTATAAAGAGGCAGATAAGATACAGTTGAAATCGACAGATAATTTAAAAAATCGTGCAAACGAAGTATATCGTTGGAAAACTGAATTAGAACACTTAATACTTGATATCACGAAAGAGATAGAATTATTGGAAGCTGAACATCGACGAGTAAAGCATTCTTTGTCACTCCTTACAGTTCCAGAATCTATCGCTGGCGAATTCCTACAATTACGATCAAAACGACTGGAGTCTGACCTTATTAGAGATGAAGTAGAGGAAGAGCTTAGCAAAGTTAATATCGTTAATAGCATAGTAAATGTGTAAAGAAAAAAACATTTGTAGGAATAATATACGTATATTAGCAAATACATATTAATTGTTATAGGAGGTAGCACTTTGCTCAGAAATACGCGATTTACTTTGTAGAACTCGGGAACATATAGAGATGCAATTAATCGAATTAAAGGCTGCAAAAGTAAGAATGGAAATGGATTGGACTGATAAAACTGACGCTTATGACATTGATTCCCACAATATACAATTGAAAAATGATTCTCCCATTATCTTGTGGAAACTTGGAGCTACAAGATTTCCAGCAGGGTATGTATCAGAATTAACGTTTTAATTTTACAATTAGCATTAATTTAGATTAGATTTTGAAATTTGTATAAACTATTAATTCTTTTTTCTTTTTTTTTTTTTTTTTTTTTTTTTTTTTTCGTTAGACAATCGACACCTTCGAGTTATGAACATTACACACGAGAAAGTTTAACTGATGCAGAAGCAGCCAAGCAGAGATCTGTAAATTTAAGATTTAATTTAGATTCTACATATAAGAATTCTATTAAAAATCTCCGAGATCAAGCGACTCGCGTAGATCTGGTTTTAAGTCAAAAGATTAAACTTACTGAGGATATTCGTTTACAGTTAGAAAAAGAACTACTTCGCGTAAGTTTAAATTCATTACGTAAAATTGCCGTATCGTAATGATAAGAATTATTGTAGTGTTTACACGAGCTTGCAAATACTGAAAAATCTATAGAAGAGCTTCGTCATTCAACAAGAGGATTGGATTGCGTGATGAAAGTAGCGCAAACAAGATTAGCGAATAGGTTACAACGACGTAATGTAGAAAGTTGCCGTGATACTTCCCAATTTGCGTAAGTATCTTATCAATGAGCTATTATATATCATACTTGATAAATATAACTAAATAATCATTATAAGATATATAAATTTAATTTACGTGTAACTTTGCACAAAACATATTTATCGTAAAGTATGCTTCATTTAGTTTGGTGGAAGAAGTGAAACTACTTAATGAACGCACATCAGCTATGTTAGCGGAATTAAAACGAGCCGAAGATACGCAGGCAGGTTTGGTAAAAGCGAGATGCGATCTTGAACGAGAAATAATCGTAAAACGTAAAACACTGTACATAGATAAACAACGTGGGCAGCTGTTACGCTCCTTTTATCCTTCAACTATTTAACGATAGGCTTTATATTTTGAAGTTTTTAACAGGCTTGATAGAAACACAGCAAACACGAGTAATTTTATAAATATATTTTGGAAGTACACGATTAGTTCACGCAAAAATATAATAGTTCTGTAATATTTTTCTTTTAATATTTTATACAAAAATGAAAAATATATGGCCTGGTTACCTTGGGGTTTTTATGTGATGCTTCTTACATTTATGTATAATTAAATTAAATGTTACACATTTATATAATATATCTATATATCTATATATCTATATATAAATATAAAATCAGCTTAAGTTAATGATATTGCTTTAAAATTAGATCAGTTACAAGAAAAATATGTATAATCACAATTCGTCATGCGGCTGTATATAATTCAGTACAAATTCGGTAAGATCGTCTAAATTTCGAGCACCATTGTATTCAGAAACTTTAAGTCCGTCACGATATAAATACAAAGTCGGAAAACCATCAACTTCTTGTTCATTGCACAATTCTTTACTTACATCGAGAGTACAGTCTACTTTTGCTATTTTCACGTTGTCGTTTGTTAAGAATTTTTTTCCAAGATCTTTCCAAATAGGCGCCAAATTTTTACAATGCCCACACCAAGGTGCGAAAAACTTAACGAACGAAATGCCGTTTTCGATACCGTGTTTGAAGCTTTCACCAGTTAAACTGAGTACAGTATGAGTTGTACTATCTAAATTTTCAGTCTTAATGTTAGCTTGGTCATTTCCTTTCTCGAGCATTTTTGATACATAAACTTTAAGCTCTTCGTGAGTACGTTGCCCAGTATATTTATCCACCTATATATTCATACATACCAAGTATTATTGAAATTAATTTTTGAAAAGAAAAATTTAAATTTCTACAAAGAAAAAAAAAAGAAAAAGATAAAAACAATAGTTAAATTTTACCTTCTTTCCATCTTCAATCCAAAGCAATGTTGGATATCCTTTTATTTCAAATTGTCCACAAACACTACGATGTTGTGTACAATCTACTTTAGAAATACTAACATAATTATCATTACGCAAACTATTGGCCAATTCTTCCCAGGTAGGTGCTAATTTTTGGCAGTGGCCACACCAAGGTGCATAGAATTTTACGAAATGATAGCCAGTAGATACATGTTTATCAAAAGTATCCTCTGTTAATTCCAATAAACCATTTACTGGTTCAGGAGGTGTTGGTGCCTCGTCTTCACTCTAGTTCAGAAAATTTAAAAAAGCAATCAAATACTAAGATTGGGTATTATCATATATTATATTATAATATAATATAAGTGCTTTTTATAATTACTTCCAAGGATATACCCAGCTGAGCAGCAAGAAAAGATGTTAAAGATGGCAAATCCCTTGTACCTCTGAACTTAGTACCTTTGGCTTCTCCGGCTTTAAAAAATTTTAATCTGCAACATTAAAAACCCTAAAGTTTATTTTTTTCTAATTGTATACTTATATATCATATAATGTCACAAATATTTTGTGGTATACGTCTATATCGCACATACGTAGGATAACCAGTAACATCATGTTCTGTGCATAAACTATCATCTGTAGTACAATCTACTTTAGCAATTTTTATATTTTTATCCTCTAAGTTTGACATTTTAGCTAATTGTTCCCATGTAGGTTCCAGTCTTTGACAGTGACCGCACCTAAAAGAAATAAATATTCTTTATTGTAAAGGCTATATAACACTGATATCAGTAATAATATTATTCCAATGAATTTATAAATATATATAGAAAAAGGTCTTTTTATATTTAGAAAATAGTAGAGTAAAAAATAAGATGCATACCAAGGTGCATAAAACATGATAAAATGATTTTTCTTCTGAATTTCTGTTGAAAAATTATCTTTAGTATATTGCATGGTAGTATGTATATGATCTCCTTGTTCACTGTTAACTTGACTCAGCATAAATATAAATAAAAGGATATGCTTTTTTAACATAATAAAATTCGATGAATTCGCACTCATATTGACGAATAATTAATATTTTATTAAATGATTAAATATTTAAAAATAAATATACTACTATCAGAGGTAGTAAAAACAATAATTTAAAAAATGTTTAGCATTGTATCACGTATACTTTTGAGATTATAGTTTCAAGACGATTTCACACTTTAAGCAATTCAGATTTTTATACCGCTTAAATGGTACTACAGACTGATTTTCTGTTATTTAATAATTTTAACAATTATTTCGACTACACATTAGCTTCCACAGTCCCACAGAAATGGATCGAAACCGCCGATTCCGCCCCCATATGATAATAGTACCATCCTAGTGGCAACATTTTATCTTAAAATTCCTATAAATGCTTCTAGTACTGTGACTTAAAAATTTCCTTTACTACAATGGCTCTGTTACAATTCATTACGGGTGTCAGAAAGGAAATTTTCTCTCATCATTTCAGTCATTAATGATTATTCGTTTTTTATACAATGTTAAAATAGTTATTTATATTTTAGTACATAAGGAAGCTAAATTTCTACAGTACGAAATAATTAAAACAATGACTGTATTTATCTCTAATCTCTTTGTTATATCAAATAAAATAAAATAAACAATAGATACAAAAGATCGAATTCATTAATCAAAATAAACTTGTATTCGATATTGGCCATTTTGCCGCCATATATAATTATTATATGATTTACATGTCGTTGTCATACAAAGTGGGGGAACATTCATGATTAAGTCATCCCGTATCGAGGATATCAATGTGTAAACAATGTACGTGATAAGTACAATATGAGTGGCGTAAAGAAGAAAGCTAATCATTTAGCAGTGTTTAAAAAACGAACGAAAAATGACGATAATGCTGAACTGTCTGAAATTATTATTATATCCGCGAGAAAGAGTGGAAATTTAAACCTCTCATCGAGAGGACTATTTACGGGTATCCACATTATTGAAAAATTACATATATAAATGTTATTCGATATCATTCCAGACGCTTGATATCTCGATGCAGTAGTCATATACTATAATGTGCATGTTTGTTCACACATCTGTATTACATTATAGTTTCTATAATTTATCATTTATATATTGTTTTTTTTATTTATTGTGATAGGAAATAAATTATACATTTGTTACATATACAAAATATCATTTATCTTACAAAAATAATAAGCATATATATATATCATAAAGAAAGTATTACGTTAGTGATAAACGTATACTTATCAGCTTAATGCTTCTTAGTTGCAGTTCATTTTTTAATTTCGTTACTGATAAACAATAAAAGTTGTTCATTATATTTTTGGACCTCTTTTTATTTTTGCACCCATTTATATATGTAAAGCATGAAATCTGAATCATTAAATAAATGTTATATATATTACCTTTTCAATTTCAATTGTAGCCATGAAACTACTTGTTTATGTCAATTCATAGATAGCTTTGCATGTTAGATTGTGAATAATGCAATAGAACAAGCAATATTTATAGTATCATCATCAGATTATCATATGCGTATCAAGGTAAGTTATCTTTTTTAAGAGTGTCATATTTTATGTTCAATTGAAATCCATATTAGTTAAATTATGTTAAAACTAACAAAATCTATTATAGTACCTAATAGAGTGTGGAATATAAATGATTTAACTGAAGAAGAAATAAGGGATTTGCATTTTGAGCTTGATTATGTACAAGAAACGGAAAGGTGGTGGGAACAGGAACCTCTCCAGACACTGGACTTAAGTTGTAATACTTTAAAGAAAATTGATCCACAAATAGAAAATTTAACAGAGTTAACTACATTATATGTAAATATAACAGTTTTATACATGAAGAAATTGCATATATGTAAAACGCTATGTAATAAACTTTAATCTTTACAGCTGCACAATAATCAGTTGGAAGATCTGCCTGCTGAAATAGGAAATTTAAAAAAATTAAACATACTAAATTTATCAAATAATAAATTAGAAAAATTTCCACATGAATTTTATAAGCTAAATGAATTACACGAATTAAATTTAAAAAATAATAGTATAAAGGAGCTGGATCCAGCAATTGGAGACTTTATAATGTTGACCTATCTGGTATATTATAATAACTTATGTATATATATTTTTAAGACAAACTTGTATACCTGATCTTCTGAAATGTTGCACACGTTTAGGATTTATCATACAATAACTTGATTGAGTTACCAATTGGAATGGGATATTTAGTACGGCTAACTTCCTTGGATTTAGGTCATAATATGTTAAAGGAATTGCCACCTGATTTAACAAATATGAGAGGTATGATTTACAATAATGTGTCTATTTATATGATTTGTTTAATTTAATTTTTTTTTTTTTAATTATATGTTTAATGTATAATGTCAGTTTAAAAGAAAAACAGTTTCACACTGCTTCTTCCTGTATGACATAAAAATTTAATAAAAAGCACACATATTTTTTGAAAATAGCATTACAAAAGTTAAATGCAAGTTATAATCAGTTGGAAATGTTGCCACCTCTGGGTGAATTAAGGAAGGTAGAAACAGTGATGTTGCAATCAAACAAATTAACAACATTTCCTGATATATCTGGTTGTATACTATTAAGAGTACTACACTTGGCTGATAATAACATTACTGTACGTACTATTATATGCTGATCCAAGCATATATAGTGATTATTTATGGAGAAATAAATAGTTTATATACGCATTTCAGTTATATACATAGAGAAAATTCTTAATGCATTTAATATATCTATAAAATGATATATTGTTTAATTTTTGATAAAATATTATAATAATTTATATCAATAACAACATTGTACGTAATAAAATTGTATGTATAACAGGTTTTTAATGTTTATTTTGCGTAATTTATAGGAAATTGATATGTCTTGTTTAGAAGGTGTAGGACAATTAAAAACATTAACATTAGGAAATAATCAAATTGAAATAATACCAGAAGAAATAATAAAACTGGTGTACCTAGAAATTTTTGATTTATCACACAACAAACTAACTCTGTATGTTACTTTGTATACATTATTATTTTACTGTAATGAAATATTTTCGAAATAATATTCGTTGTGTTTTATAGAATACCAAAATACATTGGCCTACTGCCTAATTTAAAACAATTTGTGATTGACGGAAATGATATACAGAATGTTAGAGCCGACATAATACGATGCGGTACATCTCGAATTTTGAAACATATACGACAGGGTATCAAAAGTACAAACTTGGATGTGAAAGAGCACGTGGTAGCAGATACTAGCACAAATATTTATCCAGATAGGTATCTGATTTAATTAAATTAATATTTACTGTAGCGAGAACTATTGGTGGCAAATTATTTCTAGTTAATTTACTATAATTAGGTATACAATGCAGAGTACAAAATTGCTCAGTTTGGCTGGACAAAATCTTACCGAGCTACCTCAAGAGGTTCTTGAAAATGCATGCAAAGCCGATGTAGGTACAGTGGATTTAAGTAGGAATAAGCTGTCTATCTTACCTGATAAATTATGCATAATTGAAAGAATTGCCGATTTAAAACTGACATCTAATCAACTAACACATATACCAGAATGGATTGGTGAAAAATATAAGTATCTACAGATTTTGGATTTAAGCAGAAATCTTTTACAATCACTTCCCATCAATCTTGGCTTGCTTAAATATTTACAAGAACTTAATATCTCATTTAACAGGTATTGTACGCTTGGTATGCAGTATGGTAGGATGCGCTATTTACATGTAATATGTAATAACGTATATTATATGAATTACGTTATTGCATTACAATTTTTGCTTTTACAATATATATTCACACATATGTAAGTCAAGTCTCGTTAAAACTTATTGTTATATTATATAGGTATAAAGAAATACCAGAATCTGTTTATGCTATAAATTCTTTAGAGATATTAATAGCGAATGACAATTTAATTACCGATATTGATGTACCATCTTTCCAAAAATTGCAAAAACTTGCGACATTAAATCTTGCTAATAACAACATTGGATTCGTACCACCAGAACTAGGCACTTTGAAGAACTTAAGGTAAGTCGATAGATAAATAAACCGTATTCATTAAATACGTATATGAATATTATAACATCAAGTTTTTTTTTAGGAATCTATCTTTATCTGGAAATTGTTTTAAACAACCTAGACAAGCGATTTTAGCAAAGTCTACAGAAGAAATCCTAGCATATCTTAGAAACAGAATACCTCAGTGAAATTAATAAATTATTACAGAAAATTTGAATTAAAAGAGGAATACGAAGACAAGGATAAGGATACAAATGAACACGTGTCAACAAAGTTATATGCCAACTACATAATGTTATTGTAATAATAAATTCTTAGATAAATTGTCTAAAATAAATTAATTGATTTTATATTATGCATTATTTAATTTTCCTGTACAATATAGAAAGAATATATAATATTATTTAGTAGTGTGTATATTTTGTGCTTGTTTCATGGACAAAATATACAAAGATGAGCTTCAAAACGCATTCTGTGTTATAATCACAGACAAAATACATATAATTTGCTCTCTTTTCATTTATCCCTTTTCCGTCTATAAGGTATAATTAAAATTTTCTCGCCTAGAGTATTACTTTATCTCAGACTAAAAATTATGATTTTTAAGCTTTCTATCTATCAATCAATTTTATTTTATCAATTTAAACGATGACACGTATATTAAATCTCTAAACGCAGGTATCCACATTTCAAATGCATAAATTTTGTTCATCCAAATTAATTAGCTTTAATTAATTAGCTTACGCGTGTTTACGTTTACTCATATTTCCGTATTTCGGTCTAATGTATTATTCGTTTGTTTGGGACATAAATATGCTCATTACTAAAAATATATCCCTCTCGGAAATTTGACATTTGAAAATTAGTATTTCTGTACGTTTAACTTGCTGGAAGGTTTCCCCATTTCTCGCTAACCAAAATTCACTGAGAAAACCGCGGCGGGGCGCGGGATGTCATTCTAGTGAAGAAAGTCGAGGTGATTAGACGTTTGTTTATGTTAACCCGCGACAGGTGTTGTGGTAAGATATCATTTTTTTCTATATTGTTCATAATTTTATAGTAATGAGTCTTTTCATAGCTATATATTGGCTTTATAGCCTTCGATATCGATGATATTTATTTATCTTCTGATTTTACATAAAATTCTCTAAGGGGTTATTAGACGAATCCAAATATCGATTGTTCTTTCAGTCATAGTTAAATATGCGATTAAAATAACGAAATCAAAGATTAGTTTAGCTTAAAAATTGCATTTTTGGCATGTACAAATTTCATATTTTCTTATTTTCAATAAAAGATCCTGATATCGTTAAGAAAGAGTTTATTATTAGCGCTTCGGTTCTTTTAAACAACCTGCTTGATCCTTAGCAGATCTCGAACTTTTATCACGAGGACTGTATTGATAAACGGTAGAATGTGCGGTTCTTTCCGAACAGGAACTTTTCAACTTTGGTTTCTGTTTGCCTTTTCCGCTGGATGCTCGTCGAGCAATGTCTTCGATAAATCTTTGATCTTTCTCATTAATGTCAGCTGTCAAACTGCTTCTTTGATATCCTTCTTGCCCTCTGTAATCACAAATTGAATAAACAATTCAGGCTTGACTCAATTGGTTATAAAGCTAGAATACACGCGCCGCCTTGTATATTACTATATCTATCGATATTGGTGCTGCATGCGTTGGTATTTGTGTTTGATGCTGTAACGTATGATTCTGTTGCGTCGTGGAAACTATTATAATGTGCGTGCCTTTACGTGCAGACAGCCAAGAACAAGCGAGAATCCTCCGTGTCTAGCGCTGAGAAAGAAGCTCGTATCTCTTAACGCGAAATTTGAAGCGACATTCTCGGCGGTACATTACGGCGGACGTTTCGCTAATGAAACGACTAAAATGCGGAGAGTGTAACCCGGCTTTAGAGATAGGGGCTGCGGTGCGATGTCCCAGTAAAAAGTGAGAACTCTACGCCATACTATTTGTCTTTCTTTTTTCGCGCATTTCCCTTCCTCTTACTTATGCTCTTTTTATCGTTCTAACGAATATGTGTGTGTGTGTGTGTGGATTTATTTCATTTTCTCTTCTTCCCTATAACCTCTCGTACCTTTAATCTCAAACGATTATTACGATTATTACGGTTACTCGCAAGAATTAGGTTAAGAATGAGAATGTTCAGTAACAATTCGATGACCATAGAGAATTATATTACCTTACCTTTGATAGCTGTTGTAAATCTTTGCGATCAATTTCTGTAGATATGCGTTATCCTTTTGAGTCGATTTAAATTCTGATTCTTTTTCCTAAAAGCGAATCAATTGGGATTGTTAGACATATCGAAGCAGCCTAATATCTTAATTATCGCGATATTGAATAACTGAAGGTTTGCGATAAAGAGACGCTTTCCAGCAATTTGGGTAAACCAATAATTTTCAGATTGGTTTCTTAACAATATAGTCATGGAAGCTGTATCTCATTACAGTGCCAACGAGATTTCAAATTGTTTTATACAACACGCGCGACGTGCACGCAAAAGTTTTCTACGGGCTGTTGTATACCTTCTGTCTAATTAAACGTAATTTAATTACAGCTGTCTCCTCATTAGTGCAAACCCTTCCAATTATTACCTGCAGCGCGTTTGTCGCAGTTTTAAGCTCTTCGTAGCGCGTGTCAGAAAGGTGACGAGCCGTGATCGTTTCCGTGGTGAGTCGCGTCAACTGTTGCCTGTAATTGTGCTCGCGTTCCATGGCCTTGTCCCATGCTTGTTCTCGCGCGATTATAGTATCTCGAAGAGTCTGCATATCTTTTTCCAACACTTCTAATTCCGATCTATCGTAATCAGATGTCAATCAGATCGGTCCAACGACATCGTTTCAAACAAAGCTGTCGTTCGTTCGATCGTATATTTCGAGTTATCCCGACGAACGTACTACACCATTGAACGTAAAAGGAAGGATAACGATGTGGAAGTTATCCATACTTACTTGGTGATGATGACGGTGGGTGGTTGTTTCTCGCAACTTTCCAGTTTTCTTTGACAAGCCATGCATACCGCCCAGACTTGAACTCCACGATCAGTCTTCGGTATGATGTTCGTTGTCGACGTTCCGTTCGTTTGAACCATTGGCATTTGTCTTTTCTGAAAAGTCAAAGTGAAATGCAATTTCTTAAAGAAGCTAACCGCGTAGAAGTTCGTACTCTGACTTCTTCTGCCTCTTGTTTCATCCCTTCGATCTTCGATCTTTCGAAATCAAGTTCCTCTCGCAGCAACGTCAGCCTCTTCTCTAGCCTTTTCACCTCGTCCCGTTCCTCTTTGAGTCTTACAAAGGGACCGTACGTTAGAAGCGAGGATTATTCAACGCACGGAATACTTGCTCTCGGTTAAAAAAAGAGGAAAAAAGAGGAAAATGAGCGTGCGTAAGAAAAGCCAGTTGAAATTCATTAAATAGGAAACCAGAATGCGAAACGTAAACCATGGTTAGACACTGATGTAGAGGCAACGTCGGGGAAAAATTACAGTAATTGAAATACTTGACTCGTTGTATCCTTCGGAGGGTAGATTTTTATTCTACGTAGACGAGTTGAAAGCATTTTCGTTATCACGAATTAAAATTACCGTAAAGGTTTTTTTAATTCGACTTCTATACAAAGAGGTTCAATAATATTGCTTTAATAAACGAAGTTCGACGCGACCAACTTCACAGAACATAAATAAAATAAGATGCTCTCTTTGAAATGTAGATAGAAAACTTCAAAGAAAACTTTCTGAAGAAAGCAGACAGCACGTAGAACAGGTAGAAAATTATGAGACGTAGTAACGGTATCGTATCTGATAAAATAGACTGCAAAATTATTTTAAAATTTGTCGAAGGATAGGAAAAATTCGTATTTTAAGACGATCGATGTCGATGACGCAAGTAATGACCAAGCCGCAAAAAATCGCGCTCTTTGTTTCCCAATCACCTTTTTCATCGGGCGATCTGTGTATTCACGTGCAAGCCGGAAGAATATCGATTAAGGTTGTCCATTGTTCCGCGTATTAATACTCACTGAGACGCGAGGGCTTTGTTCTCGGTGATAAGATTCTGATTGCGCGTCTGCATAACTATATTGCTGTCCTCGAGGAACTTGATTTTCGTTTGTATCTTTTCGAGCGTGATCGTGTCCCCGTGTTTCATTGTCTCCTGCTTTAACGTCGGCGTCATCCTTCCGCTTTGCATTCGGCCGTCTCCATACGATAGATCACCCCTCGCTAACAAGATAAAGAAGGAAGAAAAATTTTCATTTTAATAAATTGTACGCGTTTCATTGTAGTCGGAGATCTTAATTTCCTTCGACGAAGAACGTTCGTTGTAATTTATTACGCAAATAGGTTTATCGATATTCGCAGCCTTCATCATTATGTTCACAAGTTTCACGATAGTGATTGGTCACTTGCAACCACCTAACGCTCGCATGAAACGAACACCAGTCTTAGAACTATTGGTGATTAAAATATAAAACTTGTGCCAAAAATACCAAATGAAAAGTATATGAAAAAATACAGAGGAATAACTAAGCCTTTATCCATATATTTTACTAAGAAACATTCTACTCCGTATTACACTTACATCTATAAAATTATAATAAATATTATATTGCGAATTTATTAATTCATTCCAGAAATTATACCGTTAAGCGCCTCAAAAACCTACGTTTCCATGTTTTTCCTTGCACGGTTAAGAGATTGAGGATTGTATTAACACGAGGTAAGCAAACGTTCTACGTAACTTGTAAAACGCAAAAATACCGATATATATATCCGTTTGTGTGAAAAAATGAATATTATTTGTCAAAAGCAGCACACATCGAAAACATCTCGAGGGAATGACACATCAACGAGCAATCGATGCCGGGATGGATAATACGAGCAACAGCCGACATCGAGAAGACGTTTCAAGTATCAAACGGATCGTTCCCTTATTCATGGACGAATGCACACGTGTACGTTTCATGAATTTTATTAGGTAGATCGATTGGCGAACTTTCTTTTTGAACGCTCCACTTTACCTGTCGTCGAAATTTCGGCGCCGTTTCCCTGAAATTCCAGCGTCCTCCATCCGGCGCAATAACCTGCGAGTACAAACAAACGCTAAAGTACAGAACGATTAATTGAACGAGTCCTATGAATTGAACCTACTGATTAACTGCTCTTCTAACCTGTTAATCGGATCGTCCATAAATCAAGTACTTTTACAATTACGAAATAGAAATTTAACACGACATTATAAAAACAACCATTGCTATAAAATCCACAACTTCATAACTTAAGTAGATGCTAGAGTATTCTTTTGCTTTCCTGCAAAATTAAGAATATGGACAGGGATTGCTTCCGTTATGAGCCTTTCTATTTATTCGTAACAAAAATTACGCTACACATAAAAAAGAAAAAGGATCTCTGAACGAAGAAATTATACGAGTTAACTCGTCTTGCCGGTTGACAGGTTGATCGATTAATCGGCTGTACTTGAGAACTTAATCGCCATACGTACCGCTTCTATAAGTCTCCGGAGTTGTGACTCTCGGCGAGTAAGAGTGAGCCACATAGCGATTGTATTGGCCATCGAAGTAGTTTCTTTCTTTTGGAGGGTTTGCTTGCCGATAATGAATACAAGACATCCTGGAAATAAGCTACTCGGCAGATAATGCGACAGATTTACAAGATTTCCGTTCGCCTTATCCGATTGTCAATATCGCAGGAACCGTGATCTGAGAGGATGTCTGAAACTGATCGGCAAGTTCACCGCGTCCAGGATCACGAGAAACGTTCCTCGCTCCTTCCGTCTTCACATGATACTACGAGTGGTCCTCTAAAACAGAACGGACTGGTTTCACGCGCGGCCTTATTACCCTGAAATTTTCTCTGATGGCTCCTCGTGCAGTTGATCTTCGTTGGTCTTTTGTTTGACTTTAGGTACAAACTAAAGTGCGTTGCTTCACGTGCCTCGTCAGCTGTCCGTTAATAGCTTTACGTTCTATACAAGCAAACGAAAGCGGAGAAAAAGAATCGCGCACAATTTTTTGTAGAGGAGAAACGGAACGACGATGTGAATGACAGGTGTTATAGATGTTCTTTAGAAGTTTGCTTTGATCTACCCACATAAGATCGACCTACATATCCGCGTTGTCTGTAGTCTTTGATACCCAATTTTTAATAGTTTTTTTCATAGAATATAAAAAGACAGAAAGATACAGGTTTCACATTCAAATCCTAATTAACTATAAATTCATAATGCAGCTTAAAAAGTGATTTGATTTTTATTAATTTCGAGTTGATTTTCGTTGGTATATTCAAATTATTATTGAAAAATGGAGTTGATTCCTTATTGCAACGTGGTTCAGAGCCAAAACTACTACTGAAGCTACAAAACGAGAAGAAGGTATTAAAATACTTTTGTATTTTTGTGAAAATTCTTCAACGAAGGAAAATTGTGTTAAAAAGACTTCCCGCTTTACGTTTTACGTTATTTAATAACCAGTGAAATGCCGTAGAATTATCCTATTCACTATGATTCACTATGACTCAGACCGACGTCTTAAAAACCTCGTGATCTATCATACAAGACATTCTCCTCTGGAAAGGGAGCTGGATCAAAATTAATTCTCTGGTCGCAGAATCGTGGTGCGAATCGTTCCGCTCGGAAATAGAGTAAATAAGCGGCAATAAAAAGGGTGGCATGGTCGTTTCATCCCCGACTTATCACGGCGCCACCGCGCCGTTGAATTTTACAGCCGGTACAGCGTAGGCCGTAAAAGGAAATGGTGGAATGCGAAGAAATTTTATTTCGTTTCATGGTGGACGTTCCGCTCTTTCCGCGTGATTTGTCCATGTGCGTGGCCTGGTCTCGTAAATTCTTTACGAGCTCGCGCCGCGCACGAAATTACGTAAAACGGGCGAGAAGAGCGAACGGAGAAATGGAGCGGTTGTGTTTCGCTGTGAATTAGCACGCGTTTGAGGCGAGCTAATTGTACCGATCGTCGAGAAGGCAATATCACCCAATTGCGTGTCTCTCGCGATCGCCGGACACGGTGATTGGGCATCCCGAGAAATCATAGGTGAGAAGTAATCTTGCTCGAGCAGAAGATTTATTAAAGCTTCGAGGATTACGAGGATTTTTGATGAACAACGAGGAAGATGACAAAATACTATAGAGATTTATATTTAGAGAATATTATCCTGGGATTTAAAAGCGGAGAAAGTGAGGAACAGATTACGTATGGGTATTATGGACGAGTTTATTCGACGGTACGTATGTACAAATTTTGTCTGCAGTGAAAATATGAACGTCGTAACAAGCCGTAGTTCTGTTTCTCCTTTTCTAATAGAGTACAATAAATAATTGATATTAAATCGACATTACGATTAAAACGACATTTACAGAGGTTGACGATTCAGGAAGATGACAAAGTATAAAGATTTATTAGAAGAATGTACAGCGAGTATAGCGATATTTACGATCTCCGATCATCGAATTAGGATTACTCGCAACTTTCAACGATTTTCACTTTTCTATTATTATATTTCAGATTCGTCGGCGAATTCTAATAGCAAGTTTTGCTAATTACTAAGGTGTTATATGTATACATACATGTTAGTAATTGATGTTTCCTCTCTTCGTTCTGGCGACGTCTCATAGTCTTTCTAGCACGCACCGTATGCGCTACTTTTATGTCGTTTTATTTTCATAAATATTCTGAATCTTGTCTTTATGGGATATTATACGAGTTACGTGGATGTTCTTCCATAGGATATAGTAATAGTAACAAATCATACATATTCATATACATGAACGCCTACGTAATTTCGATGGCATAAAGCAATTTCTCGTTTATTTAACTGAATACATATGTGTTCATACGATTCGCTGCAGTTAGAGAAGTAAAGTTTCCTACGCGTGGCTCTAATTCGATGGTCAGGAACTGTAAAAGTAATAGAGAAATCAAGGAAAAGATTATACGTATACCCGGCGCATTCTGCGCGAGTTCATTCGACAGTATGTACAAACTTTGTGCACAGTGAGAATATTCATGTCATAAGAGGACGTGGTGACGCGTTATCTTTCATAACTTATCTCTTATTATTGTTCCTTCTTTTCTTAATAGAGTACAATAAATAACGAATAGACGAATTACGAATACAGCTTCATCTACTGGTATCTAAACGTAGCATGTTCGTAACATCTAACTGCGTTATAAAAGGGCTTTTCAACCTTGAAACACAATACATAGTAGGAAAGTTCAAGTGGTCGATTAAACAATTAATTCTTCCCGTTCCGATTCATGGACGGTAAATCTTTTCGCATGTTCGAACGAAGCTGTTTTCATTGCAGCAGTTTCACTTTAGTGCTTGACAGAGTGTTCACAATAGAGAAGCCCGCGATCGCTCGAAGGTACAAAGATGAATTTGTTGCACAACTGTGTTGTTCGTAGAGATGCGAATCGATACGAGGAATTGTCTTGTTGGTAGCGATTTATCGTTCCCTTAGATCGCTAACAAAATAGCCCGCCTCAACAAGGGTTCAGCGTTTTCGCGTCGATCGCGAACGGATGGAATACATGAATATATTACACATTTATGGTTTCACGTGCGTAGGTGTGCATCTAGCCTGCGTGCAAATATGTATACGTGTGTGCGTGCGCGACTGTAAAACGTGCATATGTATATACACATGAAGCTGCCGTTCATTCGCTATGTATATATGTACATGTATACTTTGAGCGTATCATTTTCCACATAGGCTGATCAATTGCCACGTTAATGTTCCTTTCATCCTCCTGAAACTTGGCGAACGGCTTCATTAAATCGGAGTTTATTTAACGAAATGATATTCCTGGTCGGTCGTAGAGCCGTATCTCGCTATTCGGTCTTCGTTTGCCGCCGTTAGTAAATCTCTTGTACAAATACCGCAATTCGGAGCAACTTTGACGTTTCGAAAATTTCATTAATAAGACGTTACGTTTCACTTGGAGGATGAAAAATATGAGAACCGTGCACGATCTCGCCTAAAATACTGATCACGTAAATGCGGGAATAAAAAACTTATTTTATTCACATTTCTCCGCGGTCTCCTAAATTATGATTCTAATATTCATTATATAACACGTACATTGTACCTTGTATTACAACAACGAGTCCTAATTTCATTTCGTATTCCCTTGGATTCTCGACGAAGAAGAGATAAAGAATCGAAGAGAAGATGAAAAGAAGTTCTACGATGATTCAAAGATTCGCGTGTCGTGATTCGAGTAAATGTAGACGAAGTATCGAACATAATTTCGGAGACTCGTAATACTCGTGGTCTCTTCGTCGAGGCTCAACAGGAGCTGTTAGGCGGAAGAATTCTACGTATATCTAATATGAATTTCAGATGCAGTTCCTGTCGTTCGTTGCTTAAACCAGAGACACCATAACACGTTTCCTGGTGGTGGAGTGTAGCATGGCGATGTGCCCGCTTCTTCTCGAAGATTGCGCCGTCAACGACGTCGTTACAGTTGTCCTGGTGCTGCTGTTCGGAGCACCGGTGCCGAAACAATGATGGGGATTCGTTGCACACCATCCAGAAACCCACGACATCGCCTGCATGTTCCTATGGAACCAGAATCGTCGCATGTATTTATATTTGGTAAGTTTTTGCATAATATTCCGTTAAAAAATATGAAGAAATAATATCTTTTTCAAAGATATTCAATCCGAAGATTTCTAAACGTATGCACGCGCCTTTAAGTTTGTTAAAATGTTTTAAATAGGCAAAGTTTAAGTTTAACAAGGTCTTTATTGAAATTGGCTGCCGTACGAATACTTGTCACGTTCACCGTAGATCGTTTAAGTCTGCAGTCTACGAGACATAACGCGATCTAATACTCTATCACGACTGGCTTATACCTTGTAGGTTTTGCAATTTTTTATAAACGCATAAAATCCGCAGTCTAGTTATAAATTGATAACGTGGCCAGGTTGTTATAATTTTATGTAATCCATGGTTGACGTAAAAGATCTATTTTATATGCTGAGAATAAAAGGGAAAGAATTATCATCGCAAAGGATGAACAGCAGAAAAGATAAAATATATCGGAATGCTTTGTACTTTTTAAATTTCGAACGTCGGAACTAATCTTCGATTCTAAGCTAAGTTCTTCTTCTCTGTCGAGGAAACTACTCGGTTTAAATTCCTCGGTCTGTTCAAACATTGAAGTGGCACTTTATCTCTATCTCTCTGATAGGAGTATCCGAGGCTTTTTGGCGTTCTAGGAACTCACCGTACGGTTTTGCAAAACGACGTGCTGAAGAGACAGTATATAATCGGATTTGCCGCTGAATTCAAAGGTGTTAAACTTTGAATGAAAGTGGCCACGGCGATGTTAGTCTGGGTCTCTGGCACATATCCGTAAACTTGCAGCAGATCGAACACTATGTACGGGCTCCAACAAAGAATGAATACTGAAATATTGAAAAATCTACATGAATAGAATAGTTCGTCTTTGATCGTACATCTGTAGCATTTTTGATAGGAATGTCTATTTTTATCCTTACAATTAGCTTTATAATATTATCTACCTGCGATCTCGTCGAATCGTTCTTTCAAAGCAACAAAGAAACGCATGAACGGGGACTTTTAAGAGACGGAGAGGAATGTATCGCAGCGTAGAAGAGATGACTAGTAAATCAATTTTCTCGTAATCGTGAAACGTCGCGCGAGATCCTTGCTTCTCCCTTCATGGTATGGATATTCGGGCCTGGTAATCGAGCGAAATAAATTGCCGTGAAATGGTATGACCCCTTTGTTGAAATATGTAATATACAGTAATATCCTACAACGAGAAATTACGACGAAAGGAAGGAAATGTATAATGTAATATGTACGTAACTAAGTCTTATCTTAAGCCTTTCGGTGTAAGGCGTTGACGGTGAAATACATCGGAAACGGTGGAGGATAATGACGCGATCTCAACATTCGGGACATTCATTTCATCCACTCGTAATATTGCTCAACTAAGCGCAAAGCTAGGAATGAATCGTCAGAGGACCGAACGTTTTACGAGTCTTAATTTCTCTTGTCTGTCAGCTGAACAATGGTAGGCGATCTCCGTCCTGAAATCTTTTGAACATTTCTTTGTTTTATCAGATAAAGAAGTTTCACCTCTGTTTCTCCTGATTAATTGTCATTTGATATTTTCACGCTTCACGAGTGTATAATATTATCTCGAATACGCGAAATAGAAATAAAAAAACACCACTTTTGCGTTAGAACAAAGTGACAAACGAATCTTAAGACTCAAACACACTTCTTGAGGATCTCTTGTCTCGGAACGGACCACACACAGTGCGAGAATAATCAAAATGCGTAAAAGCTTTCCCAGATTTGCATGAAGGAGGGCATTCTACGATGCGCCCTGCTTCTGGTAATGAATGAACGCTTTTATTGTTATATGGAGAGAAACACCGAATGTTTATGAGTTTGTTGAACTCGGTCGCGATGCTTAAGCATCGCGTGATCATGGCACGATCAATAGCGAAAAAAAAAAAGATCGCGAGAATATCGCGTTAAGCATTTAAAAGTTACTTAATTCTTTTAAATACAAAATATCGATCTATATCGGTCGTTTCGTAGGAAAAATATGGTAATATACGTGGTGTATCCACTTGAATAGTTTCCTCGGTTTCGCAGCAGCGCACCAAAGGGAGTTGCGTGGACAGAACTCGATCTCATTTGATCGGTTCCGCTGAGAACGATCTTCGTCAGCTAAAAAAGAAGAAATTTTAGCCGAGACATCTTCGAGAAACGAATCTGATTAGACCAGGCAATTCCTGCTACACGTAAACCCGTTCCCCCGAGAAACGAAGGAAAGAGGTTGGTGCTTTGAGCGAGGCAAGGACTCGAAGCTTCCACAGAGTCTTTGACAAATACAAACCAAGTTGTCATCTTCTCCCCAGGATCTTTAGTTTGGTTGCAGCGAAGATAATTTCGTTTGAACTTTGACACTATCCGTTGCAGTTTTCGAAGTCTTAATTCTCAATCTCGCTTTAGCTACTACCGATGGAGGATCTTAAACGTTTTAAGATAATCATTCGTAAAAAATCACACACGTTAATAACGATTCTGTAGCAGTCTTAAAACCATTCGACGTCGCATTTGTCGAATTCATAAAAAATTATACCTTCATTCTCATCTCTTTCCGTGGTTAATTTAGAAAATTACCACCGTCAGGAATCGTTATGGCTGGAAGAAAATACTCGAAAAACGAATAGTACTTAATACCTGACAGCACGAATAGACACCGGTTAAGATCACGAAAGAAAATTCAATCTAAAGGATTCCCTGCACCGATCTCACGAGACACAACTTTTCTCGGTACATGGTATGTATCTCTGAGCAGTGATTCGTGAGAGAAGTCGGAGGGAATTGAGACAGAGGTCGAGAACCATTTTCGCTTATCTCCTTAGCCGCGTAGCTTTTTACGCGGTGTAAATATAATCGTACGGAGAAAGGGCGAAGCAGGGATGGAAAGGACGTTACGTTTTATCGTGGCCGATTAAACACAGTTTCAATCGTTGGACAAGTTTGGTCGTTGCAAACTTCGACTACGTATGTTCATTAAATTTTTATGCCGTCGTATCGGACGATTTACGCGGTTAACGAGCTCGATCGTATCAAGAAGTTTCAATTATTTATCGTTGCACGTCTCACGCTACGGATTTCGATATTTTACGACGTCAAGAATTCTGATACGTAATTTCATAGTTTTCCTTTTCGCGAACTGCTCAATCATGTTCTAACATACATTCCACGAATTAGACGTCGCGAAGTTTGGCATGACCGAAAGTTTCGCGATTACCCTCTTTTACGCGACATAAATCTGTCGTCTACATACGCCACACCGATTTGCAGCTTCAAATATACACAGGCTCGCGAAAGTATTTGAACACTTGTACGCACCTTTTATAAATATATTATGTACCTTGTACAAAGTATAAATAAACTGGTATAAATAAACATAACGCGTCTCATTATAGAGCTAATGAGATTTTTAAATGTTTTATACGATATAATGCATAGAATATGAGCATCAAAGTCCTGTGTCGTGAGTGTTCAAATACTTTCCTGAGTAACGATACTTCAGTGAGGTAGATAATATTTCGCTTTGGCTTCTGGGATTATAGTTACAAATTCGTAAAACTCGAAACATGATTTGGTTTACTCACCGAACACTATAACGAGAGTCATTTTGACCGTCTTAACTTTAGCCCTGGGAATGAGTCCTCGGGACGATGCTCTCCTGGTGTCTCGAGTAGGTCCCTGACGTAATGCTCCTCCCTGCGACCATATAGTAGCTACGATCACAGCATAACAGCCTCCTATTATCAGAGTAGGGGCTATAAAGAGGGTAAAGCTGACCAGGCTCATGTAGATCCTCCATTGCATAGGAGATCCCAGATCTATCCAGCATTGTGTCTTCCCCTGGTAAACGATCCTGCCGATTATACTCGTAGTACGACCGATTTACCAAAACTAGGCCAACGGTGTTCGTTTAAATGTATAACTCTTAACGAAATGCTACGAAAGAAAGTTCTGCTTCGAATTGCACACTAGCGTTCGGTAAAATCGATTCTCTTTTACAGAACATTAAACGAAATCAGGATTAAAGATTTAAATCGCATGAAAACATTTTCCGTCTCTGCAATGTGTTTCCTAAGTAACATACATTGCGAGGAGAGAGAAGAATCCGGTAATCTGCTTGCAAATATATAATCAGAGGAACGTAACGGAAACGAGCATAATTCGAGCATAATTAATCTAATTCCTCAACTATGAATGTTTTATGATGAATGGCAAATTACCGTATATACCTGTATGCGTTTTTCCTCGTACAGGAAAATAATCGGCACGCTAAACAATGCCGACAAGCCCCAGGCAGCTACCACCAGAGCCCTGGCTCTCCACCCTGCGATTAAAGTTGAATTTCCTGTCTTAGGTCGATTTCGCGTGGTTACAGAAGGGTAGGGCGATGCAATTCTAGGGGAGATTCGATGTCACGGCGCATTCGGTGGTACGAGGCATACGAACAGATGTAAGTTCGCGGATCCGTGACTGTCGCGTATCGCCAAGTTTCCTCGTTTTCGCGCTCGTGAAACTTCCACGACAGCTGGCGAGCGACACGGACGAAAAAAGAGGAAAGAAGAAAACGGAGAGAAAGAACGTAATCGTGGGCGATAGCGCAATAAAGGAACTTCCTCGAGAAGCATTTCGTCACTCTAACGCAACAATGCACCGTTACTCGTTGCTGTGAACGCTTCAAGGAACTCGCAGTGATAACGAGATTAAAAGGAATATCGCGATTATCGCTCGTGAAATATCATCTTGGTTTAATACGGAATTCACATTGAGACTACTGAAAGCGAGTTCGTTAGTGTCACGTCATCGACGACGTTGTGGCTAGTAATTACCGTACCCGTAGTCGTTTTATTTCGCTGTGGGTTTTCACCTTTCGATCCGCAGCCACAACGCTTCTTACGATATCCGCTGCGTTACAACGCAATGAAATAAAGCAGAAATAAAACCGTTACGCTTGCTAGTGTACCGCTCAAGAGTGATCTCTTGGCCAGTGGTAAATACATATGTACCGGGAAACTCCAGATGCTCGTACAAGAATCGTCAACTAGAAAACGGACTTTTCATATTACCAACCCGATCTGCTGTGCCGAGTCTCTGCAAAATCGCGTCTCGTATGCTTGTTTTAAACGAATCGAGAGGAATAACGATGCTGATAGATTCGATTCCCTTCGGCAAAATATTTATTTAAGATTTAATTAAATATTTAGATATCCAGTTGTTCTCATTAAAAAAAAAAAACCACGAAGATGCAACGATAATATGATTAGTATTGGTACAAAGTTTGATGAAACGTCAAGAAGTTACAATAAAATATAGTATCCTCTTTACGTTCAATTAAAAGTTTGAGAATTATAAATAGACTGCGGATTTTTATGCATTTATGGAGAATCTGAAAATGAAACAATGCACAGAATGCACGATATGCAAAAATATGTAAAATATCCGGAATATACAACAGTACTCCTTATAAGAGTTAGTAAATAAAATATTCATAGAAATATGAATTTGTAGAAATATCTGCAATCTAGTTAGAATTATATTATTGGAATATATTATTCTAATTATATGACATTAAGATCGAATACGCGTTAAATTTGAGTAAACGGAATAAATTGCAATACCTACACTTATATACAAACTATTATATACTTACACCTGCCGGTGAAATTCATGGGTCTGGTAATGGCGTCATATCTGTCGATCGACAATGCGACAAGTACGTATGTAGAACTGTATGTAACGACGGCCTGCATGAACCTTATCAATTTGCAGGCAACGTTGCCTGCGTGCCAGGTCACCGTCGTTCTCCAAATTATATCCGTTAGCACGGATATCAGGCCTACCAATAAATCTGTAATGAGATATCTAGTGTGGAGAGATGATTCACGGGCAATGCTATTATTAAACAGTATCCACCCGACGTTCACTTAATTTGCGAATGAATGAACGAGCAAACTTAACGGATGGAGAATGCGCTTACGTTCATTAACCACAACGACGCTTTTAAAATGTTTATAAAGAATCGTATCATGGCCAACAACGCGTGGATCATTTTAAATACATTTTAAAGTCTTTTTCGGTCTATTTTCCTTTCTCTTTTTTTCTTTTTTCTTTTTTTTTTTGTATATATGTTCCTATGAATTTTTACGAGACAACAGCAAACAAATGTGTAATAGAAAATAAACATAATCGAACGCACAGATTCCAGGAAAAAACCAGCTGTTGTGGATTTGAAAAAGTGAAGTAAAATTCGCAACCTAAATACGGGTAATTTCTGATTTAACCGATTGGTCTCGCCTACATTTCCTAGAAATAATATTTCAGATAAATAACAATTTGCACATCGCGTCAATGCGTTATATCGTTTTAATCGTACAACTTTTACATACTCTTAGATAGCTAGGAAACGTTGAAACACATATTTTACGAATAACCTGTGATTTTTCGTGGGACGAGAGAAGAGCCATAAAGAAGTGGTTTAAAGGATATCATATAAAGTGTTGCGAGCCTGGAAGTGCCATTCGGTTAGCCGTAAAAAAGACCCTCGAAAGTAAGATTTCATCTTACGAATTCCCATGCGAAACGATCGGGTCTCAGATCATACATTACCCCTGATATTGAAACCCGATTTGGATTTATCGCCCTATAATAACGCGGATTATGCGGCCGATCTTTGCCAGCTCGACGAATTAATCGAGGCGGCTTGATACGCGATCGACCATGAATTTTCTCGGTACATTTTTTATTATATTACACCACGTTATTTCCTCAAACTCGGTGAGAACTGTTACGTCTTACGCTTCTTTTGTAATTTATCGGCTTGGGACGCGCGATAGAAGAATAAAAATTGCGCTCGAATTTGAGTTTTACGGCGTGCCCTTGCGATTGCACGCGTTTCTTTTACGACAACGGATCAAATACCGCGGTTGCCCGCTCGTAAACGAGCACGGTCGTTTACAGATTTCGTCGACGCCCAGCCGCCGCCATCAGCTGCTTAATTGCGGTCTCTTCGTTGTCACCGTATTCGCATGCAAATGTCGCGTCCGACTTTACGAACCGTTCAGTCGACAAAGTTCCGTTCCCGATTTTTTATTTCACACGCAAGATGAGATTCTTCGCATTGTCCGTCGAATTATCTCTCGCCGACTTGTTTGTCGGCTACCTCATACGCGTTATACAACTCGTCGATAATTTTTTACGCCTTTAAACGACTTTCAGCTCGAGTCCCTTAATCCTCGGTCACTTGCATAAAGAGATCCCTAAATTTATTATGTTCCCTTTTTCTTCACGATCGACGCGTCACTTCGCGTTCTTCCTTAAACCCTATTTTTTCCAGATCGCTCCTACTCGTTGAACGACAAATGCACCCTTTCTCGATCCGATAAAACAGTTCCGCGAGAAATATACTCTGGAACGATAATACGAGTAAAATACGAACGATTTCGCTCCGCTTCTTTCGTTTTCCTTCTCTCTTTCCATCTGTTTCTCTCTCTCTCTCTCTCTTCGACTCGAGAAGAACGGAAGCCGAGCCTTCGTTTTCCGATATACAGGTATGTTTGTGCATTTACGAGAGCGAAGTGGGCAATTGCCGCGAAATGGGAGAGTGTTTTTTTACGTTCGTCCATTTCTATGGCATAAAATGGTATCGGCAATATTTTGGCGCATTTTCTAGTGTGCAAATAACTTTTACAAGCATCATTCCGGAAATCTATCAAAAGGCTCGCGACAAATGGGACAAAAGAGCCCATCGAATCGTTATATTCCATAGCCTATTACCCTCTTCCGATGTGTCGATTGCTTTTTATTCCTACCTGTTTTCATTGTTGCTAGTATAAAAATGTATAAAACGAAGGATCGGTAAAAAGGAAAAATACAACGCAGAAGAATACGAAGGAAAGCGGCAGTAACAAAGTAATGTCTGAAGTTATGGCATTTCATAAGTCAGAGTGGAACAACGAGGAACAGGATAGATGGACTATTTCGCGACGAATGTTCGCTGGATTGGATACAATCGCTGGTTAGGATAGCTGTATTATTATAGGAATAAGCAAATAATATTGTTTCGAGAGGGAAAAACTTCCCAATTCCTTCAGATGTGCGATCAAGTTGAATTCCCTAGGGATACTAATTGTTTGTGCTTCTAATGTACGGAGAAAGACTGTTGGTCCACTGGATCGAGAACACGAGCTCGGATTTCTTGCTTTGTTGAACAACTACTTTAACCAATTAAGCTGTCCAGTCCATTGAATTTTTTCTGTCCCCAAGTCTGGTATTCCGAATGGCTGACATTTATACTAATACTATCGCAAGCAATCGCTTGGTCACCGAACTGTCCACTCCAAGCCATCTCGTAATGGGTTCGTAATGATTATTGGCTGGATGCAAATGGTCTCGATGTATAAATAACGTTATTTTCGCTCAACTCGATAACTTGTTCTGCTTTCGTTTCCACCACGACGAATATCCTTCGTTGGAAACTCGATTTTCTTCTAAAAAGCACAATATCGATAACTTTACGATCGATGAAGTTCCCTCCGTGCCTCTTTCTGCGAAACAATTGTACGCGAAGCAAATCGCGATACCAGATTCTCGTCTAGCTTTTGATTCAATCTGCTTCGTGAAAAGATAGGATACAGTGCAATTTGAGAAAGCGTTTATATGATGCAGGGTATTTCATTTTGTTCTCCAAGGAAAGAGTGGAGAAGAAAGCAAAAGAAAGAGACCAGATACGGCGGTGGCCGTGAAACGCTTCGAGAGAGAGCTAACGGACGTAGGCCACCTTGAAGTTACGACCGCTTGTGTTCGTCTTTGCCTTTGCTCACTGGCGCCGAGCTTTTCAACGCGAACAATGGATGCGTTTCGGGCGGATGCCGCGAGAAACATAATACCGGAGGAGGGAAAAAAGGCGGAAAGGAAGGATTTGAAAAGATTGAAACAGGACCGTTATACTCGCGAGGGTCTCGAATGTAGGCCTCGAGGAGGTCTATGACTCGAATGTCGGATCAAAGTTCGCATAATTAGGTACGTTGCATCTCGAACGTCTCGACGAAGCCGATGCTTCATCGTTGTTTACGCCGAAGACGTAAAACGCGCGTGTAAATCTTTATAGCTCTGTAACTCGATTTTTATTCGCGGCATGTTTACGTTTGGTCGGTGCTTCTCGAGCATCCGAAATATTCGCTGCTCTTTTTCAACGTTACAGCCGAGTCGTTTGAAAAATGGGAAATGCCGTCCCGAGACGTGTCAGACTTGAGAAACTTCGACGACAAAGTTACAAAAATACACTGGCTGTTTTACAACGTGCTTGACACACGACACCATCTTACATGCGAATCGTCTTCGGAATATCGCTCTCGGTTCTTCCTTCTTTACGCGTTCGTTCGAATCGAGCGACATAAACGCTGAGTAAAATCGTGGATGAAAGAAGATATCAGGTTGATTTAGCGAAATTCTGATAGAGAAGGAAGCGTTCGATCGGACCGTCGAACGGAGTTGGTCTTTTGCACTCTGCCAGATCGGCGAACGATTGCTTCGTCGAAATCAAACGCATCGATTTACTAAAAGTGCAAACTCGCTTCGATCATCGCGTAAACAGAAATTATCCCATATATCTAACTCGGATGAAACTTTCGAAACGAAAGTGGATCAACTTACCCGCAAACGCTAGCTGTTTGATAAAAAAATCCATGCGCGTCTTACGCCGTTTCCCCCACTGCAGGCCAATTAGCACCGCGATATTCCCGACGACTATCATCGCGAACAGCAGCCATAAGACCGTGAATTGTTCCGTCTGCAACAGAAAGAAATTTGACGTGTGGAACGATGCTAGAGACGACGGCCGTAGTTGGAAATGGATCGTCGATGACAATGAGAAGACGTATCAGTTAGAGAGCCGTGTCATTTTATTTTCAACCATTCGTCGAACCAGAGATACGATCTTCTTGATAATTGACTCGTTTTGCGTGGGTGCACGACAAAAGCGTCCTAAAACGAGGACTTTTCGTAGGGCCGGCCTGGTCGCAGCCTACCCTCGTAAATCAACGCCTATCGTACGGTGCAGGATATTTATTAGCGATATAATTACGAGTAAGAGGAACGTCACCGAGGGCGAAGTTTCACAACGGCGACGATGACAACGAATCGCGGAGGCTTGGGATCGATACTCGTTAAGAATTAGCTCCGTCTGCCGGCGGCAGACTCTTCAACGGAGATCTAGAACGAGGGCCAATACTCCGAGAAATTTCCTCCGTGACAGGATTATTAAGCGAGCAAACGAGTAATTTGCAATGAACTAGCCGGGATTTAGCAAAAAACAATACGGAATTCAGGCTCGGATTCAGCGATCTGAACGGTCCAAGTTTCCTTCTGTTGCCGTCGAAACGCCAGAGATCCAACATCTAATTACCCTCTTTGACGGTAAAGGTAAACGCGCGGCAAAAATGATTTCGTCGATCGAACGAGATGTCCAATTTTTATTTAACTATGTCTGACGTGTGTTATACACAGTACACCAAGTAATTTCGGTCTAATTAATTTGAGCAAGGTTAATTTCAAGGTTTTAAAATCGCAAGGACCATCGACATACACGAAGCGTCTAGTATTACCGCAATCCAGACGAAATCTTCTCAATTACCGTTTTCAAGTAGACACTTGGCATTCATAATAATTTCTAGCGCCGACGTTAGAAAGTTCGAAGCTGCGGATGTCGCGATTTATTAGCTGCGTTCGGACGATGCGCGAAGATGAGAGTTCATTCCCAGTGGTAATTCGTTCTGCGTTCGGATGAATATCAGAATAGAGTTTCCCGTAAATTTTATTAAAATTCCCGAAGGCGTGCGCGCACGCGCGCGAGAAAAAGTAGGTTACGGAAATCATGAAGTACGTCAGCCGCAAAATTGGGGAAACTTCCGTGTTCCCGATTCGGCTAAACATATTTCTTCCCGTACTCGATGACACTGGTCATTTATGGAAAATCGATGACCGATATCTCTACGTGTTTGCTCCGTGGCCTCGCGAAATTTGTCCCCCTGCCTTTCTGGATTCAATGACAGATTATTAGTTTCCACTTCGGAGTACGCCCATGTCGGAATCCGACTGCAAGGTGGGTGGATCGTTAAGACAGAAATTTATTGTTGTAGATTCCATAGGGAACCACCTGCGAGTGGCGAGCACGCACTTATGCCGTTTGCACCGCAGCTGCGCGTACGGTCCATCGTGCTGGGATTCATGCACACCGAGTATACCGATTATCCTGCAGTTGAATCGGTTTGCCCACCATCGCGGTCGCGGCGTGGCGATACGTTCGCGGAAACTAAACTAAAGTTATTCCTGCAAATACACGAACCTCTTCCGGTACTTGGTGCAGACTGTGTTTAATCGTTTCGTAATTGGCTCAATCGCGACCGTATACATTCGGGTAATTACTAAATTTACACGCTGCCACCTGGTAGCTGGCAACTATTTGTTAGTCAAGCTGGAATCAATTATGCGTAGGTTGGCCAGCGCGAGGCCGATTAACAGGATGCCGTTATTTAGCTGATCCTATCCGCTCTGTTTCGGTCATGAATCGTAAATCAGCTTCAATTGGAATTCGAGGCGCGTTCGTTGCACGTGTCTGCACGAAAGACGTTTAATCAACCTAGCAAACTTTCGTTTCTCTGATAAAGCCGCGTGCGTTTGCCAAGGCCAGAAAAACTACGGAGCAAAGAAGTTCGCGTTGCTCTTCCCTGTACGTGTCTCTTCTTCGATCAGAATAGAAATACTCGTCGCTGTCGCGTCGAGTAGAAACTCGCTGCTATTCCAATTATTTGATTCACGTTGTTCGTCACCCTACGTCAAACCTGATTTTAGTGGACAGACCCGGAATCGCACCACGCGTTGCAATTTATCGCATGACTGCAGAATCCGATCTGTGTAGGATCATCAAATCCTGAGATAATTCATTCGACTAACGTAATGTAACGATGCTAAAGCAGAATTAGGTTTTAATACCGCGATTAAATGGTACTATTATACCAATTACCAAAATAAGTTAATACTGTATTCTTGAAGCTAGAATTTGTGGCATTCTATCGGCTAGAAATTAGTTAGGGATAATATCGAGAAACGTTGGAATACGAGGTTGCATCGGAATGGCGGTGTTTTGTGCGTGAGCCAATAGGCTAAGAAAAGCGGTCCGTGCTACGTTATCCACGCCTTTCACATGGTGTCTCACCTGGATACGTTAGACTTCGTTTGCTCTTTACCTGGCATACAACAGCTTCCTATGGATTCCAGCTCGACTATTCGTCGACAGGACAGTTTCATATCGCTTCGTGTAATTTATAGCTGTTTCGGTTCAACGTAGTCGCAGGATTAAAATCAGACGATGAAAAGTACTTATCGAGGACACGGTATAATTTTTCGATCTTCGATTAAAAAGCTAGATAGTAGCTTTCATACGTAAATGAAATCGATACATATTTGCAGCCGGCGTATATTTTCGACGAGGATGAAGCTTAAAGTGATTCGATTCGCGAGGCGAATAAGATTTCCACGAATCCGGTTTAGCGAATTTTTCGGGGCAGATTCGTTGGAGGGAAGTTCACCGAGTAGGTTTCAAATCCGAGGATTACACGTTCCGGCCGGAGGGCTCTTTGGTCCGGGTATTTCTTCCCGAACAGCAAATTACCTTCTTCCCATTGGCGAGAAAATATCGCCGAATCGACGAAAACCGAGGTCTGCGTAACTGCCACTCTCGCCTTCCTTTTTTTCCCTCGACACAGCATTAAATTTATGCTTCCAGATCGCGCGTGTGCCTCCAGCTCTCTGCGCGCGCTCTCCCGCTCTTCTCGATAACAGAGAAATGACAGGACAAGCAGTTGAAATGATCGAATCTATGTTCGAATCCCTTCGTGCGTCACTATACAAGATCATGATACTATTTGAACATATTTGGGCGACATATATCATGTGTGTTATACAAGACATTTTGAAATATCATTCACGTAATTACGAGTCTCGACTACCGCGATTATATCGTTTAAAACGAATCTGAAAATATGCGTGGAAATTAGAAAAATATTTAGTACAAGTATCAATCAACCTCAATGTTCGGTGGGACGATATTTTACTACAAGTCAATTACGAATTGATTTCGCATTTATTCTTAGGCTATTATCAGCGTGTTTCTGGAAATCGACGTGTACGCGTACGCGCCGAAATGAAAATTATCGAGGAATCGATAACGTCAACCAAAATTTATGCTATCTTGTCCGGAAATCAAACTTTACGAACACGGTGGCAAAAGTATTTACAGTCACCGAGCTGGTGCGGAATTGAATATTCATCTTCGAACAGATATATATGTATTATTCTAAGGAGATGCACAATAAACAAATACACTATTTAAAATAACTACAGGCTTGTGTTTCTGATATTGTACGAAAAGCGGGATTTAAAAGAATATTTTCGAAGTTGCCTTGTTGTTATGGCGAAAAGATGGAAAAATTTGAAGAATGGGAATGACGTATAATTACAGCGATACCCCAAAGTCACATCAATGTTAGATTATAATACGTTGGGTGATATTACGCACATTACATTATTGGTAACAACAGGTTGTCCTATGTGCTCGTTTGTAATTCTCGTCAATTAGGATATCGACTCGCTTTAATGGAAAAGGGGTTCAACGTATGTCAGTTCGGAGTGCAATCTAAATTCTGATGCTGCAGATTGAATTCACATTTGTCGATAAAAAGTCGAAAGCGAGAAAAAATTGAAACAGCTTCCTAAACTTCAATTTCCTTTGAATTCCATCTTTCTGTACCGTTTCTTTTCCATGCTTGAAATTGCAACTGCAAATTTCGCTCATCTGGATGTTTAATCTTAAATTTTAGAACCGTGGTATTCGCCAGAGACCTAGAAATTATCGAATATTTAATAACGCTGGAATTTCCAATCGATTTCCATTGGATATTATAAATTCTTGGTGATTCGATTAAGAGGGAAATTATGTAACAGAGTGGAAAGCAGGTGTACCAAACGGCGCCAGAAATCTCGCGAAATATATTAAAATGTGATTTATCAATGTGGACGTGTCTTTTCCTCTCTATTTCTCAGCTCCGTTATACCTTTCTTCCACGGAACGTCTTCTTCTATAAAGCTAATCTAGGATGAAGTAGATATATCGATTGTCGCAGGTCTTGTTCTTGCTCCTCTTTTCTGCGGGTATTTCAGTAAGATTTTATTGCGATCGCTGCAGACGCGGAAATTTACTTCGTTTCTCCCTTGGTGATACTATTTAGGAAGAAATGTTCTTCGGCTTTTGCGAGACATTTGTCTGGAAGCTCCCTCGACGTGCGTGAGATTTATATTGCGAAAGGTCGAGAAGTGCCACGAAGAGGTAAATTCGATTCGCATCTCGTATCGCTGTACGTATGAGTCTTATTCGAACTGTCCCACTCGTTCCTAAAGCGAAAAAGAGAAATATGTGAACATTAGTCTCACTTTATACGACGGCCTCGTTTGTCTTATTAACACCTCATGTTCCGATAATATCGAGCTACCCTCGTCGCGTTGATTGTGAATTACGTTCTATTTGAAATAAAAATTAAAAATTTTAAATTACATTTTAACATCATAAAATTGAAAGACTCATAAGGCAGAGAGATAGCGTACTATTTAAATCTTTGTTCGTTAGTTTCATAAATATTCTTTTGTTCTTTTCTCTTTGTATGAAATTTTACTATTGCAGACAAGGCGGCCAAATATTTAAGCGCGAGCAGTGACCTGCACAGAATAAAGCAATGCTATGTCGATATCGGTAAAAATCAAAACGAGTAAACGAGTATTTTATTTAATTTTGGACATTTCACGGTGTAACTGATCGTAATAAGAAACTTTCGAGTGCGAGTTTTGGTTGTTTGGAAATGAAACTTCCGTGAAAACGAAAGGGTAAACCTAGGGTGAAACAGATATTCGGTGGAAACGCGATGAAAAGTTTGTTATTTAACTTCCGTCAACTATCCGTCGAGTAAAACGAAGAAAGTATCCCAGCCAGTAACGCACTCGTTACCCTCGAAAAATCTGATGAAACGACAATGCTCCCTAGCTCTCTTGTTCATCCAGAGAAATTGAAACGAAAAGTCAGTCGTTGACCTCTGTTCACGTGGGAGGAAATTCTCGTCGTTCCCTTCCCGACCATTTTCCAACGCGAGCCTCTGAATTGCTTCGTTACAGGCATAATCGCGATAGACCCTTGCAAGTAAGTATTTTTCATCCTTGTTTAGCAATTTATGCAACCTCTTACTTTGTTACTTTGGTGGTTGTGTTTTAAAATTGTTTAAAATAAAGTACACACGATAAGAGACACGAGCAGGGTTCAAAGAACGAGAGTATTTCGTTTAGCAGGAAATTTCAAGATTTAAGCGTTTATATTATTCGGTAAGATTTTAACGTGACCAGGTATTAAGTTGGACATGCTGAAAATCTGTGAATATTGAATTGATAATACAGCATGATAATTGATCGACAATACAGATAATAAAGTATGAGTAATTTCGCAAGTTCTTATTTAAGAAGCCACTTTCTTTTTCATCGCGTCTTTCTATTTTTATGCTTTATATAATATAATTTTTTGTTATATCAAAAGCATGTCTGTCATAGGAAGAGTATACTGCAACGTACTGTGTACGAACTAAATACTTCTCTGTCTGACAGTACCGAATTCTCCAATTCTAATTAAAGTTCTATTTCGTTTAATTTCCAATTGCAAATTGTAATCGATCACAGCTACACTCGATTACCATTTCTACGGCGGCAGTGTTTGAGCGTGGGTCGCTCTCCTTTAAGCGATAAAACTGCGAAGTTCAGTCAGTCGAGAGACGATAACTCCATTGCAGCCATGGATCTTTTTTTGTAAAACATGGCCCCATAAAATGCACCAGCGTTATGCTTTGTGTCAAATACATCCCTTTGGTACTGACTTTTCTCCGTTCCTATTAATCGGAGCGACAACGAATTTTAATCAAGTTAATGGAAAAGAAGGCTTTTCTGATCGTTCCTCTATAATCTATGTACTTTCTTTCATTTTCATCCTACTTTCCGTCCGATTTTCATTTTGGTTCGCGCAATCTTTTTTTCTCACGTGCGTTCGTTCCTCCAATCGTAAATCGTAAATTGCGGCAAGCGGTTTTTGCTCAGCGAAGAGCCGTTCGGTTGCTCTTTAAAAATCGCGCTTCTAACGATCGAGAATGGCAACAAGAAATCTCTCTGATCTCATTTGGCCGCCGCCGTTTCTCCCTCGAGTCGTAAAGATTTAAAAAGTTTTTTCGCGTGCAACCATACTCCTCGGCGCGGTACAGTAAAATCAAGGTTCACAGAAACGAAAGACTCTTCTTTTGCGTAACCGCGTACACGTCTCCGCGTTTCAGATTATTCGCAAAAGATCATTTTCATTTCACTTGGACTTGCCGTCGGGCAGAAAAATTAAAGAGTTCCGTGCAAGCTACGTTAAATTAACCATCAAGCGAATTACTGTGCATCGCGGACACTTTTTCCGTCAACATTTTCTCGCACAATGGAAATTACTAGGAATTTCGCACGTTGCCGTGAAATTTGGTAGAGTTCGTAAGATGCGAACGATTAAATTGAAATAAATTTTTTACAGTTCCAAGCGTATGTATTTCCGATTTGAATCTGTAAATCGTGGTATTTTTAATCCAGTTGAACAAACGATAATAAATAATAATAAATAATAATTATTATAATAAATATGTCGTAACACTTACTTTAATTGCAAAAGTAATCGTAATTCGAGCTCAATCGTGCGAAACTTTATACGAACGTTTTTGTTGTTTCCTGTGCTAATATCGAGACTATGTGTACACTTTATGAAATACGCTTTCGCTACGCACCCTGACTTGCTTCCCCGTTAAGGCTCGGCCAGAAAGATGGTTGTCTGGAAACTTTTGTAGGCTACAACAGTTGCAAAACTCTTTGGGGATACGAGAAAACATAACAGGATCGAGTTTCGAAGAAAGAATGCTTTCCGCTTTTTCAAAAACATTTTACATCCATTCGCTGTTGCAGAAAAACAAAATATTTCTTTCGCTTTCGTTTAATCTAGTCGTGCTAACAACAACACGTGCGACAACAACAGCTCGAAATTCATTTTTCTAAATAGAACGTAACATATGGTTTTGGTTACTACGGATCTCGCAATCACAAGCTGTGTGCACTATTTCGGAAATGGCAAAAGGACTGTTATTTAATCCGTGCTTTGATCGTGCTATGTTTTCAACGATCGTTCGATCTCTTTCGGTTCAGTCGTATCACGAGATACGCATACTAGAATCAAGTGACAGAAACGTATTTTGTTATTAAAATGAAAACGAAACGTGACCGTGAATTTGCGATGGAAGTTAATTAATCGAAACGAATGGAAATTTCGTGGCAAGCGCATTTCCATTCAAATCGTATCGTTCGTACCCAACGTTACAGATATTTCATGAAATTTATCATCAATTTTACATAATAATTTTATTGACAAGTTATTTGAAAAGAAAAACTGACTACTACAGTACTAAAACTACAGTAAAGCGGAAAGTTCCGTATTTTTTTAAACATTGCTTATGGTTTATACGAAACCTCGAGAGAAGTACCGGACAATTCTTGTTTGCCACGGTTGAGTTCTTCAGGGTGAAAACACCCCTTAAAGGTGTTTCCCTATACCCGTAAGGTGGTATTCTCTCGCGTATCTTTCAGTCTAGGAATTTAGATGTAAGAAGAAACTACCGACGTCTGATGTTTTACTAAGATAAAAACTTTTGGGTGTTTGCAGGCAAACAACGAAACTCCAAAGAGTTATAGATTACGAGATGATCTCGTACATGAAGTATGTTATTTCCTCGTCGATCACTAAACTTTGCAATTTCCGGAATTCGGAGTTATGTACGTGTGCTGGTGATCACATAATATACATTGCATAGATGCAAGCATAATTACAAAATGTTTGGATAATGATGAACGCGATGAGAATATTTCATTATCAACAAATCCTGTTTTGAATTCTCAATAATTTGTACATATGATAATTTAGATGGCTGCTCTGAACAAATTTTTAATTACTTCAATTTCATTTAATTTCATTTAATTTGATTTAATTTAATTTAAAGGAAATAATTAAAACGCTGTTCGGATGTTGATATTTCTCTCCTGATATTTTCAAATTAAATCTAGAAACTTTTAATGCATCTCGTTTTAACGAAAACAAAAGTTTATGTATCTTTCCTTTTTTTTTTTTGTCCTCCATAAAGTAAATGTTCATCTCATCAAAAATTCGGGTTTGTTAGAATTCTGCCTGATACCAATTGCTGGGAAATTTGCATTCGTAAAAAAATTCTCTTCGTGCAGAAAATACAATTGGACGCGTGTCATTATATAAAATCAGTAATCAGATTGTGGGTTCACTTCGGTTATTCCGTATTCCTGCAGATATTCCTGCAGATATTCCGGCAATATTCTGTCCTCAGTCGGACAAGATAGCTTTTTCACGATGATTCGAACGCAATCAGGATAACATGCTGATCAGGATAGGAGGAATTTATTTCGTAGGATTACTTTTAAAACGACTCGCGATCACCAAGAATTTGAAGCTATACTCTTTAACGAGATGGATAAAATCCATCGATAGTTCTTTTATGAATCTCGCGGCGATATTCAGAAATCGGAATTTAGAAAACAATTCAAAGATTACCGTCAAATTTGATAAATCAAACGTGAGGTTTGTCTTCGTTACAATGGTATAATGTACGATATTAACTATGCAACGCTCTATACAAAGTTGTAAAGAAACTTCTGTCGAACACAGGGAGGTATATATGCAAATCGAAGGCGACGCGACGCGTCGGCGTCGCGGAGAATCGACCATTCGCTGTTCCATATAAGAATTACCTCCATAAAAAAAAAAATATAATCCGGGGTAATAAGAAAACGATAACACGGTCGACTTTATCGCTTCATAAACTATCGAATCGTTATACGGCATTTTGGCAGATATAAATATTCAAAAAGCAGAAATTGGCTGGCAGGACAGCGAGCTCATCGAATAAGGGATCCCTCAATCATCTTGAATACGGTATAACACAGTTGATTCTTCATCGATTATCCGAAACTCGAAGACAACTAACTTTTGTGACACGAAAGATCCGGGAGGACACTTATGAATATAGGTTCCGGTCGAGTGTGATTAATCCAAAATCAATGCCTGTCCGAGAAGAGGGGGCGTAATGTCACGTCGAAGGTCCAGGCTCCGTGGATAAACAAGAAAATAAAGAAGTTTCTGCTACGACAAGTCAGGAGGGGACGCCGTATTTTAAGATATCTGTCTAGGGATGTATACATCGAGATCGGGGAAATTTTTCCGGCACGGGAAACCCCTGGTATCTCGGTTTTAGTCACGAATCGAGCGAAACTGGCGGACAAAAAGCTGAAGAAACGAGCGTGATACAACATCGAGGGCTGGTAGGCACTTTCCTAACGAAAAGGGTTTGCCAAGATGTGGCGAAGAAATATGACCCTACTTAGCTTCCAGGTCGAAGCGGACCACTTTTTCCTTCGCGTTTTCTCGGATGTATTCTTGGCGCGGCGGGTGTCGCCAACGATTTATAACAACTCTAGTGACGATCGATCAGTGATTTAACGGGACGAAAGGTAAAAGCCGGTGGAATTTCGTTGATTTTGTCCGAAGCCCCGACTACGAAGCGCAAAGAGTTTTGCATTATGCTATCAAGAATCTGATAAAAGACACTCTATCGGAAAATAAAGGTTTGTGCGAGTGATTTTTCTAGCCATTATATTTGCAATCTCTCTTGAGGCATTATCGAACCTGCGTCGTTAACGATATGTATTTCGATCGAACGCGGCATTTGAAATGAATAAATCAAATTGAGTAATACAATTATCGAAAATATTCAAGCAGAAAATAAAAAAAAAAACAATCGTGAACAGTTATCGACGGATACGGTCGCTTCTTTCGAAGACGTTAACGAAGAAACTAGCATGTTCTTCGAGTAATAGCGACAATCAACTTACGATATAATTGAATTCGGCGAGAGAACGAAGTGCAATCTCGAATGTGTTGCAGCAAACCAAGCTGAAATCAGAAAAGGATCAAGAGTAGCGCGAATCGATGCCGTACGATCCCCGTGGGAGCAATAAATCGCAAACGGGATTCCTCGGGATTTCTTCTGGCCACATATGTGCAGGTGTCTATGAATTCTATTATAGTCGAATTCCAAGAACTCGAGCCATGTTCGATAATATGCTATTATCGAGGTTCTAAGATGCAGCTGATTATAAGTTGTAATTTAAAGTTATCCTCTTCTCATAATCGAAATCGTTAGAGAAATTCTTCGTCTGACATTTACGCATAGAAGGTATGGCGAAGGAAAGATCAAATTTTAACTCTCGTCTAGTCCATTAAACTTATTCTAATTTCATTTCATTATAAAGTCTTGACTATAATTGAAACTAAACTCTTAAAATGTAATTTCCGACTATGGGTCTTTATTATAGGCGAGAATCTCTTTCGACGACTTTGTCATCGAACGACCGTTATTTTCTCGAATAGAGAGAAATAATCTGCGCCTGACACGGACAAATGAACGCAGTCTTTTTTAACGTGATGATTACTTTTAGTTCGTAGAAATAGTAGACGTACTCGGCGTATAATGGAATAACGAAATAAATGGGAAAGAAACACGAAAGAAGTGTTGCATAAAGCTAAATTTGCCACCAAGTTCATATAATATCAATGTTTTCGCTTTAACGATATCTCATCTGTTACAAAAGCACACAATAGGAGTGCACACTGCTCGAAGCTTTGAATAATGTTAATATCGTGTTTTAACGAGAAATAAGATACACGATAATACTTTTCAGAGACGTTTAACATTCGCTAATGAATCAGCGTGGAATGTTCGAAATGAACGATTTCCTTTATTAATACGTACGAACAAATGTTTGTACTAAAAGATATTGAAACACGATGAAGTGTAAAATAAGAAACGGAACGGAGAAGACAAAGACGATAAAGAGAAGATTAAATTTTGCGTTTGTACTGGGAACGGGGTAAAACGCGCGATGCCCGTAAAGCGGATCACCTTCCACCGGAAGACAACTTCCGCCTCTGTTCTGGATGTAATATTCCCTCAAAGAAATTTCACAGGATTTGTGACCTGCTGCAATATCGATTTAATAAAACTGTTACAGTGTCAACGCACATATTTCCACCAAAAGTCTTACTTGCGTTAGAAGACAAACTTTAAAGTCCTGTACAGACTGGGATGACATTATATTCCGACGGTCTGTTGCCTATACGGATCTAATCATTAGATAGTTAGAAATCCATCGTTCGAGATGCATCCGTATTGAGATACGAGTCGCACATTCGCACCAATTATGTTTGAGATACGGATTTGCCTGTCTTAGCTGCTGGTCTCGTTGTCGCATATGTGATATGTAATCTTAAGATCGAAAAGAAAGAGGAGACGATGGTGGGAACGACGATGGTGATCCTTAGACAATGGAGAGAGTTATGGAAATGGTTTAATGACAGATTCGCAATTAGAAGAACGTCGTGACTTTAGAAATTTTCTTAGAATGTCAAAAATCGACTTTGAAGAAATTTTGAATTTAATATGCTCGGAAATAATGAAAAGTAACAGCAATTCTCGCGCGATCGGAGTTATTCTACCTTCAGTTCCTTTAACAATTACGTTACGGTATGTCGATACTGGAGATTTTCACACCAGCTTGGGGTGTGTTTATTTAACGTTTCAGAACAAACCGCATCAGACGTAATTGCTGAAGTTTGCGAAGCACTGATTGATTCAATTGATAAATAAATCTGTTTCAATTCGTAAATAAATGAATCAAACTGGAGATTCATTTGTTTAAAAGATATATGTATATAATTAATATAATAATTATTTATACATATATTTATTTAATAAAAGATAAATTAAAAGCAAATGGAATGCTTTTATTTCCATAGCTATTACCCGATCAATGTTTACCGAATGAAAAATAAATGATAAATTTAATGTATTGCTATTACGATACAGAATCGCATGAAATTAGCTTTTATTCAACCAAAATCGATGACACAGAGATCATTACCTCTACGATTACTAAGCCACGTCGATGCATTTTTGTCTCTCGACCGATTTTAGACGAAGATCGAGCGTTGTGCGCGACTGTATCCCAGTCTGTACGATTATCAGATACATTTTGTGTAATATCAAACGGTTAACCGGTCAGATTGCAATCGCTCGACGACTTTAACAAATCGCTGAAATATAACTTAACGGCAGCTGAAATACAATGCTGTCAGCGTTCGTATCCCAGTCTGTACATACCTTAACGAATAACTCATATACGTTTGAACGCGTTTTAATCAAATTCCACTTGTTGTCAAGCAGTGCAATTATACTTGGAATTAAATTACGCTTAGAATTAATTCTAAATTAATCCGAAAGCGGTACACAGATTATATAGGTGACTTTGATCTAACAAGGGTATTAATTATCCCTTATTCTCGCATTAACCATCGTTTATCGACTAAACTTTGATGGAAAAGGAAATTGGATAAATTACACCTGTTGGATGGATTCGCGAAATCCGCCTCTAAGTTATTGCGATACAACCGTGAATTCTCCATCGACGGGTTGAACGTACGAGGATAAGAAATGCTGTAATCTTGAAAATTCCAGCCTGTCCTTGCAGAAAAGTAGCGGTCATATATCAGTCGGCCGTTAAGATTACACGGCGCGTGCATCGATCGGCTTGCTGAAAATTATAGTGATTGCTCGGGCGGAGTGCGGGAAACGCGTCGTTCCGCGTATTACGTATTCTCTGTTCGTCGCGACACTTTAGTAAATGCGAACCGACGATCCGTTTCAGGCAAATTCGGTGTACAGTCTGGGAACGTTACCCGGCTTCGTACCGTTCTGTCCCGAGGGAGGCTAATGAGTTTCAAAGTAGCGCGGAATTTAATAATGTCAAATCTGAAGATCCTCCGACTAATACAGTGAATTTTCGATTAAATCACACGTTGCTCGATCCACGCTGTTTACCGTATAATAATATCGTAAAATAATTTTCGATTGTAACAAAATTCTACGCGTGTTCGCCTCGATATTATATATATCGTGCCGTTCCTGCAAGTTTATGTCGATCATCAATGTAAAAAGAACCGTGGTAGCCGATCATTTGAATAATTATTTTAGACCGTACGAACATATCTAAAGCAAATTTATGTCTTCCCTTTTCTTCTTCTTTCTTTTCTTTTTGACAGTATCAATTCGTTCGAATTCATAAATCATATTTCCTATGCGATTAATTTAATGATCACGTGTAAACGTGTTCTATCAATTTGTTAGTAATTATTTCGAAACGATGAGAGCACAAGATATCCATTGGCTAAAAATGGAATCGTCATTATAGTTATGACGATTATTAACAAGTAGTTTAGAATAGCGAACGTTTGTAAATCATAGCCACATAACACGTGGATGTCACGTAACTTGTCTCTCGATGACTAGCCGAAGTGGCAGTCGGTTAATAGCGCTTTTGTTACAACATCACAGTTGTCCAAGTTTCCTGCTTCGATGCGATCGTTCAAAACACGTCGATTCGATGATTGTTCCGGTTTGTTCTCGTCGAATTTGACGTCTGCGATACGATTCGTTCACGATGTCTGTCTATCTCCGGTAAAACGTGGCCGACGATATTTTACTTGAACGTATCCGTCCGATTCCAAACGTGCCACAACGCTTAAAATTAACATCTGAATTTAAATTGAAATTTTAAAGACGAAGTTTGATTATTACAATTGGTAGACTAAACTACGAATTAGCTGGAGTTTCGTCGTCAGTTAGTCGTGTGACTTTTTTCGGATAATTTCAAGTTTCGGAAATACCGGACGACGATCACATCGATGGCGTAGCACTTTCGAAGAACGATCTGCTAAAACATTGGAAATGCCCATGCTGTTGACATGATCAGCTTGAGCTGATCTTTCACGAAGCAAAGACGACAGAATTCCTAAAGTAAATTGATTGACCAACGCAAACACTATTATTTTCTCCGAAGATTCAAGGAAAGGCGAACATCGCATCGCGATTCTTTTTCGTCTAGTAAACAAGCTGAAATTTTGGTATCGCGGACAAAATTGTCACGTACTGTATTATTATCTGTCGTTGAGGCTCTCGTTTCTTTCTGTTATATAAATTTACAATAGCGGCAAACGAAAATTATTCGTTTCTTTTCAGAGACAGTCTCGTTAAAATTTATCGCTAAAATTATTTGTTCAAACTGTGGACAAATGTATTACCCCGTTTCATGATCGCGCGACAATTTCTCACGCGCGACGAAACAATTAATTATCATTGATACATATTCAACAATGTGTAGGTACTTTAGCCGCTGCTAGAATCGATAGACATCAATAGCAACACGTGGTTGCCGCTGTGTTCCGACAGCGGCAATCCAACAGGATTCAATAGGAAATTTCTGAAAAGAGAGGTACCATTTTAATAACGATTCTAAAGGCGAACTGAAAGAATTTGAAATTGTATTATCCACGTGGGCGGAACAAAGCGAACCCAACGTACGTAAATAAAGCGAATCCAAAAGTAAAATATCACGATAAAATACACGTAAAAAATTAATACCTATATATATATACATATATGTCGGAGTTACATTGTCAGTCGGGGCGTATAAAGAATCTTTTTGTGAGTTGGCCATCGTGGTGGTATGTCAGACGATATTTATTACAGTGAATGTATCACAAAGGTTAACAATTGATATCGGTGATCTACACGGCGATGACGATGAGTTTAGGTTCGATAACGAATACACGGTTCACGGGATGACAATTGCGATTTTGAACTCGACGTACGTGTTCACTGGACTAGTCGGACATCTCGGATTGAGCCCCAGTCCAAGCGGAATTGCCTTTATATACTCCTGTCCGTATCCCTCAGGTCAATCTTTGTTTTTAAGGAAAGTTATTTAATTACTTTATACCTCCGTTAGGTACACGTCCCTCCCGTGACCGTGGCTACGTTCAGTGACACATCATGTCACTTCGAGCCCAAGCCCACCGTCATAAATCCCGGGCAATCACAATTGACTTAACTCATAAACAGCTATTTCTCAGTTTTATCGTTTAAGTACGGCTATAGGAAAAGGTCTGGATCAAAGTATCGGAGACTTTCCCAAACATTCCAAAAGAAAGGCCCGGATATCCTTTCATCTCTGACACATATATATATATATATATACCTATATACATATATACATGTATGTATATAGAAAGAACGTATGGGATCAATTTGCAATCTGAAAGTGTGCGCTATTAAAACATGGATTAAAAATCAGATTTACGGTTTTAATACAAGAGCTTCGAGTTTTAAAATTGTACGCCGCGTATAGCCGAGATAACCGCAAGACGTTTGACTCAAAAAAAAAAAAAAAAAAAAACACGAACGAAATTGGACCGTTGGTAATTCGATAACGAGCCAATTGAATTTGTGACACGTTCGTCCAACGACCGCTACCGAACTCGTAAGTTTAGACGTAGATTACAGGGTGGTTTAGCGGCCAGCGAGAAACCATTAATTTCCGTCCGCAAAATCACCAAGTCCTCTGAGCGACCGTGTAATTAATTTTATCGCCATCATCTGCTCAACCGAAGCATTTATCGCGACCAGATTAACTCGCATTACCCTTGACTTACGATTCGCGTTACCTCGATCCGTTTGATCTTCAGACATCGCGAAACGAACAACATTCGACGCAAGTCGAATATGATTCCAAGGGAGAATTCAAATATTTCCAAGAAACTTCCGTAGCAATCAGGGATGAATAGTTTATACAAATGTTTCGCGAATATATTATATATTTTATACGAAACCTTATGAAATTTCATTAACGCTGTAATAACAGATGTCTCTGTCATTATCATATTGGTAAAATATGAAATATAAAATATGAATTTCAAACGAATTTGAAATTGTATACATTTGTATATAATTGTGATAGAGAGAGATACGATTGTACGTAGATTACAGGATATTTATTGCGAATATACACGTAATAAAAAATTCATATATAGACACGAATAATGATTATGAACGTATCGTGTTCAGATTCTTTGATGATCTTTCCAAGTATGCTCGCATTAAACGTGTTGCAACTTCTACATATTCCCACATACAATATCCAGATTCGTTGAAAAGTTTGACAATATAATCACGATAACCGCGTCTTATTACAGAGTGAACGAATAATTTCCTACAACACGAACGATAAATGCGTAAAAATGTTCTGTTATATCTCTGGATATTTTCGTGAGTCATCGTATATGAAGCTGTAATCGTCTTTATTCGATGCGAGACGACAAAACTGTAAAATAAACTGTAAAACGATACATAACAGTCGTCCAAGTGTTTATTCGAAATTCGTGCTCCATTTCAGCTATAGTGTCATTCGTTTTATGTTACTCGCGCGCGTTTCAATCCATAAATGATAGGTCTCGACTTCTCTGAATATTGATGCTACAGAAGAAATAGGGAGCGAACGACGTGATCACGCATAATCACGCTCGACGAAATGGTACGATAATAAATTTCCGTGCCATCGATCGAAAATGAATATATATCGATAAATTACCCTTACTACGGATTCGGCACAATTCGCCGTATGCATATTTTTTGTAGTAAAACCACGCTAAGATTTAAAAGGCGTTGTCAACTATGCCGTGTAGTTCATTAAATTATTAAGAAGAAAAACAATCTAGTCGAACAATAAAACAATAAACAATAGGATATATGTACTTGCGCGAAATGCGCGAAAGGAAACGTGTCATTAAGTTTCTGCGTTTTTCGCCGGTTTAGAATAAATTAAAAATAAACAGAGAAGCGCAACTTCGCGAGTGCGTCGCGCAAAATGCACGTTAATAAAGCTGCATCTTCTATTTGTTTCTCTTCCGTTGCTCGTTTTTGAAAATTATGCCAATTCACTTAAGTCTATTGCATACGACGATATATAATGAATTCTTTTTTCTTTGATAAAGATCAAACGTAGGAAGAAGAACGGCCACATAACGCGATATTTACGATATTTAAATTCAGTGCGAATGCGAAGGCGAGCGTCGGGGCACATAAAATTAGACTTCTAGTCGTCGTATTAAAAATAATGCGCGCATGTAGCGAGTGCACCGTAGACAGCCGAGTAAGAAAATATGCTTTTGTAAATGATGAACGTCCGTGTTATCGGTAATTCGTGCACGCGTTATAAGTTAGCCGTCACGGTAACGAATGAGCTTGTTTCCTACGAAAGGTAGTTCGACCGTGAACGACTATTACCGGCGTAAAAAAGATAACAAATTTACGATATTACGGATCCACGTCAGTCCTCGAACAGCGTTACGTCGTTGTCCAGAACAACGTAGCCACGTACAAATAATAGTAAAATTCGAGCGCTCGTTTTTCTCGCGGATAATCAATACGTCGTTTATCCTGTCCATCTATTTATAAAATTCTATGTTCGAAGCCACCTTGGATAAAAATAGAAATAAAAAATGATCGAAACAATTCCTTAGCGAATTAACTGGATGAAGTTAGACCAACGCGATTTCGCTATCAAATCATCGAACTAGCTGATAAGGAATAGATAGCGCGAAAGAAGATATACGGCTTAGGGCGTAGATGAAAGCCGTGTCTTCTTTTCTCCCCTGCGTCTTAAGCGTCGCTGGGATCCTCCAAGTTTTCTCCCAGCGATCGTAAACAACTCCATCGTGGTCTTCTATCTTCGGGATCACCAGAATATCCAGACGTGGTCTAAACCCGTAAAAACAACTTCGGGTCTCTGTGTTTCCATGGTTATAATGCATCGCAGCTTTATTAGATACTTTTGCAATCTTCTCTTATAGATAGCGGGGGAATCGTATCTCTTTCACGACATGTCCAACGCATCGATGTTCTTCTCCTTAGCGACTTTGTCTTTTGTCCTCCACTTCTCATTTTCGTTATATGGCACGATGTTTTGTATCCTTCCATTACTCGTCTTTGTTACGTAGAATAATGTTTTTCGACCAGTAGATATATCGTTCGCGTAACAATTTAGCCTGAAATCTATTAAGTGCTCCAAGTTTCCATAAAGGTATATCAGTTCCTTACTAATTCATTAACTTAGAATATTTGGTCGAATTGATTCTTCTATATACTTTTGTACATTAAAGCACACAACTCCTATTCAGCTTCATTACGAGATTTTTATAACAACGTGAATCACCGTCAAAGCAACATCTTCCTATGTTGCCATTATCTAAAAACACGAGCAATATTTGTTAAACGCAAACGTAGGATGTTTACTGAAAATGTTGGTACGCTGTTGGTGGACCAACAATGCAACTAGGGAAACAATGTATTTACCACGTTCTGTTGGAGTTGCATTTAATTAAGAAAGTTCCCGTCCTAATATGTACATCATCGTGCCCGTATAACTTTCATGACTCGTAAATGTTTACCTAGTAATTTTATCGTCGATCAAACAGTATGTCGCCTGGTTCGACTTTACGGCCAGACTCGGCCACCAAGTTTCCATTCTTATCGATATTTTAAAATGGACATAAAATGCATAAAACCAAAAACCAATTTATCATCCATTTGGCAAATTTTAGGCCGGCAACTAACTCCGTCTCTTCCGGTCTGTCTTCATCGGGCGGTAAACTTCCAACTAATTGCAACTGAATCGTCGAATCGAGTCAAAGCATCGACTAGATTCCACAGTAATAACTTTTTGGAGTACAAGTCGTACACTTAACCGCAGAAGAGCCAGCGCTTCGGCGAATCGTGTCGTTGGTAAAACCGAAGCGTTGAAGCCTTTGGTCGGACGATTGATTTCACAGTCAGCGAAATAAATTGGCCGCCGGATCGTAAAAAATGGAAGGCGAAAAAGTTTTGTTTCGTGGCCAATATCACAGCTACGATTTATAATTTGCGAGAACAGAAATTTCGAATCATCAGTTTTGTAAGTCTCTTCCAGCTACGCTGTATATCGCTTTTCTTACAAATCTCCTTGCTATGATTTTCATGACCGTGTAGTAATATGATTCGGTCATAATCGTGCGCAAGGGCTGTTCATCTTGCACAATATTTCAGGAAAGGAACAGTATTTTACGAAAGACTCGTTGTTTTGCGAGTAATCAACTGGCAAAAATTAGGGGCTACGGTAATTGCGTTCGTACTCGGAACAAGCTTTAAATTCCAGTTAATGATGAGAGACGGAAAGAGACCAAACTCAGCAGGTAGGTTCAATAGCGAAACAACGCGATTCTATTATTCCCAGTTGTAAAGAAAAAAGATATTTCGATTATTTGGTATTTCGAAGAAGATAATAAATCCTTCGAAATATCGTTCTACATACGTACAATACATATAATGGAATTTCGTTTAGTTGAATTTGACGGGGGGCAAACGGTTTATAAACTGTACAGGGTGGTGCAGTAATCGTAGTACCACCGTGCAGGGGATGATTCTATCTGAAGAAATGTGAAAAAAATTCGTGTAATATTTCTTCGTCCGAAGCTTCGTTTTCGACTTTGAGAATTTGACAAGTATACTTTAACCTGGCTAATCTCGACACGAGCGAGAGTAAATAATCGACAGGGGGTTAAGCTACCTTTGAAAAAATAAGTAAAAAACGTAGAATAAAATTCTCTCATAAGAAGCTTCCTGCTTTTCGAGAAAAATACATTTGAAAACGTATCGTGCGCGTATACCAGACCACTTCGTAATTAAACATGTTTAAACTTTACCTTCTTGAAAACGAAACCTTAAACGAAGAAACTTTATTTCGCATTTTTTACTTATTTTCGCGTGTATAATAACCGGCTGTTAACTCGTATGCTCGTATCGCGTCGGTATTTAACCAAGCTAAAGTATACGCTCGTGAATTTGCGAACTCAAGTTTTTCAGAAACCGAGCGTCATACGAAAACATTTTATTCTACATTTGCGACTTGTATATACGCTCTGTATATAACTGGTGTTCGTAAAATTCGGAATTCACTAAACTATATTTTCACAATAGGAGGTCATCATATTCAGATTAGTAAATTTACTCGGTAAAGACGCAGTTAATCAAACGTTTATCAAAGATTACCATTTCAATAAATGGGCTTGAGATAAATGGAATTTTGACGTAGTCTCCGAACTCTTCATATATCTCGTTCCCAAAGATAGCATTTGAATAAAAACCGCTGGTCAACAACTGTTGACTTGACAAACCAACTTATATTAATGGTTCGACAACACAACGTTTCTCAACGTTGAACGACTCAAGGATTTAACTTTGCGTTTTTACGATTCTACGTGCGTCCGTTCTCTCGCGCTATGTAATTTCGTCTTTTCTGTTTCCTCCTTTTCCTCATTTTTCAACGCTCGTTTGATTAGCGATCCTCGATTGGCCATCCTCGATTTGATAACGCATCAGATAGCGTCTTCATTTTAATTACAAATCATATACACGTACAAAAGACGATGGCACGACAAATAGGAAACAATAGGAAGATGTTTCGCTAAAAACGATAGATGGATCAAGAATTTTCCACGTCTTTTGCGGAATCGTGTTGCGAGCTTAATTTTATCGCCCGTCCGTTTCCAGCATCACGTCAATGACCCCCTTCCTCCCTCGTTCCTTCTCCCACCTTCTTTGATTCTTTCGTCCTCTCTTTTACGGCGAACGCGCATTCCTAGTAAAAATAAGCGAGTTCCCATGTGGCGGGGTTTCTGCAATCAACGGCCAGTCGGTGGTGCGAAACGAGGCAACTCGTCGCGATGCTTTTACAAAGCGGTCGCGCGACTCGGATCGGTTAGCCCTGGACGTTCGGCGGAAAGGAGGCAAGAAGCGGGTAGGTGACGGGACGAGATCGCAAACAGCCAGGAAATCGCCGCGCGGACACCGAATACCGACGCTTTAAATTGATCGACGCGCCCCAACGGACTAACGATCGAGACACACGCGCCACGTCCCTCTTCTCCATCCAAACAGTCGATAAGATTTTGTTTGCAAACGAGGAATTTGTCGGATACGAGTTCTGTTTCCATCGACTCTTTCGAAGAAGATAAACGGTTAAATTTTCCTCCTTTTTTTTTTTTTTTGCCAGGATCGTGCAAATATAGAAAGCTTTAGATGAGACTGATATCGAGTATGTGTACTTTGCCGTGACGATTTCGATTTGCTGCTTCCTCAAACGTATCCTTTTTATCGTTTAGAGCGACGGAAGTTTGACAAACGCTGAAAACGAAACTCGTTTCGGGGATTAAACAAACCAACGAGATACTCGGCAAAAAGTAATGTCGCGATAAAAACGCTGTAAAGCAGAAGGTTGGTTTTTCTTTCGAAAATTTTCGTCTGTTGGCAGCGAACGTGTTTAAAAAGATCTGTCGGGTAACGATAGATCAATCTACTTAATTTCGCTCGCGTTGATCTGTGGAACGTACTCCCACGCTGCGTCACACGTCTCCTGTAACATCTTGTAGCGATTTACGAGGGCCAATAAGAACCGTCCGGGTTGGTCGTTTCGTCGTATGTCCTTACGCGTAGAACGAAAATCATTAGATCGTTTGAGTGGCGTTCGTTCAGGAAGTAAACGGCGCGCGTGTGATTTTTTAGGCGGACGTGGGACACGTGTCAAGGAAACGAGTAGAAACAGAACAGGTGACAAGAGGTCGGAGGCAGGTTCGGGTCCGATTAATTAACATGGGGATCGGACAGGCGCCCGTTTTAATTCGATCGTCGACGTTTCGTCGTGTTTTGGCTAGCTTCCTGACTGAGGCTGACAACCCTCTTACGTGCCGTACGGTGCTCCATGAAATTTAATATGCGTCGATTCTCTTTCGAAATTTAGCCGGGAATAGAGCCTAGAGAAATACGACTTGTGGAATCGCAATTATCGGCGGACAGACAGCAGCATTTTGTCGGTTCGTAAATTTCGACCCGACCAAGAATTTCATTCAAGAAATTATTGTAATAGTTGCCAAAAATACCGTGAAAATGTTTCTAGTGGGAATTGTAGTTGGAAATACGCGCGTTCGGCTTTTACGTAACGAATATATCGTATGCTTATATTTGTACAGTTGCAAATTTGCAGCTCGCGGCACGGAGATATATCGCCTCTTTATCCTCGGCGACGAAAGATCTTCAGAGGAAGATTTATGTCGTCAGACATCGCGATGAAACGAAAGAAACACCGCGGGATGAAAGAAAAACACGTATTCCACGTTATCACAGTTTTCCATTATGCTGCTACGAGAAGCACCATAAATACGCGTCTTGCACGGTTATCCTCTAAACTTCCCTTTGTCGTAGCAACTCTTAAACTCGATACAATACATGAAAGAACCTTGGCGTGATACGACAACGTTTCGATACGATCTTTTTGCGAGTGGACAATGCCTCCATTCGACTTCGCTTCTGAATAAAAATCGTTTCGGTCGATTTGCGAAATAAAAAGTATTGGCATCGTTTATCCAAGCGAACGCGTACGTAAGCGGCAATTAAATCTCGCAGGCATAATGGCCATTTGTCGATGACAGGAATCTCGTTGAAAATGCAAATGTACAATGCGCGAAGGAATAATATATAAATAATTTCTTTTTAGTATTTAAAAGTGCAATATTTAAAAGTTGAAACGTCCAACCAGATTAATGGTTCGACATTGCAGCGAAAAGTTGCTTTTGCTGTCGATGTTACGATTTTTATTTTTCTTTACGTTGACCACGATTCAAGGGAAACTTTATGTACGCACACGTGTATATGAAATAGCTTTTTCCGCGTTAGAGTATATGTAGTTCTTAGTTAGCAACCGTGACCGAGCTGCTTTCCATTCTTTTAACATTTATCTTCGCCTCCAAATTTACTCGCGTGTAATTGCATCCGCTCCACTAATTGACGGCCAAAGGTAGAAATCGACTACCTTCGTTTCAAATGACCCGGTTACAGTGGGAAGTACATTACGTCACTTCATCATTTAAGAAATTGCCGAACGTTGCGTCCACGTGTCCCTCGAGACATGTAAATGCAATGTTACGAAAACGTAAATACTCTCACTATTCATTGCCCCGATACCACTTATATTTTTACGGATTCTCGGATAAACTGCGATTAGCTCCCAATCGAATCCAAGTGGAAAGCAAAACCGGACTAACTCCAATTCTCAATAAATCAAGTAATTTAGTAAAATATGTAAAATAGATTGGTTTCGTTTGAAAAATATTTCTTTTTATTTTATACGATTAATATGATTTCCTAGAATAAATTAACGTTACTTAATGTTAATGTTATTAACGAATAAATTTATTACGACTTTTTCAGACCACTTTCTCCCGCAGTGTTCCATTTGTTTTTTTAAGCCGTATTCAACATAATCGTACAAATAACTTTTACTTTTGTCCAGCGCAAAAACAACGTTTTTCAATTCTAGATGCTGAATACTTTTGCTTTTATTCGTTCGAAGTTTCACCGCAAACGACCATCGTTCATTCGCTGACAACGGCACCGCCGATGGATTTGTATTCGAATGAAAATTCAGATCCAGATGTAAGAAATTCATATTGCACGATAAACACGTGGAATTTCAAAGGTTTCCGCTTTACGATCGAATAACGGCAACGACTCTTCTATGTATTTCGAATCTTCACCGGAATATCCATTGAAATATCATGGATGAAAAAGTTATATATACGAGACGATCGAAGAGACACGGGAAGCGAAGCGACGAATCTAATAGGCTGTTCGCTACATCTTTGCCACGGTTTTCATGAAATTACCATGTTTTCAAAGAACCTCTCTACCATCCAAGTTCGCGTGGCAAGTGACATTTAAGTGGAACCTCTCTCTTATTCGCCGTCTCATTTACCTTTCTCCATTTTGTAATTTCATAGTCGCCGTTTCATTAATTTAATCGTAACGCAGAAATATACACACGCAGCATCAAATATCACGTTCAAACGAATTAATTTGTACCAAGAAACAAGAAGATTGAAATCTAATTACGTTACATTACTGTTCGATTAACTAATTTCCTGCTAATTAATGAGTATTCATCTGCCACGTGTTACGACGATATGATACATCTGCTACTTAGACGATCAGGGAAGGAACTCTGTGTTTGTAATCGGTTCGAGGGACAACAGCGGAGTGTTATCGTAGTTGTACGGTGGGCCAAGTAGATGTTTGAATCAAAGTTAAATCGCAGTCCACGCAGATCTACTCGGTTTAGTTAGACGATAGAAAGCTAAAGCTTTTAACGCGTTTCAAACACGGCTTAGTGTGTTTGTTTGCCACTGGATCATTCACAGATTCGACTAATTATATCTGTACTGTTAGGTACTATAGTAGGCAAGGTAACAATCCCTGGAATCAGGCCGAGAACAGAGAAATAGCGTTTAAAATCGATGCTCTTCCATCAAGAGCTCTACTTACGACCTCTTAGTCGATTAGCCGTCTCTTGCGTTTTAAAGCGTCTCTCTTCAACGGAAGAATATATTTATAGGGGCAGCCGTGTTTTCTTTAGCTCACCTCGTAGAAGTAGAATGAGTCGATCTCGTTCGTCGCGTTGACATCGAGTGGAGTGACGTTGAAGAATTCCGGCAGGTCCCCCGTACGATTCCCCTGAATTGGTCTGTCTATCTCGAACGTTTTATTACGATCGGCCCGTTCTGCCGTTTCTTCCTCGGACATGTCGTTCGCGAACGCTTTGCGATCGTGCTGTTCCTCTTCACCGCGATTTTATCCGCGATTCAAGTTTTTACTCGATGAAACCGCAACGAAAAATTCATGGCTTCCAGCCGATCTCTGGCTAAGCGTCCGACGACTTCATCTCGTTGCCCTCTTTGGTTTACGTCCGATCGATTTCTACCTCGTCCACTGGATTTTCAATTACGATACAACGCGATTCTCGCACATTCTTCTCGATACCGTCGCCTGCTCAGTATATATCTGCACGAATAACGGAAGAAGCGTTCGAAGGGATTCTGCTTGGGGTAACTTGTTCATTCGACGATGCTTTGTTCGTCCGTTCGAAACGAAGCGCCACCGTTTTTCGGCTCGATTAAGGAGGAAAATGCTCGATCCGATGGCATCGGTTGTGCCTTCGATCGCAGAAGTTCGTCCGCACGAATCGCCATGCAAAAAACAAGATAAGTTGTACGGACAAGAATGTAATCGTATCGATCGATTTCTTGTTTCAGCAACTTTCGAGGCGATCGTAAAAACGTCTCTCGGGAAGAAGAGAAACGAGATACGTACGTAGAGAACGGCAACTCGATAAGTGATAATACACTCTTTATAAACCTAGTCTATCGTTGCGACAATAAGCGACGGAACAAGCGTGTCGTTGAAATTCGTCTCGACGAGAATTCGATGCAAATGATAAAATACCTTTCTATTCGTCGAAAGCCGTACAAATTAGAAGCATTAGAATACCTTTGCGTTTCTATAGAGAGCGACCGGAATGAGAATTCCGAGGAAATGAAAGGGGCGATCGATTCTTTTCCTAATGACATATCGTATCAGTCGAACGATCAAACGTTCGTATCGAATCTCTGCCGTTCGGGACTCTGTTAATTGATATTGCCGCTATCCGAGACGAAGATGGGGGAAACTTGCAACTCGGTTGGATCGTGGATAAAACGCGTGATGTATTACCGTGATGATACCGAGATCGTAAATCATTGTGAAGGGTCGCAACGTGACCGGTTGCAAATGTGAACCTTAAAAATCAGAACATGCGGAAGAAGAGGCTGCCCCGTTAGAAGTAACGTTTTCTTCTTACGTGGGAGCATTTCGTTATGTCAGTTACGTCTCGAGCGACCTTTCTGCGAGCTTTGAGAAGCGGCCGATAGAAGAAAGGGTCGTAAGTAGCCGTGGAATCGGACGAAGATGCGATAGAACCGGAGGATGCTCTTTAGAGGCCGGCGAGTGAAAAAATCTGAGCAACCATGTTCCATTTGAATGTACTCGAGCGTAAGAATCCCGCTTCTTGGGCTGCCAGCTTATCCGTAAAAGAATTAGCCTCGCAGAAAGCAAGGTTTGTTACAAAAGAGTATCTTCGATATTCTGACGGAGGACTATATCTGTATATATGTTAAATGGGAAGAGACTAATAAAGAAGAACCAGGGTATTGCGATGTTTTAATTAATTCCGAAGCATAGAATTTTTGTTGTTTCGTTAACGCTAACAGGATATAATATAATAACGTCATATTGAATACCACGTGTAGGTTGATGTAATTCCACATTGAATCGCGAGATCAAAGGCAGCGTTCTCAACGTTTATGGATATGGATATAATTTGGTGACAGATTTGACAAAGGAATGCGTTGCAGAATGGTCACAATTCTTCGTATTAAACAAGAAAAACGCGACCGCCCCTTAATCGTCACATCCTCGGAGCGATCACGTGAAAGTAGATTAAAACGCGCGCTCGATGATATCTAGGGGACAATCTTTTATTCTAAACGCAGTCTACTTAAATCCGTCTATCTATCCAAAACTAGACTAAGCATTTCAAAATTAGCGTTCTCTTTGTCGCGTTGTCTGGTAGCTTATACTATGCTTGCTTCTGTGCAGCTGGCACGAAAGAGTACATTCAATTAACGAAAATATAAAATTCGAACCTGGTTAGTCTCGACGTTTCATCCAATTAAATAATGTGTCTATTTGCTTCTGCGTGTGGGCGATATTGGTTAAAAACTTTTCAAGTATTCGTTGTTGGTCTCTTTTTACACGCCCGTTGACATTTTATTCGAAGCTATGGAGCGAATAGCAAAATTATTAAACGTTAAAATGAAACTAAACCAAGAAGTAAAATAATCATCTTTGAAATTGAATTTTTGTTTCTTTACGAATTTGGTTATTCTATTGCGAAGCTTTTCACTTCGACTGTAATTACAATGATATTTATGAACGCGAACGTTCGATGAATGATTTCCTTGACAGCTATCTATATCTCTCTTATGAATATGAACATTTTCCCGAAATACGAGTGTTCAAGGACGAACAAGAGTATCTTTTAATAGGAAGTGGCAAAAATTACGGACTAAACTTCCGATAACTTTGATCTTCGAAGTATAATCAATTTTTCAATAGAAATAATCTCACAATTGCAAGGATCGATATGATGCTACATAGGCAATCCCATAAGCAAACAAGAAAAACAAACAGTAGGTATCGTAGCAAAACTAATTGAAAAAAGTCCGATTGCGCGATTCGCAATTACGGAGGTGAACGAAACAAAAAAAAAAAAAAAAAGAAGAAGAAAAAAAAGATACGACATTGTGGCGAGTTTATTAAAAAATTTCATTTATTCTTCTTCGTTTACGTCATCGAACCGCGTGTCCGAAAGTGTGGCAATGGAGGAAACAAATCAAATCGAGCGATAAATTCGATGGAAATAAAATATTTCGACGACGTCTTTATTTTTCAGTCTTATTTTAGCATTTTTCTTCCTTCCTCTTTGTAATTACGGATCCAGATATGAATGACATTTCGTTTCACCGAATCCGTCATTATCTGCAAGGAATCGGTGTCCGATCGGTCGCATTCGCTTATTATCGAATTCACCCTCGTGTGTCATTGCTATTCAGTAGCTTCTTACGAAGAAACTTTCAAAAATTTTCAGAACCAACCCAGAATAAATTTGGTGCTTTTACAGAGTCACGGTGTTCTTAGTTCCGTCTTTTCTTTTACTTTTCACGCTAGAGAACGATGAAATAATCGACGAATCCCGTTAAAATATAAATCCCGATAAAAGTTCTATTTGCAGCATTCAAACAAAAGCATTTGTCCCCAAATACTGAAATGAAATAGCCTGATTGGTAAACGGCTGATTCTTATTCAATTAATCGATGCTCCTCTTTGTCCTCGAATTATTTTCCAATTGTCTTCCTTTACTTTAAGCAACTTAAAAAACGTTCACGCTCGAGAATCCTACATGCACAGTATCATACTTGCAAGCAACGACGGCGTGTTGGCAATCCATTCCGCAACAGGTTCTTTTACTTTTGTGTTCGTCAATCGGATCTGTCGCGAGAGAAATATTCTGCACGTTACCTCTCAGCGGTACATTGCACATCATTCGGAACACACGATTGCCTCTCGCTGAAATCTAAACGTACGAAACATCCTCGTTGAGAAAGTTGATTCGCGTCGACGATATTTCCAAGATTTCAGTCGTGGAGTACTTTGATCGAAAATAGAACTCGCAACTTTGTATCTCTGAATGAAAGTCAGCCACCAATTATTCCAGCTGCCAATTTCATCTAATCTGGGCTAAATTCCGATTCAAACGTAGAATTCAAATCATGCTGAGCATCTGTCCGATCATTGCGACGAAGAAACTACCCCTGCCTTGGCATTCGTATCGGCGTCGTGGAAGATTCGCAGAAGAAAAATAATGCGCGTCGAATTACATGGATGTGATTGACTTTTCAATCTCGACGGATACGAGAAATTCGTATTTATTATTCCAAGAAACGAAAGGAGAGGCATTTCCAACGCTACCACTGCGATTATTCCGTACGGACGATTTCGTACAATCTCTCAGAGAGTGAAAAAAGAAAGAAGCAAGACGGCAAAACGGTGGTTTGCAGTGGTTTTTTCACCTTCGACGAAAATCCTTGTGTCGATCTTTTAAATGTGATTCATTTTTGATTATCCCTCTGGTTACGTTGTTTCGCGGATTGCCGTTTCGTTTCGATCGGCGACCGTGTAAAGATCGCGGGAAAGAGGATAAAGCTTTAACGAGGCAGATTGAGGAGGAGGAAGCGGAAGAGGATCGAGAGAAAAACTTGCGAGGGTTACGGAAACAGGGTGAGAACGAACGAGAACGAACTTGCTCGTACGACGCGCCGAACGCGACTGAGGCGGCCGACAAATTCGCGGCGACTCTACGCTCGGACTTCCATCTTCGTAGACGATGCTGTACGCGTGTAGGAGTTTGCGAGCAACGTACGCATGCGCGACGAAATCCTGTCGGGACGTAGACCACCCAATTACTGTCGCGCGTAATCCCAAAAGGTCTCTTGAAATTTGTATTCGTGTGGCACAGCAGAGAATGCGTAGGTAAAGAGGTAATTGTCGATCGACGGATTTCATTTTTACAATTCTCATCAATTCGCGATGGTTACAGAAAATTGGATGTTATACGTCTATGTAGAAATTTTACGTAGAGATTTCACAAATTTGTAAAGAGTTTTCAAAGTTTTAGGCATGATTTACGATTGCTCTTTTCCTTCCTTTCTCTCCCTTTCTCTTTCTCTCGCTCCATGATATGACAATTCATCGAAAGTTTACAGTTTCACAGGAGGAATCCATAAATATCCCAACAGATGTTCCGATGTTTGTTCAATTGCACATAGTCGGAACACGCGTGGCTCTCGAAACATTGTACGACGATCCGGCTCTGTTCCTTTCAATTTCTGTCTCAAAGAGAATTTATCGATAACACGTACGAAACGTTCGTACTCGAGACGCGACAATCAACCGTGGCTCGATGGAACCTGACATTCGCAGTATCAGGGAACCAACGTTCCGCAGTCCCACGCTACAAACGTCCATTTGTCAAGATTATCGACTTCGCGTTGTGCATTACCTATAGGATCGGAAGGAGGAAAGGGCGTAGGGTTGAGGAGGAAGTGCGTCTCGATAGATGCGCACAGAGTGGAGTAAGTAGAGAGAACGGTGGATGGACGAGGTTGGGAAATGACTATTTGCTCGCAGTTAATTATCGCGATAGATGTCGATCGAGCGTCGAGCGACAATCCCGTTAATGAACATGTATCGAATTAGGTAGGTAGGTACCCGTGGCCCCTATACGCGGAAACACGAGACTGCGTCGCTCAAATTTCGTAACGCGTATTTCGGATGCATTCGAATGTCGCTGCTTATCAGAACAGGCGGAAGCGCGTCCACCCGCATATCGGTGTGCAACGATGATAAAACAGTTAGCCATGGGTGCGCATAGCTCAACCATTGAAATTCGGTACGTGTCGTATCTGACAAAGGCAACGTACTTCGAGCGAACGACAAAGGACATTTTTAAACGCCCGCTTGCCTCGTCAACGCGTTTTTCATTAACTTTGATACGTCGCCTGCGAAACTGTTTCCTTCTTTTTTCCTTTTTTCATTTTTTCTTTTTCTTTTCACTGCTTACAAGCTTCCCGAAAATCTGCGATTTCAGCAACGAGGTGGAAAATTGTATTCGTTTTCACTCTATTACCTAACACGTGCCAAACGGCGGAATAAAGCTTTCCGCTGACGCAAATTGAGATCGTTTGTCCTATTGTCAGATAATTTACTCGTCTTGTCCCCCTGGCTATGCCCGGAAGTGGACAGTGTCGCTTCGTTACTCATATCTTCTACTATGTTGGAATAACATTTTTATTGTTTACCTTACGAATTACAAAGGATTCCATCTCCTTCATTTATTTTTGTCATTATCTCTATCTTAATACTTACTAACTGATATTAAATTACTAAATGTCATATTTTTAATTCGATTTGTAGTATGTCGTTTATGTTAAAAGAGCCTCCTGCCCATTACTTTTAAGGTTTTCGCTTCGATTCCTGGAAACACTGAATCTCCCTTCTCATTCACGATTTCGTCGTAATTTCTTTCAACCAGGGTTTCAAAGCCGCATCGTTCGGCCAATTTCTGTGAGATCGGCGAGGTAAATGCCGTGACTGTTACCGGGATGTCGTATTCGCGACCTATTTCCACCCTAAACAAAAATTATTTATTCAGATGTTATAAACGAGATAAAACTAGACTAAACTAAAAAGTAACGTATAGAAAATGAATCACATACGTCGAAAGCAGTGAGTAATACGAAACAAGAGAAAGATATTGGAAAACGTCAAAGGGAATGGTTGAACTTTTGTACCTGGCATTAAGAAGATGAGCACCTAGAGAGGCTCCTCGATACTTTGGATTTACGGAAAGGCCAAAGGCGTTCATATATTTATTCACCCCGTATTTTTCAAACACATTTGCTTGTTTGCTCAATCCTACTACAGCATTCATCACAGCATTTCCTTTCTCCGACTAGAAATTATTTAACGTTTACGTTCAATATCCCAAAAGAAGTATACAAATATTAACTTTACTCATTCTTATCTATCGCAAGAAATGAGTCACGGTTACCTTGATTTTCTCAGTATCGAACTTCTCATCTTTGAAAGATAACGTAAGTATGTTAGCTCCTGCGATTATAGGTTTCCCACCATCTGGATTCTCTGTAAACGCTACGATCGACAAGCCACATTTTATAAGCTCGTTCCAAAGACATCGAAATGTTTCCACGTATTCAGGATCGTTTATCCCGTCTACAGAAACAGAGAAATTAAAATGTTTTCTGCTCCCTGCGCGTCTCGAAAATCTTATTCCTCCTTCCGCATAGATACTATTCGACATAGATGTACATATGATAAACTGTGATCAAATGTTTTATACGATTGAAATATAAAACGATGGAAACCAACTATGAAAGAAGCACTGTTGAACTGAAAGAGAATTAAAGGAAACGTCGCATCGAGACGATTTCGAAACGAATGATAAAACAAGCAGCTGAAACGTGACAAAACGGAAAAAAAGAAGAGCAACAAGGCAGAAAAGTTTTATGGTGTTTGCTTGCATTAATGAACGTGTGTGTAAATTTTACACCAACGAACTGATCTGTAAATTTCACACTGTATCCCAATCTATATTTTTAAGTTTCTATAAATGAACGATACGAAAAATACTTAAAAATTTCTGATATTCATGTTCCTCATGATCTGTTGCCTTATGCAAAATTTTACGGCATTCTCAAAGTGCCTTATCGAACAGTATAATTAAATAGAAACGTTAGTATTGTGTGGCTTTTTTTGCTTCGTCGCATAAATAAATGGCCATGTTACGCGAGAACATTTTTTCAATCGTATTATTACCTGTAGTATGTTTCATCGTGTTATCATAATATTTTTCGCGCTTTGATATAGATTCATTTCAATGACATTTCGCCGCAACGTTGACATTAAAATCAGATAATGTACGGAAGAATAAAACAAACTTACTTATGCATTTACACATGGGCTCGTCGGCAATGAAATACTTGCACATGTGTTCTACTACCTCTTCGTACCTGTCTTCCGGCACCTCTTGAATGGTGAATCTTATCGGTACGTCCGCGTTCTTTTTTTTAATCTCGACAATTTTCCACACTTTCGGTGGGCCGGGTGGCTTTATCGGAAATGTAATCGACGGTTCGCCGCATCCCTCGTTCTTACTCATTATATTTGCTTTATAAAAACTATATTACGCGAAGAAAAGTTGCAACAAACAGCCGGTTATGCGATGAAAATGCGTGGAAAAGTAACTATTAAAAATCACTCGCGATCTGTTACTGTTGCCTTGTTGAAGTCTACAAACTGAATGACCGATGAATTGTGTAACGCGGTAGTTGTGTTATCATATGTATACACTGATTATCGTTCCACTGCCAACTTTGCTCTTTCTCAATTGCATCCTCTTATGATATGGCAAACGACACAAACATTTCTTTCGATAGCCTTTTATATAGCATAATCAAATATTGCTACGCGATAAGTCAAAATAAATAATTTCAGTAAAACATTAGACGTAGTTTGTGATAAATCAGTACAGATAATATATAAATAATCGAAAATAAAATATAAAATGCACGAAATATATATATATATATATATATTATCTTACTATATCTTTGAATTTGTCACAAAAATGCAACACGAAATCGGCAGAGTTAAAAAGTGAAAGTAATGAAAATAAGAGATAGAAGAAAGTAAAGAGATTACCGTCTTAATATTTCGTCGATAAATATTTCTACAAAAACAATACTTTTTATTGTTATACATCACTTATTATTTACATTTTACATACAAATTTAGAATAAACATGTTTACGCCTACTTTTCTACAAAATCTGTATTAAAGTCATAATCATCGGATGCTGATATGTTGAATACTTCCAATTGATCCGCCAATTTAACAGCCGCTTTTTCTATAAAATTCAGACAATGATATAGAAAAATATAATCTTGAATGAGATAATATCTCAAGAAGCAAACGCGTTCTTACCCCTCCGGACTCGGTCTTTCTTCTCTTTCTTAAATTGTAGTTTATTAAGTTTATTTAATTTCTGATTGCCCTCGATTTCAAAAATCGGATCCGTTTTCTTTTTCCTGGGTTCGTTTACCTGCTTTTTCGTTTTCTCCATTTTTTTCTTCAGTTTTTGTACCTTAATTTGCTACAAAAATTATTATCATTACAACTTAATCGGCAAGAAAATCATAGTAGAAAAAGCTTTTATATATAAAATGTATAAAATCTGACTTACCGCTTGCTTTTGTAAGTCAACCTCCATAGCAGCTATGACTGATCCAGAACTTGCAATTAATACTGGATCGATAGTTTGTTTATTTGCAGCTTCTTCTTCGAAATTATCGATCATCATTTTTTCTTCTGCAGCAAAACGCTCGATATTGAATTCTTTACTCATTTGGCTTACAATTTCTGCAGACAGATGACAATTCGGCTCCTCAGGTGGAACGGTATAATACCTACGTATTGAAATAACGTAAATTACTATATGTCCAATAGACCGTGCAATGTAGCGTTTCATAAATACCTTATTTTTCCAGAGTTCCAGTCATCCAAAATACCGCGCGCTGCTGCTGCCATATCGGGTATACCACCTTTTTTAAATTTCCCCATCCTGGTAGCTTTTAAAGCGAAGAATTCATCGGGCGTTGAAAATTCAGGTATGTTGTACATTGTCATTATTTGTGGCTTGGAAACTCGTTTCAATATAGCAGTTGCCGGTGTGTACGGATCTTTTAAGGACTGAATCTTGACTGCATTTTTTAAAGCCACCGAAGATTCATCGGAGTTCTCTCCAGAATTAGCAAAGACTATTCCTGGTGAGTCTAACAATTTTATTTTGGAATCTAATTGTACTATTTGCATTGCTTTCGTTATTCCTGGAGTACTTCCCACATTGCACGCTCTACTACGTTTCAGGGAATTGATAACGCTAGATTTACCAACATTTGGAAGCCCAACAATTCCAACTGTAATACTAGTTTTAATATTTTCAACGTTTCTGCAATAATTTGCAAGCAGTGACAATAGCAACTCGGCACCAAAGCAGGTACCGCTTTGTATCATGCTTTCAGTTTTTCTCCCCAAATTTCTTCTGCCCAATCTTTTAGCTTGATCTTGAGTGGAAGCTTTAAATGCCACAGTCGGAAAACTTCCACGCAAATACGTCAACCATTGATCTAGATTTTCTCTGGGTACTAAATCTGCCTTATTTAGAACAATGACCAATCTTTTGTTTTCTTTCGCAGACAGTACAGCTTCCTCAACCTATAAGGAAAAACAATTAACTCGATACCTTATTGATGCTCATAACGTATCTCGACATACCTGTTTGCATCTTGTTCCCAAAGGATCCCTGGCATCAACAACTTCAAGAATAACATCAGCTGCCTTCAAAACTTTCCTGAATTCTTTGTAATAAGCTTTCAACGAATTTTCCTCTTTAACTAGAGCATCTTTTATTCTCTCGTATGCAGCATCTACCTCCATCTCTCGATGTTCCATTTGTTTATGATTTGCGGCTGAGACTAACCCTTGAAGACCCGTTTTGGCAAGTTCTTCCCGCTTTTTTTGACGCGCGGCTTCACGCTGCTTTTGCTTTTCTTCTTCATATTGTTTTTTCATAAGCTCTACCTCTTTAAGAATATCTTCCTTAAAGGGGCATTGATTTGGGACTTCGATTACTTTTGGTTTTCCTACAAAATCAAAAGAAACGATCGATATATTTTACAACTACAGTTAAAATGTAAATAACGCATCAAAAACGTATAGTTGCGAATATTTACTTTTAGGATGCTTTTTCGCTTCTTTTCGTAACTTTCGATTGTGCTCCCGAACTTTTTTCTCGATCTTATATTTCTTTCGAGCTGGCATACGCTTACTTTGTTTCTCTGCAATAAATATGATACTAAATAAACGTAAGAAGATAATTAACTATAGAAGAAGTGTTATATTTCTTAAAACAAATAAGATAAACATAACCTCCTACATATGTAATAAATAAATAAATTGTATTAAAACAGTCTTATCGTTAAACTCACTCAAACAGAATTTTGCCATTCTCGTAACTTTCGATACTAATCCTTGATAGTTGTATACAATAACAAAATAAACGCGTTATTAAATGAACAAAATACACTTGCAGATATCACGTGCACGTGACTACACACGCTAAAGTTAGGTTAAGAATCAGTCTGGGAAACATAAGAGTTAAGAATATGCAGCTCATATCGAATTCAGTGCATGCCATATAAGTATAATTATTTCTGTTTTATCCGTTTTTCGAAACTCGCAAATTGCGTATGTGCTTCTTTCTAAGTTATCATTCTTTCATAAATCATAAATCATTTTCTAATGTTCTTAATTTATTAAAAGTTTATGGGAAATTCGTAGCTCATGAGAAGGGTTTATATATCGAATTGTTGGACGAGTACGCATCGTGGAAGTAAATTTGAGATTTAAAATGAAAATTAACGAGACAAAATTTGATCGTTTTAAACTCCATAAGTTATGAATTAAAACAAAATTGCTGCGTCGCCGAGAGTAATAGAACGGTATGTAGAAATTTAAGTAGCTGTATGAGAAACTGAAAATTGTTGAAAGACAGTGAAAGGTGCACTTGTATGCATATGAGAATTCTCACACTTTCATTCCGCCTCGCAAAAACTGGTTGTTTAGTATCATAGAGATGAGATCGTGGTAGTAGTAAGGTCGGAATGGAAATTCTCATAAATTATTTCGTGCCGTGAAATCGTTGTTTCGTAGATTTTCATTGAACAAGTGATACAATTTCTCTATTCTTATTCGCGTGGTGTTACTTTCATAATATTAGTACTATTCCTGTACGAAATCAAATCAAAAGTAATTCATACGGTGCTTTATTAAAAAACACGTTCCTTTTTTTTAGATGATGTTATAAAACATAGGGAAAAGATCTTTTCTTTTTAAGCTTATAGGCTCGTCTAACGTTAGTCTCACATACATATATTGTTTGCCAAAGAAAGGGAAGAAGGAAACATTGTTGGTATCGTCGTAAGATCTTTGCCTGTATTACGATGAATCTTTCCTGCTTAATATTCTATTCACAAGCTCGCGTGTTTTGTTCGAATTTAAGTGTTCCTAAGAAGGAAGAAAAAATTCCGCGTTTAGAATGCGCACATTCGAAAGACGTGCCCGTCTTTACATTCAATTCATTAGGAGGGAAGATGGTAGGGATAAGCGGGGACGTCGGGTATTGCCGATAGACGGCGTATGGCGGAGCAGTTCATTTCTGTAATGGCCGCTGTCTGGCGTTGTCGGTGAATCGGTCTCTTTTGTAGTCTCGCAAACGGAATATCGCATAGCATCGTTGTTTAGGAAAATTCAGTGCGCGGCAGTCCACGTGACGAGAGGTGCGGTGTTCGCTGGTGCATAGTGTGTACAGTGATGTATATGTTGTGACTTCAGAACAGACGATCTGTCGAGAAAATTCAAATCGGATGTGCACTGGTGTCCCACTGTTTACTCGGCTCATCGACCGTTCACGGTTCTAGATTGAGAAAATATCGCACTAGTAATAAGAAGATCGCGATCGCACGATATGCAATCGAGTATCGTGGGCTTGCGTCGCGTCATTTCGGAGTCGCAAGATTCCATTGAGCGAAGGTTCATCCTCGGACAGTAAACAAAAGTGACAGCGTGCAGATGCCGTTCGGTCATGCCTCCCGTCTCCTCGTCTGTATTTGTCGATAGTATTTGACGTCCTGTTCTTCGCGAGCCCGAATTCCCTCACGTAGTTCAAGGTCTTCTAAAATCAACCTAACACCACGCTGCCAACAGGCCCAGCGAATTTCACGCCACTTTCGAGATCGAACGTGTCCCGAGCGTGTTTGTCACTGACAGTAACACTGACCGCGCTTTTCTCAGTTATCGCTCGCGTTGTTGTGTCCTTTTCAAGGACTTGTCCCATAATTTCTGACTCGAACAGATTAACATCTTCGCAAAGACTTAAAGCAAGAGAAACAGTGGACGCATCGTTTTCACTCCCGCAGGTATGTTGCTGTCTATATTACTGCAGGTATATTACCGTCTCTCCGTGCATTCGGAACACCGTGCATCGAGCTTTCTACCGTCTTTGCATTTTTTCTTTCAATCTAACTGCAAGGGTCGTTGAATTATAGTACGGACTCTGTCTATCCCCGAGAGGAAGTTTCGTGATATTCCGTATATCAAGTATATCGAGCACATTTACGCGATCCAATTGTACGTATATTTTATTGCCATGTAAACGCCGTATCGATAACTCTTGCCTGCGAGAATAATCGCTTTTACGAGTCGCTTTGTCGGACAAAAATTTTCACCGTGCGATATTTAAGCGATAGTATCGCGTTTCTAGAACTAGAACAAGACACTGGACGTTCGTCAGAAAGCACTTTTTGTCCTGTAAAAACGCATCAGGCCGCAGCGCCGTGTTATATACCAATTAAATATAGCTGGCCTCTGGTAATTGCACCGTGTACTTTTTATCATAAATTGCATTTCTCGCGTGTGAAAACGGTCATCTGCCGCAACTGGTGGAAGAAGAAGTAGCGCTGCTTTGTAAATCAAATCGCCGTGTGCACCATGTAATGTATCACCGCGTATGCTCAGCCAACCTGCACACAGGTATCCGCATTATTTAACAAATCTGTTCGCATTCCCGGGCACGAGGATACTTGGCGTATCCACTGCGAGGCACGTTGTACGAGTACCGTCAGATATTTCTAGCGTTTCGCGCATTATTTATTCTTTCGATAAGACATCTCTCGTTTATCGTTGACGAACTGCGACAAAAGTTATTCTAATAGCAAGCGTAATTTCCATACACGACATATTCTTGAAAACATCGCCTCTATATCGGTCTCTATACGGAAGCCAGTGTATATATACATTACATCTATGTTTACATGGGTTTGCACCGAGTTTGAGCTAGGTCAGTGGGGTGAATCATTGCAGAGGGATGACAAACCGCTCTTCATTTTTACAGCTTTCAATATATATTTATTATATTTAAGGTTTTCGCAATTGAAACAGTTCGAGCGTGTACAATTGGCGAGTACATAATCGTTTCAGCGACATTTCGTTGCGATTGAAAACTGCGTCGATATCGATCGCTATTAACTGGACTTATAACGGGAAATGAAAAGAGTCGAATGAAATTGTTTCAATTGCAGAAACGAAAAGGGGTTAGCGTATATTGACTAGTCTTGCGGGATGCAGATTTCTTCCAGAATAGCCAAAATCTCCTCCCCATGTTTCGAGGACGCTCGAAGAGGAGAGAGATGTGCCAAGTTTCGACGCTGCGGATATTCCACGTGCTTCTCGAGTTCATCGACGTTGACTGGTTGCCGCACTGCGTCCCCTGCTAGGATCATGTCCTAGTCCACTGTGATTCCTCGATACGCGTGATCCCACTGCCAAAAGAGAGAGAGAGAGAGAGACGAGCGTAGCATACCGAAGTTTAAATCTGATCCTGACATGTCGGGCTACCGCTTCAAGGACGTAGCTCGTTGCCGCCTCGAGAGTCTTCCCGATCGAGAATCGACGACCTCGTTCGTTTGAACGGCGAATCGCGAGACGTTGTCACGTCCACCGACAACACTGATAATCTGTGTAATGCAGCGCGCAAAGGCGACGACCTTCCGTCCCGATTCAAGCTGCTCAATCTCTTCACAATAACGGCGAAAATGTTCGGCAAGGTGCCACCGTCGAACACACCTGGGCCGCCTTCGAACGATGGAACGTTGGTCAAGCCGTGCGCCAGACCCAGTGGAACCGCGTGTTTGCCGTGTTTCTCGGTCGACGAGACGCCAGCCACGCTCACCGAGGAAAAGTCGAAACCCTGGAGGCCGAAAGACCACTGCACGCCCGTAGTCTCCGAGGCACCCTCTACGGGAATAGAGGACAAGCAGAAGCTCTGGAGATCGAAGGAAAACTGTAACTCCTCCGTCATCTTCGATCCGCCTTGTATCACCGATGACAACTCGAGACCGAAGAGAGCGAAGGAAGGATCGTGCTCGCTGAACGAGTATCCGACTCTCGCGGACGACAAGACGAAATCGTGGAGGTCTAAGGAGAACTGCAGCGTTAGCGTGGTACCCGATGTAGCTACCTTGATCGAGGAAAAATCGAAAGTAAGGAGATGCAAGGAAACGTGTACGTCCTCCGAGTCTCTCGACGATAAAAAACTTCGAAGGTCAACGAAGGAGTCCAGCGGTTCGTCGACGGTGGATCCGATCACCATCGACGACAAGTCTAACGTATGGAGAATCTCGAAAGACTCGAGTAACGCGACAAGCGTCGATCTATATGGTAGCTCGCAAACTCCTAGCTGTGCGTCCAATTTTTCCCAAACGTCGATCTCGTTCGTCGAGGTGAACAGACCTAGCAGGACCGAGTCGACTGGCTGCTCGGTCGCGAAGAACTCCTGCTCCAAATACTCGGCCAAGGAGATTTCTGGCCACGGAAGAAGTCACACGGTGGCGAAGGCGACGAGCGTCGCGTCGAACTTGGCCGCTCACAAGTGCACGTCCAACTCTAATTGTACGAGCTACGGGAAATCTTCGAGTTGCGCGTCCACCGGCGCCACGAAATCGCAGAGGGTGTTTGGTTCCGTTAGCGTGAGCAGTTTGAACGTCGACATCGGCTCGAGAGACTCGTTGAAGTTGGCGAAAAAGCACGTCGGTCCGAACCGCGATTTTCTCGCTGGTAAAGAGCAACATTTACCCGGAGGAAAGTCTATTTCCAGAGAGACGCAGAGGAGTGTCGCGCAGGCTGCACCATTGGCGGCAAGCAAACAATCTACCGCGAAGCCTTCGGACGCAGGACATACGGTGTCGAACGGGAAGAGTCGACCCGTCTCGGAGTCTAACAGCGAGCCAGGTGACTCACCGATGGACTTCACCGCGATTTCTGTGATTCAGTCGACCGATGAATCTTGCCAGAAGCCGTCCGCGAAGTCGTACGCTGCCAACAACGATACGATGGAGTTGGTGGTTTCGGCAACTTCGTCGCCGGGCGCTTACGAGCAACGAAATTGCAGAGGGGACTTTACCACGTCCACGCCGTCGAAGGACTGGATGAAATCCAACGGCGACGCGTTGCAAAGTTGCATTTCCTGTTTGCCGCAAGATCTTCCAACGGAGCTGCAGTCTTCGCCGCGAAGTTACAGGGAACGAGAAAAGTGCCGCGATCCATGGCGACCCACCGAAATGGAAAGCAATATCTGCAACCTGAATGTGTGTCCTAGTGATACGTATCAGGATACCGGCTCGAAAAGGAGGACAGGTGCTTCCTGCCAGGCGTTGAGGCATGCGGTTGCCTCGTTGAACCGATTGGATGACTTTTATATGGAGAAGATCGGTGCCGGATTCTTTTCGGAAGTGTTCAAGGTAGGCCCGAGTTTCTCGTATCGCTTTATCAATATAATGACTTTGGGATTATTCAAGGGTAACGGGGAAATGTCACGGATCGCGTTTAAACTATGAATTACAATTTGCGCCTGAGCGAGTACTTTGGCAAATGGAGAAAAGTAACAGGATCGTGATGAGTCGTTCGACGTGTTTCCGATGCGCGGACGTGTTTCATAATAGAGCCATTATCGCGAATATTTTTCTCGGAACGATATTCTCGGCTCGTTTCTCGCCGAGGAATGAACAATTAGAATACGAATAATAATTAGGCATAATAGATTAGGAAAGTTTTCTCTTTGATATAACACTGTTTTGCCACTTTTTTCCCCCCTGCGTTTCATTTTCTTTCTCCTTGCCTTTTCAATACATTATGTATTATCACGCACTTTAGTCGCTCGCTTCGCAGTACAGAGCAGCGGCGTTATCTTGGCAAGTTGTTGGTAGACTAACATCAGCGAAGATTAGATACGAATGCGTGCAATAATTCCAAGGCGTTCTCTCTAAATTAATTCCATCCGTAACCATGCGATTACTCGTTTTTTTTTTAAACGAGCAGTCAAACGTTTTTCCCTCGAACATCTTCATGCATAGAATTCCTCGATTTCATTTGTAAACAATTGCACGATTTTTGGTCCAGTGACTGCACCTTTGCGGATTAATTAGCATTCGCTCGAAACGCGATAAAATAAATTCAAGCAGTTGGCAGCAATTGCTCGCCTACTTGAGGTTTTTCTCCTTTTTTTTTTTTTTTCGACGAATTTTCTTTCACAAATTTTCATGGAAAGTACTCGCGTATTCACTGGAAGGTGAATTAATAACGCCATCGTAAACGGTAGGATAAATTGTCATTGGAATAACGGTACCCACTCGGAGAAAATGGCAATTAACCATATAGAAAGCTTCCCGTATATGGTACGTGCAATAATCAATGCTAAAGGCAATTTAAGCAAGTGACACGGTATATTTTTTCGCGTACGTTATTCTTTGATCCAGCGGCTAGGTGATTAAATTTAATTTGAAATGAAATTTGAATTTGAAAGAAAAAGGCGATAGCCGTTTGCAAGTCAGGCATACGTCGTATATCTTTATGTACACAATATGTAAGCAGTTGACAATATGAAGTATCGTACGAGACCAAAGTGACTACTCAGCCAAAAACATTTGCCACGAGGTAAAAGATGCAAGGAGGAATTTGCGCCTTGCATCGCGAACAAAACGTTGTGACATAACGAGACGTGGAATCATGGCCACATTCGCGTAAATCACGCTCTTCCTTCTTCCAAAGGTTCGTTAGACGTGATTCATGAAAAATCATCTGCTCGTATCTATGTTGGTTAGGGCTGGCTGCAGCTCGTCGACTTTTTACGCACCTGGAGCATCGAACACAAGCCTTTCGTATTCATTCTACTGAGCCAGGTGCTAGGCATAACTTCTCGTTGCTTTCGTGACAGATTATTTATTCCTGTTATGGAACTTTTTACGCGCAGCGGAACGTTACATCGTTTAAACAGCCTAACGGCACTTAAGAAATGACGCGCAACTTTTCTCCCCCGTTTTTGTTCGATATTTCTAGAAATTATTATTCTTCTTTGTATCCAACAACGTTACGTAACGGTCAACGTGGAAAATTCGCGCTAAATCATAGGTGAATTTCGCATCGCACAAGTTGAACCGCCTAATGTGCCATAATGTTGCAGAAGTAGGTTCCTGCTGGTACGTACGTAGATACGATGTTCTGGAAGGATGCTATAAGTCACAGTTTCCCCCTAGTCCGCAACCACTTCCTCTATTGCGCCTTCCTTATTCTCTGTCTTCTCCACGGCACTGTTAACCGGTGCTTTTCTTATCCGCGCGTATCTAGCACCGTGCACCGTCGTTTCGCCTTTGCTTCTCTCTTCCTCAGTCCTCTTTTCCACGCGACCAAGAAACACGCACGTACGTAGCCGCGTATCCACGAAGCGTTTTCGAGTGCGCGCATAAATTTTGCACGTAGCCGAATGCGCTGGTGACGATAGAAAGTCGGTCCAGTTCCGTCGGAGGCAAAACCTGCAATTTGCCGGGCATTTGCGCGCGACTCGAGGATGACGCGGTGTCAATGTCGTCGGAAGCTATCGAACCGAGCCGAGAATCTTGACGAGAGCGTCGTTTCTCATCGGCTAGGTACGATATAAATAGGTCAACAGGAAATCGAGTACGGCCCGAGCCACGTATCGCGAGCATTCTGTTTAAAAATAAATCCACCGCGTTCTCCGGCGTTCTGGAGGGTCCTTGCGATTCGTACCGTAGGTCAAAGTCTTCTGAACTTTCGCGCTCGAACAGAGCTCCAAGAACGTGCCCCAACATCTTGTCGTTATCGACGCCACTTTCCATTAACGAAGTTATTTGGCCAGAATTTGAATAATCACGTGGTTCGATAGCTACGAACCTGGCCATCCACTGCTTAACCGAAAAGTGTGTCGACGCGTAGCTGAAAATTTATCGAGTTGTCGTACTTTTCTCCGAGAATTTACGTCGGCGCTGGCGTCGTGCTGGAGGTCGTGTCCTTGGCGGCTCGGAATCGTTACGCGAGATTCGACGCGAGTCAATTTGCGCGAAAGTTTCAGCTCGGTGAAAGTCACGAAAGTCGTTCGAAGAAATTGAAAAAAATTGGAAGGACCTGACCGCCGCGAGCCTCGATTCACGAACAGAGGAACGCGATTCGATTTCGGAGGTCACGAGCTCTTGGCAACCGCACGCGATCTCACGACTAGAGCCAACATTTTGGCGAACCGCTTGCTCCGCTCGAGCCCGGCCGAAGAATTCGTCGTTTAACTCGACTCTATACCATCGACTATGCACGCACAGCAGGCACATCAGCCTCTGCTTCAACCACCGTCTGGCCTGAGCATCGTTAGAGAGATCAACCGCGTGTACAACGTTGCATTCCTCTGACGGAACTCGATTTGTATTTCGAGACAGGAATCTTACCTATCGCCGTAATCGTTGTCGACAGGGAACGACGTAACAACTGGTTTCAATGAGCCATCAAATCGACCGATTATTGTATGCTTTTTAAGCATCTGGACAACCAGTTTCGTTCCAACGGACCGATGGAACGTGTTACGTAGTAGCTTCCTGGATATAGCAAGGTCGTAAAATCGCCGTAGCATCGGAGTTTTCGTGCTTTAAGCATTTAGATTGTCAGGAAACCGGGAACGTTGCTTTTTCAATTCGGAACATTGCTGTTTCGCGGAAGTTTTATTTTTGTCTTGCTGATGTTAATAGCACTCTGCACACTATCGCTGCAAAACTTTATCGTGTCACATTTTACCACGAATAACGTTGTAACGATATTGCGCTTCATTACCACGACGGATATCCTTTACAGTCCAGCGGTATATCTCTAATATTTCAATGTCCTTTTTATCGTCTGTTTGCTTATTTTCATTTATTCGCAAGAGCTACGTATCAAAGAACTATAATTAAAGAACCGTAAGAGATATAACGACGTTATAAAAAGCTGACAGGCGTTAGAATTTGTAAGTAAGCAGGTTCGAACGTCTGGGCAGGCGAATTGACAGAAACTTGAGAAGGTAAGGGTGCGAAACATCAGTTAGGGTGGCATAAAGTACGCTTTAAACACGGTTCAGGGTCTCGCGAAGGTCGTATACGTGATAATATACATTGTATAACAAAGGGCCTTTCGAACAGCCGAATCTGAACGTGATTACGAAAGCATAATATTTGGAGTAATGTCAAACGTTAAGTAATTGTTTCGCAATTGTAAAAGCGTCTAGAATAATCAAACTGTCCACGAACGTGTATTATGTCGGTTAAAACGCGTTGGAGAACTAATGACTCGAAATGTTCTCGGATAGACGTTGAAAGATATTTTCTTTCAAATGTGGAACGCTGTTGCGCTGAAGCGTTCGCACTTTGTATGCCGTCTGATTCAGGTAATTCGACAAAGTATAACACGCGAAATACCACTTTTGTGTTTCGTGAACGAGTCCGTTAATCATAAATATATCTCGCGGACGATACGGCATGATATATTTGCCTGAAAAATGTTATCTCGGCTCGTCCCTCACATTCCACGTGCACGCGTATTCTTGGTCTTCCTACTCCTCTTCTTTTTCTGTTTATTCTGTAGAAAAAGTCAACGCGAGCAAGTTATAATTAAAAGGACAGGTGGAACGCAGTCGCGTTCGACAAATGTTTAATCGGAGATTTCTCTCTCAGCTTTCTCGATCGTGATTCCGTGGTGACTCTCAGAAATTGAACGACGAAACTGAGGCTACCATGGCCAAAGAAAAAGGAAAACAGCCGCGAAAGCGGAGGAGCTGAAACACACACACAGAGAGAGAGAGAGAGAGAGAGAGAGAGAGAGAGAGAGAGAGAGAGAGAGAGTAACGAAAAGATGCTCCAGATCTATTTTTGCGTCCCGTTCAACTTCGATCCTTGTCTCGCCGCTCTTCTTGCCTGATGAATCTGAAATTTTGAACTAAACTGCTGCTTCGAAATCGCTGACCATCTCTGTATGATTGGGAAGATAACCTCGATCATGGAAGCGAAATACGCTTAGTAATTCAACACATGTGGACTTAAGAACACTCGAAAGTGCTCAGGAATGCTCAGGAATTCTCGCGACAATTTTTATATAACGAGTTTCGAGCTCGATTGTCGTCAGATTGTCGCCCATCCGAAGATAAACGAGGCTAACAAACGTGTCGTAAGATTCTTCGAAAACAGTCGACAAACGATGGGCGATTGCAAAATCCGTTTTATAGTTGGCGGTTTTTCATTTAAGATATATCGGCCTTGTTATCGTTTGCGTTAATGAGTTAGCAAAATCTCGCGTGTAATTAAAACCTGTTACGAACACCGGAAATTTCGAAGCGAATTTCAGCTTACAACAGCCGTGTTAATATCGAAGTAAACTTGTTTGTAAACCACTAAATCGTTGGATCATGAATAAAACATGCGAGAAACGTTATTCGCGTTCCGTCTTTCATCGCGGATTTTCTAAACGAAACGACTGCGCTTTGTTGTTTCGAATAACGGTTAGTCGCCTTATGAAAACCTTGAAACGAAATCGTCTTTATCTGCTTCCACTATCAACGACAACCAGACTGCATGAATGCTTCATAAGGTTTATTTCATTTCGTCGTTTTTATCAACTTATAAGTATATATACTGTAGTACACGCAGAGCCGCATTGCACGATGTTCGACCATGAAAGATCATCCTTGTAGGAAAGTCGGTGTCGCGTTGAAACCGTGGATCCTAGAACTGGACGATCTTTGGTCAGAGAAACTTTTTGCTCCCATCGATTTCACGATTTAGTTTCATAATTCGAGTCCGCGTATCTCGAATGGGACGACGAGGTCTTGCGTGTTCTCGTAACGCGTGTTACAATTGTGCAAATTTACAGCGTCTATACGTGACCGGCCGAGTCGGACAACGCGGTTTTCGCGTCTAGCCTCGACACTTTCCTTATTTCTAATTCCGTCGAGGCGAATAAAATGAAATTGGCCGGGACGCGCCAGCGCCATTCGCTCTCCTTGCAAAACCTATTTGAATTTTACGTAACCCGCTAATTATACAGCCACCTTTGCTGGAATTTTCTCCGAGTATAGCCCGACGTGAACATTTTCCTCGTTTCCGAGAAGCTTTATCGAGCTCGTTCATCTAAGACCATCGGATAATTCGGAACACGTACTTTAAAGTCGATCTTTCCTTCCGTCGATCTAGATCGAGAACGGAAAAATGCGAAAGACCATGGAAACTTCGTTACGGACGACTGACGTTCGATAAAGCGAAGGAAACTAGAACAAGGGAACCTAAGGAGCGCGAGATTTTTTTTTCCCCCTATCGAATTTATTATCGCCGTAAAAATCACGACGTCCTTGGAGGCGCATCGGCTTCGATGGTACGCGGTTATTATCGTCGTGGTAATTCCTACGTTTATGCTTGCGGATACAGTTTCAGGACGGTCGGTGGAAACGCAGTAAATAACCGGTAATGACACGCGCGATGACAGACTGCGTTATTACGGACATGCTTCGCGGAAACACAGCAGGTATCGAAATAAGGTCGTTTCACCGCGAATCTCCTTCGATTCGATCGTCCTTCTCTATACGTTCGATTTCCTATGTCTTTTTTATTTTTCCTCGATTTTTCTACGCAATAAACTTCCGTTTATCCTCTTTATTTTCGTTCGAGATTGTTCGTAGTGTCGTTCAAGTTTTTAATCGGACTGTTCGAAAAGATAGGACTATGGAATTCCATGGAGAAACGTTTCATCGCTTATCGCACTGAATTACAAAGTCCGTGGAAATCACGCATTCCACGCTGTCTCGAAACGCAATTTAACTAAAATATACATATGTGAAACGCGAGGGCTTGATGCCTCGGAGAAAGTTCTTACGGCTGCAGTTTATGCACGCGCTTTGACATCGACTGATGAGCCGCAAACAACTCTACTCGTCGGTACATTGAACGTAATAGCACCTTCGACGTAAATTTGCAACGCATCTCGTCGAACGCTGTTCTCTTCGCTCCGTCTTTGATAACTATATTTCTACTTAGATACAGTTAAGTGCCATCTCAGGTGCAACAATTCCAAATTCCAAAAGATTCGAGCATTTTCGATTTATACGAGGAAGATTGTGGTTTTCGTAAATTATTTTTAGTCAAATAGTTGAATTATTTTATTTGTTTTCTAAACATGGCAAGAGCAACATTCTCCTAAAAACCAGAATTAAAACGATGCGATTTTCTTGATTTAACATTTTGATTTTAGCAGCCTTCCTCGATCGAGGGGTTTACACCGAAACGACAACACCTCTCGACTTTTCAAATAATTCTCTTTAAATAACAATGCGATTCGCAGTTTACGAAATCCATTGAATTTCATCGAAGGAAATACGTGGGCGTCCGATCAATCTTATCCCGCGATCCTTATCGCATCGGAGCATTAATCGGCTCTCGGTAACGTTGAATTGGTTTCAATTGCGCGGCCAAAGGAAAAGAAAAGCGTCGACCACGCGAAGTTGATTTAGCGTAGCGCGTAAAACTGTCTCTTGAAGTATCGTTTGCCTCGAATTTAAAAAATGCGGCTCGCTCGTTGTAATTAACGCATGCAACGTTACGCTAATCGATCTTAACGACGCGTCTCACGGTATTAATACGCTCCGTGATATAATCGTCGCATGACTCGCGCGCCAATTAAGCAAACTTCGAGTCCGTGTATCAAAGCGTTCGATAGCGACGCCGGGATCAAAGCAAAGCGAGTCGTTCGTTCTGGTGTTGGAGCAAATACCGTGAGCGCGACGTGACAACGGGATCACGCGTGACCGTACTTTTACCTCTTTGAGAATTGTTTCTCCTCTTAAACGTACACACTATGTATAACGTTGCATATGATTTCGATAAAAGATGGACGAGAAGAATTTTTCTTTCATTTTCAATGTACAATCAATCCCGTTACGGCGTCAATCCTGTAAAGTATAGAGCGCAGAACGTATACACGATGCAGAGTTACAGTCGACCATTATAAATATTAAGCTTAGGGCGCGAAAGAATTTGTCCACGACCTGGATAACTTAATTGGATAAAGTCCCGGTTCGGTGATCCAGCTCTAGCCGCTTCTCTTCTCCCCTAAAAAATACCACTTAATTTCTCCAATTCTCCTAATCGAGTAATTTCACCGCTTCATATATATCTATATCTATTGCTTTCAAGCCACTTACGTAACGCACCGTTTCCGTTCTCAAAATAATGACATCGTAGGACGGAACAACAGGTCGCAGCGTGCCGACTTTAATAAGATCCAGGTGTGCTTTTCGTGGCAAAGCGGTAACGGATATACGCGTTGCAAAGGATCGATCGAAGAGACGACGGAGCAGGGGGATCTAAGAGGGGATCGAGAGGGGATCGAGAGAGGTTCGAGAGAGGTTCGATAGGTCGAAGGTGTCGCGTGCTCGCGCCAGAGACCTTCGTAAGGCCGCGGCGAAGCGACAGGCGAACGATCTGTCGGAAGTAGCCTCTCTTTCACTCCGGTGGCCTCACGTAGCAGATAGAAACGACCGACCTTGCTTGCGAGCGTTCGAAGCCCGCGTTCACCGCGGCATTTCCTTCCTCCGACGAAATAAGAATGCTCGAAGCAGACGAGAAAGCCGGTCACGCCGCGTTGGCCATGGAGTACGAACACTCTCTAATGAGCCTCTGTTACGGGTTCTCGTTCCTCGCTCATTTTCGTTCTACGACCGATTCATTAGCCAGCGAGATACGACCAGGTGGCCGGCCAACGTCCTATCGTGGCTCATTCCCGATTCGCGATTCAGAATCCTCTCTCTTTCCGCGGCCTCCTACGAAAATCGCCGGAAGTTCACGCCGCCGCGGCTGCCTTAATTGTGAGCACGATATTTCGAAAGTGACGGAGTTTCTTCGCGTTCTCGCCAGTTCCTCGTACTCGATCCTCGATAACCGTGCAAGTTTCGTACGCGTTGGCTGCCGAGGATGATCGAGGGGTTTCGCTACCCTCGCAAAGTCCCTTCCAACCACCGAATAAGTAATTGGAAAGTAACGGATTAGCTTCCCGTTGACCCAGAAACCGGTCGTAACGTTGGAAACGTCGAGCCAAGCGGCGATATTCGACCGAGGATTATTCAATAGTTTCGCAATGATCGTTACAGCGCGTTGTTTCGTTGAACGCGGGCATTAATGAAACGAAACTAAAATCGTGCGAACGCATCGAAAATGAGCACGATTTTTATGCAGGTATGTTAACGACTGTTACGAGCTCGCCTACGATTATATTTAAATTCATCGAACGGGCAGGAAAGTTGAGAAATCTGTCGTTGACTCGTACTGCTCGATCTTGGGAGAAATCTTCGTCGAGCCTTGCTATCTCGGAATCTCTCGCCTATCAATTCGATTCTCGCGAAACTTTCATCCCCGTATTTAGAGATAATTGCTAAATAATTCATGCATTATGATCCCGTAAACAGCCAATAATCGTAATAATTTCGCGTTTTATCCGACTGACCGAGCGCTTAATTTTGCTTTGGATAACTTTTACTTACAAGTGTAAAAGCGAGACTGGAATTTAATAGAAAAAGGTTCGATCTGGCCTGGATAGTTAACGTACTGAAATTTATTGGTTCCGCCGCGGAATACGCCCGTTTCCGCTTGGCTGCGAAGCAAAATGTCGTTCTTCGGCCAAAATGTTCCGTGACTCTCGATTTAATCTGGCTGATTGACGAGATTCGAGAGCGAGGAAAATGTTGCGCTACCGCTGGAAAATCTACGTCTATTAGGCTGGTGAGTCGTTCCAACCACATGCAAATCCGGCAAGAAGTACGACTGGTTCCACCGTAAAAGTGGCGAAGTTGTCTTGGAAAACCGGTCGTATATTTTACCGTCGATCTTTCGCGCCAACTTTGAAGCAACCCGTAACCGTCGACGATCGTCGTAAGTTAAACGAAAACAACGAAACGTTTCGACTTTGCACAATGACCGATGGTAACCGATTCGCGAGATCGGCAGAACACGGCGATCTCGAATTAGTTTTGTAATTTAACGGCGAGTCAAAGGCTTTCCAATAAGAATTCCAATGAAATCGAGCGAGAACGAGAGTGCGTACCCTTCGCCAGACTCCAGTTGCCGGTTTCTTTAACCTTTAACGACGTTAATTTTACGCTAAACTTTCCTCGCGTGGCAATTAGCAGCGCTAATTGCCCGGTAATTATACGGATCTACTTTTGTATTCTTTGTCCTTCTCTAAACTTCGTTACAAGCTTGGACAAAAGAATCGCGTTCCACCGTGTTGATCGTAATACTACACTTGGAAATATGGTTGATCCTAATGCGATATCGATGTCCGATCTGTGTCATAAATATTCTTGTTAACAAATCGTACCGCAATCTTTTCTTTCCTCGCCTAATAAGTATCTCGAACATGCTCCGGCGTTGATTCTCTAAAGGACTGCATTACGCTGTACGAACGATTCGAAAGGACAGACTACCCATTATTTAATCGATTTCCAAGCAAATCTACGACGTGCAATTTATTGACAAGCTAAAACCATAAAAGGAGATTAAGCTCTTACAGGGAAAGCCGATCGACATTCACGAAGAGAAACTTTTTGTTAAAAAGTGATCGGAAAAAATATTAATATAGAAACTCTGTCAGAGAAAGTGCGTAGCGCGAGGCGAGAAAGAAATTTATCGCGGTGTCTCGCGATCGGTCGTCAGAGAAATCCTCATCGGTGCTCGTATCTTGAAATGTGGTGCATCGTCTCCTTCGATTTGTCTTCGTTCGATCGATCAACGATTGTACAAGGTCCCTGCTGCGAGATCGCGTGACTGTCGCACGAGATTTTTCCAATTCCAAACGACCATTCTTCGCTGAAACTTTGGACGGGTGTGCTGCATCGCTGGGAAAAAATTGTGAACTTGTAAAGCCTTTCAAGGCACGGCCTTCGAAGCGTACGTTCTTAATTGGTAAATCGCTCTTAATAGAATCGTAGCTTTCCACGTAGTGAGTTAGAACCATTCGCCGCGTCGACAATTTTCTTTGAAATTTTCAAACTTTCTTGTTCACATCGTTAATTCAGCTCGACTATGGCGCGAGCAACTGCGAATCTATTTCTACGTTCATTTCGACGATCTTTTATTTTTCTAGCGAAAATGCTACAGAACAATTTGAAATCCCTGTTCTTATTATTTGTAATTCGTAGCTTACACGCAGACGTTTTAAGTATCGAAGCTTCTACACACTTGTTGATTTTGGCATTTTCATTGACTGCGTAACGATCAATACCGATCTGCTCTGTTCCGTGGCAAATTTCTAACTACGCACGTTTCGTAAGTGTGTATGAAATATTTTCTACTTTTTGAATTATTTTATTCGTGCTGTTTCCATTCTCAGATACTCACGCACACGAGTGAATCACATCGCTGAAAATAATTCATGGCTCACCTACTTAAGAACTTATCGTTCGCTAAAAGGCCAAAACACTCCACAAGTTCTTTACATAGTATAACGCATCCATTCATCGCTGCTACTTAAATACACCGCCACCAACTGCATCGCATTACATCATAATTCACATCATAAAAAAGAAGGGGAGAATCAAATGACACGCAGTATTTTTGGCCCGTTCTTTTTTCTTTTTTTTTTTTTTTTTTCCCAAAATTTCAGCATATCCGAATTTGAAAGCTCCGTTGGCGAGCGTTAGTGTTACGTATTCGTGAATTCACAGACCGGGAAAAGGAAGAAAGCGATTTTAGAAAATAATCGAAAGTGTTCTCTGCACGATATAAAAATAAGACACAGAAAAAAATACTAGTCTCGGTGCAGTGAACTTTTCGTTAAGCGGGCGAGCTCGCGTAAATGCGACCCCCTACTCGCAGTTGACTTTCGTTGGAAACTTCGTCTCACGGCACGCTGCGCGCAAACTTTGAACTTTCCGAATCACTCTCGACTCGTTTTAATTGGTGCGTGGATTTTAATTATGTCGAGGTTTTCCCCCTCGTCGACGTACGTCTGCGTATCTGTGATTTCCTTCATCGTGCTGTTCGACGCGCGTCGAGCGCGAAAGTTGACAAATCGTTGCCTGTTCGAGGGATCGAAAGAGCCACGGATTGGAGAAAATGATGGATGAGCAACGATCCCGATTGTCTTTTTATCTTTAACGCAAGAAGGCATCGTTGAAGTTGTCTCGCGCGGAATAGCCGTGATTGCAGAACATTCGCGCGTTCGAGCTATCGTTAATTAACCCGATAATTCGCGCGATTAAGATACCACAAAAATAGCTCATCGTTCATTTCTCATCCGTGGTCACCGCGGTGCAGCTACAAATAGACGCGGTTGACCTTTGTCGATCTCCCGTTTTACAAACCGGCTCGTTGAATAAAACTATTAAACATCGTGTTTGCCCTTTAATTGCCGTGACGGCCATAATTGCTCGGTAAATTTGCGATCTGGCCGTTATCTCGTTGGTCCTACGGCGGCAATTTAGCGGCAATACGTCATTGGACTTATTAAATCGAGCGAAAAATCAACGCTGTAAATTCGTCGGCTGTTTCATGCTCGAATTAACTTGCCAGATGACGATCTCTCGCAGAGGCTCGCACAGGGATCGGTACTTCCTCGGTAATCCAGTCTCCGACAAAGCCGCGCGACGTTAATGGAAGTTCTGCGGTGATAGAGGCCTTTCAGGGCTGCCTTTTCCCGGAAGCCTTTGAATCCTCGAAATCTTCGACGCGCTCTAGCCGTCACTTTTAATCTTCCCAGTCCCTTTTTCTCGATGCGAGGTTCACCGAACTCCAAGAGAGTATGTCGTAAAGTAACGCGCATTTCCCTACGCTATATTCCATCCTTTGCGTACAACATCGCATAACGTACGGATATTTTTAACCGCATAAATCGAATAATGACTGACTAATCGTACCAACTTTGTCCATCGGAAGATCCAACGTCGTCGTAATCGTCAAACGCAAATTACTTCTCACATACTGATCACGACGTATATTGCGATTTATAATTTGTCCTTAATCTATCCATTTACGACAATGTGCCTCCTAGTTTTACGGTAGAACTTACTTCCTTCATAGGAATTTCGTTTATTTGAACGAAATCGTGGTTAGCGTCGATCAAATGAACTTCTACTTGTCGAATCCATTTGGCTGAACGCGAACCGGCATTATACGAACGAAAAGTGCATTTGTTCTCCAACAACGTTATACAAACGGGGTTTCCTGCGTATTCGTTGAAGCGTTTGTCCCGTAAATAAATAAATAACGAAGTAAATAAATTTAGCAGAGTTCGATCGGCAATGCAATATCGCGTGCACCGAATTACGGTGCCTTCATGGTGAAATTAAGCTTGGGGCAGGGATTCGTAACAACGATACTCGTTGATAACCGATGTTCAGAAAAAGTAGCAAAAGTTGGGAACAGAAAGGGGTCAATAAGAAGCCGATCGATCGACTGACTGTCCCGCTTCTGTCTGGATCGATGCGAAAAAGCGCCGGATGAACGAAGAATAGCGGCCTCGAGTCGTGGAAAAAAAGTCGAGCGTTTACAATGTTTGCGCGTGTGGTTGTCGGCGGTCGTTAATCACTCGCGGTACAATAATCACCGCGTGCTTTCTCTGTACATCCGCTAACAATGGAAGTCGAATGCGTGGAGAACACGCAAGGACGAGTCCACGTATACAGCGAGAATTATTTAAACGAACCGGGCCAGCTAATTATTTGGCATTCTCGGCAGCGACTTTCGCGAAACTTGAAAGACAGCTTCCGAAACGCTCGAAACAGTTGCTTTCGACCGTCGAGTGAAAACTACTTGGCATAGTTTCGTCGTTGGCAAAAAGACCGCGATGATCCCGAAGGCATTCGGAAATTACCTGATGCTGATCTTCGCTTGTCGCCGTACAGTTATGATAATTTCAATGCATGAGTAAAAGCGAAGAGCCCGGCATGAGATATTTATAGTCGGGATTGTCTGCACGTCAAGTGGAAAGTCTTAAGTTGTACACGGAGACGTTAAGCATCTGAGTCAAAGTTCCAATTTATTTACCGCGCAAAAATAACGCACGGATATACGCGCGTTCCAAGTTCAAAGTAGAATGCCATAGGTTCGAGTAACAATTTCTACGTGTAAAGTACCGAAATGAATATTCTTCCTTGGCGATTCTGGTTCAGATAGCAGATAGCTGCCCGGAATAGTTTTACTAAGACGATAATAAAAGAAAATTACTGCTTGGCGACACGAAACGTGCACTTAGCTAACCTGTTTTCGTGTTCTAACGTATTCATAGGTCGAAACGATAACGCGAAATTACCGAACTGTAGGATTCGAGCAACGGACAGAAAAAGCGCAGAACTTGTTCCAATTTTTATATTCGTATCAGCAATGCATTGCCTGCATAATTCGGGCAGAAACGTTAGTGGGTAAAACTACAAAAAAAAAAAAAAAAAAAAAATCTAGAAAGAAAAAAACAGAAAATCTGAATTCCAAATTAGACTAGTAGCATAAATAAGAATCTATCTATTGGACGATCGATTAAAAATTAGGTTCGTCAGCCTGGCCGTGATTGTGAATTTGATCAGTTCGATCTAACGGTCTGTAAAGGCCGAGGCTTTCGACGAGGTGGTTCGTTTTTTTTTTATCGAGTCAAGTGTCAGCTGAGTAGCGAGAGTTCGAGGGAGCGACTTCTCGTTAGCTTTGCTTCTTCTTTGCTTCCGTTCTTTTTCTTCTACGCGAAACACTCGATTTGCAAGCGCACTGTTTACCCGGCGAGTCCGCGGGTATTCGTCATCGTTTGGCCGCGGCCCAACTAAGCCAGCCACTGCCAAGGAATCCTGGCCAGATTCCCTTTAGATATTCTCGACTTTTTATCTTGCGGAATTTCCACCTCGTGCCGCCCCTCGTATTCGTTTTCCCTTGATCGAATTTCCCACCGGTTTCCGTGGTCCGTTTTCTCGCTCGTCCATCTTTGAATCGATCGATCTCTGTCAACCATCGATTAATGCTCCAATTCGCGTGCCATGCAACGTCGAGTTTTTCGATAACTGTAAACGACGAGTGGCGCCAAGTCGCGCAGACACGACCGGCGTGCCTTTCGTTGGTTTGTTCGCGGCGTTACACGGAATCGTGGTAGCACGGGAATTCGTAAAAGTGCGAGAAACGACGAGGCAAAGAGGTGTCCATTAGCGGAGTCGCTCGAACAGCGAATTAAGACCGGAAACAGAGCGATATCGTGCACGCGAATTCGTAGCCCCGCGTCGCGTGTTCGAAGATTCGTGGCTTCCACGGTGACGCCGTCGTTGTAACGACATTCCGACGCGGTACCGTCGCGATCATAATCTCCTCGGAGTCGTTTTGACACTGATACCACGACTGCCTCTCACTGTTGACCCGTTTATTTGCAGTGAAAGAGAGATTAAATCATCTTCCCCTTTCTCACTCTCTTCCTGTTTTTCCCGTTCTCTTGAGAGAGTTTAAAGACGCAAGATGCTGTTGCGCGTTCCTCGCGATTGATATCTCGAAAAGTGGCATCTCATCCTAATTAAGATCGGTCGTAGATGTAGCTGTTTTCCATCGTTCAAAGATCCTTCGGATACACTTTTGCTTTTAAATTCTTCTACTCTCCGTTTATTATGCACACCTGCTTCTCTAGTACATCGTTTTCTCGTAGTAACGCAACGTGTTTGCAGCCATGAATGAATAAGCGAATGATCGAACAAACGTACAAATATATTCAAATGGTATCACTTAATGGTATCCTTGCGCGGTGATTGATCCTCGTACGCGATTCACAGCGTATATCTATGTAGTTGGATTCTCTGTGGTTGTAGAAGCTGTTGTACGACCGTGCCACGTTCCTGCTACGTCGCGTCTCATTAATACGTTTCTGCCTCGTGAGAATCGGCCTGACGTTCTCTCACGCGCTCCTCGAGCTGTGAAAACGTGGCACACACAGATATCGTTATACGATTGGGAACGGCGAACACCGCACTTAATATCGCACCTCGTCGTTCGCGGGAACGCTTAATTACAGCGTAATATGCATTGAGATAATTTTCTTGTCCGCGGTGGAAACGCACGGAACGATCGAGGTACGAGAAAGTCTCGTTGCGAGCTTCGATCCACCGCGAAAACTTCGCGAACAACGACACATCTCTATTAACAGAGCTATCAATTAGCCGAGCTATCGGTTAACTCGACTGAACGAAGCCCTCGTTTCACACTCGTGCGATCCGTACTTACCACCGGTTTCTTCTTCTAGTTGGACACTCGGCTTTCTAAAATTACCTTTACGCAATGCAGGCATTCCAAAGCATCAGCGAGCTATCGCGATACGATCGAGAACTATTCGTCCAAAGTCGTATCTCTCTCTCTCTCTCTCTCTCTCTCTCTCTCGGAAGTGACTCGGATTAGACTGTGTTTATAGCAGATGCGTGTTCTCACCAATAGATCAGAACGATCAAATGGTCAAGAACCACACGCAAGGAACCATAAGACATTCGCGTTTGTCGATTTTCTAATTTCGATACGGCCGCTAAAAAGCAGTACGTATTCCAATCTGTTTGCATAGTTGGGAAGCAGACTTGTTACGTCCAAAAGTTCGATTACCTGAAGATTTATGAATCTACGAAATTTCGTAACAAACCAACAGCGTTACGGGCAATCAATATTTTTGAAGTTAGTTACGTCGAAGAAAATAACAGGGATAAAAGCATATTCAGTGCCAAGATCGAACAACGAGAGAGAAATCGATAACATAAAATTCGTTGAGATTCAACTGTATTCAACTTTAAGATTGTCTCTCTATAGAGCACGAAGAGTGCGACTTATTATGTGTTCTTTATATATTAATTTCATACCTTTCTTAATCTTACATACAGCATGTATTGGGTTAGTGCCCGATGTCGATAGATGTCAGAAAATTATTTGCGAGTCTGGCTAACATCTGTTATTGCATGTGCAAACTACATAGCGGATAAAAAGAGTCATATTCGATCATTACTTCAACAGTAGACTTTTATGTCCTGACAGTTTTTGCTTCGTAAAAAAAAAGAAAGATTTGAAAAATGAGCGAGGGAAAGATTCATTTGCTTCGTGTCATGCTCTACGAATCCCGGAAAGGTGTAACGGTGGGAATTCCTGTAAAAAACATTCAGGACGTTTACCAAGACCGTGCGCCAGTTCTTCGTATAATAGAAAAGTTTCTCTACGAGTTCCTCGGTTAAGATTCGTGGATTATTTTGCAATAAATTAAGCACTACGTCTGCATTTTGCAAGCCATTTTTTTTATTACACCGAGAGCCGGTGCACGATCTTGGTAAGCGTCCTGAATGTTTCTTTACAGTTACGCCTTTGCGGAATTCGCGAGACGGATCTTTTATCCGCAACGAAGTTTGCACATGCAACAACGGTTGTTGTGCAGACTTGCAAATAATTTAATAACATCTATTGGTATCGGGCACGAACTTTTGCACCGACCCAATATTACAAGTATATGGCGTTTCAATCTCCGAACGCGTTATTCGCCGATACAAGCATTCGCCGCGTCCGTCACTTTACAGTTTCGATCTAACTGTTTGCGTACTTTGAGCACTTCCAGTAACGATAAATGCCATGTTTCATAACGTTACGAGTAACCGCTAGATACATCAGAAAACGCTTAAACGGTTCAAGGGTTCGACGATACGACGCATAACGTTTCACGACGGCGTAGAGAATTGTGTTCAACATCTGTGTACCCGGTTTCCAGGTTACCCACAAAGTGACGAGTCAGGTGATGGTCCTGAAGATGAACCAGCTGCCTGCGAATAGGCCAAACATGCTGAAAGAAGTTCAACTGATGAACAAGCTCAGCCATCCGAACATACTCAGGTAAGTCGAATCCAAGTCCGGTTCACTTTTACGCTGGAGAAACTCGGCTGACCATAACGAAGAAAATCGGCCCCCTCGCTTCGCGCCGAATTTTCTCTGTCCTCGCTCGAGAAACCAGTCAGCGAACGATTAATTAAGGAATAAGCGCGAGAGACGGTACATCTGACGCGCGGCAAGTCACGCGTGTCGTTCGCTTTCTTCGCCGGTAGTTTTAAATTAAAACGGGGCGAGTTGTCGCGCGAATCGCGATGGAAATAGAAACTAGTTGGATAGAACGTGGAAATGGAAACGTCCGGCATATTCGTTAGTCGAAGCAATTAAGGCGACGACGTTTTTCTCTTCTATCGGTCGGTTCGAATTTATTTTCGAACAGATATTACGTACACATAGGCGGCGTGTATCAGGCTTAGGGAGAAAATAGCGTATCAGTGTCACAGCTGGAGCTCGGTCGAAGGAATATCGTTTAAAACGAGAGAAATCTCGAAACGGACTAATTTTTTACTCTCCTACGTGACGATTGGATCTCGATTATGGAAACAAATAAGCAACTGGTAATTTAAGTCTCGTGTATCGACGATGCTAGTTTCACTGTTGCGCCTGGAAGTTTCCAATCGCTCTCCCTCGGAATACGTAATTGCAACGAAGTTGCATTCGTCGACTACGAGCGACGACCGAATACCTACTCCATTTCGATACCTTGTATACGTTCGTTCTATTATCAGCAAAATTCAACGTTCAGACGTCTGAACAGAGAAGCTTGGGCAAAATATTGACTAAGATCTCGGCTAAAATCTTTTGTTTGTTTATCCTCTTCGTAGGATTTCATCTCGTAAAGCAGTCACAGTTCCCACGCGAAGAAGCAACGTCCCTTCGAAACGGATCGTTGCTGGTTGACGCAACCGGGTGACTGCGGAGCTAACGTTAAAAGAGTTTCGCGGTTTGCGAGTTACGAGTTATGACATAATGGCAGCGGGTATCGCTGTTCCGCGCCACTCTGCGCCGCACCGCGCCGCGCCGCTTCTCGCGGCTAGACGCGCCGCATCCGCGGCGACAACGCATTCCAACGATATAAACGGCTTGGCCCAGATTCGGCTGTGTCTGTTTATCCCGCGTGGCTAGTGGATCTTATTTCTGGCATTTCTCTCGTTGAAGGCTGCGAAAACCGCGAGCATCGTCGGGACGTGTCTTTTCATGACAGAGAGTGAGCCAGCTTGATGGAAAAAGAGAAGGGACGGAGAATAATCTTTGATGCGTGAATTTCGTAATTCTTGGAACGATACGACGCGCCAGGTGTACACGTTTCGTTTCAGGCAATATGGATGAATGAAATCGGTCGATAATCTCGAGATATGTACAATGTGCATACGTACCGTGTGTTTGGTTTTGTTAAGAGCGAGACCAAGATTTACTACTAACGCCACGCTCGCGTCAATCGATCGGTCGTTTCTTCGAATATTCCGCGCCAACTGCCAGAAACGTGCTCGTGAATAACTAGCTTGTCCGAGCCGGTCCAAAACTTTGCTTCTCGATAATTCGCCGCAGATAATTCCTGATCCAAATTTTATTACACGTTCCCGATATTTTTGTCCCCCCCCCCACACACACGCACGCACACACACGTATATATATATATATATTCTTTTTGATATTTCCGTTGAAAAGTCAATTTAAAGTTGTGTCAAGATCGTTGGAAAATGCGTCCTACTGTAACGTCCAACTATCGCAATTGAGCGATCGAGAATCATATCGGTGTAAATCACTGACCTATCGCCTTTTTATGAAGTAGTATACGGAATTTATATGTTATAAAAAAATCATGATACCTTCTTGTGTTATGAAAATGTATCACAACGACGAGTAGAATTGTAACTTACGTTTTTTAGTCATGAAAGTAAAGGAATGACACTGTTAAAAGATTAAATAAAATACATGACCGTACTTAAAGTTTGTCATTTACGCCATTATTGATTTTAGATCCGAACAAAGACCTTCGAGTTCCTTTGATTCTTAGTCATTTTCATTGATAATTTCTTCGCGAATAAGAGAATAGAAATCGTAAATAACAATTAAAAAGAAAGAAGACATAAAAAGTTGTAAGCGTTTTTTCCCATTCGTAATCCTGTTGCTAAGCATTATTCTTAACACGTTTCTTAAGATAATATCCGGTATTGTGTACATCGATACTACGGATAATGTTGGTGCGATAATATTTGTAAGAATCTCGTGTAATCTTATCGGAACATTAAGACGTATCGGCTTGTATCTGAGTAGTTTCGCCGAAGAACACGAGCACCGCCGTGGTCGTGGACATGATCGATAGTAGCACGAAGCTGGCCATGAAGTGAAAAATCATGCTGCCCAGTGACACCATCGACGTGACGTGATTTGCGAGCGAGCGTGCGTGCGTGCGAATCGAATCGCGTCGATAGTCGCACATGCTGCGGAGTTTCGATCATTCTATCGGGGATATTGCGATAACCGGTGGTAGAAGCAAATTGACCGGTAATTTATCGTGGTTCGCACGCGCGAGGTCGCACACAGATATGAAGATACGATTCTGATTGTTAACGTCCGATCATTGTTGCGATAAATTTGATATAGACCGCAACAACGTCCCGCCGATGTTTATAACTCGATACGATATACTGCGTATTCGTCCAAAAATCAGAAACAAGAAAAGAAACAACCCGACGAGCTCGTCTCTCTTTTTTTTTTTTTGCACACAATCAATTAGATATCCCAGTTGATTAACCATCATCGTTACAGCATAACAGTTCACTCTTTAAGTCTTGGAACTATACAATTTTCGACGTAAACGATTGCGATACCGTGCTATACTCGATTGGAGCGAATTGGACATTCTAGCTATCTCAAACCCAGTGTACTTCGATGCTCTATTTATACGCAATTTATGCTATATCTAACTAAATATCGTGCAGGATATATTCATTATTAAAAATGTTAGAAACTTTCCAAACAAACTAATACCTGGCGATGTATTTACTTCGATGTAACGGTGTTTACAAATCGACCGGTATCCTTATCGAGATACACTTTGTAGCTCGATAAGGATCGCGAGTTTCTCGCCGTTTCCAGATACTGCTCGGTTCACGCGCGTGAATTACAAGGATCCTAGACTCATCGCGAGATAACGCCGTGTCAATGGAACGGATTATCGGTCGCTAATTGGCGTTTATCGCGACATTTACCTACGCTCGTTAAGCTTATGACATTTCGATGCGATGCATCGACCTAACGAACCTCGACTCTGACCTACTCGATTCGGTGCCACCTACGGAGTAATCTAATCTCTGGCAAGAATCGTCGAGTCGAACGCGACAAGCGTGCGTTTCCTATAGCGTCGATTGCTATCGCTCTATCGTCGGCTTGACGTTATATCGGACCTATAAAGCTCGCGGTAATTCGCCTCTGCCGAAGACACGTGCGATGTATCGACAGGTACACCGTATTTCGAATGTTCTTTCCATCGGACCAGTAAAACCCACGGAATGACGTATCGAGCAAGGAGGAAGTTCTAGATTGTTCGTAATAGTATCAGGTTTTCACTGGTTTGACCCTTGTGTGTAGGCAACCAAAATGGTCACGGTTGATGAGCAACGCGTTCTATTTCGATAGATCAAACACGTAGCGATAATTTTACTTTCGTACATTCTCAGAACTTTGGACTTTTCCTTTCTACGATGTAACAAATGCTTTCCAATATAATATGGTTCCAAATGATTTGGACAAAAAGATTACTTCTAGTTACGATACAATTTCACGCCAATGTCGACTACGAGGTGTGTTCAAAAAGTAACGAGACTGGTCCTGTCAAAATGTTCGTGTCGTTTAACGATAAACGTACATTATCCCCTTCGAAATTGTTCTCTCGAGAAGGTATATACCGCCGGAGGCGGTACTCCTATTCCTGGAAACAACGCTGGAATTCTTCTATCGAAACTACTTTCGATTTGTCGGTTACAACCTTTCGGATGTTGTCCACCGTTCCAAAATTATGTCCTTCGAGATGACTTTTAATTTTTTAGAAAAAAAGGTTATACGGACTCGTGTCTGAAGGTCGTGGATGCTGTAGAACCACAAGGATACGTTCGTCGATCAAAGTTTTGGTTTACAGAGAGTGCGACGCACGGCACTGCTCGATATGTCGCTGTTCCATTTCCGTAACGCGTTACTAAAACAAGTTGCGAAATCGCTCGTGTCAGCTGAATCGAGTTTGAAATTAATATCGAAGGTATATTACGTCTCGAATAGCATCGAAATCTAATTTCATTACTGTTTGGACACACCGCTGTTTGGAGTACTCCCATTCGCACGTATTCGTACCGTTCTTTATCCTTAAGACGTGGATCGACGTAGAAACGTCCGCAGCAGCTTTGCGATATTTCGAGGGAATTTACAAATGGACATTCGCTTTCTCGTCTAACGCGGAAAAGCCTCTCCCCTTTTTTGATCGATTTGAATTTTCCGGTTCCACAGCTGGAGCGGAAAATCTAGCAAATCTCGCCTTGTGTTTGACCACGTTTCGAGGCAAAAGAGAGGAAACTCCGACGTTCGTTGGGTGGTAATAGACTATCGCGCCAAGTGTCAAATCGATACTCCCTAATCGCCTTACGTTCCTTCGCAAACGCGAAAACATCGACTGCGACGATATAATTCGTCGAAAAGTTTTACGTATTTCTTTGAAAAAGCTGATAATTAAAGGTACCCACGTGAAAACTTATCAGATAATTCGTTTTAGATATTATACTAAATTGCAAGATTATGTCGCTGATTTATATACATTAGTAACGAAGAACCTTTTTTTTTTTCAAAACACCTCGATCTTTTCCTCGTCTTGATCCTCGAGACGATTTGTTCGACTTATAAACGCAATAATTTGTACGAAGATTATCTTCGTTTCTCCTGCATGCAATACATAATACCGAAAGATGATTAATAACAAGCAATAACGTTAAACTGTACTGGAACTTTTAAACAACGTATGCGTGGCTGAATAAAATCGTTAACTCGTTCGCATGATACTCTGGATCTATCTAAAATAAGATAACCACATACGATACATTATTCGCGTAACCACAATTATTCGTGCAATGTGATCATCTCTGGTTAATTATTGACATTGGCTGCGCATACTTCGTTCTTCCTTAGTTTTGCTTTACTGCTAGTTACAAATTACGGCCGCGGACAGAGCAAACAAACTACCGACGAGGTGCACATTAGATAGATAATGTTAATGAATTTAACGAGGCTGTAAACGTGTGTCGGTTGATTCTATTGCACACGAAATTACCAATGCACGTAGAAAAACGTACTGAAATATTTTTATACTTCGAACAACAGCTGGCGGGTGATTCGCGCAAGTTTCCATTTTTTTCTTTTTGTGTTTTCTTTCATATCGCAGTGTCCCATTCGATTCGAGCTACAATAAAAACATCACAGATCGCAGTGCCCATATTTCGATGTCGTTTTTCACGAGAGACAATTGTTTCTCGCTGCTCGTCGGCGGGTTTCGCGTCGACGCGTTTTATTCAGAGTGTTTCGTCGATCGTTCGACGATAGTCGCGTGCACATCTGGGTCGTAGACCTTCGTCCTGCGTTGTCCTCGCCCGATACACGAAGGTCGCGATCTTTATAGGGAAAGATGAGTAACGAGCGAAACGACTTTGCGCTTCGTGCGCGGATTGATAAAGAGAGCCGCGCCGCGACCGCGACTCGCTTGGTAATTAAACCTCGTTCTCTGAACGCAAGAAAAATTCACCTCACCGCCTTTGGTTCTTCGGCCTTTCCGCGTAAGGACAGAGAAAACGTAGCGAAGCTCGGCTCCGAAAAACTCGGCTCCAACGTTTACACTTGAATCGCCATTAGGACGAATGAGTGCGAAATCAGCCGCGAGACGATAGATTTTTAAGTACGTTACAAAGTGGATTTTTTGAAGCGAGTGCTCTTCCCTCCATTACACGCGCTATCCTCGTAATAAGTCTCGTAAACGGAGAACGAAGGAAAACCGAGAAACATTTTGCCACGAACCAATCTCGCGTACGATAATTATAATAACAGTAACAACGTTGATAATTATGCAGCTAGGAAAATAGTATGCGCGATGCCCGGGGCGTAGAGAGTAAATGGAATAGAACCTGTAACCTGAGAAACGCTAGCTCTCGTCCGTTTTCCCCATCTTCGTTCTCACTGTTTTCGACGATCTTTGATTCGTACATTCCAGGTTCATGGGAGTCTGTGTACACGAGGGTCAACTGCACGCCCTCACAGAGTACATAAACGGCGGTAGCTTGGAACAGTTGATCATGTCGAGGCACACGCCTCTACCCCATCCGATCAGGATGAATCTGGCGAGAGACGTGGCACGGGGCATGACCTACCTCCACAGTCGTGGAGTCTTTCATCGGGATCTCACGTCGAAGAACGTGCTGATCAAGAAGGACGAAAGTACGTCGGAAATGACCGCCGTGGTGGGCGATTTTGGGCTGGCAGCGAAGATCCCGGATCCCAGTTCCGGATACAGGCTGAGCACCGTAGGCAGTCCCTATTGGATGTCACCGGAATGTCTGAAGGGTCAATGGTACGATCACAGGTCGGACGTTTTCTCGTTCGGTATAGTGGTCTGCGAGCTGATCGGCCGCGTGCCGGCCGATCCGGACGTTCTACCACGGTCAGATAACTTTGGCCTCGATTACCTGGCCGTGGCAGAGATCTGCGCGGCAGCTGATCCGCCGCCAGCCTTTCTGCAGCTTGCCTTCAATTGTTGCACCGTGAGTAGAATATTACTTCCTCGACATTTCCGACGCTCGCGTACCTTTTTCGTCCAGATTTCGCTTCGACTCTCCGAGCGATTCTCGACGTTTCGTTTTACTTCGAATCCGCGATTCTTCGCACGATGCAAAGTTCAAGTTTACAATATCCTTTTCTTAAATCGCTTCGTCGAACTTATCGTGTTCGTTTAGAAGATCGTCGGTATGTACCCGCGTACAGTTGGTAACGGCATTTTACGCGCGTTGCAAAATGTCTGATGTCACTCTGCTCGTACCGGGAAACGTATATTCTTAGTCTGCAAACATTTCACGGTCGCGCGCATCGCTCTGGTTTCAGTACGAGCCAAAATCAAGACCGACCTTCCACGAGATTACCTGCAGCCTGGACACTATGATCGGCAACTACGAGGAGGAATCGAAGAACAATATCGGCAAACGTCAGTCCGTGGATCCTGCTCTCATGTCCAGCATGGACGAGATCACCCGAGAAGGACGACCGACGAAGCGCAAGACTGCTCGTCTGCGGAGTCAATCGGCGGACGCGAGAGGCTGCGACAACGCAACGCCCTCCGACAAGGCTAGGTGTCATTCCGTGAGAAGGGTAGCGGAACTGGCTAGCAGGAGGGACCCGCATTACAGGCCTATGACGGCGAATCCGTTCCACGCGTTGGGTGGCGTGAAGAAGATCCTTGGCAATTTGTTCTCCAGCTGCTTGGAGTTTCCGTCTCTGGAGGATGTCAGGCCAAGCGTCACAGATGCTATCGCCAAGTTCAAGCCCGCGCAGAACGACAGTATCGCGAAGATCTTGGACAGGAAGAAACCAAACTCGGAACCGAGCAGTCCGACCGCCAGGAAGAAATGGGAGAGAAAGGTAGGGGGATAGTGAGGTTGACTTTTTCACGCGATTTAACGAACCTGGCGAACGCGTAGGCGAAACTCGAGCGCTAAATAGCAACGTGGTAATTGGAGGTGTCTAGGCGATCAAAGTAATTAGCCAGGTAGAGATTGCGTTTCGGCGGAGTTAATTAGAGATTAAACGATAATCCGGTTTTCAGGTGGCTACAAAGGCGGGCGCTGCCAGCTTGTTCACCCATCCGCTTTTCCGTGACGGATGGGAGCCAAGAAGGCGAGGTAGCTGTGAGTCGGGTTTTTGGAGCTGCGTCGGCGAAGATCTCAGCCCGGAGCCACCCAATCGTCGACACACCTCCACCTTGAGCAGCTCCGCGGCAAGCAGCTTGTTTTTATTGGACGACCATCGAACCAGCTCGATCTACACCGACTCGTCCGAAGATATAGCGAGCTTAGGAGGTGGCGACTCCTGTTGGGAGGATAGATTAAGCGGTATCGGGTCTTCCAGTAAAACTATCTCCAAGATCGTCGAGTATTTCGAGAGGAAGCAAGCGGGTAGCTTGCGACTTGCCGATCACGATGCCAGCTCCAGTAGGTTAACGTTCTTGAAAGCAAATTTAGAGGGTCCCGTTCCATTATGCAGTATCTCAGCCGCGCAGAGGTTAGTCGTTTGCGAGGGTGCGGTGCGCAGCAAATTGCCCTTGTTTGACAAAAAGTGATACACATCACTCGCACGTCGTACAGTTCGTTCCTTAGGGTTTCTTGGGTTTTTGCCGATGTTTCTGGACCGCGTGAAAGCGCCTACACAGAGAAAAACGCTTCGACCCGATTCGTTCCACGTGGAACAGCGATGGCTGTGTCGATGCGACAAAAGATATTGGAAAAGAGTAGCGATCGGAGGAAAGTAGGGTCGAACGACCTAGTCGCGCGCGAAAGAGGAGCTAGAAAGATCGAAGAACGATTATATCTTTATTGGACTTTGCGATCGAAGCGGTTCAAGTTGGAACAGGGTCGGTATTAACCAGGTTCGAACATCTGGTTCAAGTTCAATGAAAATATAGTCAAGCAGGAGTTCAGCGGACACTTCTCTAAAATCTAGTAACCCGACTGTGATGTTTTTTGATAATCTACGTACATTATTGACCCATACTGCTATGTTCGAAGCTGTCGGCGCGAGTTATATGTCCTCTTGCGCGCGCGACGATCGTCACATACTTCTCACCGCGTTGGTGCACTTTGAAAATAAAAAAAAAAAAAAAAAAAACTTTATACAACTCGATACAATAGCTGGTAAATTTTAAGAGAAGGTTCTTTCACTTTACACATGCCACAGGATATGTCAATAGTATTTTGCACGAAAATGAAACGTTTCTTGCGTTGTAGTTCGGAATACTTGTGGAATTTTCAAACATCATCAACCTATTTTCCTCGGACATGCGATTTAGTAGAAGGAGATGCGAAGAGGTTAACGGTTCAGAGGATTGAAAGAAGCAATACACGTTTCATTTTGAGACTGCGGCGATCCAATGCCAGTAGAAACGCTGCTCATGTTCTTACCTTTTGCAGTGCCTCGCAGTTCCTAGTTAGCCACCTCCGTCCTTATCCACGACAACCGATTTTTTATCAATTATTAACGACGATCATACAAAATAGGAAATGCGAATTCCAAGTTGAAAACGGTTTTGTTAATGCGTTACTAATCCCAACAATCGTCTCCTATTACTTGATTCGTGTTTGTACGCGTTTCTTTTCGCGCCGATATCGGCGTTGACATCGTTCAGCAGCGTTACACTCTTACATTGAATACCAGGATGTCGGGATAAGCAGCGAAAACTACGGCAATGTACAACAGAAGGCGGTATATTTTCCTATATGAATTCGAACATTGAAAAGAAGAAAAAATAGATGAAACTACTTTTATTTTAAGAGCTTCTAACGTCAGGTTTTAACAGGTTTTTACGTATAAAGTAAAGTATATCGTTGGTGTAATTTATATTTTTGTTTTTCGTTTAACGATCATTCGTACCTGTGCCGTTATTTTCTTTTTTTTTTTTTTTTTTTTGCCGTATTGCCGTCTTTCTTTGTACAGTATCGTGTAAGTTGGCGAGGTAAAAGAATTCGTCAGGGCCTACGCTGTGCTTATACGAGTTTTTAATTACACTTTTGATCGAGTAAAGAATACTTCCCCAACGCGCGACGCCACGACGCGGTGTTTGGTGGTTTTGCGCGTCGTAGATTAGTACTCAGGATGCGAAACGAGACACATAGTATATTTTGTTGACAGAGATACCGTGTCCTGAATATTTTTGTTGATATAAAAGAAATGGGACGATGGTCCACCACACACTGTGAAAGAGAGGGAGGGAGAGAAAGCATGCGCGCGAGAGAGAGAGAGAGAGAGAGAGAGAGAGAGTGAGAGAAAGAGAGCAAATGAAACTGATCTAGTCAGTGTATTATCGTCGGCGGCCTTATCTTTTGTATGTCGTAGCGCTAATTACTTAAGTGTTCCAAGGAGAGCGAACAAACAGAACACACAGGCGGTTACAACACAACCTGTTCGAAGATACGATACATCGGTAGTCGTTGATAAAACGCGAAACGAGCGTAACGAACCGTTTGGGAATAACGTTTCATTGAATGTTTGTCGAAGAACACGCATGGAATTCAGAATGTGAATGACGATCTATCGAATGGACGAATGCATGCGAATATTTAGTAAGCGTAAGGAGTCGTACGCGCTGCTTGGCTGCCTCGAAATCGTGTCTCTGTTAATACGGTAAAATACTTAGTTGTATAATTAGAATTTGTTGACACGGAGCTTAGCTGGACAAGGAGACGAATTCGAGGTGGCACGCGGATCATAATTAGTTTTTAGTTGCGCTCTTTTACGCAGGTACAGTATACTTGGAAGACTTTTGACGAGCACCGAATTGTTTTCCACAATGCCAGACTTTTTTTTTTTTTTTTTTATAATTTCCTTTATATCGTGAGTCAATCGGCTTCTTAGTCATTTTAAGTTGTCTTCGACCTGGTATCGTATCACGATTACGAGTCTGGTTCATTCTCTACGAATTTCCTTTCTTTCATATCCTTGAGAGTACTGTATGTGGGTAACAGAGGATGATTTGGATAGGTACTACACCGCGCGTCAGCGTGTAAATCGTTTCGTCGCCCTGGTTGCGGGACGAGTCGAACCAAATTTCTACTAGAATAATAGGCAACTATACCTTTTTACTTGTCAGAGTTCGTTCACGGGTTCTACTTGATAAGACTGCGTGTTTGTTAAATATGTATGTAAGTAGTAAGTTGTCGATAATTCGCAGTCCCTTCTTCCTTGCCTAACGGAATGCACTGTCGACCAGAAGCCAAGATTTTTTTGTTTCGTCTCATCGAGTCGATACGAAAATAACGTAGAACATTTTCACATAGCTTTTATTTTCGAGCGTATCGATGATCGACTAACGAGTCATTTTAACTGTAGTCTTCCCAGCTATCGAAACGAAACTCTTACGTACCTGTTATTTTTGTATCGAGTCGATTATCATAGAACGATGCGTTCTGTTTTAACGCGTCAATCGGTACCTGAAGAAACATTGAAGCAAGGACTGCGAATGAGTTATTTTTAATAGTCGCGGACATATCAGGAGTGGGCATATCCTGAGAGAGTTGATTGCTGGCGGAAGATGATTGTCGAGGAGGCGAGAAGAATTACACGAATTTTGATGAACGTTGGATGAACAGAAGCGAAAAAGAAAAAAAAAAAAAAAAGGTAGAGATTCTGTCTGCGTGCGTGTGCGAGAGAAAAAGAGAGAAAAACGATGCTGTGAAAGTGTAACAGAGTACACGAGTAGAAGTACATCGGACTTGCAAGACCGAGAGGCGCATTTTTCTTCTTAAAGAGGGTTATTTATTTTAAGTAAAAACAGATATATTATAGATACACATAGAAGTCCATTTAAATCATCTCTTCCATACTTTTGACTACCGTTCGCGTGAACCGCCATGAAGGTGGATCGCATAGACACCAGCTGTACATATTATTACGAGAGAGAGAGAGAGAGAGAGAGAAAAGAAGAAATATAATACTATTTCAGCGATTCGTTTTGCGATTTCCAAGATTGGGTCATCGTATACAAAGTGGGATTTTTCGCTCTTATGATCGTCCGTTCGACATAAATAAAATAGATGGGGGAAATACAGATGACGATGATAATAATTCTAATAACTAAGAATTAGTTAACGGTAACGATGTGAAAAAAAAACAGATTTCAGCGAAGCTATATATATATATATATATATATTATATTATATATATTGTAAAAAAATTCCTATATACAAAAATAAAGTTAAGGCTCCAATTTTTACCAAAAACATCATTAAAGCGTGCTTTATAAAGCCATCGATTTTTACTGACCGATGTTATCACGTTCCATAGTATCAGTAACTCGAAACACAAATTCCACGAAAACGTCAACAACTGATCATCAACAACTACGAACAATAAGGAAAGCCAATAAGAAATTGGACATTTTTAAGAGTGGAAACATATCTTGAACGATGATTCCATAAATCTTGTTCCAAACAATTTTCGCCGCTTAGTTTCTTCAGCGTTCTCTATCGACGGAAAAGTATGGCCTTCCAAAGTCTTCCTCCGGTATCAAAGGTATGTACCTGGTCCTGGGATCCTTCTTCTTCTCGTACGCGTAAGGGAAGACCATGCTCCTCCTCGTCGAACTAGGTTTGCCGCTTCTCGTTTCTAACGGTCTGGGGATTTTCTGAATGTGAGAGTACGGCGAGTGCGTAGAGCTCGTACTCGAAGAGCTCGGACCAACGTCCAAGATATCATTCACGCTCGTCGACGATAACTCTTTCGCGCTCGGATCGATCAGAGGAATATACTTTCTCTCGTCTTTCCCGGAGGTAACAGCCTCGTCTGAATTATTTCTAGAGTCCTCGATCGTCACAGCTTCCGCTTGAACAGCCTTATTCTGCTTGTCGGTAACCACGCGAGACAAGCCGATCTCGTTAGAGACGTTATTCGGAGCCTCGGGAATTTCAATGTCGCTTCTAATCGTAATAGGCACCCAATCGTCCGCTCTTGACGTACTACTCTCTGACGTTTGCGTGGACCAATTGTACTTTTCGTGTTCCCAATTCAGAGACCTGGACACGTTGAAGTCTTTCCTAGATAAGGCGTTTAAAACGGTAGAATGTTCTATGGGTATCCATTCGTTGCTTTCGTCGGTTCTCGTCGAATTTATCTCCTTTTCCTGATAATTTGCCTCGATAATCGCAGCTACTTCCATCGACGTAGCGTCAGAAGAATTCATCGTTCTCCCCTCTCTTAGAGCAGACTCGTCTGGGTTCTGTCGTTCAAAGTCCTGTTGGTAGCTATTTGTAGTCAACTCCGGTTCAACGGGCCCTTGATCCTCCGAAACGATCTCCCCCAAGGGTGGAAAGTATTTAGGCTCCTCGTATCGCGATCCAGTTACGAAACTGGGCGTGTACTGCGAAATCAGAGGAAGAAGGGTTTGCCTAGCGTACCTTTCAGCTTGCGCCAGGATCCCAGCCAACCTTTCTGGCAAGAATTGTACCGTAAAAGCTCTGGACGTCGAGGAAGTCTCCTGTATCTCTTCCTTCTGCTTTTCGCGACTGTGAATTTCATTTCTGGTGTTCTGTCTCGCCGAGCGTGGCCTCAAGATCGGCTCTGTGATTTCTGGAAATTTCAAAGACCTTCCTGTTTCCTTCTTGTCGATTTGCAGCACAGGTTCCCGTATTTCTGGAAGGAACTCGGTCGTTGGTTCCACCGAAGGATTCGGAGAAGGACTATTAGCGAACAAATTGGAACCAGAGAATCCTCTGCCTTTCTCAGTCTCCGAATTCTCCAGAGAATTCGAATCTCCGTCGCTGGATATGTCGACGATATTCCAAGGGTTTGAGCTACTGCCACGATTGCCCGTTTCCTCGAAGTTGCTCGTCTTGAAACTTTCTTTCCTCTCGATTACGCGCACGTTTCGCTCCTTGGTAAATGGACCCAAACCTTTCGACGACGACAACGACGCGATTCTCTCCTTCGAGAACGTTTCTATCGGGATACTGTCTTTCGCCTCGTAATTCTGTTCTTTGGTAAATGGCCCGATACCACCCGGTTTCTCTTGCAACAGACGTTCCAATGCTGGCGACGTTGAGTTATCCGACTCCACAGGAACGTTGCATTCGCCCGCGAAGAGAGGAAGTAGGACGGGTTTCCCAGACTCTAAGCTCAGACTCTTTTTGCAGACGGAGAGAGTCTTTCCAAAGCTGTCGATAATGGCTACTTTGTCGATGTTCCAGGACACCAAACCTGAAGAGATCCAGCCGCTGTACGCCGTGTACTTGATCTGTAATATTTGCAACAGTATAAATAAATTGCAGTCCAAAGCAAGATGAATTTGACAAATCGTTGGAAGATTATTAAAATTCGTATTCTTAGTATTCTGACGACATTTATATTACATATTTTATTGTATTTCATCGACTTACTTTTGTTAAATCAATGAATTGCACAAGACCCAATTTTGACAACAATTTTTGCCAAATTTTAATTTTGATAGCAAGACTAAAATTTGTCAATTCACGAATTTTCTTTACAAATCTCGCAAATAATTTCCGCACTTTTTTTACTATACATTTCGAATCGTCATTTTGTAGCAAAACCGATTAATTCCTTCCTTAACAATCTAGTTACTAGATACCACGCGAAACTGACAAAAGTGTCCTAATATTTATAAACGGAGAATATTTATGTCAAACTATTGATTACCTCGATAGCTTCCAAATTGGAAATCGCAGGGTGCGGTACAACAATTTTCTGAAGAATCGAGCCAACCACAAGCTCTTCGTCCTTCCGCGTCATCGCAAACGTATCGTTGAAAGATCCTTCTCCAACCAGAGTTACCTGCAGTTTCCCGTAACTCCTAGTGGGTCTTTCGCTGCGACTATTGTACACTTTCACCTGGTACTGGTGAGCACAGAAAGGTTCTTCGTCTCTCGTTACCAGGTAAAGTTGTCCTCTGGCCGGTGATTCATCGCTGTAGTAACCCATGTCGCCGCAAGGTCCGCCCATGCTGTTCGCGCCGCAGGGAAAACACTCGCCACGAAGAAGACCGTCGTATCCATTGTCGCACGGAAACGCTGGAAATCGACACTTTGGGCTTACGGAGTCGGTGAACAGCTTGTAGGCCCTTCGATGGTTACACAGGGATCTACCCTCGACAGCGCTCGCTGCAACGTGAAAATTTCTGATGAAGCAACGCCTTTAACCTAACGCCTGTGCAGTAAAGTCTAAATTATCGTCGCCACGATTAACGACTAGTTTATTTTATTTTACTTTGTTTTGTACGGATAAAGCGAGGAGCTAATTGAAAAGGCTTTTTGTTCCTGTGCGATAATTAGGCTACGGATTTTGATATATTCATACGAGATGCAAACGCGCAAAGATGCGAAAATGCATAAAATACTCGAAATGAACTATTCGTCGTAATTTTTAATAGCCGAGAAAAAGACTTTGCTGCAATTTGCGTAAAAATCCGCGGTCTAGTGGATAATTCAAATCTATTTAAGAAACGAAATCGTGCGTGTGTTTATAAATGTAACTTGGCACATAGCAAATACCAAAATATCCTACTAATCCGAGCTGCCTTAAGAGAAAAGAGTCAGAGGAGATCGCGTTCGAGTATGGTCGGGATTTTTGTGAATATTCAAAGTATCTTTAGGCGACATTTCACGGGGGCCAGCGTGACCCGCTTTCTTTGGGACAAAGAATTCGATCCGCGTTGCGGAGAAGGTAACGCTATCCCGAACGACGGCGATCAACGCTCGTGAAAAAGATCCCGCTTTCTAATCTCTGATTTATCGTGCCTCTTGGATTAGATTTTGCCAATAACTCGTAACGAGAACAAATTGTTGTACAAAGGAATAGACAACGGCTATCGTCGAGTATCGTTAACCCGTGAAAGTTTCAAAGATTTTACCGGCCTTTGCTCTGTCATCCTCCTGTTCTGAATAAACTCGACGATATCGTAACCTTGTCATAAGTGCGTCAAGTACATCAGGTTATAAAATACATAGAGTGCATTAAGTAAGTCAAGTGCATTACGTGCAGCACTTATGCCAACGTGCGCATGAATTGTATAAAGCGTAGGTACTGCACACACGTGTATAAGTTTATATGCGATGCGTCATAGCAAGTAGGATGAATGAGATGAAGTTTTAGAACGTGAAAAAACCCACACAATGCACGTGATATGCAAAAATAAAATATAAGAGGTATACTCGTAATATTTACATCAGATAAAACAATTTTCTATCCAGATTCCATGTTTTTTTTTTGCTATTTTCATAAGAGTAGGAATTCTCCGCTTATTCAAAGGTATTCGGATACCTGCTTGTTGCGTTTATTCGAAAATTATAATAAGAGCGGTATGCGTTAAATATCGCCGAGTGTTGTAACACTTACAACGGTGTATAATAGAAAGAGACACTTACACCAGATAATATCGGATACGGCACCAAGGAACAGATTCGAGCAGCCTGTCTGCATTCTGCCCCCATTGGGATAGAAATCGACGTCACCCATAGGCTGCCAGGATCCCAAACCACCGAGCAACAGTTGTTCGCCGTTACTGTGAATCACGTCGACGAAGTTGGCATCTGTTTTGTCGAGTCGGGCTCTAGGATCCTGAGACTCGAACAGCGGTCCTGCAGGATCCAATCCTGTGAATTACGCAGATTCTTAGACAACGTTCCGGTTCAAGAATATTGCTCGAACAGAAATTCGCTCCTACTGTATCGCTGTTGCTGTTAATTAAGATAAAAGATGGAAAGTTCGATGTTCAAACGAGCATAAACGAAATCCAAGCGGCCGGAGAAAAGCGCAGTTAATGGAAAATCGTTGATAAAGTAGAAAATCGAGATGGAAAAATCGTCGACGCGTGGAAAAAGATGGAAATGGCAACCGCGACACATTTACTTGGAACGCTTTTGCAAAAGACCTCGTCACAGTTTCTGGTGAACGGTCGCACGATTAAGATATGGATCGGAGGGTTGCTCAACCTCTCGCCATTTTTCCAAGCCTGTCTCGATGCTCGTTCGCGTATCGATCTTTCGTTTTTCATTCGAATAAATCACACAGAGAGAGGGGCAACGAATTCATAAACGCGTATACGAATATATTTATGCTTCGATGATCGCACCGATTAGCTTATTAAAGCGTAACGAGCGTACTCGACGATTTCTTAAAGCGAAGGATAGCTGCGAGAGAACTCGAAGAAAAAATGTAATCGATTCAACGATTAAGAAATAATCGTAGGTGCCCTTTACGCTTAATCGAACTGGACTTTAAACAGCTTGGATCTCCTTTTACCGATGGAAACTCGGCTCTCGAAGGACATCGAGACTACGGCTATCCGTAACGCGTTGCTCAACTTGGGCGCGATAACTGCATCGCGTTGCCCAAATACAGAGCGAACGAGGGCAATCGTTGACACGCCGCAAATAAATCACGAACAGCTGCGTACGGAGAAAAGTGTTGCATAATGGGCTCCGCCGTACCTGTGATTCTGGAGACGTTTCCCAGCTCAGCGCCAGCAAATCCAGCCACGTGAGCACCCAGGCTGAAACCGATCAAATGAACCTTCTCCAAAGGTACGTTCAAACTTCGCACCAGCTTGGCTAATTGCCGGCCGACCAGACGAGTGTTGGCAGCCGCCCTTACGTAGTTGGGAACCGCGCTTCCCGGTCCCCAGTCGACGCATACTGAAAAGATACGCTCGGCTTGAGGATGAAGCTCGTTAAAGTGAAAAGAGAAATTTACGTTGACCGTATGGCCAGGTGGTAAGAGGGCAATGAAATTTCCTGATACCAACCGTGAATAAGCATTTGGCGCGCGATCGACTCCTCGTTTTTATACCAAACAGTCGTCTCGCGTAAAGTTTTGTATGAAATCTATTGTCACGAACAGACTGCGGATCTTTGTGCATTCGCGAGAAATTAGAAAATGTGAAAATACGCGTAATACGCAAAACTACGTACACAGAGTATCCAAAGTATAGCATCTCTCGATAATATTATAATATTTAGTGAATGAGGCGAGCAATTGCTTAGGTTTCGTGTCTTCGATCGTGTTTACACGAATCCGCATAAATATTCACAGTCTATCGTACGCGGTCATGGAACTAGACAGAATTACTACGAACCTATATTACATTCATGCACGGTCATCAGCGCGGATCTCATTTCATAAACCCAGACATGATCGCAGCTGGATCCGAACCCATGCACAATCACTTTGGTGGGTAGATCGGGATCTATGGCACGGTGTGCGTTATCGTTTATGTCATCGGCGGGAACTTCCATCGGAATCGATCTTGCCTTTCTGCTACCGTACACTAGAAATCTGCGACATACCGAAAGAAATAATTAAAACCAGTTTCATATTTCGTCGAGTGCTCGTTCTAATTAATCGATCTAGGAAGAAGAGACGCTAGCGAACGCGACTCGTTAACGCAATGCTGGTCGATTACGAGCAAATATTCGCAGAGACAAGTTGGCGCGATCGAGTCGAAGTATCCTCTCGTCGAAATAACGCGCTTCTTAAATAACTCGATTTCTGCAAAGTTAAATATCGATCGTATATTCGCGTAGTAAAATTGAGAAACTTTTAAAACGCAGAGTCGATCAATTTGGCTTCCGAGCGGTTCATATATCCACCCATGCGCGATTGCGCTTATTCGTAAATGCAACTAGGCGTGCTTCTTACAACGCATCGCCTTACTTATGAAAGATGTAACGAAACAACGGGCGTGCTTTTGCCAAGCTAGGTCACAAGCCAGATATCGTTTCTATCTTCGCGTTATCTCAACGCTGCACGAAATAACGGTAATCATCGCGAAGAAAACATAGTTTAGTCGCGAGAAGCAGCGCGATCGCGCGTTAAAGCTGCGTCGCTGCATTTATCGAAAGATTCGTAAGAGACGTAAAAATCTGGCAAACGTTTACGACGAGACCGACGCGACTGATCAAAATAGACCATAGGATAGAGGAAAATCACGGTCTGCTTCGTGCGGCAGTTTATGTTGCAATACCTAGTGCCAACGTCCTTAGGCGGTGACGGGAGCATCTCCAGATAACTGAACGGTCCCGTGTCTTCGAAACAGCCGACATCTTCGTAGCAAACCTTCGATACTTCTCTCTTGGTCCTATGATGCAATTGCTTGTGCAACGTCCACTGTCGCATAGATTCGACGACCGCTCGAAAAATTTCGGCATCGTTCTTCTCGTCCGCGGATTCGTCGAGAGGCGTCGGCCACTCTTGCGCAACCGTCGGGTCTCCTGTAGAAACGATGCAATAAATATGACTGAAACGCCTTGTGCTTCTTTCGCAGTCCAGGTACCGATTCTCTCTTTCCCTTCGATCGAACAGCGAAATGTTGAGAATCGCGACGAGTTTTCTACAAACAGAACTACTCGTAACTACGCGTTGAAAATTTTACTTCCTTCCTACTAACAAGCCTGTATTTACCATAAATCTATTTCGGTTTTATTATTAAATCTTCTTCGTATACATCCTGTCAAGCTTTTCGTATAAAAAACCGTGCAAAGTTGATCATCGTAATATTATCTTTTTAGTCACGTATATTTTTCTACTCTATGCGAGTTTGTATACTCTAATGGAAACTTCGCGAAGAAATAAATACATCTTTTTCAGAATACTTTGCGATTATACCGTTCTCGTCACGTGTTTCATTTCCCGCTAAACCGTTTAACCTTCGTCCAACGAGACCTGTTCCAACAGTTAGCAACTCTTCTAATGCGTATGGCGCGGAAGACCGTCTCTTATTTCGCGCATCTGGGAATGTAAAGAGTCGACAAACTCGACTACCGATGCACCTGAACCAGATCGTCGGACGAGAACGGCTGCCAACGCTCGATCGAACAACAAAGTCGCTGGACCGATCGGTACGCCAAATTGATTGGAAGATTTGGGATCCGAAGTACACACATCGCAGGTCAGATTGATAGATTCGCGCGAAACTTCGTAACGGTTTCCTTGGCTCGTTGCACCGTTATTAGCATAACGCCTGAATAACAATCTCCTGGAACGCAATTTTTTTTCTTCAAGCTTGACGTCACACAGGAAGTCATCGATGCAACTCGGCAAGTAAACCAAGCCTGCTTCCTTCTCTCGCGCTGCAGCCGGCCAACAAAAGGCCGAGGTTTTGCGAACGAGAAAACTCAACGATCGAAACGCTAACGAACTGGCTCGAAGACACCCGTCGAACAAAACCTGTCTACTGGCCGCAGCCTCCGACGCGATATTCGTGAGAAGGGAAAGTTTAAGGCGATCGATAAGTCGATCTAGCAACCTGTCGGCCCACGAGCATTAGAAAATTGCGGCTGATTTATCGACCGGCAGATCGATGCCGAACAACTCACGTGTCCAGCACGGAAAGTGTAATTAGACTCGCATTCGTTACTGCGAATCCTTCCGAGATATCGCGGAGATACTCGTTGCGATATTTCCAATTATCGCGTATATTGAAAATTCTACATTCTGCGGTGCTATCGCTGTGATACAGCGATCCAGCGATTTACAGGTCGGTGTTCGCGCATAAAATCGGGATGACCTCAACCTTAATTTCGAGTAATTGAATACCAATACCGGATGTGAATTTCTAAATTTCTCTTAGTAACTTTTAAAAAAAAAAATGCCTCGGATTTCTCTTTTAGATATTTCTACGTCGAAATTTATGCAAAAAGTTCGAAGATTACTACGGCACCAGACTTACTTGTACGCTGTTTGGATCGTAGAATTTTTATCGCCCAAGTGTTAAAGCGACATTGGGAAATACGTTTTATCCAATTTGATCCGAGGCATTCTGCTTTTAATCGGGGAACTTTGGACGGCGGAAAATCGGAGGCACCTGTCGCTCAGGGATTGGGGGTCGAGGAGTCGCGGATCAGGATTGCGGCTGTCTCCTGAACTTACGACCTAGATCCGCGAGCCGACGTGAAAAAACTGAGTGGCAGAGGGATCGCGATATCTGAAAGAATAAGCGTCTGGAGGAACAAGTTCTCGAGCAACGGTTCCGATCTTAAGAAGCGAATAACGAACGATCGCTCGATAATTGGAACGTCTGGATAAAAGTAATAAAAAGATAGCGGCGTGTGGGGCGAGACAGAGGCGGCTAAAAGTAAAACGCGGAAAGAAAATCGGACGAAGAAAGTTGCTCGTATCGACGGCGGCGAGGTCAGCCGAGATAAGAAAGAGAAACTCTTTTTGTTCGAACGGTCGATTATCTCGCCAGAGATCGGAACAGAATACGAGCGGAGGCGGTATATTCGCCCGCGAATAGGCAACCGCGATCGCAGTGGCGGTGGATGAACCGACCGGACGAGTCTAGCCGGGGAGAAATTCGGAAAAAGAAAGCCAGGAGCCCGAGGAATAGGCCGTTAATGGTCAGCTAGATCGGAGAGCGGTTCGAGTTGCTGGAGTTTTTGTTCGTCGAACGAGCGTCTGGCAAAAGGAGCATGGTCTCGAGTCAGGGAGAGGCATGGAAAAGGGAAATCAGCAGAGTTGAAATCAGGACTGACCGTGTGTGACTCGCGCGACCGATCCGAGCACCTCGTCGCCTCGTTTAAAAGCCGGCGGGTGACTTTCCAACGACGATTCGCCGCGGAAAAATCGGAGGCCAACAACAGCGTTTCCACGCGAACATAACGTTTATACGGCGATTTCCGCGCGACATGATACGGTAATACGGTAATACGGATATATTCGTAGAAGAAATAGCGTCGCACGGTCTCATCGGTTCTCCGTCGTCCGTCGATTTTTAATCAAACGTTAGAACGCAAAGATTTATATCATCCGCAAAAAAAAAAAAAAGAAAAATTGTCCAAGATCGCTTTGATTCAGTCGCGGACGACAAAAATGGTGCGATTATCCAACAAGTGTACACAAGTCGGCCTCTCTTACTTCCGTAATTACAGAGTAACATAAGATAAATGTACCGTGTCGTACGAGTATCCTCCTATATTTTACTCTTGAACGCGTACTTTATACGGATACCGCGATACACGTGTATCTTCGTACGAAAGAGGGCTAGCTGAGCGTCCGTCTGTTCGAGTCTAGTCGAGGAGGCTGTGTCAAGGTTTCTGTAGGAATGACTCGCACAGACGATCGATTCTGACCGTTTTACGCATCGTCAATGACAATTAGTACGTGCCACTTGACCGACGAATCGAAAACGAAGCGAACGGTGCCGAGCGGAACCGCAAACCCGGCAATTCTTCGATTCCTCGAATTTCCTTGGCACATCCGTTCCTACACTAAAGAAATTCCAGAGTCTGCAGATTCCGACGTCGCGATGACTCGAGCGAAATTGCATTTCGATTAACGACGACGTTCGGATTGTAACGGCATAATCGCGTATTTTGTATAGCTAGGGAGAAACATAGACAAACGTAATTGTCGGTGTTAACGGAGATTCGATCTAAAAACCGACGCGATGTCTTGATAGCGCAGGCGAAATCCATCAATTATACACCTGGCAGAGTCGTTAGATCGCTCGACAAGCGTGTATCCTGCGAGACAACCAGACTGCGTGAATAATTAAACGCAGATAGCCGATCATTTAACGAAATGGAAAACACCAGGGAAAACATAGCTATGACGTGCCGAGGCCCCATTCTACTTTTTCGTATCGCTAATAGATCGACAAGTTTACGTAATTCCAGGAAAAATTCTATATCGATTACGAAATAACTGGAATATACATCAGTCGGACAAATATCGAACCAGATTTCGTTCTTTCGTTGGGTCGAGGCAAAATTGGCTTATGTCATGATTAATTCACGAACATCCAATTACGGTATACAAAGTTTCTCTCTTTTTAGAGCTACTGGAAAAACTTTGTTGCGACTCGTTATAAAACGCGAATATCACGATTGAACCGATTGCCGTATACCACTTTCGATCGATCGAAAAAATCTAGCGTTTCTTCATCGTGAATACGATTGATAAGATTAACGAAAGCGTTAACTAGAGGAGTAAAACGGTCGCTAATCGCATACGCAATCGTTTCAGCGTAGATGATTCCTTGGATGACACGAGCGAAGCTTTCGAAATCGCTTTAGAACGTTGTTTCACCTTCGATAACCGTAATGAAACCACCTTTCAGTGCATTTATAATTCGATCGCGTATATGTACGTCGATGATGTCGCAATTGAGACGTTTGAATTAATAATTCAAGCCCGATGATCGCTTAGTCTGGAAACTACCATTGCTTCTTCTCAGCCAACGAGAGCGTCGAGTGCGCGTAACGTTGATTTCAAGCGAGATGTCCAACTTATGATTATGGTCGAGTGACAATGCTCATTGCGAATAACGATTAAATCTTCCAACGTGTCCTTTGTAATTCTAAATAGATGTTAGAAGAGATTATACGTTGGATAGTCAGGTACATACGCGACACGAAGATGGCATCAGTACAGAGATTTAACGGTACAGAGATACTTTAAACGCTCTCTGCAACGGGATTCCTTCGGATACGTCACCTCTATTAGTGCAACGGCGATGATTTATCACCTGATTCTTAAATAAAAACAGCTGATGTAAGTTCAACGATGTTTTAACCCACTGTTAATACAATATTCAAACGATCCACTACTCCGAATACTTTTTTCACTTCGTTTTTAGTATACACTTGGAAACGAGCGACTCTATTATACTCTGTCCATAATCGTTGTTAATTTACACGCGTTAATAACTTTCGCTGTATTATTCTCGTTTGATACAGATGAATCTTTATTACTAGATATCTATTACATTTATTTTCACTTGTTCCAGATTCCCATGCCTTTAAAATGTTCCTCGTTCTATTCAGAAAATCTAGTAGAGTAACTTTAGATTGGATTATCGCGCGAACGAATAAATCTCGGCCTCTTGATCACGACCTCCTCGTTTTGAAAAGCTATTCGCGCATTCCGCATGCACGTCGCGATTCATCGTTCTCGAACAAAAGTGGATACGGAGGAAACGACTGACAAGAACAAAACACGCAACAACAATCGCGCTTACCCAACGCCGCCATTGTTCCGATATCTCTGGTATCGCGTGTATCCGGATCCCTCGTGATCGCTATCGACGAACTTCTCGACTGAACAATCCCATCGTAGAACAATGGTGCAATAAAGGAACAATTTCTTGCGCGAACAACACGAAACTAGCTGTATGTGGGGCACAGCGGTGATCTGATAGCGAGCCGGTTCTCACAACACGAAGGGATAATCTCTACTAGCACGTTAGATACACTCACTGTTTGTTCTTTTCACGACCGTGTTTGTTCCTCGAACAACGTAACAACAGCGGATCGCAGTGGATGTAGGCGACGCGATGGATCGATTTCGATCCTAGCGTGTACGATCGAATAGCCAGGAACTTTCTCATTTCTATATCTTCTTTGACAAATTCTTTTCATTTTCTAACGGATATATCGTTAAACATTTTTGAAACGCAAAAGTCTGGATCCTTCGCTTTTCGATGCTTTTACGTCGAAAATGCAAACGTTTGAAATATTAAATAACAAAGCCCGTATCCTCGATCTTTGGATGTTTCTACGCCGAAATCGGCAAAAGTTTGAAATGTCGAAACTTGATTCTCACTCACACACTCGTTGTATATCCGTAGCACTTTAGTTACCTACATAAGGGTTAAAGAACTTAGTAACACAGTATCCAGCGAGTCGAGGTCATCGAACTCCGATCGCATAATCAGCGTTCTCTTATCCGCGGATCAGTGTTCCGTTCGCGAGCTGTCTATTCGTCATGCACCAGTCTTCTCGATTCACTTTTCACGACCCAAATTCGGACACGAACGTACTTACATGTGTTAGATTTATATTTGAATCTCGACCAGGTCTTTTAGGCGGAAAATGTCGAGTGTGGAACCGTTATACCGTATTCTTCTACTTGGCACCGATACTCCGCTGTCCCTATCCTGCTGACCTTAAAACTGAATTCATGGTCTGGCCTCTGGCATTCAGACGAGGAAACCCGTTACGAAACTCTGCCTTCGATCTTAAAGGAATTTCACTATATACACCATATCACATATTATCGAACGACACGAGTGACTCATGAAAAAAAAAAAAAAGAAAGCCGAGACGGGTTTTCTTCCTGAAGAGACGGAGATATGGAAATCTGTCGGCAATATTGATTGAAGAAAAGTGACTGATCGTTTTGGAACGGAAGTGCGGTTCGATTCACGGATACGCGGAGGAGCTTGAAAGCGAAAAGAAAGTGACGAAAGAGGAAAAATAGGCGTGAATTAAAAATACGTCGCGTGTCATCTTTACCTTTGTATATCCGCGACCCGGAGACCGCTGTTACGAAGAGAATAGAATTTGGTGAAACAAAAAGTTCTAAATAAGGAGAGGTCCGTATTATCGCGCCCTTGAATATAAATTACGTTTTGGGTTACAAGGTCTAGAAACAAGAGCTGTAAGTAGATTTCCATTGCTGCTTCTCGTTGCCTTCGGCTAAAGCTACAAGATTAACTTTTTGATAATGTCCTTTGCTACAAATATACGAACGTGCTTCCTCTATTCGCGTCTATTGTATTGTAACGCTATAAGAGTAAGGATCTGGATCAACGTGCGTTATACTTGTACCTATACCTTTATTTACTTCAATATATATCTTTCTATTACACTCCACATCCACTCGTTCTTCTATCGGTCAACCTCATAACAGTCAGATCACAAAAGAACAACACGAGGAATCAGGCCGAGAGCCTTTCGGTTAGTTATGTTCGGAAACAGGGAGATGGAAGTATTTTTTAAACTCTGAGCAACGAGTCTGCCGCGAGCCGACTGCTTTTGCATCTGAAAGGATCCACGCGGAAAGTGGCCGCATCGCGTGACGATAGCAGTCGATGAAAGTTACCGATCCTTACGACTACGCCTTTCTCGTTTCACCGTTCAGAAAGATACAATAAATCTACTCTCAAGGTCTCTGAGCGTCGTCGCCTCTCAACGGTAATCGGATCGGTGAATTAGCATGGTGCGTACTCCCCTCGCGGTACTCTATTTCCGCAATGATCAGTACTGTGTAGAGAAAGGACGAAAAACGTAGAGGAACTAAAATTATCCCATAACGTATTTCTAGAAATATGGCATTACGATGTAATATAATACCGAAATTTGCGAAATGAAAGGAATTAAACCGGAAGTTAATAGTCGCGTACTTCGTATTACATGTAAAAATATATGAAAGAAAATAGGAAGCGTTTGTAGCCAAATGCGTCCATAAATTGGAACGATCTCCACGAGAAGTCGGAAGATCGTGAACAGCTCTCACTGGTCAGACTAAGCACCGATAAATTTCTAACCGGAAGGCTGCCGGTTAAAGAGAAAGAGAATAAGAGCGGGAAGTGGACAATAGCTCGTTCTTTCGCAATCTGTAACGATGAGCGTTCACCTTGCTTCGAATGTTCGTCGCGTTTTTCGTTTCCTATTTCGGAAATCCGTGCGCACATTTTGGGACATTAAAATCATTGGAAAGTTGCAACGTCTGAAAGTCGATAGAACTTTTAATGGATAGAAGAAAGTCGTTAGATATTTGCTTCTTTAAACGCAAAATATAGACACGTTTGATCGACATACGTGCGCGTTCGATGATCAACGGTGAAAAATGAAATAGTAATAAGTACAGAGAAAGTTGGCGGAGGCGGTGAACGGCAATGAAATATGTGAAAATTAAATTTTCAAGCGATGTCGTATACGATAATTGGAAGAGGGTGCGGTTTAAGTATTACGCTTTCAAGAATAACTTCTCTCTTTGTATAACACTTAAGCGTCTTGTCGACATCTGCTGAAGTAATGTTTGCCTTCGAAGCGATGTCTAAAATGTCTGAGATATTTGCACAAAAGTAGGCTCGCGATTAGTGAAAGTATCAGTTTTAAAAGGATTGTATTTTTAGCCATTGATATCGTTCGTACGAGCATCCTTAAACGATCTAATCGGTCGTTTTAAAATGGCTCCTAAAAGGAATCTCGAAGCTGTCGTTAAGACAATAGTTTTCAGTATAAATGACCAATCGTCCGCCTCGTAAGGTAATGGGTGATCGCGAAGAGGATTCACGAGGAGAGCGGAAAGAGGAAACGGACACCGTTTGGCGGAGAAAGTATCTGCTAACTTTGGCACAGAAGTACTCGGTCTCTTCCTACGCGCATCGAAACACTCGTAAAGATTTTACGTCCACTGTATATCTTGGTTCCCTTCCTCGTGCAAAAGTATGTTAACCCGGATCCAGAAGAGATTGGGAAACGTTTCAATCGCTGCACAGATTACCTTTGCTTCTCGTGGGCGAGCCGAGAAGAAGTTGCCCGAGTTTATTGACATAGAAATATCTAAATTCCATTGCTGTAACGCGATAGCGTTTGCTATGGAACCATACGTCCACGGTTGATTGGTTTTTCGTAACACGCGACGTTAAAGGATAGTATGCACGAGAAGAAACAATTAACAGAAATATCACACAATTGTTGACGCGTGTTGCTCGATGCAAACTAACTCGATGCTTCTTACGTTCTCCTGTCAGAACTCGATCAACGCTATTCTGTTTATAGTCACGCAACACGAAACAGTCGCGAACATCATTATGACCCGTAATCGCGTTAAGAGGAAAAAAATTACAGGTAGTATTTAGTAGCAAAGAATAATATTTTTCGTAAGCTTAGAAAATTTCTGTCCTCTCAAAGGCAACAACGAACTTGAATAGACCACAGACCGTGTGTTAACGCTTCACGGTGTACGATCGCAAAATGATCTTGGGAATAATCCCAAATATAATATTACCTTGAGAAATATTACGCCATAGGAAGAAATTAACTTCCTCAAATTTATCGCGACTATGACAAAATTATTTCCAGCGAACGTTTACTTTTTGCTCCAATCGCAACGATTTCATCGCGTAACTAACTGATTTTGATCTTGTTGCGCAATGACTAATGGGCGCGTCATCGATCTCGAGAGAAGTCTAGACTGAAGCCTTAACGAGGAATAAATTACACGATAGACGTCGATTGTCCGGTCGCGCGCGAATTCATTCTCGCATCATCGAATTCTCGCGTTCCGTTCCCGTTAGCGACATAATCGGAATCGAACCTACCGAGGATCTCTCTCCATCCTCTTCCTTTTTTTTTTTTTACTGTCGCAACACGTCGTATTTCCGTCCCGTTGACTACGATGACACCGAAATCGCCAACAGGATAAGGCCAGAGAATGACGTGCAATTATATTCCGGACGTGCAACAACGGAAGAGGAAGATAGTTTGCTAACCCTGGCCTGTTGTGGAACGGTATTTCAAAATTACTCTGCACCTCGATGGCTGCGCGGTTAACTATCGTTTATTATCTCCACGTAGCTTTCTATTTAATTGATAAATTGAATTCTATCAGCGTCAGGCGTTTAACAGTCATTTCCTTCCATTTGACAATAAATTAAAAAGTAAGAGAATTTTACAAAGTGATCCTCCTTTTCATTGACATTCTACGACGATGAACGAGCATGAGCTTCACGTAAAATTCAACGTTTGCCTCTAACATCCATTTTATTTTACGTATACGCGCATTGATCCTCCGAAATCGACGAGACACGTTGAACGTAGCGATACACTAATTCGCAATGCACGTATCAGCTAGTTTTCTGGCTTCTGACATAAAATTTAGAAGCACGCGGATGTCCTAATATCCTGATGACCTACTGCCGAATCATTTTAACGCTGCTCGCCGACGCAAGAGCCGACTGGGTCACGAAATTCGAAGGTCCCGTTTACGAACCGATTCCTATCCGATCACCAGTTTCACGCGTCCAACTTTGCTTTACTTTATTAGAGAAATTCTACGCGCGAAAAACTACAGATAACATTCTGGTCGAGAAAGGCTAGATCCGGCACGAGTCGGTTGACAAACCTGGTTCGTGTCAAAAGCTGATGACGTGAACGCTTGTATTAAGGAAATTAGACGCGACGAACCATAGCCGTAGTAACAATTTGAAACGATAGCACGTGCGAATCATCGAGAATAGAAAATGGAGGTGTGTATTCATCTCGATGAATCGTCGCGAACGTACTACGCGTCCGAAATATACGCCGATAAAATCTGCCATTGTACACACCGCATTGAAAGTAGGTTATTACTGAAAAAGAAAGCGTTTGCAGACTGAAATTTGTTCGGGACATTTTCATTGTTTTGACTATAGAGTAGATCCTGTGTGAGAACGTGTCGAATTAATTATAAAAGAAAACAATTAACAGAAAGAGTCTTACACAGGTATGAAATTTTCCTCGTTCCGGAAAATTCTTCCTTCTTTCCATAGTATGCTAAGCACTTTATTACATCGACCTACGAGTCATGAGACGACAAGAATTAAGATCTCTCTGTTAAGGACAAGGAAAGTAACTGGATCGAGTTTCATGGTCATGGGAGCAATACAAATTTATGTATATACACGTATGCATGCCACGATTTTATGTTACACAAATGTAACATGATTGCGCCGTCTAAGCAAATAAAAAGTTCGTCGAACTTTGTCTTTTTCGACGACCGTCGAAGTACGTTATACCCTTCAGCGTTACGACATTGAATATTTTAACGCGCCAGTCATGCACAGTACCTGTCGCCTTTTTTCATTTTTTGCTTAAATATTTTTTACTCCAATTTTTGTGAAATTTCACGACCCTATCATAGACGCCGCTTTCGCAAATGATCGTCGCGTGTTTCGCACGGTGAACGCTCGTGAACGACCGAAACGCGGGCAAATTTATTCGCAAATTTCGTGTACCAGTCGACTCGACTTTTCGAGGCAGCTTACATGAAACCTCGGCGATGCGTGCAATAATATCAGTGCTGTGACAGAGTTGCTTTCACTGACTCTGGAATAATTTCATTACAATAAGCTGGTCGTGAAATTTTCGTACCCGTGTACTCGCTTTCGTATCCGTCATGGTTCACCATTTTCAAGCGATCGTCTATCGATCGTTAAACGCGAATTGACAGTATACATTACCGTTCCTTTTACTTTAATTCCGTACATTGCAATCGTAATTGATTTTTATAAGCTGCGAGTCTTTCCAATACAAAGCGAGATAATGTCAAATTTAGCTACGAAAACATAAAAGAGTGATTTGTTGATTACTCGCATAGAATATTATAATCTTTGTACACTGAAATTTTTTAGGGATGGTAACGTAAATTGATGATGCGGTTCACGAGTGCAATCAGACTCGAGGAAAAAGTTCCTCGAGCCTCGCCCAACGACGCAAGTGAAAACAGACGTTAGTAGATAGGCACCGGTTAGGAAACACGCTTAAAATTTGAGGCATCGTCGTTGATGACCTCAACGTCCGATTACATGATTAAATAATTGTCCTCGATTCGTTAACGGTTAATAGAACGGAATTTACAAAGTGTACGCTGAGGGAATGAAGAAGCACTGCGATTAATAATACAAGTCACCCGAACACATTAGGCGTTTACCTCGCTTGTCGGACAACTTCTAATTAATAGTTTCCATTCGACATCATGACAGACGTGCTAATCAAATCAAATCAAAAAATGTCAAACGACTAATAATACTAATAAAATGTGGTACTTATAACTGAAAATGATTCGAATTTGGTCTACAAATTATTCAAAAAATCACCGGTGAATAATAATAAAAGTATAAAGAAACATACCATAGAGGCTGATGCATCCGAGTATCCAAAAACTTAACAAGAGTTTGTTAATCATCTCACGTTGGTGGACCGGCCGGGGAGACGAGTCTTTTTTTTTTCTTCAAAAATCCATCGTTCGCGTACCGATTAGAAAATCCAAGGAGAGCACGTGTTCGCAGTTCGCGAATCTTCCAAACACGCGGGGATCAGTGTCCTTTCATTCTCTTGACCGCTTCGTTGACCAACGAAAAATTGTGCGAAACAATGGAGAAACTGTTAAACGCTTGAAGTCGGACAGAAAATATAGACGATCGATCAAAGTTGCCGCGACTTGCTCGATCCTCGAAGCAATAGCTCTTTTTATGCTTCTCTTTATCGATTTTCCCTCGTTGTTCGACGAATATCAGTGTCTCTTAGAATTTACATAACTTTCGTTCCATAGCGTTTATCCACTTTCTCCAAATTGCCGATTTAATTAAAACAAATTTCGTTTTATGGCGAATAGTCTGTGATTTCAAAGGAAACTCTTTTAAGGGAAACTCTCGAAGGAAAAAATGGAAACGAGATCGAATTTAAAAAATCGTAATTGTCAAAGAAAGGCGCTTTTTTCAGCTGGCTGAATTCTTCAACTTCTCCTGCTTTCTCCTTCTAAAGACTTGGCGTACTTTTAAACGCTCAAGCGATCAACAATCGAGCGCACCGCTCATACGATTTATACTTGCACGATGGTGTTTACTTGACCGATGAAAAGTTTGTTCGCGTGGTTTATCGATCGTTTACGATCCGGACACTCTTGCGATACAATCGCATTATTAATCTGCAGATAATCGGAAGAGACGACGTCGTTTCATGTCAATGTTTTATAATCGACGATCAAATTGCAATCGAGTACTCCTCCAGCGAACGTAGCGATGAATTAACGGAAATCGATAAGATTCAATCAACGTCGATTCGCTAGATTTCGAATAGCTTGATCGTTCGATCACCGATATATCACGCGATATTGCACAGATTTCGCGTTTTCATTGTCCGGATCGCTTTCGAGGCGATCTCGAAGCTCGGTTTTCACAGAGCGGCGCACTCCGGCAAAACGAGAAGCCTGGAGCGCCAGCAGAAACTAAGAGAGAGTTTGTGCGATCGTGCTACACCTGCAGGAACACCAGAGCTGCTACCTCGTGGCCTACTATAACAGAACTGACTCCCACCATAGAGCGACCACGTCTCTTTACTTGCCATAAGCGAACGGTGTTTACTCGCCGTGTCTTCCGACGACAATCATTCCCTCCATTGGCATCTCTTCACGATGTTATCCACGATAACTTTGCCTTTCCGTTGCTCCATCGGTTCACTGAGCATTCAAAGGGATTTATCATCGTTTCCTTTAGGACATTCGAATGAAATTCCTCGTCTAGACTCTCTTTTCTACGCCTATTAATCCTTAATATAATACTGCTAAATAAAAACATATTGTGTGTATATATATATATAAAATTCTAATATTCAGAATAGAATATCGTGTTGCAAACCGCCTTCTCTATTTAAATTGCAAACTATCGTTTTTATAAAACTTTTTTGTAAAATTTTGATAAATAGTTTTAGAATGTTTTAGAAAACGACATTACTTCTTTCCTGTCGCGTAAAAACATTAGATGTGCAACGAACCACTATTTAATTCTTAATGCGTCCTAGCACCTTATGGCCACCGTGTATGCCATGTGTCGTTGCCTAACAAAGGCCGCAAAATTTTCTCGTGCTGTCGCAATAGAGGAGTTTCACTATTATCGAAAGCATTCGCACAATCACATACAAACAACGCATTACTAAATATTATATCATCGTACCGAAACCGAAAATGGATTGTTGACTGCTCCTTCTCACGATAGAAAGGATTGTGACTCGCTTTCGCGAACAATCGCTAACTGAGATCGATTAATGCAATCGGCGCAAAGTTGTCTTTTCCCCTTATCACTTCCGTTACATCTTCAAGATTTCTGTTTGACGTTTAACACACGCCTACGTATTTTCGAACATTTTAACATTTCTTTCTACGTATACATATCTAGCAAAATTTCTTTACCTCTATATCTGTACAAACTATTAAACTATTTTCGATTCATCGAAAATAAATTGGAGCGAAATGAGTCTTTAAGAAGATAGGATAAAAACCAAGTAATCTTGGCTCTTTTCATTTCTTTCCTAACATAAATTGTTAAAAATTGATATCTTTGAACAATTTGTTACTTTCATCTTTCGTTTTTTCTTTCTTGCTTCGTTGAAAGTTCGTTCACGACCTTTTTCGACAGTCGCTCATGATTAACGCAAAGACCAATGAAAGCAGACGTATGTATTCAGACACGGTAGCCAGAGAAAGTCCGCTACTAGGGAGATAGCCATAACTATTGATGTTTACCAAAGCAAAGACAAAAATCGAAACGAATAATCAATGCAACCGTCTTGCGCGACACGACTCTGGACAAAAGAGTAGCTTTGGACGCTAGAGTAATTTTTTGATCGATATGTTACATCTCTTCCATCGTGTAATGTATGCAGAGAAAACATCCGTTTGCGAGACACTTATTGGATGCAAAGAATACTATAATCGTTTACTTTCACTTTTTCATTGGTAATTGCGATGTACGTACGACGCTTACGACCGATTGGCTTTTGCATACCTGAAAAATCAATTTTACAAAGTTATAACGAATAATTTTATTGTTATTATATCAACTACCTTTTGACAACTATTCTGCTATATTTAGCGCATTAAAACATATTAGTATTGTATTTATGTAAATATTGCAATATTTATGACAGGAAGACATATAATACTTACATCTAAATACAGTTATTATTTTATTAAATTACATTTAATATGTACATGATGTGTTTCTATAGTACAGATCATTTCATATACTTTGAGATTTACTGTACTGGATCTATTTATAATCAAAAATAAACATGCAAAATGCTAAACGATTATAATATAAAACTGTAACGTGAATTCCATGTGTAATATTTAGAAAATGATACAGTTGGGTAAATCATTTAATAGAACTGAGTTTCATCAAAGTCATCTTGGTATTCCTCAACTACTTTTGCTTTAGTTATGGTCCTACGTTTCTCCAATCTAATTCGTTTCTGTTCTTCGGTGAGAGTCTCAATGTCGAGAGGAAGAGTAATTATCTTTCTTGGTTCATTGTATTCGATATTGATACTACTGCCATCTGGTAAAACAAGATACACAGGAAAAGTATTTAAATAAAATTTTCTATGCTTCTTTGTTATTGCTGCTGTCCAACAATTCAATTTCCTATGTAAGGATAATGCAGATCGTGCTGGTCGTAAAAGGGAGGATATATTCATTCTGAAATATGAATATATATTTAAAAAATCAATGAAAAACAGTAACGTAGTAACAGAAACAGTTAATTTTATTTTGTTATTAGCAATCGATAAAATTATAATGGAAAATTACACATATCAATATCTGCGCAAAGAGGTTATATTAGTCATTAAAGTTAAGATCTATTTGCGAACCATAATTCCACTACTATTTATTCTTTAATCTTTACCTGTTATTTGACCATAACATTTTATAATCTTTCTCTGCAAATTTTTCTACAATCAAACTGAAAGTAAATTAAACTTACCTCTTTTCTGAATAAACACTACTACTCCGACTATATGTGTACAAGACGTTCTGTTACACGATTAGTGCACAATCCGACCAGTAGATGGCTACGTACTATCGAATCGAATCGAAATATCGATACTTTTTTAAATTGTAAAACCTTGGCGGTTTCAACATGTCTTATTTCGGTACGGGTGAGATATATTTCGTTATAAAAAGAAGTGAATTATTTGATTTCGCGAGTGATATTACACACGTGTATACATTTTGTTGTATAATCGCATGGCTTCGTAATTTTCATGGATGGATATGCTGCATATTGCTTGGTAAGAATAAAATTTTAAATAACGTATGCAAATAGATGGGGTCATGTTGTCGTGGGATCGGTAGCAATGTCAGCGTCGCTTTTGCTATTTGAATCACAGATTAATGGATTTTCTTCCGATATTTCGTAATTGTTACCAGGTATTCTAACATATTCTTTATGATCCCTGTGGAAAGTAATCGACATGTATATAGTTCTTCTTTATGATAAAAGGATAAATAAAAAGAGTGCAGTTTTGTGTAGTGAGTGATCCTACTTTTATATGGCACACGTTTTCTTCAGTAATATATAATTAGTCCTCACTCGTTATAAGATGTTAGTTTAATTAGTTCTGTTAGTAAAGATACAACGCAACACACGTATACACACATAGAATTGCGCGCGCACATACACACATGCAAACTGATTTACTCAAAGTGGGCACACACCATTTATTTCAATCTTTCTGTGATTTCAAAATTTGAAAGGGATTTTATTGCTTTACTTTGTAGGAGTTTAATGAAGATCAATATAGTAGGAAGACACAGAAAAGATTATTAAAACTGTTGCAAGTTCTAATAATTAGACAATACACAATCACTTTATTATAATATACCTTTGATATAAAGGTAGTTCTAATATCATGCTGCATGCCTAAAAACCGCAGCACTATAAGACACTATGTAATTTAAAATGCTTAATATTGAAATGTAACAAAATTTTTAAATATTCGTGTTCATAATTTGATCGAAGTGTACAAAAGTCATGCAGATAATATTTATTGTAGTTTCAAGGTAAACATATAAATGTAAAATCATAAACAATTACAGTTCTCAATAATTTATGAAAATTTTACTTTTTCGTAACTTTTATTTTCATACACTACCAATATCGTTTGATATCTGCAATATTGTTTGACATATCAATTGTGGTTAAAATTGTTATAATCAAGCTTTTCCCTCTTTTATTTATACGCAATTAACAACCGAGATTCGTTAAAATATATAAAAATATATCAAAATAATCTCATTTACAACAAATGCGCTTCAAATTGTTCACTGGAGAAATTTTGCACAACTAACGTATACAATAACGATATGTGTTAAAACGTTTTAAATACTGAACGCTGAATTTCCATTTCGCGACTGAAATGAAATTCTGTACAACTTCTTTCCCTATCATATTTCTACTTCTGACTTCGGAAACCACAACAGCACATATCTTTCAGAAGTGTCTCCGAGTCTTCGTCATATGAATTCTCTTGTTTATGCAGTATTTCGTTACTTCTTGCATTCTGGCTACCTACTCTGTAAGAATTTATGATTTTGCAAGCTCGTGCAACTTGGAAGGGAAAAATGCATGGTTGTGAGATGATCTTAAAACAAAATTGATGATGAATAGGTACTTATATTCTGTTTTTGAGGTCAATCATCTGTTCACGGATAAATCTGTAAACAAATTTTTTTGCCGCCTCATATCTACAATTCATACTAGCGAAAGCATGTACACATACTTATAAGAATTGAACTGATTTAAGCGGATAATAAGTAGTGCGTATGAAATTTTCTGTCAAATTCAAAAATCTTACACATAGATAGATATGCATATTTATATATTAGTTTCTACATCGTGTTGAGTTTCTGGCTCATTTATGAATAGTAGTCAATATTAATTTTTGTTATGAAATAATTAGATATAAAGAATTAGGTAAGTAGAAGTTATAAGACATGCAAGTTATTCATCTTTTCACACGTGCGCAAAGACTATTACTTCCGATGCAAAGTGATACATAGAATTTCTACTAATATCTCAATAGTGGGTTAGTTAGTACAAACAACATGCAGCTTGTAGTATGTTTTTCATGTCTGCATATTAGTAGCTTTTTAAGAAATATAATTATTTTTATTATTTAAGTGGTTGTTAGCTGAATGGTTTATGATGATGAAAAACTAAAGATAGAGATATACGTACCTGTATAGTACATAGTGTTGTATGATGAAGAATATATCAAATGCGACTGAGAAAAATCCCAAACCAAATTTCGTGGGATCTCCGAAAATACTTTCCCAATCATCTAAAAGAAAAAGCGATCATTAGTTATTTGCCATTGAAACAGAATTGGTAATAGTTTCAAGTTTTACATTTATTTTATATACGTTACCATAATTGTATGCATTAAGTATCATCTGCAGCATTGACAACATACCACCGGTAAAGTCTAAAAATATATTGCCAATACTCCAACCAACGGTGGATTTTCTTTTGTAGTTATAAAATGCTTGTGGAACGTATTTAATTAATGTTATACTCAATTTAACATAACTACAATAATACAGAAAGTCAAGCCATTTTATCGTCGTTACTATAGCTAATATCATGGAAATTAAAATAAAGACTACAAATATCCCGTGAATAATACGTGCTGTGGTAGATACTCTTTGATTTCCGGTCTAGAAAGACAACGTCTTCATTAAAATTTAAAAATATTTACAGAATTGCAATATGTTTGTCTGCAGTAAATTTTGATTAATTACCTCATACATAAAGCACTGAATAATAGTTATCACAGTCGCAAATGTTGCGTGCAAAGCGAAGAAAATATCATTCACTTGTACAGGGTTTAAACCTTTTGGATATCTTCTAAAATACTCCAGCTGAAAAGTGTGAGCATTAAGTAAGGCTACGGTCAAAAAATACCATAACAATTGCATTTATTGCACCATTTAGTTTACCTCAACTTCTGGTATCCAATACAGGCCACAGTTGAAAAGTGCATACATAATAAAGCCAACCAAATTCAATGACAAATAATCGAAATTTAATCCTACAACACTTTTGCGTTTGTAATTACTGTATATCTGTGGATAGAAGCTTACACTCCATGCTAGAAAGTATATCCATCCTACTATGGTACTTATGTGGTAAAGTGTATCTGATTTTTCAATAGTCACTCTAACAAATGCTTGGGAGTAACTGTAAAAATACAAAATATTAGTCACTATAATAGAAACACAAGATTCTGTAACGTAGCATTTAACAATTTTGTAATTCTTTTCTTACTTTAAATCAATTTTGTTTAATTGGTCTTGAGGTATTAAAATCACTCTAAAAAGTGTCATTATTTCTTGGTGACAATTTTTAATTTTAATTAATCGAATACAAACTTGGCAATAAGAATGCGAAAATGCAATAATGGTAAAAGAAAATGGTAAGAGCAATTACACTAAATTTGGTTTTATTACAAATTTTGAAAATAGATAAATTAATATATTTGTTGTGTAGTAGCTGGTGTATCATGTTCTAGTTAGAACAGACGAACACAGACTGATTGAACTTTCAGTAGGGGAACCGATGACAAGTATAGGTCAGAAGGTTATCTGTACAAACCACTAAATACTAATGTATGTAATGTAGATCAAAATCTTGTGCAAGTTAATCATAAAAGTAAAGATTGATGTTACCTTTGAGCACAACACAAACAGTACTCGATAGCGATGAAGTCAATTTGTTCTAATCTATTGTATCTTTGTTTTTTGTGGATCAATGTGTTCCTTATTTGTTAATTGAAATGTTTATTTGCAAATGAAAGAGGAATAAACAGTGTACTTTGGATTTTGATTTTAAAGGTACTTGTTCATTATATGAAAAACATACTTACTCTGTAACATTGTTAGGCGTGACATTAAGACTAACAATCGAGTGTCCTGCACTGCGACCATTTATAAGAATATCCCATTTCTTCTTTGTATCGTTTTTAGTAATATAGATACTGGATGTGTTAACAGAAACTAAATCTGGATGTTGCACTTCTATTGTCACTGATACATCTTCAGATAAGTTCTTCCTATATGAAAAAATTAAATAATAATTATTAGCATTACTTTATGTTCTTTATATTCTTTAACTATATAACAATGTAGCTAATTTACAGTTACTCAGAAACATAGGAAAGTTTTATCTCAGTTTGTTCTAATTATATATTTTATGTACTATTGATATATTATCAATATTGCTGCTTTATTTATATAAAACATTTCTAAACAATAATGCAACATAACAATCAATTTGAGTAATATTTTAGAAAATATGCTATGGAATCGAAGTAACGAGAATATTAGACTTGTTGTTGGTAATTAGATATTAAAGCAATACAAGTAAACGATACAACGCATCACATAGTCAACAATGAACTCTTTGTGTCTCATTCAATGAACATGTTGTACTTGTTTCATTTAGATAATCTTATTTTTATTCCTTTTATGTCAAAAATACTTACGTCAGGTACAACTCAAATGATTCTTGACTATCTACGTGAACTATTAAATCTTGATTTGATACCTTAAAATCTGCCAATGCCTTATCTGCAACTGAGGTATTAATTGTTATTTAATATGAGACAGAAAAATGCAGTTGAGACTACCTTATGTGATATAATTTATAAATTATTCCATACCTAGAATTGTGATAATCCCTATATACCACATCAAGGCCATCTTTTGTGGCTTCTGAAATAGATCAAACAGACCTTTAAACCCAAACTTTTCTTGAACCTTAGATTTTGCATAACACTGTATCTAATTGTATCGATTAATTGTATTGATATCACTGTACCGATTGTAAGACAATTGTACAAAGCAACCAGCAATTATGAAACAATTAGCTCGATTAAAAAGTTATTAAAATTCTAATCTCAAAATATCACTACTATTTCGTGTTCCAATACATCGGTTCTAACTCGCTTCTAACTAAACTGATTGACTAAATGAGATTCTACTCTATACGTCTAATCGAGAAGAGAATTTTTTAACTTGTGAAGGCTTTGACCGCTTAATACTCGGAAGAAACAAGGAAGTCATAGAAAGTGCCGGGCACTTTGTCGGATGCATGCTACCGATACAATCGGATAATCTGTACCAATCCTGCAGTTGTCATTCACGGTAGCCAGAATATGATAATGTCCCGTATATCTTCGGTCGAGCATCGGGTACCGTTAATTTAACAATTATTTCGAAAAACCGATTGCCATGTTGACGCGATATCGAACGATACGTTCGCTTGTACAGACATTATGACTACAAAAGCTCGTTTCCTATGGAAAGACACAGAGAGTATCGGTCGAACTTAACCTCGGAAGCGCGACGACCTCGATGAAACATGCCACGAGGCGTTAAAGGCGATAAGACCTCCCGTTCTGGAGATTTTCAGCATTCCGTCCGAGTTTGGGCGAGCATATCGTTTGACTAGAGAAACTTGACATCACCGAATATTTCACGGCGACTCGACCGAAAAATCGATCGAGCCTGTACACTGTACACCTTTGAACCAGTTCTGAGCAAACGTAAATGGAAACTCCTGGCCCCTGGATAGCATGCATTCTCTGTTCATGTCATGCAACGATGCGACAAAACGCGGTGGCGTGAGATGAATTTGAGTGCAGGGACGTAACGAAAGCTCGTCTTCAACGAAAATTTTGCATTACGACAGTTACATATAAATGAAGTGGGAAATTGTATTTTATGTATATCGATGAGGACCGACTTCGTTTAAGATAAAACCAATAGAATTGATTTATTTGAATCTGACGATGTCTTTCGAAAGTTTCGAAATTAATTTGATGTAAATTTTTCGCGAAATTACATATTCAGGTAGAAGAGTAAAAGAGGTTTCTGAGCCTCGTATCGAGATATTTGCATGTAAATTGCGAGGCGATGTCATTAACGAGTTCCATAACGTGATAGTTATCGTTTTGATACGCGATGTTTCATTATGCCGCGGTTTTTTTTCATTTCATCGCATTACATTCTTTTTCCTGCTGTTCATTTTCGTAATGCTCTCGGTAGACTGGCACCATCCTTTTTCTAGGCGAATTATGGACCTATTCGGAGATAATGGACCATCTATTTTTTCCATTATTTCTCTTCGCTGCTATAAAATGCTCCAATATTATAGCCACCCATATTATTTTCCTTCCTTTTTAGTTAACCTTGTACAATTAATCGTTTCACAGAGGTACATTATTCCATTGCTACGCATTTGTGAAAGTAGAAATTATTCTCGTTCAAATTTTTCTTGATTTCCAATTTCTTTTTTATTCGCTCTTGAACGCGTATCTTTCTCTTCGAGCTCAATCGACAATTGCCAATTACTTTTGCAACGGAGTTTAATCTTCGAGGAAAAATTATTTCTCAGGTTGAAGAACTTCTCGCTGTTAATGAAATCGTTAGCCGTTAAATAAAACCAATGGTTCCGGTAGAACGGAAAAAGTCGCGCGTTTTAGCACGTTCAGGCAAGATTCAGCGAGAATCGGAAAGCAGCCGATTTTCCGCGATAACGTTACGTTAATGCTCTGCATTCGGCAATTCGGAAAATTCCGCTCCGACAAGTAGTTCGTGAGTGAACGGTACTCGTAAGCAGAGGGAGAGGCGGAGGCGGAGGCGGAGGCGGTGGCGGAGGCAGAGGTGGGTGGGCGTGTGTATACTCTCTCTACACATTTTGAGATAGAATAAATCGAAAGAGAGATCGACGTTCGAGTGCACTCCGTGTCCCAAAGGGGCCTTCGCGAAGCTTACACGGAAACAGCTCTGAAAGTCGATCGGCAGTCTGCTGCCGCTTTTGTTGACGTATACAGGCTACTTCGCCGTCAATATTTTCCTTTGCATCATAGCTGGCCGAGTCGAACGGACCTAATCCTTGAAGATAGTCCCCCCCCTCTCCCCCCTGCCGCCGCCCTCTTCGTTCCTTTCCTTTCTATCAATTTCAATTCGTCTTCGATATGGATAAACAAGATTGTTCCTGGCCGGACGTTCGTCGATATACCTCCGAAATTATTCCTTCGAATCGTCCGCATGGAATTTCCCAGGAAATATTCCTTTCCTCGTTCTATTCTTCAGATTTCAAGATTCGGGAGTGCCTGTCGGCGTATCCAGGAAATTTCCAAAGCGTTTGAAAATGTTTTCTTCGACGAAATGGTCCACGGAAATCTGCGAGCACCGTCCGCCGATCGATTTCGGATAAGCGAATAAACGTTTACTTATCGTCTACAATCTGCAGTATATGTTAAAACATCCTGTTGTTCGAACGATCTTCGAAGTTCACGAATTTCTATATCTTTTAAAAATATGCTTGGAATTCTACTCCTATTTCTCATTGTCTTTCTATCTTCAGCTTGCGATCGCAACAAGATCGGATAATTTGGTGTACGTTCGACCTATCGCGATAAGAACGTTCGAATCGGCTCGTAAAATCACGTAAATTATCGCGAAACGATCTTTTACAGTTTTGAACTCTATCTGTTCTTATCTATACGCATTCCCCAGTATTCTAGTTATTTGCTGCTTGATAAACTTAATACACTTGAATGGATCGAGCGTTGATGAAGTTTCATCGACATCGTGGAAACATTGTTATTCACGTTGAAAGTCACGAAATAACAAGTTATATGTACATATAATATCAAGTCATATAACAGGAAGAATTTTATCGAAATGATAGAAGCGAGAGAGTCAGCTAGATAGACAGATAGGATGCTCTTAATTTATTAATACAGATTAACGAGCAAGACGTTAATAAGCAAGTAATTGCGTATATTATATTATATCCAAGTAAATGATAAAAGAATTGGAATTTTATCTACATATTACATAAACACCGTAATATTCCGAAAAAGTGGAAGACGAATGAAAGATACCACGATGTTTTCTTATCTGGAACGTATGTGCTTGCATCCGTTGGCCCCTTTTTTAACCTTTTCGTTAGATATTTTTTGTCATCGCATACGGTCGCGTTATCTTTCGGCCAGCAGTTGCATTATCCTTTCATCCTGGAAACAATTTCGCGAACAGTTTTGCGTGAGCAGTATTAAAGGCTAGTCCGCCAGGTAATAACGGTTAGCATAAATTAAAGATTAACTTTGCCGGCTGGATCGGGCAACGTAATGCTCGTTCCATGTTAATTTCTTATCGCCGGCAATTACTTAATCGCACGCAGTCAAATGCACGTTGAAGCCACGTCCCTGGTTAATTGGGATGTGAAGAAACATTCGTGGAACGAGCTTCGTTTCGTGAAATCTAGCAACCGCACTAATGAAAAGAAAACGAGACAGGGAAAGCAGAGTATCATAATCATAGAAAGCTTACTGGTAGTTTAAGCAAAAAAAAATGCACGAAAATACAGATAACGACGTTTAGAGAACGTTAACTTCAGATAGAAATACCATTGCGTAAGATTGGCAAAACGTCGAGTTATGGGACCGATTTGTTGCGTTTACAATTTCAAAGTTATCGAGCGTCACTGCAGCGATTTTGTTGCGCAGGATGAAATTAGACTTTACAGTGTGAAACGCGCGTACCGATACCAGATGCAGGTCACACGTTTCGTGCACCACGAACGACAATCAACATGAATTTCATACAGAAAATTTAAAAAATAACGGAAATAACGATCTCGCGGCAAGATTTTATGGCAATATATTGCTGTTTTTCCATAGTATTTCACGCGATTTTCATGTCTGCTGCTGCGTGACGCTGCCCTTATCTTAATATTTTAAAGCGTCTTATTTGTTCGGCACAGCGTTATCGCATTTCATTTCACATTTTTAATTTAAATTAATCGCAACGTTGTACAATCTGCTGGGGCGGAACGCACGAACGTATACATTTCTCAAATATGTATATTATGTCTATTTTGAACCGAATGATTCGATCAATTCACAGTTCACTCCAAGTTCATAGATCAAATTTCCGTTTCACTTCTGTTAATATCCGACAAACATTAACTTCGTGTTTTGAACACGTTATATCTTCCTTCTCGTCACTTGATATATTCCCCGGCTTTTCAGCCTTGCTTTTTCTTTATATCGTACCGTTCTCCAATGTAAATTCACGAGCTTCGTTGCGCTGGTCTCGCCTATTTCACGAACCCGATCCTTATAGAATATTAATGTAGCTCTGCGTACTCCATTGCCGTGGAATCGCATTTCTCTGGACGGTTTTGATAACGCGAAATCGCAAGTAATAACGTACGCGAGATAAAAGATTTTATTCCATCGTTCCGCCGGGTTAACGTATTCTAATTAACGATCGACTCGGTCGATAGAGAACCGATAGGGATCTGATAGTGTGACACTTCTATAGCGATATCGCTGGAAAAAGCGTTACGCGAAAGTAGAAACAGATAGCAGAAAAGGTTGACCGATTGCATCCGATTGCATCTTTCGATCGTTCGATCGTTCGATCGTGTAATTCGTCCGGGTAAACCGAAACTTGTATTCCTAATGTCGCCTGAATCCATTGCCTCGGCACGTCGGTTCGTATCCAAGGGAAACTTCTTTTTCTGAGTGTTTCAGGCGTTCCAACCGATTTCCAATGTAAATTTACAAGCTCGTGGCGGCAGTTTGGCTCGGTCTGCGGATTCCATTCCTATCGAATATTAATGCTCGGAACGCGGTCTGCTTTTGACCTTTTCCGAGATCCGATTTTACGAGGTACGATCGAAAACAAGAAGAAAGAACAAAACAACGGCCGACCCGTGTCGGCCTAGTTTTAGAGAATATTACCCGCGATACACTCGAACGCTACCTCGAAAAAATGTCCTTCTCTTCTTTCTCCTTTTCCCCGTTCTTTCCTATATACAACAGTCGAAAAATTTCGTTCGACGGCGAAACGAAAATGGATTTTTGGAACTGTTGGCGGTGACAGTGGTCGACAGGCCGCCTGCTCGAAAACTTAATTACTCGCTCGGACGAAGAAAGTTCGGACGGCGAGGAAATTTATTCTTCGTTATTACGATCGTTCGCCGTGCTGTCAGCATCTCGAACGAGTTTCGAACTTCCTGTCCTGAGATTTATATCTGATTTTGTTAATTCCGGAGAAAGCGTTTCAAAGAAAGTTTCCCAACGTAATTCCTTAACGAGCGTTTTTCATTTCAGATATTCCTTTCATCGTGGTACATCTTACCGCTCAACGATATTATCTCCGCTGGTTCATAATGGTATCATCGGTAAAAGAGAATGCCAGATCGCTGCGGCTGAAGTAAGTAATGTAACGTACGAAAAAGGAGTACAATTTTTTTTTATAATAAATTTACGGGACCATTGCGCATCAGCAATGCGATTATCTCGACGAGTCATAAGAGACATAATTTATTATCGAATAACTATAATTTAATAACGTATGAACCAATGAAACGATCTGGGGCAAAGTATGTTACGAACATCGATACATGCCGCGGTAGAAACGTAAAAACGTGCGCAATTGATTACTCATTAAATATACGTGATACTAGAGTATGGAAGATACTATCGACGCTTCTTCTTCTTACGATTTTATTATTTTATCCAAGACACGATCGAGTAAAAGCTTGTTTAATATTTAACTTGGTTTGCGATATGGAAGACAGGCTCGTTACGATATGATCTTGCAGTTGAAATGTTTCAAACAGTCGTACAAGATAGCTTTCCTCGCTAGTAATAATTAAGGAGGTCGATAAGTCGATCGATCGAACGATCGCCTTGATGTTTCAGCGTTCCCTTTCGTTTGATCCAAATACTTGGCTATTTTCTACCATCATTGAAAAAGATCACAACGGTTACATATTCGTAATGAACATAATTACTCCGTGAATAAATTGCGCCAATGAAGATATCCTAGATTTCTGTGACTTGGTGTCGTTGCCGAGTACGAACCATTTATGTTACGTTACGTATTTTGTAAACGTTTAAACGCGATGCCAAAGGCAATGATTTTTTAAATCGATTACGCGAGAGGGACGGACGAATGGAAATACCCTTTTGAAAGTACGTGGACACACGCGAAACATTTGCGAAAGAGGAATATTTATTATTTTGAAATAGCTCGCTTCTCCGCAGAGATACTTTTCGAAGCAGTGACCAGTTTGAGACGCGTCTACCTTAATTGAAGCGTGATACGTTGCTTGCGTGTTGCATTTTTAATTCCGTTGTAAAAAAAAAAAAAAAAAAAAAAACGTTGTTGAGCTCGTGAGTCTGCCTGATTATACGTTTGCTTCCATCCGCGCGTTTATAATTATTTCTCTCAACGGCAGATGAAAATTCGGGACGGAAGATCTTTGGACACAGCGGGAAGAAGAAATAAAAACTGAGGTGCCTCGACAAAGTTTTTAACCGACATGACGGAACGAATTATGACTAACGATAGAATATAAAAGCGTACGTGTGGAAACACATTACAGATAATGAAAATGAATTATGTTCATCTATAAATCATAACGCGAACGTATTGCTTTATCACTCATTGTCAGTAAACAAATTATTTCGAGTATCCAATAAATACGCGCGCGCTCGAAAATAAATTTCCAATTATTTTCTTCGTCCATTCTGTCAACGTGAAGAGCTTGATAAATGTTAATTCATCGTTGGTCATTCGGTCGATAAATAAAAATAAAAGCGATGAAAGAAATATGCACCGCATTAATATTACGCATTATAATGCTTGAAAAAGATTCCTGGAATAGGTACATTATTTCTGGAATTAAAATGTCGTATTAATTCCGCTTTTTTTTTTTTTTTCATCCCCTCAACGGAGCGAATCGTAATTTCGCAGCTCTCCAGATGGAATAAAATTATCCTGATAACGCGAGCTTCAACAGCGTAGTTCCGTTGAAATTGATTTAATCATTTTTCGAATAGCACTAACATTCCGTTTAATTCGGCGACGATCGATCGATATCAATCATTCCTCTTTCCCAATAAATTACCGTTGTTACGAAAGTTAAAAGAAATTGTAATTAAAAAAACTAATCGATTAATTATACGAATCACCGGAAATCTAATCTATATCATCATAATCTTATTCTTTCTATCCTACAGTTAAGTTTAATATATCGTTAGAGGCGGGATCGATAAAATTGCTTTAGACAACTCGGGAAGATTAACGACAAATTTTTCTATGGTATTATAAGTTTGTATATATATCTTCTTGATCAATGGACTGTTCGAATTTGATCCTTTATAAGTCTCTAGGAATTTCAGAAAAGATAATGAATTATAGGGGCAAAGTAACAGCCGCTAATTATCGTGAGATTCTTTAGCGATAATTAATCTTGAACGCTTTGTTGTATACAACCCGCTACGTCGCCATTAATTGACCCTTTTCTGGAGTTAAATGATTTATCGTTTCGCGTGAATCACTCTGTCAACTTGTACGCCATGTCATTCTGATATTGAAAAATTAAGACGCCGACCACCGATCGGCTCGACGAAATTTAAAAAGCCGCATTTTTCATCGTTCTTCCGCTCGACTATATTCTAGGTATTTCTACTCCTTACTCGACAATGATACGTTCTTATCCATCGCGGCACTGCACTATTTCCTGCGACCTTGTTGCTTCAAATAAGAACAATTTTCTACACTTAGCGGCGTTTCTCGCAAAACTCAAGCAATCGTAGCGGTCGTAATAGCTCTTTTCATACGTAATTTTTGTAACTCGTTGTCTTGTCTTGCTTCGGTTACGAACAACGTTGCTATCGATTGGCGGAACGACGATTTTTAGACGCGTCGCTTGTAAACGGTGTTATTCATTTACGAATGTCTGCTCATACGCAATCGTAAATTTGAAATTCTGCTTAGTTAGAACGTACAATTAAATGATTAAATCAACTAATTCTCACGATCAATTTTAAAAGAAACATCATAAATTACAATTGTTATTGAGTAATTGGGGAAAAACAATTCTTCATCCATCGTCGATATAAATCTACATGCTACAGATAACCGTCCTTCTTAGACAACGATAAGCTGATAATAGGCGATGAAAACATCTCTTCTTTGACTCCACTTAATTCGATAAACTTATCCGATGACAATCTCTTACCGCTTCGACATTATCGTCTGTCTTTTCTCTCAACAGCGTCTATGTTTAATAATAGATCATGTGCCGTTATACACACAAGGCGTTTCGAATCGAAGATATGTCGACGGAGTTTCAAGAAATTCATGTCCCCGGTTACGATTTGCAAAGTACTTTACTTGCGAAAGCTGTCAATGGCGTTTGGCAGCGTATCGCGTGTATAGAAACGTGTCAATGACTTTTGTATTCGGCCTCGTTTCCCGGTTTCCACCAACCGACGAGTACCGAATCGATTTCGATTTCACGGCCAGTTTCACGGGAATTATATTGTGTTACAGAATCGACGAAAGTGGTGGACGTGCTGATCGCGAATTTTTGTCAATTCGATCAATTTAGTCCCCCGAAAAAAAAGAAGAAAGAAAAAAAGAAAAAAAAGAAAAAGAAAAGAGAGAAAGGAGAAAATACGACTCGGTTATTTCTTCTCGAGCACTTTTGAGATCTTTCTCTCGAACATGATTTGCAACTTAAAAAAGTTTAATTTCGAAACAAGAAAGGTGTACGTGTATATAATGTATAATGTCAAGTTTACGAATCGTATTTATAACGGCTAAAACTTCTCGCAACTCGACCATTCCCTTCCTATTTTTCTTTACTCAACTGTATTAAAAGTCTTTCCATGTTCACCGCTTTATTAATTGAAGGGTAAGACTTTGGGAGTGTTTTAGCATAACTCGAGTTGCAGCGAGTAGAAGAGGTCTGATCAAACGAAGGTGGAATAGCGTGTATATTATGGCAGGTACCCGTTTCTAGAAATTATAATATATAAATTTTAACATAGAATGAGAATGAAAATATTCAGCTAACGCTTAATATCCAATGTTTAATCTCTATCCTACATCCGGAATAATATATCGCGTTCGTTCTGTCGTCTATAACAGACTGCAAGACAGAGACATAGGACGAATAAAGTGAAGCCATTCGATGGTTGTTCGGTAATTCGTGACTGATTTATTCATCGGACGGCGACTCAAATTCAGCATCCTTGGCTAAACGGTCAATTTATTTCTCCAACGTTTTGTCCGGTTTTTATTAGATCACGATTTACGGATAAATTGTTCCGCGGCTTCGTTCACTCACCTGTCGAATTTCGTTCGGCCGCGATAGATCAGGTGACAGTTAAAGCCTGCAGTAAGCGAATCCGATACAGAGACGTCCAATTTCTCCGCGCTTTAAAAACCTCTTTCCTCTCTTTCGTGCTACCTGCAAGAACAAGCTTTCCATTAAAACTCGTCGAGACCGACGTGTTTCTTCCGACGACGAACGAAAACGATTTAATTTGTCTGCGACACTCTTTTATAGTGGCTTCGTTAACTTTTATGCAATTTAACTGATCAATCTCGAATCGTTGATTTATTTAATTTTTCGAATTTTGTTCCTCGACGTAATAATTATATCTTAATATAATTGATGCAAAACTTTCACGTGATTCGTGACCATGATCGAAGGAAAGATTTAACAAATGTACGACGGTATACCTGTCTAGTCGTGACGCTCACCCGTCTACGTTTCTTCCAATCATCCAGTCATTCGGTGCAATTTCATCCAGGCGAGCACGCACTCTCGACACCCAGTTTGTCCACATTCAATGACTCCAGTTTGCCGATCGCAAAACTTCTCAGGGCTTCAGCCTTGAACTTGCAACGAAACTGTCCCTCGTTCGCACCCGATATCTTTTCCGACTTGGTCCAAACATCGGCTCTTCTTCTCTAGGTCGAATCGCCTATTTTCTTCTCCTATCAGTACTCTCTCTCTCTCTCTGTCCCTTTCTCTCTCTCTGCCTCTCTTTCTCTCTCTCTCTCTTTACCGAAACGAGAGAAACTGGAACGTTTTCTATGCGCGGTCACGGCGAAACCGACGAAAAATAACCCAGCCCGAGGTATAATTATGACGAAATCGCTGGCTCGTTCAAGGTCTCGGGCAAATTCTATCGAAAGTAAAAGGAGAACGGCTCGTTCCTCTTTTCCCTCGCCCGACCGAGATATCGTCGAACGATAGAAGAGAACACTATCGCATTGGCGAACGCGATTCGCAATGGCTAGCGCGAGCCTGTCGTACGTACATATAAATCTGTTGTAAGAGCCTCTCCCCTCCCGACAAAATCCTCCCTCTCCGACCCGTCCCTTTCCCATGCGACGCTCAATTTCATGACCGTCTCGGCTATCTCGGCTTTTCCCAATGTGCTTTTACCGTCTCTTCTGTGTTAGATCCCATAGATTATTCGATCATAACGCCAATTTCCGCGAATCTGATTTCAACGGAATTCGCAGAAATCGTCTCACGATCGGATAATCTATGAATCTGAATTCTGTTTCGAATGGTGCAATAAACCAATCGCGTTAAACTAACTAACTAACTAATTCGTCGATAGATATAATCTTTGAGCAACACAGGAAATATATTTTTCTTGTGTTTTAATGCCAAGGAATTAAGGATTCGTAAGGAAATTAACGATAAATCTAGGAATGATAATTAATCGAGTCATTAACGTTAGAACGCTGGCAAACAAATCAATTTGTCTTTAACTTCCCCTGATCCTCGATTGAATTTTCACTCTCCTCTTGATAGACAAGATAAAATATCCCTCCAAAAGTAAATTGATTCCAACGATTGGCAATGACTAGGTATTAAAACAAGCAAGATAAAAAACCAATAAAGTTGACAACATAATTGATTGAAAAAATGCTAGCATTGTAAAACAACGGTCAATATCGTGCGTGTACCATAAAATTTATATTACGACAAAAATGTATTATTATTGTTGCGGCAGATAAGTTTGATATTGGGAAATATATACTAAAAGAACGTAATGTTAAAACTGATGAACGAGCGGTGTTAACAGTATGAGTTGCTCCCTCCCTCCCTCTCTCTCTCTCTCTCTCTCTCCTTCTCCCTCCCTCTCCCTTTATCGATATATTACAATATTACTAAATTATATTAGACCGTTCACCGGAGGTTATTGACTTGTATCGGACATCTATTTTCATCTATATGTACATATATATATATATGTATGTAATATATATAATATATAATACATATAATTTGTGGCTAGCTCAGCGAATCGAGGGACCAATAGCTTCTAATTGATCGTGAATTACAATGGCTATATTTAGACTAACGGTTTCGTAAAAACTCTATGGATAATTGGTTCGATCGTGATTCCTCTGAGCATATTTTCCTCTGCTCGACGAAACCTTTGAAATTGTTAAAATTATATTTGTCGAAACTTTCAGCGGATTTAGTACGCGAGAGATATCAACGAGTTCGTTCGTGCTGTTTCGTACCTACTAGTATATACTTAGCGGCAAGTCTCTATTTCTAAAGCAAGTGGTCTCCTTTCGCAATATTTGCAATGACGGCATATCAAAGAACTTCACGATTAAACCTTTGATGTAATATTTCCCGATGATTGTGTGTATCGGTGACGGAAACTTTTGTTTCCTAGTAATCGCACAGCTATTCATTCGCCGATCGACAACATACGGAATTGCGATGTACTTACCTGTATTGACACGCCAATGGATCAGTCGGTCTCGATTGAATTTAATTGGCCAGGTCGCACGTTCGTTACGTCTAGGCTAACACGGAATCGTCGAAACCGTTTCACGTGCAGTTTCGATACCGTGATCTCTGCGTTATCCTCGTTTCCGAAAATTTCGATGGAATCGGGAACGTAGCACGACGAAATTAAAGGAAATTTTCAGTTTGCAGATTCGGTACAACGCGATTGAAACACGGCTTTAATCGAAAATATATTACTGCCGTACATTATTGGGTACTTTGGGGTAATTAAATTTCCAGTTGGCACACGAGGATAGCAAATATCGAAATTCTATCGCGAAAAACGGTTATAAAATACTTGATAATACATTAATACCAGTTTCTATTTTTATTCTTTAAGTCTGGAATTACCTGAATTTTTTCCTATTGCATGAAACGTTGCAATGTTTATATTTATAATGACTTGGTAAAAAGAGGGAGTTCTCATTTATCTGCAGATAAGAAAATGAACTGCAAACGATAAGTATGGAAAAGATTGACGGTATAGATACGTCGGACAAGTCGCCTCGTGATGTCATCGAATGACGAAGCGGATTTTCTCCAACATGTAGCTTACAGCATGTTGTTTCGATCGCGCAGATCGCACGATTTTGGCACGAATTCCGGAACTGCGTTGGCTGTTCCGCTAAATCTCTGGCTTGCCAGCGAAAAAACATAAATTGTCGATCCGTTGAAAATGAAAAAAAAAAGAAAAAAGAAGGAAGAATAAAGAGCGGCGCGAAGGGAGAAGGAAGTAAAGAAGGCGAAAATTCAGAGGCAACAGGAACAACTGTGTTCTCAACGTGATATAGAATTCGCGAAATTAAATCAGGTTTGATGCAAAGTTTTCGGTGACAAACGCCGCTTGGTTTTCCACCGATCTTGTTTCGTGTTTGAACGCGTCGGCATGGATCGAAGTTCTCTGCTCGTAAACCCCTGCGTACGAGAATTGTTTGTTGATTAAATTATTACCTCCGATAACATGGCTATGTACGATTGATATTGGATATGCTTGAATACAGCCTGAACGAACGTATTACGTTCTAATTCATTTGGATAGCGATTAGAAATTTTTGAAAAATGAAACGAATGAATGAAATACGCTGACGTTTCGTCGATAGCACTCTAAATTACAAAAATATACAACATACTTTAGATTATCTATTTAAACTTGCAAGATAACCAAGTGGAGCCGATAAAGAAAACTTTATTTTTCAACTCGACGTGACTACGTTGCTCGCGCAATAGCCATAATTGCTAGTCATTTCGTTATAGTTAAATAGTACGTGTGCAGGACGATGTAATTTTTCATCGGTCACGAGACAAGATTGAGCGGAAAAACGCGCGTTTTTGGCATCAGTTCCAAAGCCGACGACGAACATTCCTCTAAATCTCCGACTGGACACAGCTGAACTAAAAACTCGGCAAAGGGTAAACAAAAATTGAATGAAAACGTGTATATGTATTTCTGATCGTTTACGAATCCGATGTCAACGAGATTTCAATTTCAAAGGAAACGTAATTAATATATTTAATTAAGATACTGCAACGGAAATATAATTAATAACGGCAAGAATGTTGTTTGGTTTACGAGAATATTTGTCGCCTCGGGTTTCTTCATCTGAAAGATGGGAAATACATATCCAGGAGAGCAGAAAACGAATGTAGAAATTCCTCACTTTCGAGAGAAAAGTTTCCACGTTTTATAAGCCAAATGTTTAGCAGCTAGGGAATCTAACCTTTCAAGAAGTTGCGAAACAAAAGTAATGGCAAAATGAAACCAACAAGCAAAATAACAAGCAGTGTTGTAGAGAAAAGAAAAAGAGAAGGAATAACGTCAAACCGCAAGGTAATGTTTCTATTTAATGTAAAAGTATGATTAACAGATTCCAATGATTCCGCGAGGAAAAATGAATTTCGAGTTACTAGCATCCTAAGGTATGCGTGTCAGAAATCCGAGAACATTAGCAGCTTTGGGTGACGACGGAGTTGAGTTACGGAGCTGTCGACGTAATATACACGAACGATACAGGAACAGTAGCGTATACGTAAATGACGCTACACTATTACGAAAATTATTGCAAATGTATAAAATATTGATACTGCAAATAAAAGCCTTTGGATCTTAAGGCAATGATATACAGTTAGGAGGTATTGGTGAAAGCAGTGGTTAATATTAATTAGTATAATTAGTAGAGAACAACAGCTGAATGGGAAGGAAAATTGATTCTGAGTTTAGGCGACGAGTTCAGGTCTATCCGTTTCTAGCCACAATTCTAAAAGTTTATGTAAATTTTACCAAGTTTTAGCTATACGTTACAAATGGAATTAGAGCGATACAGATATATTCCTGGTTTCAGTTAAACTTTAGCAGAGCATCTGATTGCAGTTATGGCAAGAGATATACAAAATCGGCAGCGGAGAAACGCTGTTCGATCATAAATTTGAAAATATATCAGAAAAATAAGGAACCTTTTGATCCGGTATGCATCCAGTATCTACATATGTACCTGTGGATGATGTATACTTATCGCGTGTACGTGGAGATTCTCCTTCGAGTGGATAATTTGATCGATCGGTCGACGATCGATGCGGCCGTGGTTGTGCAGCGTGCCGATCAGCAGGAAAGGAAGTGATTCTCACCTGATCGGCCGCTTTATTTTTCGTGGAACATCGTGTTCAGGTGAACAGTGGTGCGCAACTGTCAGGCGTGCGGCCTGTTATGCGGTCCACGCTTGGAACGCGGCTCGTTACATCGCAGTGCGGTCTCATGTGCCGCGTGCGGTCCACCGCGTGCAGTTGTGCGGCTTGCGGTCCTTTACGCGAACCTCCGAAATTTAAAGCTTCTGCGGAATTTTGCGTTGTAACGATTCGCGACCGGCTTGCACGTTGACGCGATGGAGAGCCACGGAGCACGCTCGAGGAACCTTCGCGTGCCTCTTCGTGCGGCCGCCTCTCTCTCGGTCAACAACCACTTACAGCCGATAACGATCACGATCGCTAAAAGTATCTAAGACGTTATAGATATTTAAGGAAGAATAACGCGATAAGAAGTAGAGGCGAGAGATAGAGTCACGTATATCACAGAACCAAGTAGATTCGAGGCGGGGATCGTATTCGATATTTTTGGCAGTTGGACTTATAGAGTCGACGTTCGTCGTTGGTTCGTTTCTGTTTACTTTTCTATTTATTTCGTTAGTAAGATAATTGAAGACCACGCGGGAAAGATATGATAAGTCCATTTTTGTTGAGCAAGCTGTCTATGGGAAGATAAATGAGAAACTGATTATGAATGGGCGTTCGTAATACCGGAAGGAGAACTGTGATCGGAGGAACGAAGGACGGGAGACGTTAACACGGGCAGCGTTCTCCGTTTCCTTTTTTACTCTTTCGATCGCTAAGCAGAAGTAGCACGTTCGATTTTTACCTCACAATCGGGAACATATTTGCTATATTTGATAGGAATGAAAGAAGTTCGATATGCCACTGAGGAATTTCATCCGTTGCAAAATCAGAAAAGTTAAGGAAGCTTAATTACGGATTCGTTACCGAGGGATAAATCTTTCGCTGGGTGGCAGGATAGGGGCGATCGCGCGATTCCGGGCTATTAGGTTTTACGTTTCCCGAATTCGAAGCTTCTAAATCTCGCGATCGTCGACAAGGTTAGCGAAACTTGGCCACGTGTAAAGTACGCTTTACGAGCCCTGTCACGATCGTATAAAATTTCCGAACAAAAGTTTATATCCATTTTGTGTATTACCTTTAAACGGTGTTCGATTGTCGCGTTGTATTCCATGTTGTGCAACTTGCGCTCGTTCGTCTCCCGTTAAATGCAGCTGAAAAAGAACTTTATCGATCATGCTACTCTCCTCTTCTACTCCTACGTTCCCTTACGACACATTAATCTCAAAGTCATTTATTTCTCGGACGCGTATCGCGACATAATTGCTGTCCCGCTACGGGCTAATCAACGTAATAGTTGGCTCGTTAAGATGTACGCCTCTAAATCTTGGACAAATCCTCTCTTCTCTTCTCGTTACTGTCAGTTATCGCTGTATTTATAGGTACTCTTTTCTCGAATGCCCCGCGCGAACGAGATCGTATCGGACGATAGAGGCGAGTTTAAATGAAATTTTGACGGAGAAACGTCTGGACCGAGCCGGAACGAAGACATGCGCGTTCGAGAATCACCGCAACAACGTACGCTTTCAGGATCGTTAAACTCGGCAAGGGTTAAAGTGTCCTTTCGGCTGAAGCTTTTTTAAACGCTGCTAGTTTTCCCTTCTCCTTACAGAGCATTAATTTTAACGTAATTCATTCTTGAACGTTTCGCGAGGGCGAGCTTATTAACGAAACAGTCGGCAATTAACCTTGCCCCGTTCTTGCGGCACCTTGCAGCGAATTTAGGTAATTCGAAGTTTCCGAGACGGGCGAAGGAAAAAGGAATATCCGGATCCCTTTAAGGAAGATTGGACGAGAACAAGGAACTCGAAGTGGAATTCACGGATCTTACTGTATCAGTAAAATTATCTTGCTTTAGGCAGCAAACGTTTGTGCGCTCGTTAAAATTCTTTCTTTCGGTGAAAGCATTTTTTTTTCGAAATCGTTGTCGATTACTTCTGTTTGCTTCTAAATTGTCCTATCGTCCACGCTTCACTTATAATTAGCTTTCATCGTTACGTTACTTGAATAAAGAATTCCGACTCGATTTTGCGAATCTTATTTTGTTAAGAAAATTGCCTTGCTCTAGAAATTCTTCTTTTTAACGAAACCTTCGGCAATCTTTCACAATTAAGTTCAGAAACGCAACGCGACTATAAATCCTGTTTGCTGCCAAAACTCTCGTATCGTCTACCCGGTCTCCTCCAATATTATTCTCCAATGAGAAATTCGAACTCGATTTCGCAGATCTCCCGCTATTAGCAAGATTATCTTGTTTTAGACAGTTCAGATTTATAAACTCGTTCAAAGTATTCCCTTTAACGAAATCTTTGCCCGATCGTCAAATCTTAGATTGGAAAATAGAGCGTCGCTGTCGGTTCTGCCTTCATCTAAATTCTCGTATCGTTCACGTATCTCTTCGTTACCATGCTTTCGACGTAAGGAACTAACAAAGTTATGAAACCAGCCGACTTCCGTACGAAATACGATTTTTGAAAGCGCGGTCGGAAATTGTCGGAATTATGGGTCCCGAAGGACTGTTCGTTAAGGATAGACTTCCCTCGAAGCTCGCCGCAACAATACACACTTCCGTGGCCGTTAGGCACGTAAAGTCTACGTTAAATCAACGTCGGCGCACAGTTAAGGATAACTTCGGTCGTTTATAATCATTTTACGGGTACTTTGGAAATTTATGGGGCCTCCTTAAAAGGAGCTTGTACAGCCTTCTGCACGCGTATAAACGTTATCGCAATATTAAGGGAGCTTTTCAGCGAGTTTCGCGTCTGCGAGCGCAGTCCACGGCTCGCGATGTGCATCGCGATTAAAATGTACACGATTAACTTCTTCGCCGCGTAACAGTTTGTCGAGTAATGGCCAATAAAAGAAATACGGCTAGTTAAAAGGTTATTACGAAACGAAGATTCGAATGTTAGACATATTTTTCGAACGTTTCTTTCCACTTTTACGTATCGTTAATTCACGAGATAAGTTGCTGAGCGATAAACACGCGACTTTGTATACTCAACGATGAGAAGTAGACTTCCGTATCTTTGGGAAACGATTGCGCTTTTAGTTATTACAGTTGGCAAAAATTGTCTCGATAATTTAACGTAAAAATATACTTTTTAGCGGTTAAGGTGAGAACAACGATCGAGTTTTCGCGTATATCGCTCACTCTTCTATAATTCGAAACGTAACGTGCAGAAATTTCTTCGCGTTACAAATATATTAAAATAAAACATCAAAGAGAAAGTTTGGCTCTGTAGAAGCACATTCGTGTGGAACTAGATAGAGTCGTCGAACTGACACACGAGCTCAATTGGGTCCACGACGCGGAAGAGTAACGTTCAGGTAACAGGATGCGAAACCGGTCGAAACGGCCAGTAGCGGGCCACTGTGCACGGGGTCACGCGTTATTTTCCAATTTGGAAACGTCGGCTAACGCTGCCTCCATTGATCTCCCTTGGATGGGAACCTGTTCCGGCCGCGACACGACCGCGAGCCGTGTCTCGTCTCCGATAAATCGTTCGGTTCTGTCGGTTCACTGGACAAAAGGAGACCTAACTCGAGCCATGTAGTTTGAAACGTAACGTCATCGTTACGTCGGTGTACTGCTCTTTGTTTCGGAATTTTCAGCCGTTCTCGAGTGCTGCCTCGAGCGGTTTCACGGTATCTACTTGTAAAAGATAAATCCATCTTCGGGGAAAAATCGTCTGTTTGACTGACGCGATCGCGATGGCTTTTTTGTTAAACTCGACATCGTTCCTCCGGCGTTTTGTTAGACCTGATCCATGGATCGGTGCTGATCCGTGCTAACAAAGAGCCCTTCTCGGTAAAAACAAAAGCAGCCCTGCGATGCGGCTGCATAGCGCATGCGACCCGTACAAATGGCAGCTTTCGTCACGCGAAAACGAGCAAGATAATGTCGATGGTACGACCGACAGAGCGCTGATACAAAGCCGCGTCGTTTAAACATAAATTGCTGTCACTTTGTTATCCGTTTCTATTGTGTGACGGCGCACGTGCTTTTTTTCCGAGTTACAACCGCGCCCGAATCTCGACTCTTCTTGATACCTGACGCGGTATCGTTTCCAAAGATGTCGATGGAAAAATCACAGGGAAGCTTTCCCGTTTCGACGCGTAACGAAAAGCTGATAGGGCCATTATTCTTTGGTTTCGTGACCGGTCACCTTTACTCTTATATCACGACTAAACATGAAACGAGAATGCAAAGTCTTATCATAGTCTTGACTTCTGCCACACCGCGATAAATCATCGTCCTGAAGCGAATTTCGATCGGCACGTGCCACCGGCTGGAAAGGATTTATGCGAGTGTGCGTGTCGCTTAGCGCGAGACATATTCGGTCAATCGTAAAAAAAAAAAAAAAAAAAAGAAAAAAAAAGAGAAAGGAAAGAGAAATGGCCTTAAATCAAAAGAGGAACGACTGTTCGCCGGCAATTGACCGCGTCGACGTAACGCACAGACCATAAATCGAGCGAATTGGCACTGTCGAAGGGAAAAAGCTTCGTTTTCGAGGCCACGTTCCTTTTAAAATTGAGCCAAGGCGTCCGTTCTGCGGAGAAATACAAAGATCTATGGCCTATCGAGAAAAAGCTGACTCGTGCGATTTTGATGCTTTTTCTTTTTCTTTTTTTTTTTTTTTTTTTTCTCGAAAAATGTTTCGTCGTTGCGTAAATTTCGCGTTGATTCGAAGAATAAGGAAGGGGATCCGGCGAAATGTTTTTAAACGAAGAAGGAATTACGTAAAAATATAGTTTCGCTGGAGTGAAACTGCATCGATTGAATCACAAACTTTAGACGGTAGAGGGTAGCGCGACCCCTTGTTTCACTCGTTCGTTTGTTCGTTCTCGCCCGCATTTGTCTCCTGAAAGGAAAAAGGGGGAAAGAAAACAAAATGTGTGAGTTTATCAAACGAGTGCGATGAAACTCGCACGAGAGCCAACGAATAAAACCATCCATGTTCGAGCTTCGAGATTTATTTTAATCTCCCCAATGTGTGTGTAGCAAGACACTGTAACAGTATTTATAATAATTAACACGCTCGCGCGTCGCCGCCGCGACAACAAAGATTGCGGTGTAATATTCAATTCTTTCCCATTTTTTTTTCTCTTTTTTTTTTTTCCATTTTATAATTCAGTCTGAGATTCGATTATTGCTATTTTCGTCATTTTTTCTCCTGTGTTTCCATTCAATTCAACAAACATATTTCACTGTATTTGTTTCCTCTGTTTTACGATTTTTTTGTTTTTCTTTATTTCATTCGTTAAGATTTTTTTTATTTTTTCCCGTCACCTCTTCCGCCATCCACCTCCAGGTATCTTCGTCCTGTCGATCATAACGCGCGCGTTGAACGAAATTTTGAGAGGGATTCTCAATTCTTCTCTCGCTGCGTTTCAGAAGAGACGGCAACGATTGTTTTTTTTTTTTTTTTTTTTCTTTTAAATATATAGATTACCGTGAGAGTTTACGTGTGTTACATGTGTGGTATGTAATGTACTTCTTCTTTCTTCTTCTTCCTCGTGTGACCATGTGTATATAATACGTATATACATACATAGTTTGTTACAAGGCACAGGTAGCTTACACACTTGTCATTCGCTGAGCATCTCTCTCTCTCTCTCTCTCTCTCTCTCTCTCTCTCTCTTTCTCTCTTGCCGATACATGCTTATCTTTTTCGCGTCTGTTTCGCTTCACTCTCTCGCAAACTCGCTTCGCACGCATGCCTCGTTCATGCTGTATTGCTTTTCTGTCATTCATCCAACAGAGACTACAGTAACTCTGTTTCCTTTTTACGCTTTTATCTTTTTTCTTATCGGTTATTTTATTTAACTTATCTTTTTTTTTTTTTTTCTGCGGAACGACACTGGGGACGATCGGAGCACGATCCGAATTCTTGTTGAACTTCGTGAATAGATCTCGCAAATACAGAAACAGCGATCGCGAATTTCGATTTCTCGCTCGTCTATACTTTCCGTTTTTCTTCGACGCCGATAGCGGAGCTGGACATCCTACGAATTACCACTGGGAGGAGGACGAGATCGCGTGACCGATCTTCAACGATCGTGCTCGATTACATCGACGTGATTGCACATTGTACAATTTGCAACGCACGGTGCGTCGGAAAGTTGGAATCGAGGAGGGTGGTGAAAACTAAATTCCGATCGGCCGGCTCGATCCGTCTATTCTACGCTTGACTCGTCAAATTGAATCGTTCGACGCAATTAAGCCTCGCGCAGCTAATGATCGATGGTTCGTGCTCATCGTTGAATCGCACGCGTCGTAGGTGACGAAATTGCGAACGCGATAAGTGCGCGACTCGCGACGCATCGAACATTAAGCAACCACGCGAAAAATCCTGGATGCGCCGGCGTTCTCTTAACCCGGCCATTTCCGGTCCGTCAAACGATCTCGAGTTGATAAATTTCGGTTGAGGTGGCACGCCAGTATCGCTACTTGGGGCGTGTGACGTTCAATAAGCCACGCCAAGTTCATTTCTGATTTCGCAAAATCACGACGATTGCGCGCTAAAATAGCTACGTTATCACGGTTACGACAGGAACAGATAGTCGAACGTGAACTTACGTAATTCTTTGTCTTGCGCTCGATGTACATAAGTTACCAATACGAACTGGTAGATTGGTTGTTTCCATGCAGGAGAAAATCGTTATAAATAAATAAGAGAAACGCTGTTTGCACGGGTGAACGTTCGCGAACTGCTGTCGCTTTATCGACTCCGTTCGTCCGTTGTCCTGGCAGCTTTTATCCCCGATCACATCCGACACGTGTCAGCCAGAGAATCGACATTCTATTAACTGTTCCAGCGATGTATATTTTTCTCAGAGGCCGCTATTTTTACGCGGTATGTTGGAAAATCATTCGCTCGGCTGCCGGCGTAAAACTGCCGGCAGCAATGTCCTTGATCGCTTGCCCCACTAAATAAGGAGAATCATCTTTTTCATTGGTTGCTGACCGTGACCTGGTGCACAGAAACGAACGGTTCATGAATCACACTTTGCGAGAGTGATTGCGCTCCTCCTCGTTTCGTCTACAGATTGCTTACGCGTGTACTTCTTCTACCATCTTCCATCCGATTAACCAATCAGACCGACCGTTATAGAATTTTGCAAATATTCGAAATCGAAACGTGTAATTTTTGCAAAAGTTCGTACGAAACTTCCATCTACGAGTTTGACTGATAATTTAAATGTAAATTCGAGATATATTAAAACGCCGACGATGCACCTACCGTCCCCGGGTCGCCGATCAAGCAAGGATCGATCCTCTGATTTAAAATCGAATCGGCATACAGTTTTTCCTCTTTCTCTTTCGTCTCGTCATTGCCCCGCGGTTCCATCGTTCGCTAAACGCGCAACGCGTCGCGCACCCGGCACTTCCCACGAGACCAAAAATTATACACACGGTATGCGATCATATATGTATGTATATCTATATACATGCGTATCGTGTAAAGTGTGCGCAAACATACATAATAAGGACTGACTGCCGGCATGGGCCTGGTTACGCCCGGTTCGAGCTTCTCCGTAAAAGGGCGAACGTTCGAGTGGGTCAACTCTTTCGACGAAGAACGAAGAAAAGAAAAGAAATTCGATTACTCATGAGGTGCGTGTATCGTTTGTCGCGTGAGGAATTCAAAGAATTGATCGTATAGGCTGAAGTTATTGTAACACCGATAATAATTATTTATTGAAAATTAAAGTAACAAAGTATTTTAGAAACTCTGAAGCGGTATGCTTTGTCTGTATTATAAAATATTGCCTCCTTCGTCCAGGTATTCTTCCGTCTACCCTCGGACTTTGTCCTTTATATCGTAGTTGAATCGGTCTTCTCACTCTCTCCCGCTCTCTCGCTCTCGATCGCTTTCTCTCCCTCTCTGTTTCTCGTGAACGCACACTCACTCTTATATTGCTCCATATGTACCCTCGCCGCGAAAAAGTATTCTCGTCGTTGTTCGATGATCGGCCGCTGACGTTTCGTTCGAAGGATGGAAACGACGGGCCGCGATGATTCGATAAAAAGGTTCGATTGCTCGTCGAGGGATGATTGTCCCTTGATTGAAAACGTCCTCGGTTCGCTGGAGCGTACGCGGAGAGAAGTTTCGGCCAGGGGTGCACGCTCGTCCCCATATGGCACGCGATGCCTTTCTAATCTTTGAGCGACGGTTTCGAATCGGCCCGGATGCGTCACGCGGGATCATTAAGGGTTGCCTATTGCTCTTAACGACGACGAGGGGCTGAAACTCGACCGAATTGAACGCCGATTCGCACGAAAAGACACGCTCGAGATTGCCTAGCGGAGAGCTCGTTAAATCGCCATTTAATAGAATCGCACGTGTCGGACCAGGAGAATCAAAGGACATTAGAAATCTCGGAAAATCACGCCGCCTTGGCGAACAGGCGATTACGTTTCTTCGCCGGATTATGCCGCGAAACGTTCGAACTCTGTGCTAATTTAGCGCGCGAGTAAACCGCAGCAACCGTTTCGCGCGCCGCATAAAATGTCTGCAAATGTGCCTGCATTCTTGAAAGACACGCCGCAACCAGGACCGGCTTTATAGGACCTGTAGAAAAGAAGATTCAAGAACGAGCGTATAATCCACTGTGCGAGAATAATAAACTGCGGTAGAGCACCCGTACCGACGCGGAAGTAATCCGATAATCCCATTAGACGGGTTTCCATAAAATCGTTAACCGACATCCAGGCCGCGTAAACGTGTCCTGTTTCTGACTATGACGTTGCTTCTCCCCTGGATTCCCTCGACTGCCAGCTCATCTTTATCCCGTAGTTTTGCTCGCCACTTCCTTTCCTCTTCCTTTTCTTCCTCTCCTCGACCGACTAATTTCGTTCTCCCGTCCTACCCGTCGGGGGGTTTTTGTTTTTTCACCGTAATTAAACTTTTTTGTTCGCAGACAGTGGGGCACGTTGGCGCGTCAAAGCGGTCGACCTCGAAAATGAACGCGTAAGAAAATTATACCGTTCGTTTACTCTCGTTATCCGCGCTTTAAATTCGATCGCTTCTCGAATCGTTCCCCTCGATCAGTCCCCCCCCTCCCTCCCCGTCCCTGTCGCGCTATTAAATTAATTCGCGATGCTCCGTTGAAAAAAATTTCAATGGAAAAGCGCACGATGATTCCGGATGAGTCGAAAAACGCGGAGAGTACGCGTACAGTCGAAATCCTGTCGAAAGCGAACTCTGGCGCTTGCCCGCGTACGCGCGTTCAGGCGGGATGGGAAAGGGAGCAGTTTGTGCAAGCAATTTTCTGTTTCTCATTACCGACTGCATTAGCGGAATATTCGCGTGCGATATTAGGACCCAATGTAAATTAACCGGATTAAATGCATCGGCCGATTGCATCAATCTCATTAAGCGGAGCGCATGTTTGACGAGAGGCCGGCCGGGTGGCGCGAACCTAGGCGGTCGGTCAGTAACGATGTTTGAGGATGCTCTGATAATTATCAAATCCCTCGGCGTTGTTTGTGTCGGGCAAATCGAAAATAATAACAAACTTCTAACTATTATTCGCGAATACGTCCCTCCTACTCGCGGATAAACACCAACGCTATCGATTCAACGATTTGCCGAATCACCGACCTCTTCCTTTTCTTATCGAATGTCCGCGGTTTTGTCCTAACTACGAATTCGTGCAATTTCCGTTGATCGTTGAATCGGTATTGTGCGGCAGGACGCGGCAACCCGCTGGCTGGGTCCAACTTGTAGAATTTCGATCGTCGAGGTTCTCCGTTGAGACTCCGCGCCCCGAATCCTACCGTCGTCGTCGTCGTCGTCGTCGTCGTCGTCCCGATATCTCGCCGCCGAGAGTAATATTTGACTTTCAGCACGATAACCGTAGTTCAAATATTCGCGTGGAACGGAAGTAGTCTAAACTCGAGCTGTCGAAAATTCGGATATTTATGCGGACCCGATAGCCGAGCGATTCGTGTAACCGACGCCTCGTTAGATTAATAGAAATCCTTGCCGCGCCCCTGCTCGCTTCTCTCTCTTTTTCCGACTCGTTCTTATCGATTTGAAACATCTTTTACGCACGCTCCAGACAGAATTGGCATTCGAGACTGTTCGCAAGAAGTGCACGCGCGACGGACGCGAGATGGCTGATCGAAAAACGTGCTCGGGGAAAGAAAAAGGTTGTTTTGTTCGCGCTTCGACCGCGGGGCACCTCTGATTGCTGTCACAATGAGCTTATTACCCCTATGAAGCTAGAGTAATCCTTAATCGCTATGTTTTTCACCTTAAGGTTATGCTAAATACGTTGCATCTTCTTAGGTACAGTACGGCATCTAAGGTGCTAATCGTTAAAAGTCCTAAACCACTAAGTATTCTACTCGTCTGGCGAGGAAACGAACAAAAACGTGTAAAACGGGGCGAACGAAACAGAAAAAAGAAAAGAAAACGCCTCGTGGCTCGCTAATCCGCGATCTTCTGTGCGCAACGGCGGTAAGTAACTTGTCAAGAAGGTACTTGCCGAGAAGCCTAACGAAAGTCGATCGATCTTTCTCTTCCGAGAACCCTGAAAAGGAGAGCGTCTTTCACTCGATTAAATGAACGCCTCTGAGAGAAGGAGCCTTTGATCCACCGCATTTTTCCGCATGTCGCGCGGGCATTTTTTCCACGCTTCGATATTTTCTTCCCGACGAAAAAGCACGTCTACAGCCCTCCTTCTCCCCTATACAGTTACGTACTGCTCTGTTCGTGTCTAAAAGAACGTTCTTTTTTTTTTTTTTTTTTTTTTTCGTACGGCGCCGAGCCTTCGCGACGCAACCAGTACGATATTCCGAAATACCTATGTTTCATCTCGACATTAGGGGAAGTAGATCTCTCTCGACAAGGTGCAACTAAACGAAAAATGCCGATAAAAAATGAGACATGCATTTAGGATAGTGGAGTTGCGCGTGACCACAGATATATTTACAGACGCGAAATTTTCAGGGATCAGAGGCTCGTCCTCGTCCGCGTCGCAAAAATGAGCATGAAGAGAAATTTAACGGCGTGAAAACTACGTGTACCGCGATTGGAAAAGTGGTAAAATAGCGATTGGCTTTTCTTACGTTTCATTCTCTCTCTCTCTCTCTCTCTCTCTCTCTCTCACTCTCTCTCTCTCTATTCACCTTCTTTCTTTCGTATCTTTCTTTCTTTTTTTTTTTTGCTTCTTTTTTAACTTTTTTCTCGCATTGTTTCGTGTCTGTTTTCTATTGTTGCGTACTCTTCTATCGTGCCTCATTGCTCGTATTTCCCTTTTCGTTTCCTCTCGTCACTCGGTTCGGGTTAATTATTACAAAGATGCTTGTACAATAATATAATATAGACTCTATATTAGTTACAATAATATCGTAGCGTCCTACCTCGCGATCGATCGGTCCGTATCCACTTGCGTCTCCCTTTTCTCTCCGTTTTCGATCGCTGTCGCGAAAATCCGCTTGGACAAACCAATATAATAGAAGATCTCTGGCATAACGTGATGGTACAGTTTCCTCGTGAAACGCAACATCTTTTGTCTACATGATCGAGCCGTTGCGTGACTCTATTGCTTATTGCTTACGTTAACGCGGGCGCTGTCGAGTTCTTGGAAAAATTCCTCCGTCTCCGGACTTTTAAGCAAAGCCGGCCGTTCCTCGAAATCCCTCCGGCGTACCGGAAATGATATCGTTCGCGATGTTTACGCGCGATCGAGAATCGTGAACGCGGACCAATTCGATAATCGCGCACGATATTCCGATTCTTCCAACATTTGTCACGGTAAATTTCATTTTGATTCGCAAGATCAACGTGACGCCGCGATATAGCTCTCGGAGTTTCCAGTTCTCTAATAAAATATCCGATCGACTCCTTTTTTTTTTTTTCTCCCCTCGGCGTTATAAGGGTCGAACAAGTGGCCAATTTGTCTCACGCTATATTCCACGTTTCACCTTCTCGATCTCGGTTTGCATCGATAAACTACCACCGCGGGAATATCTGCCCAAGAACTTTTACCAACGGGAATTTTTCCACGAGACCCATCGACGCTCGACAAAGAAAAATAAACATGACCAAGATCGTAACGAGAAAGAATCAGTGTCGCCAGAGGAGAACGAATAATCCGGAGCAAACGCACGAATGAGAGGGGAACGTTTCCCGATTGCGAGTCGGTATAACGGACCGGAAAATCCATCACAGTTACAATTTTACACTTTACACGTTCGGCCGTCTGTCTACCGATATTTTCCCCTCTCGAGAATGATCCTTCGTATTGTTCGGAAAGCTTAACGAATCCTCATTCGAAGTAAACCTAATTTCCGCGCAGTAATCCGATCTCCGTTCGTAATTAATGAGAAAAGAAAGTGGCATCTATAGAAATCGATTAACGTTCGAAACATTAAAATGTGGCGTGTTCGAGGAACACTGATATTCTGCAAGTGGCGATAAAATAAATTTTACGGCGCTTTGAAATTGCCTATCGTTGTTCACCGTCCCGATGCGATGGAAGTTAATTGAATCGTCGAAATAGTGATGCTCTCGAAATACCAGAAATATTTGGATTAAATTTATCATCGGGCACGACGTTTCTGTTTAGCCATGCAGAATACATTGCGATCGCTAGAACGTTAAAGTTATACGCAAATAGTTTCGGGTTAATATGCAATTGATGCGATAAATTATTAGCGGGCAGGATATAGATTATTTTGGTGCAAGAGAATTTATTGTTCAAAGAATTTTCGCAAAAATAAAGTTTCGGCTGAGTGGACCCTGATTCTTTCCTCGTGTCTCTCGTTCCTCTCCGCTCTTTATAGCCCATTGGCGCGCCAAATAATCCTACTACACGATAGATTGTATTGCGTTAATTACTTCATTAACACCTTTTGACACTGTTTGCTACGCGCGTGTATCGGTGTCAATTTCGTTTCACTCTTCGCGATCATTCTAACAGATCGAACGTTTTACTCGGCGAATAATATTCGATACGATAATAAATTCGTAGCATCGATCATTGTGCCCGGCTCTCTAAACATCGTGGACGAGCGACGCGTGCTTTTTTCTTTTTTCTTTTTTTTTTTTTTTTTGTATCGTACAATAGAAAAATAACGCAGTTAACTCGGAAGCTTTGAAATATGTTTTTCCCCTTCGGTCGGTTATTAATACAGCTAGCGGCTATTACAGCTATTACATAATAGTTACGCTATACATTCAGCTATAACACGGCTAATAGCCCTTTGTAGCTATTATATAACAGCTACAATGCAATCAACCTTTAATACATCTACTAATATTTCGTGTGGTAATTGAATTCTGCCGCGAGCTTTCTCGATTGGCCCAAAATCTGTTAACGGATGCAGAATCTTCCGTGCTGTTCGAACATTGTACTTCTTCGGTGAAATTAAACTTCAAAATGGTACGTCTTTCTTTTATCGTATAATTTAATGTATAACGTTGAAATTGCTGTAAAAAAAGAAGAAACGTGTCGATGGCACTTTAGTAACAACGATCCACGATGTTGCGAGATACAGGTGCACTGGTGTTTTCTTCGTGGCAGCTTCTATTCTTCGAACTGGTAATATAAAATACACGGTACACCCACTTACAGTACTCTTACAGTAGGGGTCGTGGAAAGAAAGGAGCAGCCGGTGTGAGAAATATTTGCCGAGTAACCTGTTCCCCTTCACGCCTTATTAAAGCTATTCTCTATGTAGTTTCTACCTTAAATGATAACGACCTCTGCCGGTCGATCGTCTTACTAACTAAAACGCGATGTCGCTTTCTTCTCTCTTCGGTATCGTTCCGGGCCGGCAATCGATCCCGTTCTCATCGCTCGTCACCTTTCGCTAAAGAATCCGATCGATCGTGCGCCGTGATCTCGCTCGTGATATGGTCTAACCATAAAAACTTGTGTAATTACTTTGTTATCTTTACCCGATTTTTAATTAGCTAGTGCCTACGAGCTACATCGGTAAAAAACCTACTGGCCAGGGGAAATTCGCGTTCGATCTTCACGACCCCTCACTCTCCTTACGCCGTTCCTCTCGAAGGAACAAGCGGTTCCCTTTCCCGTCGTCGAGGAAAAAAATTTCCTTCGAAAAGTAATACCCCTTCCTTCCTTCCTTCCTTCCTTCCTTCCTTCCTTCCTTCCTTCCTTCCTTCCTTCCTTCCTTCCATCCATCCTTCCTCCCTCACCTCCCGTCACTAAACCGTTCATCTTGATCGGATCCGTCTCCTTCCCAAACGATGTCCCGCCCTCTTTTCTTGTCTACTTGATTTTCCTTCTGGTCTGCAGGAGCACCTCTCATACGGAAGAAATCAGAGTTTTGCCTCTTGTCTCTTTATTATAGGCGACTTTATTTTTCGTTCCTCGACATCGAATCGAATCAGGGACCAGCACTCATAGCTAGGACGAACCTCGATATCTTTCCTCGTCTCTCGTTGCGCGAAAAAATTTTGACGGTCGTGCGAGCACGAATCTCTCCCGACGAATCAGAGAGGCTAGCAAGAGCTACGGACACGAGCGTTCGAAGCCAAAGTATCGATTGTGCCATTTTCTCTTTCAGTTTCTTCTTTCTCGTTGGCCCGGACGCTCGACCGATCTTGTTCGGTGATTCGCGCCAAAGGCGATTATACATATTATATATGTATATCATATATGTATAATATATAATATATATATATTATTTTTTTTTTTATACACGTGTACCACCTCGTTTCGTCACCCACACGGTGTCCAGTAACGCAGATTACAAACGTTGAGAGTCTTAACGGTCGCGAGATCGTCGTCCGTTCGATTAGAATCACCTGTATATCGCGACGACCGCCGCCAGGCTGACGATCATCAGGTACGTCGATCGAGTAACAAAGCCCCTGTTCTCTTCCATGCATTGACCTGCAAGCAAAAAACCATGTTTGTTCTTAGGCTGGATTAGGCTAAGGTAAGGGATTAGGTAAACGTCGACGGGCCAAAGCGACGCCGCCGTTTAATTCGACGTTTGTCAACGAGTTGTCACGGTACATTCGTCAGGTGAAGTCGTCTACGTGTCGCAGTAAATTATGCATGGCTGTCGCGCACCATCTGGCTATTAGAATGCGCTGGATGACAATTGCTGACGCGACGATTTTGATTGGACATTGCAGTCTGTCGCGCTGTCAAACTGCATTCCGTGCCGCGTAAGAAAATTCGCATCTCACGCCGCTTCTTCTCTCATAGGCAGTTGCGATAACTTTCCTCGAAGACGCGTCGGATCTCGCATCGATGCAACGTAACCTTGACGTTTCCCCCGAAGGTATGAAATAAGGGTACCACTGTTCCGAAACTTCGCCAAGTATTTGGGAGGCAAATCGGTAGGTCTTTCGATAAGCGTGGCGAAGTCTGAGGCGAAAAGGCGTAGCAAACAAAGCAACGACGGGGTAACGAAACTGAAGGATCCTCCGTCGAGTGACAAGATAACGGTTCAAGTTCCGAGGATGCTTCAACGCGAAGCACGCAGATGAGCGCTGTACAATCTGATAACATCGAACAAATAAGGGAACGATGTCGTAAGCAAGGACGACGCAAAGCAACTTCGCGTCCGTATTTGTTTCTTTATTAACGAAGCTTCCGAACGATCGTACCTTTCAGAGAATTAATTCTAAAATAGCAACGATGGCAAATTATATGAACGCGAAGAATCGCGAAAGCATATAAAATAGCATCTTAAAACGGGATCAAAGAACGGAGTCGTAGGAAAAGATAGAATCTAGGGAAGAACGAGCGCCGCGAAAGTGGCCTAATTTCTTTGACAATGCTCTTCCGTTGGGGGGGGGCTGGGGGAGAGTCTCTAAATCTCGAGACAAAGTGCTCGAACGAAGGAAGATTCGCGGAGCGGCGGTAGTTGCGGAACAAAACTGTTAGGTTCATTGCAGCGGAGACGCGTCCTCGGCAAGGCAGAACGGAGACCTTAAGGATCCTCAAGAGTGAAGTGCCGAAGGAAAGGAGGAGGTACTCACCGGTACTGGTAGCATTGAAGGCCAACATAGGTGGGGGCGGCGGGATTCCCCTCTGGCAGGCGACCTCGCTGGCAGTCAAACTGACAACTCCGCCGCTCTCTTTGTACATGAAGCACAATCTTCGACTGTTTCTGTACGGCTGGGGCCTGTTGTTCTCGCTGGACCAGCTCGTGCCAGGTGCCAGTTGGGTGGCGATCACGAATTGGGTGCCCTCCGCGTCGAACCACCTACCGTGGCAGGAGTACGCTGCGAAAGAGAAGGCAAAGGCTTCTTTATCCCTAGCGCTCTAACGGAACGAACTTGCAGAATAACGGCGGGAGGTATTTCGAGTCGCTCGTTAACCGTCGAGTGCCATTATCCTTTAAATAAACTCTGACAACTTTGTCGAAGTTGAACGTCGACGAATAGAGAGAGAAGCTACAGATAGCAAAGCCGAAAGATCTCGCTACAATAACTGCACGGACGAATCTATACGCGAGTTGTATTGTTGATGCAATTTTAATTATCAGTGAGTGCAACGACTCCGCTCAGACCGGTGGTACTTTCGAACGAAATTTAAACAACGTTTTATTGCTAAGCTGTGAAAATAGAAATTGAAATTTTCACTCACCGATCGCGTTGTCTTCGACGCAGTCCGTCTGAAACTCCATTCTGTCCGCGGTAGAACATCCTATGGTTATGGTAGTAACCTCGGAGCTGCATCTGGAGATATCTTCCTCTCTCTTCTCCCTTTTCTCGAAAGATCCGTTGCTAGGATTCGGCTGCTCGACGTTTCTCCTCATCCTCGTCAGAAGGTTCGACGTCGTTTCTCCGTCTGACCTCTTTTTCGGCAGGTTAGCGGTGTCCGGATAATCGCCGAAATAATCACCCTGAATCTCGAGCATGCTTGAGCCGTCCGGATCGTCGAAATCGGTTGCCCAGAATTGCCTGATTCGCGCGAAATCGTCTGCGTCCAGCCGGAAGTCCTCCATCTTCGGGCTTCTTCTTGATCTATTGCTCGTTCGCTGGACACCAACCGAACGTTTGGCAAGCTCGTGCGTTCTTCTGAGTTTCGATCTCGATACGCTTTCGGTCGATCGCTGGTCCTCCGATCTTCTGATCTTGGATCTAGAATGGTCGCGCAGCAGGTCCTCGATGTCCAAAGTTCGCTTGGACGACACCTCCTCGAGGCTGTGATCGCGATGGTTTCTGTTGTTGCGATTCGATCTGGCGCGCCTGCCCATTCGCTCATGGACGAGGTATTCGTTGTTCGCCCTCCGTTTCTCCACGTCGAAGTCGAGCTTCCGGCCGCGTCGATCTTCCTGGGTTCGTTCCTGGGCGTGTCGAACTTTTTCTCTGTCACGCCTGACGCTCTCCTGGTGTTGGTTCCTCCGGCTTTCACGGATGTTCCGTTGGTTCCGGTTCACCCCCGTCACCGTAAATTTGCCCAAGTACGGGCACGTACGTGGCTCCGGGGAACTGGCTGAAATTTTCAGAAAATCGTTCCGTGAGAAACGAGAAAATTCTTTTCGAGAATCCTCGCGGCTGTTCCATTAGAATACCGTTTATTTTCGTCCGTTCCTACCAGTCCCTAGGCACGTCTTCGTCGCGATCGATTCTACCGACGCTGTTACGAGAGCGAGACGTTTCGAAAGATCTTACAAAGTATCGGTGAAAGGAATTTAACGCATTAGCAGCTGAGTGTACTTTGTAATTTTCCACGGAGGAAACGGGGGAAATTATCGACGAAAAGGGGGATATACTTTGTCGAAATGTCAAGCGTGTTCTGAATCGATTAGGACCTTTTCCTAACGCCACCGACCCGGCATCTCGATAAACCAGCTGTCTATAAACTTTCTCTGCAAGATCCCTTAAGCAGAGAGACACCGGCGAAGTTACCGAGAAACATCGCAACCGGAGATCAGCTGAATTACAAATTACCTGGTTCACGTACACCGAAAGCAATCAACAAGAAACTTTCGATGGGGGTCTATCGATCTTCCCTAACGACGCTTTCTTGCCGAAAGATCGATCGGATCGGCCAACTGCGAAACACCCCGAAAACACACTGATTCGGGTCAGAATTCAAGGCGACCCTTCTTGCATCGATCGATTAACCTCTCGAAGTATCCAGTCGTCGACAAGAAAGATGACAAAGAGTAAGTCGTCGGATAGATAGGACGGAACACGTTATTATACAGAGTGGCAAAAATCGCGAAGCGAGCAAGAGGAGCGCATTATAGGTTTAATGGAAGCTCGTTAGATAGCGAGAAGGAGAAGGAAAGGAATTGCAGGGATTCGTCTAGGAGACGAAGAAGGAAGACTATAACGAGAGAGCGTAAATCGGCCATAGGCAGGCACAATGCGAACTCTAACGAGACAAATCTGACGTCGCACCCTCAGGCTAGTCCCTCTTCCTCCGCTTGGCAACAACCCCTTCCCGCAGCGCTCGCTGTCTTGCCCAAGATTCGCGACAGAATCCCGGCTTTTCTGTTTTCTTCCGTTGTTTCGGGACCACCGCCGCTCGCCGGGTTATTATTTTCCGGCTTAATGAGGCGGCTCGAGATAGGCAAGAATCCAAGATGCTAAACAAACATCGCAGACCAGACACGTGGCGAGATATTTGCTAAACTTTCGGCCGCGCGGGCTGAGCAACTGTTCGCCGGGAGCCATCGATCTTTTGCCTTTCAAATTTCACCTCGACCATTTCGAGACCGCTGTCACGAAGAGAATAGAATTTAGCGAAACAAAAATGTTATTAATTTTATTTCGGATTAGAAGGTCTAGAAACAAAAGAGCTATAAGTAGATTTCTATTGCTGTTTCTTGTGACCCTCAGCTAAAGCTACGAAGTTAACTTCTTTGGCAATGTCCTTTGCCATAAATGAACTACGAACGTGCTCCCTATCGCTTCCATCGTATCGCTATAACGCTATAAGAGCGAAGAACTGGATCGGCATACACCAATACCTATACTTATACCTATATTTACTTCAATATACTTTTCTATTACACTCCACATCCACTCGTTCTTCTGGCAGTCAATCTCAACATTAATATAACTGACTATTTAAATATTTTAAACTAAACTTACACTAACGTATCCGGTAGCTTCCACGTAGATCTCCAAATTTGTTTCAAACTTTACCAACATAATCATGATAGCCGGGTTTCATTACCGCGCTAATGAAATTTCAAAACGTTTCGTACAACACGTACAATATATTTATGAAATGCTTCTACAAGCGCTGGAATACTTTCGCGAGCCAGTATACACGTAGTATGAAATTATAACAAATCCAAGCGGTAAAGAAGTCATAATTTGGGACATTTTCTTCACCCTAAAGTTCTTCCCTCTCGATACGATCGAGAAATCGCTTTCGATGCTCGTTTGGGAAAAGCCAGTCACAAAATCTCGTTATTTTTATGGTTAATTAGACATGTATTACATCGGGTCAAAGGCGATTCCAGCAAAGGAGGCTTGATTTTTCCGACTCGTTAGGCGATTCCCTTTACGAAGGTCCTGGCCAAAGGGATGGGCCAAGGGTGGGATCCCGGCGAGGTCACCCTTCGAGTCTCTTTCTTTCTTTCTCTACTTTTCCCTTTTTGTATTTCGATCGGGAGAACAAATCGTGAACTTCGACGATCGTTAATTACGTTCGTCGAGCGAAACTTTTGACAATGTATTGTGGAATTGCTGCCGGGCCACGAATTTCAATGGCAAAGTAGCAAAGTTCTACGAGTGGTTACCCCTGTAACTTTTCACTTTTCGTTTAATTTCAACGCGCTTCGTTACGTCCATGTCGTAAAATACCGTACTTGATATAATCGAAATTTATTAAGGATTTTATATACAATAGAGAATTAATAATACCGCTGGATTTCCCACGTAATTTAACGAATCAGAGTTTGTTCTCACGTTTTAATCACGTTCTGCAGGCATTTCATATCTGATCTACTTCTTCGCCCCTTCTTCTGTGTCTTTCAGCCTGTCCTAATTTCGTTCTAATCATTCGTACGAATCTAAATACAGGGAAAATTATGGCACATGTCAGCTGGACGTTGTATATTATAGATTGATATTAAAAAATTCCAACAGCTTCTTTCCACCGTTCCTTCGAGCAATCGGCAAAAGTTGGCCAAACAATTAAATTTAATTGACGGGTGGTCGACTGCCGTGAATCGCGTGTCGCTCTCTCGGCAAAAAGAGGAAACGGAAATGGACGCGTTATCATGGCCGCGGATCAAGGACGCGGCTCCTCGACACGGCACTTCCAACTTTTTAATTAATCAATCGACCGACGCCCGTGAACGACTTTCTTTGTCGGCCGGCCGAAACGAAATGGCCGACCGCGGATCTGATCGATCAGGAAAATTTGCCGCGCGCGACCTCCGCAGTATGCGCACGTACACCACATACGCAATCTCGTTGCTCTTTTCTGTTCAAACCGTCGAAAATTTAATTACATGATATTGGCTTTCCACGAGGATACTTTCTGTGACAATGTCCAAAGCGTGGAAAAACGCGGAATGAAATTTCGCCAACCGCGGTCCGGCCGCAATTTGCGTCGGCGAAGCAATAACCGCAACGGAGCTTTCAAAAAGTCGGAACATCGACAATATACGTATACATAGATTTTTTTTTGTTCACGTTTGCTCGCGGTGAGCCATAGACGCGAGAGAGGCAACAATACGTTATACAATACTTAGAGCGGTAGCCCGAAATAAATCGCGTTAAAGAGCAAACACATTATTTACCGCAACGCCGGAAAGGGACGATAAATATCCAGGTTTCTCTCCTTCGAAAGCCCCGGGGAATAAATCAGCCGAGGCGTAGGTACATTTAACAATCGTCAGCTTGCGCAACCGTATAGCTCTTCCGGAAAGAAATCTACAGGGTTGGCTACGGCGAGAAGGGAGCGGCCCGCGGGCGAGAAAGGACACGATAGAATGGCGTGCCAATTATCTTTCGCGCGAGTCGCAGTCGAGACGCTTTCTTTGTTTCGTTCGGCCGGAAATGACGCCTCGATTCTCGGCAGAGCGATAAATTTCCAGCGGAAATAACTTTTGACAGTGAAAGAGGGCGTGGACTGCCGCTGCCCTCGTCGAAACGGGGAGGACGCCTCGCGCTCTCGGAAAACCGGTGGAGACATGACTTTCCAAAGATTTTTTTTTTTTTTTTTTTCGACACACTCGACCAAACTTCTCCATCGTTTTCGATCGCATTTTCTTCCATAAAAACACGTATACATGCGTACAGTTTTCCGTGTTAACTTTGGAAACACGTCTTGCTTCGTTTCTATCATCTATTGCGTTGCTGCAATGGAATGACGGCACTCCTGAACGTATTTGTTCCTGTGAAAACATTGTTTCATCTTCTATTCGACTAGCAATATTGTTTAAACATTCGCGAATGGAAAATGGAATATTGCTCCCTTTATGGCTCGCTGCCCTATCTTCGTTGTACAACTTGCCTGTCTCGTTCGATTCCTTTCGAACGTGTTATTTCACAACTAAGTGAAAAGTCATATCGAAGCGAACGAATCCACTTCTGTGTATAAAATCCCGATAAAGAAAAATAGATTTTTTTAATAAAACTCGGATATTTATCCTCGATACTACAGACAGATTGATATACTTTAAACGACCAAGGCACGAGGTATACGATATTTGGCGCGATATTTGTAACATGCACGCGCTGTAACATATCCATTGATGAAAAGGGAATGATCGGTGATCGGCAAAATAGGATTCAGAGTATAGGAGGATCGCACATAAAGTAAAGGGGCAACAGGTCTAAAATGTGTTCGAGAAAATCCGAAAAATGTTTTGTACGGAATAAAAACATTGGAAAATATGCACGGGCTACCAACAAAAATATTTTATTATCGGCGGAAGCACACGCGTTCGCTATATATTTATATTCGCTGTGTAAAACGTTTCGTTTTCTGTTCCGCGTAAATTCTCCCTTCTAGTCGTCTCTGCCCATTGCCCTTGGTCGACCCCGTTTGCTACACGAACTTCCTGTTTTCCCCGGTCACGAAGATGCAACGTTTGGAAATGGGTTCGCTCGTCGGCGGAATTGGATTTTAATTCGCATTAACTTCCCACCGTGGACTCCGGATTGATTTTCTCCTCTTTGATTTCGCTCGAACGAGTACGACCAATATTTTCGCTTAGTCCCGCTCCTCCACGTCAAACTTCTTTATACTCTCTCGCTCTCTCCCCTTCCTCTTCCCTTTGCTCCCTATCCCTCCTCTTTTTCCTCCCTTTTTTCCTCCCTCGTGCCTCCTTTTCTTCTTGCTTTTCTTTTTTACGTAAGCAACTACGAGGAAAAGACCGAGGGTACGCCCGGTAATTTCTCTCCCCGATAAAAGAAAAGCTTTGTCATCCGCTCTTATTTTCCGAGTTAATGGATTGTTGCGCGACACGATAATGGAGAATATTTCGCTGTAGACGAACGTCATATAATATTATAATTTTTTTTTTTTTTTTAACGAACATCGATCTTTCTCCGTTTCTCCTCTGTGTCTTTACGTCGAGATCGCTCGTGATCAACGCGGATAAATTGCGACAAACGCAGCCGCGTAATGAAAACGAAATGACTGGACGACGAGCGACGAAATGCCGTATATTTAACAAAGGCATTTTTGCAGAATGGCGCGTCACGACAGATTGCAATTGGAACTTTCCATCCGTACACCTGTCCACGGAAATAATTGCCAGTTGTTCGCTCGAAAGTCGTTATATTCGCTTTGCACAATTGTACTCCCTATCCTCGATGTTTTCTTCGTTTCGAACGACACGTTGCGTTGGTCCGGCGGTAAAATAAGAGCGATCAGACCGACGCGGCAACAAAATTCGCCGACTGGGAAAACAATCGCGTTCCACTGTCGTTTCGTAAATCAAAGGCACTGAGAAACGGTCTAGCAATTTTCTGCTAGCCGGATTCGGGGATGCATTATAGGGAATAAAATACACATCTCTCCGGCGGTAAACACGCGTGACAAGCGATGTAATTAAAGCTGAGTGCAGCGCTAAACGACATCGAGCTTGGACGGCTTGATTATTATTGCCCGGCCAACATTTCGACCCGATTCTGTCAAATATAGCTGCCTACGTAATTTTGTATCGCGAATATTAAACCATTAGGTGTAATGACCGATGCGAACCGCGATGCCGCGAAATTCATCGGACCAATCGTCGCCCGATCAATATCCGTTCTCGCTGGATCCGGCGTGCACAACGGATCCATCGGCTTTCAAACTTTCAAATGGATTTTCCGGGAATAATGAATTTTATTATCGAGCCTCCGTTTCATCCAACAGCCTATATAATCTGTCCGGTTCTCTGTCTCTGCAACTGGACAACGTAAATTTATTTAATTAGCAGTTGAAAGTCTATTCGTGAATTATCGTTGATTTACGCTTTCGGTTATTTTCTCATTAGCTAAATTACCAATTTTCCAAATGTCTCGTTGTTTTTCGTTGAAAAGTCTCGTCGTTTCGTTAACCCTCCTCCCTTTGCTTCTTGGCAATCTTCTATTTGCCTCGAGATCCGCAAATTTTTCAACATTCTGCCGAAACTCTGTAGCTACGAGCGTGCTTGAAATTGCTTGAAATTGTTTGGGAAATGTTTGGAAAAAAAGAAAAAAGCCGGCGAAAGGGCGGAAGCAGGTTGCCATCGCTAACCTCGATACACCCTGATAGACTGTGTCGAGCGACTACAAGACGCGGCAGAAAATTAAAGGAGCAAGAGCAGGGGAATAACACGACGAGTTGCGGTTAACGTTCCAAACGGTACTCCGTTCCCTGTACATCGGGGGTTGAAACGCCGACAGAGAAGCCAAGGAGATAGAGAATCTGTCGGAACGGAGAAAGAGCGAGACAGACGGAGGAAAACAGTGGAAGCATGGGATAGCTTTGAGCAGAAGCAAGGGGGACACACTGAAGGAGCAAGGATCCGAAGAAGAGGCTGAAGCCGCAGAGTCAGGTGACCCGTGTCAAGTTCAAAGACGCGAATCCTAACCCTAGCAACGTTTACTCCGAGCTCTTGAAAGGAGGCCTTTAAGAGCCACGATGTTATAAGGTGGCCCATGGTCGATCCACCGTGAAAACGCAGCTACCCTTTGACGCAGAAATTATTTCTTCGCCGCTTCAATCCTCGTTTACCTTTCCTTTTCATCTGCCTTCGGAGCCGTCATCTGAAATCTCCGGTCGAACCAAGAAAACACGGCTCGCAATAGGGAAACGAACTGGTAAATGTTTAAACTACTCCACGACTAGATGGATCATATTTATGAAACGAATTAGTCATGTGGCCCAAAGCCTTCGTACACGAGGACAACCGGATCCTCGGAAAAGAAATCGAGTTTACGAGCGGTTCAAGTTGAAAGGAATTCCACGCTAAATCCGTTGGCCAGTTACTCGAGTTACCTAGCAGCGAGCTTCGCGATACCGAGCAACATTCGTTCTCGAGCGAAAAGTGTTTCCGAGATTGCACGGTTTCTTCCTCGGAATCTAAATATCTGCGCACGCGAGAGGCATTCGGAGGGTTGGTTTACGTATGTCGGGAACACTTTGTGTTGCAGAAAATGGTTTTCGCGTCGATTCGATGTCCGTGACTCAGGCGAATACTTCAGGACAGCGACACGACGAGCGACGCGCGTGCTCGGGGCGTTTCTAACCCGGCCGAAACAGATTTCCCCGCCCGATTACAACATCGCTGTTGGCAGAGCTCTCACGGCCGACGTCGAGCATCGATTCTAAATTAATTTCAATTACATTCCGCATAACCCAACCACGATCATCTGCATCTCGACGTCTATCTGTGCTCCAATTGAAATTTATAGGCAAGTTTCGGCAAACGACCGGACGCGTTTTCCATCCTTCCGCTAAACTTTGGCACCGCGGTGCGACTCCTATATTTCCTTTCTTTCGTACGTACGTATTTTGCGTGTAAATTACGATTCTACGATGCTCGGATCGACGATGGTACGAGAAACGTTTCAATTTCAACGCCGCCGATACATTTTCGCTGGTTCGTACATTGACACGTACTACTTGCTTTCAGCGCGTTAGCAACGTTCAGTCTCAGAATCTAAGAACTGTTCTACAAATCACGTACGTGAGACAGCAGAATCATCGCTAGGTTTTCTCGGAAAGATTTATTAACAATTATCCTAGTAATGCAATTGGTTTCTATCGTAGCAATGCGAGACACTTGCTCCCTATCAAGACCGGCTTTAATTAATTCAAGTGTGAAAAACGACCGTCAACTGCATTAATTCCGACGACACGTATCAGAATCGTGATTTTGCTGTATTTATCGCGTCTTTCCTATTTCAAGAACCGCATTGCAAAACCTCCGATTCCCCGGAATTTATCGCGCGAGATATAGCATTCCGTACTTATCGCAGATACTAGTCGACGATGACTAGTCGACGATGACTAGTCGACGATGACTAGTCAACGATGACTAGTCGAAAACACTGAGAAATACGTTTTCTACACTGCTGCGCGTGTTGCCTGACGCGCGTCGTGTCGCGAAACTTTCAAAACACGAACGACCAGTAACGAGATCGCGTATCTACTTCATCTATCTGGCTCTTCGGTCGATTGGTTTTTAACAAATAACAAGTCTTCGCGGACGGCCGCGCGAACATTGTCGATTCTTCGTTTTATCAATCGAGCGGCCATCTGGACGCTGTGGAACGTCGTCTAGTTGCGTAACTCCTGCATCGAGGAACGTGGATAATAATCGAACGGCAACAATCGGCACAAAGAGAGGGAGCCGGACACGTCAACGGATATCAAAACGGCGAGCAATTCGCAGGAACGATCGGACGATGGAAATTCAATTTTCCAACTAGCTGGAGTCGTCAATATGTAGATACGTATTTTCGGACAGGTTCGCGAACAGGTTCGACGTTTAACAACGTCCGATGAGCGTTGAAATTTCATGGACACTTTGTTCCGTGGTATTTTTTCGTTGTTCAGCACCGAAGAGCTGACAGAATAAATTGTGGTAATTATGAAGCTACGAAATTAATAGCCACGATATTCACGAACCATCGTGGCGCATCTTTATACTCTTGTTTTCTCAAAAACTTGTTCTATCTTCGAACATCATTCGCGCTACGGGATTACGGCATGCTGAATATCGTCGCGTTTATTTCTTTGGTCCTATATCAAAGCATCGGTTTCGTCGCTCTCTGTCATTGCGTTCTTTACAGAAACTACCATGCATCTCTATCGCGATTTGCTCGTGTTTGCTTTGTACGTTTATCCGTTATTGTTGATAACAGTATTATTATTGCATCAAACAAACTGAATATGCATCCATCGACCGTAATAAGTGATTATCAGCGTTATTAGCGTCCGATTTATTGGTGCCAGTGCGTGTAATTAATATTATCACAATTAACACGATAACCGAATCGAACGTCATCGTTGATTCTACCGATCAGAATCTTTTCAGAATTTTTCGGTAACTGTCATTTTCCTTGTGGAAATGAAGAAGAGATCCTGTTGGCGCAGACAGAGAAACGTTGGGAAACGACGGAACGAAGATCGCGAAACGATAAATCGAGCAAACGAAGAAAGACGTGTCCCATGAACCACGATGCAACGTCACGATGGATCGGTTTGTCCGATGGAAATTCAATTCTCAAAACGAAGGACGGCGCGTAAAAGCGACGCGTTCATCGCCATGGAATTTCCGAATACGCGTCGACTTTGTTTTTCGCCCAGCTCCGTCTTGTCTCTGCGACTGATAGCTTTAACAGTCATCTCTAACCTGTACGAATCGAATTGAATTCTTTTTCTGACTCGTGCATCGATAAGAAGTTTTGCTCGCTACTCTCACCTTCCTTCTTTTTTAGGGAAAGGGCAGAACGAAACGAGTACGAATGTTTTTAGGGAGTTTAAACAAATCGAAAAGAGGGCAACTCGCGAGATAAAATCAACTCTCTCTGTCTTCGACGTTATGCAACGTTATTCTCTTCGTTCGAGTCGTACTTCCCATTCAACGCGACGGCCATACGGAGCACGTGGTTGTACATCATTCTTCTCTTATTTCAATTTATACCGGCAACCATAACCTCTGCAACGAACAACAATCGCCTACTGTATTCTGTGCACCCACTTGTCCCCATTCTCTTCGTCGTCTTGGCCGTTCGCTTTCTTCGAGGCACAGAATGAAAACTCCTTCGTAGTTTCTCTTCTCTTTTCCGTTGATGCTCGATAAGCGTTCTTCCGGTATTTTTCGATATGAAAAATAGGAAGCAACGAAATCAATGTGGCTATTCTCCTTCACGACACGGCCAATTCATCGAAAACTCTTTCCCCCTCGGACAATTCGCCAATTATTTATCATTCCTGCTCGCAAAATTCTCGACGGCTTTACGTTCAGACTGCCACTTCGTCACGAACGAAACTCTTGCGCACGATTTCACGTTGTCACAGTTTCGTTACAATGTATAAAACTATGATCGCCGCGTTCGATGGCCTATGATACGCTTCATCGTTTAACGCGAATTAATTGCTAGGAACTTGGATTCTATAAAAGGCGTCATCTTTTCACGAGGACGCGATTCCTGTCTAATCTATTTGCACACTTCGCGATTACGTCTATCGCGCTAGGACTGAACTTTCGAAGAATCAAACGCGTACTTACTGTCGCTACAATTTCGTCTTGATCAAATTCAAAGCAAAAAAGACGTTTAAAAGTTTCGATATGCCTTTGTTCGCGCTTCCGAGAAAGCATTTTTGATTTCGACATCGACGGTGAAACGACGAAACATTAAATTCGCGTGGAACGTTTATAAAAGCGGTTTCCGGCGGAGGATGAGATGCGTAGCCCGAGCGGCCACGATACTCTCTGTGAGAAGTTATAATTGTGTCTAACTATTCGTCCGGCTGGTACCTTAATTTGAACGTTAGATGGCAATTACGTATTGCAAGCATGCAAATTACCTATTTTCCAGCGAACGCGCGTGGGATACATACTTTGCGCTGACTCGTTAATAAAATTTTGTACGCGCATTGAAACGCGATCCTCCTGGTCATGGTCTATTAAACCAAACATGGTCGTTACAGCAATTTTCCAATATATTTGGTACGTTATTTTCTTTCTTACTTTCGTGAGCGTGTAAAGTAATAAATTTTCTTTCGTAACGGTTGTTCCCGCGCTTGGAAGTACCGCGGAATAATCGATACGACGAAGAATCAAGCGCTGTAATAACGAGTAACTTTCAAATGCTAATTGTTGCCGGTATGCAGTGAGAATCGTTCCAGCGGGGTTGGGTTGTGAGCCAGCCGGTTGAATTCGTACTAACGTTACCGAAACGCTCTGTACACAGAACGTCTTCCCCTAATCCGCAAATAGACATTATCTTGGTAACGTCGTAATTACCCACGTAATACATTGTCTTCGTAAAAATGAATTCGCCGTGGCGCGGTGCAACGAGATCCCTCGTCGTTCGGCAAGCTAGGTTTCATTGGATCTCGTCATACGAGGAAAAAGAGGGAAAGAGATAGACTAGAGATAGATAGGAGGGGGCGAAAATTCCGTTAATTAAACGCGAGAGTACTCCGTTCCATTATTTGCATACGCGAAGCTTTCAAGCGAGCGCGACCGTGCGCGAACCCGGTGAAAATAAGATTGTTGGGAGACGCACGTCGCGTAAAATTCGCAAAGTGAACTTCCTGCTTTGCCCGCGGCTCGAACAGAAATTCTTCCTACGGGGCTATTAATACACCGCTTCCGCCCTTTCGCCTCTTCCATCCTCTAACCTCGGATCCTTGTGAATCCTTTGTGCGTTTAACTATGACAAGCTGTCCATAGGTTGCGGCAAATGTCGTGAAATCGACGATAGCACGCGTTAAAGAAAGCGCTGGAACTCGGATGTTTTCAGCGAGGGTAGTATGTTCAGTCGCTTATGTAATCAATATGCGAGGGTGAGAGAAAATCGACGCGGGAGCGTGGCTGATATTAGCGCGTACTGATGCTACCGTAAGATGATAAAAACCGACTCGAAACACACCTTCCACCACTACCATCGTCCAGCCCTTTGTTCCTTGGTTTCGTCCGGGGAAAATGGAACCACGCTGGATCTTCGCGTGGATCTGAGAATGAATGTTTAATTAGTGTCGTAATTAAATGGCGCGGCGAGGGACAAGGGAAACCTTTAGCTAGATACACGGCCCCGTCGTCTTCTTCTCCGCGTTGCCATAAATTCCAGGGAATTTATAAAGATACGCAACGGAGAAATGAAAAGACGCGGATTTTCATTACATAAACGCGATAGATAAACTGTGTTTCTCCGGTGCTCCGTGTTACGCCGGATGCGCGAATAATCTGTTAATTCATCGCGCGTCACGAGAACTCACCCGAATAATTAGATAACGACTCGGGGACATAAAGATTATAAATGGACACGTAAGATGACAAGCGGCGTTGAGAAGTCGTCGGACAAAAAGAAACATGAAAGATCAAGCGAAGAAAGACATATAGAAGTGAAAGGTAGCCAAGCCAGGGTGTGGTAGACGGCGGTAGATGTAAGAAAAAAAATGTACAAAGAGGAGCGCGAAAAGGATAGAAGGAAGGAAGGAAGGAAGGAAGGAAGGAAGGAAGGACGAAGGACGAAGGACGAAGAAGGACGAAGAAGAAAAAGAGGAGCGAAACTCGCTGCGTTCCAGTATGCGAGCGAAATGGAGTGCAAAAACCGAAACTGCAAGATGTGCAACTGCAAGCTCGGTTGGACGAACGCAGGGATTGCCAGCGACGTCAGCAGAAGGCTCTTTCACTACCCTCCCCTTTCTTTTCTTCGTGGATTTCTTCCAACTCTTCGAAACGGCTTACGAGACCAGTTCCTCTCTCTTCTACTCTCCTCCATGCCGAGGCACTCGCACGATCCTTTCAATGATCGCCGAAGAGGATTTCACGTCGATTTCACCACGAAATCTTCAGCTTCGTACACAAATGATACGATTGCGCCGCGATGCAATTATTGAAATGTCATTTCCAGCGGAAAATAAATGTTCTTTACCTTCTTTCGATTTCTTACTTCTAGAGTCTGTTTTCTAAATAACAAACCAACGCTTGTGCCTGGTTGGGAAGGTATGGGAAGCAGAAGTTTCTGCGATTTCTTTTTTCACCGCGAGCTAAATTATAATTCTCAACATCTTCCGTTTTCGTCTCTCGCGAAACTTTTATCCTACGTACAATCGTTGTTGGAAACTTGGTAATTCGATAAGTTTTTCGAGTTAGCAATTCGACCTCCGATACAAATTCGAGGAGTCCCTCTAGTTCATCGTAAACACATTTTACGTTGTAAAAGGGCTCGCAGGCTTTCTTTCCTTCGGCCATAGGAAAGGGGAAACAATATCGGAACTTACAGCGTTAACAGTTCAACGAATCCTTTTGTCCTTTGTAAATTCCCCGAGATTGTTCGTAAAGCTTAGCGGGCTTTTATCTCTTGCCGGGCTTCGAAGACATTTAAGGCCCTTTAAAAAGGACAAGTACGACTGCAGACGATGATCTCGCTTCGTGTTAATGGAGAACCCTTCGAGAAACACAAAGACCTTTCCAAGGGCTGACTCCAAAGAGCTCGAGTATTAGTTAATTTAATGCGGCTTTTATCTCACTTTCCGCGAGCGAGTAGCGCGTAGAAATTAATAATCGATATCCGGGCAGAATCCTTTGGCAAAGAGGCAATCAGAGGATAACATCGAATCCGCAAAATACTTCTTGGTATTGCGATCTTCGTGCTTCGTGAGAGAAAAAAGAAAAGGACGGAAGAGGATTTTTGTAACCGGAGATTTTTGTAAGAAGCGAAATAAGCCGGGAAACGAAACGACCGTGAAGAATTTAATTACGTGGCGAGAGAATGAATTCGCCCAAGTGAATTCAAAATAGCTGGGCGGGTCAAACGAGGACATTTTTCGAGACTTTCTCGGACGTTCCCTGATGGACGTTGTCGGCCGTGTCGGCAATTCGCGAAACGAATTTCCAGCTATGGACCGTCACGACATTGCCCCTGGGTATCCGGCCGCAGCTGGGCTACTGCCTACCTGCCGTCCACGCGAATCTACCTACGCGCCACTCCTATCTAACGCGGCACCACCTAAGAATTGGCAATTTGCTTGCAAATTTCGTGCAATGTTTCGTCCCCTTTCGACGTCCGCGGCTTCCTCTTATCCTCCCCGAGCATTCTTCCAACAAGCGAACGTTCCCCCAGAAACGACCGAGTTTACTTCAACTTTTCATCGAACCGTCCGCCAACACGCCTTCCGATTACCTTTTCTTTCTCCAATTCGCAATTTATCGGACCACGAACAGACGACCAACTCCCTTTCGCGTTGCATCCCTCGAGTCGGAACATCTTCCGATTAACATTTTCGCATTATTTCCATTCTACCATCTCCTCTTGCTGCTTCTCTCTATCGCGAAATGTCCGGATACCGTTGTTATTCGCAACCCTTAACGAGCCATCTGTCTGCCCGCCTTAATTCCGTTATACGGTCTTTCCAGAGACTGCCGGGCAAAATGAATTTTCAACTTTCCGTCGATTTCATATTACCGAGTGCTGACTCAGCGAACGCACCGCCGAGTTTATTCTTTCTTTCCTGTCCTTTGTTCCTTCCTTGTGTATCGGAAATTTCAAAAACTTTTACCACCGCGCTCGAGGCGACGCGTTCGACCCCAGTGTTCCGCGCTACGTGTCTATCATCACGCTCTACCCTTCTCAATCGTCCCCGTATTGTTAATGCTCGTCTATCTATTTATTCCACGGATACAGGGGCTGCGGTGACTTTGAAAGTCACTCGGGTGCACGCGCACTCCGCTAACAAGCAACCCTAACAAATCATGCCGCGTAATTCTCGCCTCGAGCTTGTGTACGTGTAACGCGTTCAAGATTGCGTGTTTTCTTCCTCGCCAGCCTTGCTTCTCTCTGCGAGACCTTACTCGATTTTTCTTTACTCGAATCTTTCTCGCTATCTATACCAGTCTTCTTCGCCTTGTTATCGATTACGAAAATTTCAACTGAACGTCGATTACGTTAAGCGCTACCGCGCCAAAGTATCTATTTCCCCGCTAAAGATAATTTTGTGGAATAATTAAACCCTCGTCGATCCTCGTTTGGAATCTTTCACCGCCTGATCCATCGCTATGGATGTGCCATCGATGGCGAAAATTTTACTCGACCGTCGTTTCGAAGCTGTTCCGAGGATACGTGTATTTCCTGCTAAAAATTGGTTTCTGGCACGTTTCCTTCGGGGAACCGATACTTTTGGAGGCAAAACCGAATCAAACAAGAACATGCAAGCCGTATCGATCTTCATAGTCGGCCTTCTCAAAACCCAAGTTACAAAGAACTTGGCAGTTCGAACCCTACCGAGAACGATCGGTCTATCGATCTACGTCGTGCATAGGTACGTAAATGGGATAACACGAAGTTTAGCACGCCCTGCCTGCCAGGTAAACGGGATGAGACAACTTCGAGAAGAACTGGGCTACGAAACACAAAGGACATAGAACAACCTTTCTGTGGGGAAAAGCGAAATGAGGCGAATAGCGCAGGACAAGGCGCAAGCTATCACGTGACAGCAACTGTGTAATTAATTAAACGTCTCGCAGTCTGGCAGAACGTGCTAGATTCAAAGTTTCGTATTCCTCTTGCGGTAGGATGATCTCCAAGTGTTTAAACCCTGACAAATAGAATATCCAGAACATTGACGAGCCTCTACGTTGTCTTCAAATGATCTCGATGACCAACAAACAACGTTTAGAAAATTTTGTACGGACCTCGAGAGAACTGTTGCGATATTATTTCAAACGATTGTGCAACAATAAGCGGGTTACGAATTTTTACGTATTTTCCAGAAACTTGAAGATACATGCACGGAATGTACATAATGCGCAAAAATATACAAAATATCCAAAGTAGGTGTAATACTTAATAGGTGAAATAAATCTCCACTTAAGTTCCGTTTCGTTAATTGCGTTCATAAAGATAGGAATTTGCATAGATATTGCAATATTTTAGTAGAGGAAGACAAGATTACATAAAAATTCGTTCTCCACTGTGCGGAAAATACCGAACTCGTCCGTCGTCACGTAATATCTGGAAAAAGTCGATGCTTCGCCCGTAATAAGTTGAATCGAAGAGAAATCAACGTGTTGAACACACACACACACACACACACACACCTTAGGATTGCCTGTTCCATACGCACTATTGACGTTTATTAGGTCCAAGGAAGACCGATTTCACCATATAGCTGTTCGAGATTGAAACAGCTCAGAGAATGGCAGGAGCAAGGAACCTGCCACGACAATTGTTTTCCTTTAATTTACTCACAATTCCTCTCTAACACGGAATTGGTCAGCTACGTCGATCACGTTTCGTTTGATTGACCGATCGAGGAGACCAATCGTTCCTTTATTTTTTCCATTTTCACGTCGATTCCTCAGACATTGTCTGATTCTTCTTTGACGCAACTATGACTCCATGTTTCGATGGAAGCGTGGAAGTAGCACGATATTTTCAAATGTCACGTGGATTTGAAGATTCATTAAAGTTTCATTGAAGTAAAGCAACTGTGTTAGAAGTTCGAGTCGTGGGAATTTAACAGCGAAAAGATCGATACATTTACGTATCTTTCAAGAGTACTAAACAAGAAAGATATTATCAATTCCTAAATTAGAAACTTTTTGAATTAAAAGTTTCGATGATTTCAATGATAGAAATCACGCTTCTGCATCAGTCGAGCAGCATGGGTTTGGGGGTGTAAAAGCAGAGACGAGAAATCGAAAAAAGTGCGAGTTTGTTCAATAGCAGCGACGAGAGTTCGCCTCCGTACGTCACGTCATTTCCGGTTGCCGATCGCCGCGGGCCGCTTGTCCAGCGTTCCATCTCCGTTTCTACTCGAGCGCGTATCGCCATCAACCGTGTTTATTAATCGAAACTAGCACGATCGAAAACGGGAAAGATTTGTTTATCCGATAAGGCCAACAATTTTTAACCTTTTCCATTTCGTTTCACGCATAAATTGGTTATTAGAATTCTGGTTATTGTTGTTTTTATCCGACAATCTAAGAGAAAAGAGATCGAATAATTGAACGCGTCAAAAATTCTTGCGACGCATCGGTTGAAAATTCTGGAAGTTGGACGAGCCTAAATGGTGACAAAACATGGATACACGCGAACAACGCGAATCAACGGAATTATTTGTACGTAGAAAATTACGGGCTAAGTATCAAGGGATTATCTCGATAGGGCGACATTATAATGCGCTTAGTATTCGCATAAATCAATTCCATAAATCTCATCGCAGATTAATTCCCGACAAGATCGTCGGTATAAATATTTCGATGATCGCGACATCGCGCTAGACCCGGAGCGTAATCCTAATTATAATAAACTGGTGGAGCACGTATCGACGATTAGTAACAAGTTACGGGCGAACACATTATCTCGGAAAATGAATGTTTTCGGATCGAGACCCGGATGCAACGGCGGCTCGCTAATTAACCGACGTGTACATGCTCTTTATTAGCGCGGGCGGCGAGAGGGGAGGGAGAGGCGAGGCTGAATTTATTTTAATTTCAACGAAATTAAACGAACTATACCAATAAATGGATACGGTAGAAAATGCTAAAAGATTTCGCGGTGAACGTGAATACGAATCGCTGCAGAGGAAAATCCTAATTGAAATGGAATGTCACGAAAGTAGAGGGGAATCATTTTTGATGAAACGATGATTTCGGATTGAAATCGTTATCGTCCGTTCGATCGACATTTCATTAATTGTATTCGTTTGCGGACATCCGCGTGGCAGTGGCAACGAGTTAATTGACGATTCGATGTTAATTCGATGTTTTTTTGCGTTATCGCGAATGCATGCTTGGACGGGGAATTCTGATAGAAAAGATGCGAAATGTATCGGGAATACAGATTTCAGCGAGCGTAATAGGAAGTAGAAAATAAGATATTCCGTGTTAGGGTTTACCTCGTGATCGATCATGATCGTTATATCGATCATGAGCGTATTCGATGAACAATTTCGAAAGAAAGAAACCACTTATTACTCGATCGTTTCGTCGTTTTCTATGGTCTTCGAACGGTAAAGCATGAAAATTACACTTTTTCTCGGCGAAGCTTCCTCGCGTCTAATCCTTGAACGTTGTACACCTTTCCGCGGGTAAAACGGTTCGTTCTGCGGCTATTTGCCTGGCAGGTAGTCGGCCGCCGTTCCATGCAATTTGTCCAGCCAATTATTCGACGTCGTACTCGTAGAAGCGAATTCGATCGTGCGGATTAATTCGAACGACTTCGACCTTGGTGGATGCGAGCGCCCATCCGCTTTACCGAACTTTCCGCAAGGTCGAAGGTCAGCTCGCCGTCGAAAGTCGCATTCGTTGGCGTTTACGGCGAGTTTCTGGAGTGAGACGGCTCAGCGGATGAAAGGAGGCCGTCGTCGTTGTCGTCGACGACGTCGTTGTTACCGTTGAATGAAAGGCTTGCCACGGAAGATAGGAAGCCGGTTGTTCGAAGAGGGTGGAAAAAGGTAGGAGACCGTACACGACGAGAGGACGTAAGTGACAAGTTGAGGGATTGCTGCGCCTACGCGGTTGCATTGTACGCAATCATCCCCACGATGAACGTCCTCCGTTGCCTCCTGTCTCGCGATTTTCACCGTTTTTGGATCTACCTGTCGCGCGCCTTGACGTTCCTAAGACATTCGGCAAATGCGCTTCCGCTCCTCGGAGAATCCTGTTGCGTTTCGTGCAGCTTGCCGACTACTCGAACGTCGAACGATCGATATTCAAATATATTCAAAATCGTTCTATAAAGCAGGCGCAAAATAAGGACGAACGATTCTCGTTATTTCGCCTGTTATCGCGTTAATTTCCTTGCCGGGAGCGGCAATTATTTAATCACCGCTTATCGCATTCCAATAATTCACGAAGCGAGCATTATCGGTACGACCTGGATCATGCCTCTCGACGAGCGAATCGATGTTCCTTCGAGAGCTAGTTTCTACCGAGCTGGTTCTAAACGCGGCTAATGACTGGCCGTTTTCGAGCCGCGTTTTCGAAAACGGCACAGCTTCGTATTCGATTATGGGAAGCTTGTAACGGTGGAACCCTTCGGGGAATTGCGGTGGCTGACAGCGCAACCAGCCGTCCCTCTTTCTCGTGGATCTCGCTTCCACGGGTAAAACAATGACGAATGCGTTCTCGCCCTGGTGCGGCCACACGTTCATTCCCGTGCACGTGCACGCGTAACGACACCGACGCGCGCCGGTGGATGTACGCGCCGAGAACATGGATACGCGCGGAGACACCCGGAAATGCGGGCTAACACGGACCCGGCAACGCTCGAGATCGAGTTGCGGTGTTATCGAGACGGTTTCCCGTCGCTGTTGTACACAGACTAGTTCCAGTCCTGGCGCGTGTCTAGACAAAACGGCCAGATATACCTATTACGAGAAAGTTCGCACACCAACAGCCTGTCTATCGTTTATCTTCTCCAACGCCGCGACATCGCACTCTTCGTATTTCTCTCTCTCTCTCTCTCTCTCTCTCTTTCTCTCTCTCTCTGTTAGCGCAATTGTATTTTCATCTGATGAATTTCTACGATAGAATCGTTCGTGTTCCTCCATGTGGTAGCGTTCACCTGTTTCGTTTGGTATCGAAATATTAGATTGACAACAAGGATGCGAAAAGTTAGAAGATGCCACGGTGCGGCGGTTCGAAAAATTCGTCACGGATCGGCTAAACTTAATCGTGACGTTTTACAAGTGCAAAACGTTACGGTCATTTGTTCGACTTGCAAACGAGCTAGAATCACGTACGAGCTACTCGCAGTATCCTTTTGCTTCAGTCGATTTTCGGCATGTGTTCCGTGCGATCTGGCCGAACGTTGGCGACAAATCACGTACAGCGAAATATATGTTCGTATACCAATTACTTGTCCTTTCAATCCTAAACCTATGTTAATGGTACCTCGAAATTAATATTAAACGGCCGACTATAACTCGCGCTTTAATCAACGATTAATTTAATCTAATAATTCGCCACACCGATAATTACGTCCTCCAATTTCTATATAATTTCTGTATAATCGGACATGCGCGGGCATGCTTGGAATAAGTTCCACGAGAAAAATTTGTCGATCGATTCATATTTACAAAGCGTAGCAGTTTTTCGAGGGATCAAACGAAGAGCATGAAAGGCTAATCCATGATTGAAAACATAGGTAAATATTCAACGATATTTACATTGCTGAAAAGTATCGTTTTCACGGATGAGTCGACAAGATTAATGGAATGTCGAATACCAACCACACCGAACAATATCCATATCGAACTGCTGGTTTTCATGCTGCAGAGTTTTGAAAAGTTCGCGTAAACAAATCACGTGCCCGAAAACGGGAGAAGGTTTAAGTGATATGTCCGCACGAAGAATCGGAAACGCGTTTCCTTGAAACGCGAGTCGCTTATTCTCGTACTGCCCCATCGTAACATAGGCGAGGTAACGCTTCGACGGTCCATCGATGGTCGCTTATGGGTTAAAGCAAAGTGCGATCGCTGATACGATGGCCGCGGTAGGGGAATGGCAGCTTCAATAAGAAGGAGAAACGGCGTTTTCGCAAGCCGCGTATTCCAACGGGGTATTTCCTGGGGTAGAACGAAGGCAGCGGCGAGGAAAGAGGGAGAAAAAAGTCGTTCGAAATTCCGCGCCATATGCTCAATGGCCCTTCCAGGCTGCCCCTTCCCTCGAGGAACAGTCACGGCGCCCGAGCCATGCCGTAGCCACGGAGAAATTCAAATTTACGCACCAACTGCCCCGGGTGTGTTTTTCGAACTTATGAAAAATGAGTCTAGCCGAGGAGGGTCCAGACTACTCTCCAAACCCCTTGTTATACCTCCCACGCTCGGGGGTTTACCTCCTTCGGCTTCCACGCCTTTTTCCTATGCCCTATCGTTTTAATTTCCTCTCTTCCCTTTCCGCGAACCCGAGTACTTCGAGAACAAACACGATCGTTAATTGCCTCGAGAACGAATAATCGTGAAATCGACGCGAAGAATTTGATGGATATTAAAAAAACTCTTTTCTTCGTCTCCTTTCTTATTTGTTTATCGACAGATTAAGAGGCTACCTCTTGTTTCGTCGTTTCAAAGCAAATAAAGTCGTCATATCGATTTGCTTCGAGGGTTCCTTTTCAATCAGCTGCCAGTTCTATAGTTGCGGTGTTTCTCCAACTCTTAACGTTGTCCGATCATTCGGTGGAAACAAACAAAGCTGTTAACCGGCCACCGAGATCCCAAAATCAAGACAGTCGTACGTTTAGCAACAACGTAGAAATACCACGGAACCTCTTCCTCCTCCGCATTATCATATCTTTCGCGTATCTGTTCTCATTTTTCTTCCGTTATTGCGGCCGGTTCTTTAACTCGGTTCATTTTTCACTTATCCGGCGTGCTGCTCGCTACGTTACCCACTCTGATACGAGATCCTGCTTGAATTCGGCCAATTCCGGCCTCCACCGCGTAACCTTCCCTAAGAAATTTCGCGAAAGTGCCTTTCTCCGAATGAAATTTCCACATAAAGCGGTCCGTCGACTGTTGACTCGACGGTTGACTCGACGGGCAACCGCGCGTCGCCTCGTTTTCTTTACGGCCCTATTGTGCAGTCGCGTAAGGCAAAAATGAAAATGATTTTCAATCTCGTCGGGACGAAAATGAAAAACAAGAGGGCGACGCCGCGTTGCATCCTGGACATGCTTCTGCCATTTACAACGCTGACATACCGAGATAATCGAAGTTTCCAACGTCAGGGAAATCAAGATGGCCGACCAAGACGAGCAGCAGGCCCCTCGGCACACGTTTTCACGAGCATTTTTTGTCAGCTGCTACGACCGCACTACGATGAATTATGGCGCATAACCTCGAGAGACGCGGAACCACAATGCATATAGCCTATATTTCAAGTTCTTACCGCGAAACGTGCGCCGGTACAATTCACGGCGTAGCAACTCGATCCAGTCTGACCAGAACTAACATTCTGTGTACGAACAAACGTTATCGATATTACGCCACGCTCGGTCCTCTTTTGACTGATCTTCCTTGCGTCTCCAACGTTATTCTTAATACTCTGTTTCTCTAGGAATACAGTCGTGCAATCGATGTCGTGAAAGTTGGTTGCTTCAGAGTACAATATCATCTTCAATTTCCCAACGATGTCTTTCTAGTTTTATATCTTTGGCCTTCGCAATGACATCTTCCTGGGAATAACTTTTGGTAGATTGCTAATGTTTATGCAATTTGATATTGTCACGAACAAACCTTACTAAAGAATTCTAGCCACTTTCCGTAACTTCGACAAAATTCTAACCACGACCAGATAAAAGACATTACTAGAGATTATCCGCCTTCTATTTCTCTTTCTTCGCTTCCTCCCGTGCTCCGCAACGCGGAGAAAGGAAAGGTCAAGAGTCCTTGCCCTCGGAGAGTAAGTCCAGGACAGATACCAGTACCGGTTCCGTTCGTTTACGATCGTTTCGAGTCTTAACGAGGTTCATCCTACAACTAGGAACAAACAAATCGCGCGTAAGTTTTGAATACCTTCGCGCGCCTTCGGTTTGCCTTTATTGCTCATCCCATGCTTCTTTTCCTATATATTACACGCCTTGGCATTTGCTTTTTGCCGTACGCTCTAACATGGAAGAGAACTCTGAACTGAAATCCAACTGCTCCGCTTCTCGTAAATGTAGAATTCCAATTAATAGAATTCCAAGAAATGAAGATAATATTGAGTTTCCAGGTAAATTTGACCATCTCCGATCCATCTACGATTTCGATAAAACGATTCAAAGAATGCAGGAGGGTAAAAAAAGAAGTTGTAACTCTACTTGTCGATTTGTGAATTTGCGATTCGATGTGGCTTCTTAACGATTGAAAATCATAGTGCTTACGTAATCTTGAGCTAGTTACGCCGTTTCTACGTAGGAACAATTCCATTCGCGTTATAGCCGGCCGGCTAATAGAAACGTAATATTCTTGGCAAACAACATTAAGGCAACGAAAGAAATCGTAGCCATAAGTACCATGGCTTTATCGATGTATCGTAAACGCGAAAACACACGCGACGGATTAAAATTGCTGGATGCGTTGGTGCGCGAGCACGCGAAGCATTTACGCGGGTCGCATATACGGGAATACAAACCTGCGGCTATCTGTGTCGCGTAATTGTCAGCGTAACATCGTTCCGCGAAGCAATTCGATTCCTTTTTCATTATTCAAATTTCGAGCCGAGTGTTGGATCGCGGATCGACCAGTGAAATGTACGCATCGTCGCCCGTTAACACCGATGATCGCGACAATTTTTTACTTTTTTCGATTCATCCCTCCTACCGACCAAACCGAACTACCAATCGTTTCATTCCGTGGGAATACGATTCGATTTTTTCAAGCTCTTCGACGGCCGTACACGACGAAGAACATCGACGATTCCAAAAATATATATCTACTATCTAAAAATGTTTTATCGCGGAAGCAGATGAGGACAAAAAACTACTGTAACACTTATCACATCGATTTTCGATCGATCGAATTATCTTTCATCGACAAATTTGATTAGAAAACGCGAATCATATCGGACACGTTTTTCTTCCACGTTCCGATAAAAATCTCTAAACCGCTGTTTACATTCCGGTAGGAGATTTTTTCGAGGGAAAATATACGGCGGGGAGATAAAAATCGATTCGATAACGACACCCGGTGCATGGGCTGCGCACCAACTCACGTAGAACCGGTACGTGCTTCCGTTGTCTCGATTAAATTGACGGAGGTTGGGTTATACGATTTAGTAGCGGCGTACTATTGATTATTACAGCATTACAAAAATGGGAGGAACGGGTGTGTGCGCGCCGCCTGGATAGACCCGTCGCTTTTTATAAACTGTCGTAGCTGATGGCCGGAAAACAAACGAGGAAAAAGCGAGGGCGAGAGGAGAAACGAGAGCGAATCGAATTAATGCCGAAAGCTGCCGCTTTAAACAGCGAGCCACGCGGTTTTCCCAACCTTGCTTTAATAACGAGAGAATCGTAAATTTTCGAAACCGGTGTCGACTCACCCTCTCGAGTCCTCCCTTACCGCCTACGTGGTCCGCGTCGCAGCGTATTAAAGCCGACCAAGAAATTCAACGCGACTTTTTATTCCCGGGCGCAAGGACGAGTCTCTCGCGGCGAAAAAGGGTCGGCCGTTTTCGGCTGATTATTTCGCCGATAATTGCCGAACGATTGCCTCCGCGTGCAATTAAGTCTCTGCCAGTTAGTGCGCGTAGCAAGATATCCCGTAATAAGATATGCCGAAATATTTTCTGAAAGACGAACGATTCTGTCAAATGTATGTATACCTACCTGCTCGTTTAAATTTCGAGCAGATTTTCCGGTTTTTTGTTCGTAAAAGTTTTTTGTCTTCATCGAGCGGACTAATAAAATGCGAGGAAACCCGAATAGAAAAGTGAAAACGATATCGAGGACTGTCCCAAAAGACGATCAAACCGAAAAAATTCATCGGAACGGAAAGAGCAAATGGTGAAAAACGAAAAGCTCGAGAGAAAGGGATTCCAATTGGTCGATCGCTCGTCCATCGATAGCGCCAATTACTACATACAATGTTCATCTTTTTTCTTTTTCTTTTTTTTTTTTTTCCGTCAAACAATTCCTTTAATCGTCAGCTTGATCAAATTCGTTTCGTTTCGTTTCTTTCGTTAAAGACATTAAAGGGATATAAACAAGGAAAAAGTACGGTTTCGTTGAAAAGAATAAACGTTAAGCTTGAAATATTCTTGGCACGTGTACGTATCATCAAGTTTTATCCACGAATTTTCTGCTCGGCCAGTTTTAGTCTGTGGAGGCGTTTAGCTTTTTCGGTCTATACAATTTTCCCAGATATATCCGGTTAGAAATTAATATGGAACACCCTGTATACAGGGACACGTCACATAGATTTCGCGTGTAGTTACAACACGTTCCAACACGGGTATCTAGACACGCGGCCATGTTTCTGCCAGCGCACGGAAGCAGTCAGCGTGTCGATGATTTAAAAATATAATATATTCAACGGTTGACCGCCGTTGCGCCGCTTAACTAGCCAGCCGTGTTCAACTTTCAAACACTCTTTCTCTCTGTATCGTTACCCACCCTATAATCCCTTTCCTCTGTGTCCTTCGTATCTTTGTTTTCTTCTTTTTCGTTTGTTTTCCACGGTCCTATCGCCTCTCCGCCGATATCTCCATAATTGACGTTTAACTACATTTTAATCGGCACGTGTTTACACCGTGACAAAAGGAATTTTCCCGCTCGATCCGCTTACGCCCGATATTACGCCCAAAAATTATACAATGGTTGCTTATGCCGTTTCGTTTCAAGCATGGAAACATAACCGTCGAGATTTATTTCGTTCGATCATCGAACGGATAAAGCAGCTGAAAGGCGCCTGGCGTATTAGCCAATTCGACGTCGACTTGTAAATTTCAAAGAGTCACGCCGACGTGCAGAGGGCGGCCAAGTTTTCGCCTGAAAAATGGCAGCCATTCCCCGAGCCGATCCGCGCAAACACGCGAAATTTCGATCGCGTTTCGTGCCGCTGCTCGTCGAAAGAGCCAGATCGAGTCCCCCGATGAAGAGATATCGTTGACGGTTAACACCGTGCCGCCGCTAACTTTCGACGGCTATTACGGTTTTTCGTGAAACGTAACGCTCAATGAGGTTGTAAATAGTACGCCAACGATCAAGAAGCTTTATAGTCCACACCGTGAACTCTTCGATTTCTAAACGACGAATTAATAACGGCAATGCAGCCAGAGTTCGACCTGGCTGACCGATCGTAATTTCAAACGTTATGGTAATTTCATGATTTACACGACTGAAATAAGAACTCGAGTGCTATCACGGTGACCTATATTTCCATCGATTCTGTGTACGTATCGCTCTCCAACAATTTCCAACCCCCTATTCTGCTCGATTTATATACAAATTTCTACGTTTGTGTATTATCGATCGAACGTTTAACGGTAAATTCGAAATCGCTAGAATTTCAATCGTACTCGAATGTCCGAGAACGTAATCCGAATGTGGAACACCTTCGAACCGGCCGCGGATAATGACGTCAGGGACAAGCGATTTATAATGGCGCCGCGGTGCGTATCGTCGCGACACGCGTACGCCCGTCACGGCGATTTTTTACATCACCGTGTGGTACCATAAATCAATTAAACAAAAAACCGCGGAGCCTGCGAGTGACAAATTCAGCTGCGACTCGGTCGAACCACCTGCAGCGAATTTGATTTGCGCGTCGACCGCTGCTGCCCTTTCCTCCTCGTTACAGTCCGGCTTTGTTGTTGACCGACGCCCTTTTTTATGCGGATATTTCCACGAATTCGTGACAGTCAGCCGTGCATTTTTATACGTTTCACGGGAAACACGCGAACATTGAGACAAACGTAAACCTCTAAATCAGTGTTTCCAAAGTTTACATATACGTACAATTAGATATATTAATCGGGATCGGTTGTCGATAAAGTAAATTTATATCTCGCGTTTCAATCAAATTAGAGCACACTGTTCAAGAACGAACGTTTCAATCCATTCGTGATTTAATCTATAGATAGTATACTATCTATCAAAATAGTAGCTATCAGAATAGTATATTTGTGTAAATACGTCTGTCGAAACACGATTGCTAAATTCTTTTAATATAATTATTTGTCTCTCTCATTCCACGTTCGAACGCAACCTGAAATCGGCTTTGTACGCGCGCAGGCATTTCAATAATTAAATATTAATTTCTAACTCGAGAGATAGATAAACCTCGACTTTCCTACATCAATTTGTTTAATTTTCTTGGTGTCTGGAATCGGCTCTGGAAATTCCAGGATACCTCGTATCTCCGAAGAAAGCGAAGACAACGTTACACTCCGTGAAAACTTAATTGCTTGGGGATTCGAGCTCGTTAGACACTGCGATCCCGATATTCTCTCCCGTTCCTTTCGCCGTTGTTCTTCCCGCAGTTACGTAATACACGCGTCAACATTTTAAGTAATCATTCAACTCCATCATTATTCGACGTGTCAGCTGTTCGCGAGAGAGAAAAAAGAAGAAAAAAGGAAAAAAAGAAGAAAAGAAAAAAAAAGAACATGATAAAAAGAGGAAATCTATAAAACCGAGAAAGAGTAAACATATACTGTTCGTCTGGATCGCTTCGCTGGCATGTTTGAGAGACGGTGTACGCAATGCGTTAATGGCCGCATCGTTCACGTTCCACATCGAATATATTTATCGTTACTCACGGGGCCCTTCTACCTTTTCAAATTGTTTCGCTTTATTCTTCATTAAGGGGCATTTTTTTATTGGAGTACGGGCACGAAGCGAAATGGGCTCGCTCTCGAAGAACATTACGCTTCCCAAGGGATTCATTTCTCTCCGGTTCTATTCCACTCACTCACGATCAATTCCAGACTTTGCTTCTTACCCTCGTGTAACTTCGAATTGGCCGGATCCGTGCTCGTTATATCCGATGTCGTGAGTGCACTTACACCATCGCCGCCGCTTACAATCGTTTCACTCATCCAGTTGATGATTTTGCTTTCGGACCTCTTACAACTTCGAGCCATCCCGCAGGAATTCTCTGCCGCCTCTTATTACGCTTAGTGGATCCCTATCAATCTAACTTCAAAATGGAATTTCGTGATTGCCCCGCGTCTCTGCACCGGCCATTAAGACCCCTTGTCTCGCCGGGCGAAACAAAATCGACCCGCAAATTGCCCTAATTATTTACGTGTCGAAGCTGTTTCGCGCGCCAAGAATAAACAACTCTGTTACGCCGGATAAGTGGAAAGGTGGGTGAATTTCTATTTCAATCGAGTTATCCGCGAGAACACGGACCATAGTCGAGACACTTTGTTCCAAGTTAAAATGCAAATCGCTCTATTTACGAATTCCAGCAACTTGTTTTCATCAAATTGCTTTTCGCTGTTCTTTCCGACTTACATCACGAACAAATCGCATTTCCACATTCTAGCTTCGAAACATTCATAAATCGAACGTTTCCGGCTTCCATATAAAATACACCATTTAATCTACCGAATAAAATTCCTCTACAGATACAGTTAAACGATATTTTTCTACTCGCTCGTCCCCACCTCTACCTTCTACGTTCATCCTCGTAGAAACTTTCGATCGTAGAAATCTCGGCGCCGTAATCCGTGCAATTTCGTGTCACGTAATCAACCTGATGAACAGGACATAAAACTATAAGCCAGTGAGTACACGATGAAGACGATTATCGCGCTAAATCCTCCTCCTCCTCCTCCTCGTACATTTACCGTTATTCGTAACGTCAAATTCGCGACTAATCTCAAACTCCTGCCCACACACGAGAACCGGAACGCGTAAGTTCTCGTTGAGCCGCCCGAATCCACGAAACCTTCTTCTTCCGAAGGTGTAATTCATCGCCGTCGACGGAATACCAGTGTCGTTGGCCGCGTTTCTACGCGGCTGCTCATAAAACTTTGGTGGAGCAGGAAAACGAGCTGAAGAAAGGGAGAAAGAAGAGAGGCGGAACAGCAGGCGAGGGAAGAAGAAAGCGAAAGGAAGCTTGCGAGCTACGAAAAAAGATGGATGGCTGGTGGATGGTCCACTTTATTGCACCGGCGGATATTGTATAGCTTATGGCTACAGAGGAGGAGGAGGAGGAACGGGAACAGTTCTGGGGAAGCATTTTCCCTGTGAAACGAATGATCTATCGGGCGCTACGCGTACCCACGGACGCGGTTACGGGCAACGAATTTTTGGTCGGTCCGGACTCTCTGGACAGAAACTCCAGCGAATTACTTGGCGAAACTTCTTGATCCTTCGTACAAGTTGAAACTTGGATTCCGCTTGATCGATTCGAACCCGGCCGCAAACTTTCTCTTCAATTTTCGGACGATTATAATTTTATCATCCGACAGCGCCGTAAAACTGTGACGAAACTTTGACTGCGAACCCTGGGTTTTTGAATTTTCACCGGTTTCAACGAATTCGTCTTATCTTACCGCCAAGTTACGTCGGAGGAGGCAGTTCCGAAAATACGCGCTGCGAAGCTAAGTAGTAATGCTGTTCGCGATGCAATCGTTGGACTTTGCGTTTAATTAGCTTTGGTAATACGGATCTCATTAAAAAAAAAAAAAAAAAAAAAAAAAGAAAAAAAGAGAAGAAAAGAATCGGAAGCGTGCTTTCGGAATCGAAGCTGGCCAGACGTTAGAGGCAGGCGAGGAGATCGAACAGGGAGGTAGAGCGAACGAATACTGGATCAAACCGAATCCAATAACTCCCACGGGATTACAAACCCGACCCTCGGGAACCGAGCATTCCCCGAAGATGTGTAAGTTGCGGCGAAGAGGAGACTACGAACGAAAAGAGGAGAGAAAGGTGTGGGACGGGGGAGGTGTTGGGATAACGGAAGCCAGTTCGGAAAGGTGGATCGTCGCAGGGCTAGGATATTTCGTTGTGACCAACCAGACGTATATGGCAGCTCGCATTCGTATCAGCTGCACTTGTAGATGGGAAGCTACGCGAATGAACCGGCTACGTGGTATATTTTCTTTGAAAATTTTCGAAGAATATTTCACAGGACAGGAGATGCGGATCCGTAGAAAACGAAAAGTTTTCATCGGGATATCGAACGATGGAAAATAGAAAGTGATACAGAGGTGTACCAGAGAATAGTTAAGACACATTGTACAATACATCGTAGGAAAAAGAATTCTCCTGTTCTTTATCGTCCCGATATTCGGATGGCTCGCACAAAATATCTTCGCGTCGTTCATTCGTCACGGTGATTTTTATTAACGGCCAATTAATGAATTTTAAAGCGGGAATTATCCTAAATTTGAACATCGTTCGTGGAACACGTCGCGCGACGTACTCACAGATCAATGAAGATCCTGACACGTTTTTACAATGCAAAAAGATCGACAGATAAAGCGCTTTTGACACGAGAATCAAAAGGGCGAAACCGCAACGGTTCGATTAAAAAAGAATAACCCCCGGCCTGTGGTCACGATACACCTCGAACTGGCAACAAATGCAGAAACAAAAAACAAATGAAGAAAGAGGTGATCGGCAAACAGAGCCACCAAAACCAAACCACACGAACCATCGTCGAAACGATGAAACAAAATATTTGTGCGGTTTCAACGATTTTCGTGACGCGCTTCACCAGCTCCCTACAAAATTGAATTTCTCCAGGAAGATTCGTTTACCACCCGTTGCATAACATAGCCATACACGCGTGCACTGACTGCTCTATACATCGTCGTGTTACCGTATGTGTCGAAGTACGCCCGCACTCGCCTACATTCCGATCGGTCGAAGGAACCAGAGGTATCCGTTCCGACCAAACGATAGGTATATAACTTAGAAGTCGTTCATGGGATTTTGACAAATCGCCGAGGCTACCGCTGCCCTATTTCTCCTTCCGTTTTTCTCCTTTTCGTTCGATCAACCGACCTCTTAACTTTTAGCAACGTCCTCGAACAAGGATCGAACGAGAACCATATCTTTTTTCGCAATGTTGTTAGAATGTTAATGAAACTGTTAATGAATGTTAGGAAAGTAAATAAGAATTTCGTGACAATCGGGCTATTTGACCAGAAAACAAACCGCACAAGCTCTTTTTCAGAAAGCTTCTCACAGATTGGGTTCCGAGTTACCCAAACGTTGTTCGAAAGGTATCGAGTTAATTCCATCGCTACATGGCTCCTTCTCTGCCAATAAAACGTAGAAACATTCTCGATCTAAATCGATCGAAAATTACAAAAGGTATCGGTCAAGCCTCACACCACCGGCCTGCTTTTCCAGCCGGGGCAACAATGTTGCCGCACTAAATCCTCTAGCCGCGCACTACCAGAAACTTTTCCACGTAGCTCGAGTTCTCCGGGGTTTATCGGCATTGGAGGCAGTTTCCGGCAGCCAACATTCTTTTTTTCTTGCTTGATATTTCTCTCTTTTCGGACTCTGCCCCTCTTCCACGGAGCTAATAAAATTCAAGGGTCACGCAAATCGAGCGTAACCGGGCAACCTACTCTTTCGAGAGCAATCGAACTTTTGCCTCTCGCTAGAGCCCGATATTACCGTCACGGCGCCGCAGCAAAACGACCTAACGACGACTCAAGCCGAGAGAAACTGTATTCGACGATCGTCTTTTACATTTCACAATTACGAATCGTAATTACGCCGTTTAAAGAACAATAAGGAGTAACTAAGGTTGCCACGAATGGCTTCATCGCACGAACAAAATGAATGAAACTGCGATAAAGATTGATTTCAAGGCAATGATTAAGACGAAACGTGCAAACGTAAGGAGCAGGTATCAAAGTCCAAGCGACACAAAATCACGAGACTGGAAGCGACGTTCCATTTTGATCGATTGTACTGGTCGATGCACAAACAGATCATATAACTGGACTTTAGACGACTTTTCCCATTTTCTACGATTTTTCGTTCTCGCACAACAGAAGTTCGCATTCGGATAACTGGATTCAATCGCCAAGATTTCGTTCCAGTAAATGGAGTTTAGACAAATAGGGCTGCCGCCGCCGCCGCCGCAATCGTTTCGAGCAACGTACTCTTTCGCAATCTACGAGATACCACCTTCCACTTCCACGCATTACCGATAACAAATCTGTTATCCTCGTAAAAAGTCATTGACATAATTCGAATCGCTTACGAAGCATAGATCGATCACAAACGACGATAGCGCTCTCCGAGTGGAAAAGGACAGATGTGATATCAGATCCGAATTCGAAACGAATCAACAGGATAAAAGAAGAATATCGAGACAACGCTGTTGTACTTACTGACTAAGGTGAGGAAGGGTATGTTGTGCTGTTGAAAATGGGGCGTGCTGCAAGCTTCTTCCGGCCTTGAAACGGCGCTTCCGGTTTGCACTTCTATCACGTGACCGTCCCTTCGGTAGAACGTCATGCACATGAAACCGCTCCGACTGAAAACAGGAAGAATGCCGAATAAAAACCGCACATTCCTTTGCCCTGTAAAAGACTGGTAAAACGTTTCGCCACGCGAACAATAACAGGACTGTTTACTCTGACAATGGTACCGCGATTGTAGCGCGCGTCCGGCACAACCCGTTTCTCAAAACACTGTATTCTTTTTTCCTTTTATCGGCAGAGTTCTTTGCTCTTTTTTCCCTTTTCCTCTCCGTTCCCGCATTCGGAGACTCGAACTTTTTCCCTTTTTATCGTTCGCGTCCTTAGCTTTCTATTTTTTCTCTTTCCTTTACAGAAAGATGAAAATTTTTCCTATTTTTCTTTCTTTCTTTCTTTCTCTTCTTTTAACCGCTCGTGGCATACAAACGACAAAACAAACGTGCAAGAATAGACAAACTTTATACCAGCGGTCCAAAGCGATTTATACTCACCAACCGACGGTGAAATGCGCGACCAACATAGTCATCGTCATCGCTTGAGCAGCGCTAGACTGTTTGATGCTGTTGCACAAGATCTTTACGTCCTGATCTTCTTGACCTGGAACGTACTGTCCGTCTAGGGGACCGTTTTCGAATCTCGAGGAACTGCTATTCGATCTGGTTACGTGCAGGGAAGCGTTCCGAGGATGGAACGTGTAAGATCTGGTCAGGTCGAGGGTGTGCCAGGTCAGTCCGCCGCTAGAGTGGCCGGTTAACCAATTGGGAAATCGGCACTGGCCGGGTGGCGAGACTGAAAGCGTACGGAAACCAATTTATTTAATGCTGATTGGACTGTTGCCACGAGTTGCCCTCCCGCTCTTTGAACTTCCCCACCGGCGTTAAACGGAACAGCTCCTTCCGTTTTAAAACGTATTTAGGATACGGACTTTGCCATATCTGATTGTCCGTTCGTTTGCCTCTCGTTTCTTTTTATCCGCGTCGCTCGAACGGTTCGTTTCCGCCGACTCGATGGAATATTTGAGAGTGGCACGGGCCAACATCAGACTTTGCGCGTAATCGACTCGACCTTGGAATCGTTGCTTTAATTCTATTCGATCGTAGTCGATGGTCGAGCGCCGAGCATCGTCGAGAGACGAATTCTAACAGCCGTAAGAACGGAATTATCGCGATAATATTCAACCGGCAAGACGCATCCCGTACTCTTTAGATGAACGCTTCCGTAGTTTGATCCAGATATTTGCATTCTCGCATCGATCGACGAGAATCGTCGACCATTTCGATGAGATCGAGAATTAAGCGAGCGGGAATAAGAGGAGATGGACGAAGAAGAACGAAAGAAACGAACAGGACGGGGCGATCTCCGAAAATTTCGCAGTCAGCCCACACTGGCTCATAAAGTCCTCGACGTTACGAAACGACAGCCGGTAAAACGTCGACGCAGGTATTCGATAACGAAACAGAATCGTTCGAGAGTATCTCGCCAGTCCACTAGAGCTACCCCTTCCTCACTTTCTCTCTCCCTCCCTCCCTCTCTCTTTCTCTCTCTCTCTCTCTCTCTAGAAACTTCCCGACGTGTTCCACCTCTGGCTCGAGGGTGTAAAATCCGGACGTGAGAAGGAGCCACTTCGACGGTGTTGGGTGTAGAGGGGAAAAGGTCGACGCAGGAAAATGGATAACAAAGAGGGAGCGAGCACGAGCATCGAGAAAAAGGAAAAAAGAGGAACGCGGTCTATAGGCTGGCAGATAGATGAAAGAGGAGCGAGCAGAACGGAAGAGAGCCAGGGACGAAGCGAGATAGGAAGAGACAAAGAGAGGACATCGCGAAGCACGGAGAAAGGGATGCCAGAATGGGACACGAAGAAGGGGAAAAAAAAAGAGAATGGCCGGGCTGTAACGACGGAAGGGTAAAAGGCGCGATATAAAAAGTACAGGGGCAAAGGATGGGAAAATACGACGAAGATGGGGATATGCGAAGAAAGAGACGGGGCAGGTTCAAAGGAGAAATACCGAAGGAATAGTATGATAAGGAAAGAAGCGTGGGGCAAGGTTCACGAATGGAGGATTGACAGAGTGTGTACGTTCGGCCAGTTTTATGGCACGTAAAAGCATTGTTGCACAGCCTGGAAAAGAATGGAAATAATTCAGCGGCTCCCTCGATAAGTCCACGACGCGGACGAGCGAGATACAAATTCCGTGATCGTAAAAATCGAATGGCATTTCCCTTGTTTTACTTGTTGTCGTCCTTTATCTTTTCGTGGTATCAAGCCGCGCGCCGCCTTTCTCCTCCTCGGTTCTCTTTCACTCGCTCTCCGTGAATCCGTCTCTCTCTCTCTCTCTCTCTCTCTCTCTTCGATTTCGCACGTACCTTTTTCACCCTAGCATCCCCCGTCCGCGTCGACCCTTTCCGTTATTTTTCCCGTTCCCCGTCGTGTATTGCCAATCTGCATTTTAACGACACCGATAAAAATCTGACGGAAAGTTGAATTTGTAACTCCGTCGTATCGGGCTGACTGCAAACGATTCAGCCCAGAACGTTGAAAGAGATCCGCCGATGTCGCGATTGATTTCTAATATTTATGTTCCGAGCTACGCGGAAGTTCCAGCTCGTCAATAATGAAGCGGAGTGACGCGCCCAGCTCGCAACTAACTTCACTCCCTTCCAACTTTTAACGAAATCGGTAATTACAGTTTGTAAAATCTCAGAAATCTCCCCGTTAATCGGTATATCGCCCCGTTGAAAGTTTCCACGTAGAACTGGTGGTTGTCGCGCCTCTTTCGAATTTCCTCTAATTTCATTAGGTTGGAACAATATGAAATCAGAGAAGGGATACGGTTGTCTCGTGTGACAGCAGCACGCCGATCAGGTGATTTTATTTGTCCAGTCGATGCTGTCCAAATATTATCGAACGTAGCTTACCACCGGAAATTTCGGAGCACGTCCGTTCGATTAACGAGCAGAGGTTCGCCGACGTAATTGCCTATTGGGGAAGGGCCTCGTGGCATGGAACACGGTTCGCAGGCTCTTCTCCTCCATGTTTCAAGACGTCTCTCCCTGTCTCGGACTTGGTCTACGGCCTCGGCTAAGTTCCCTTTCGCTGGTTAAACCGCACGTTTCGAGCAGTTATGAAAACGCAGCCGAGTAATTTTCCCGGGGTATTGACTCTGCGGAAGAGTCCAGGCTAATTGAACAAACTTTCGAGCCGGCCTGTGGGTGCAGTTAGAGGTACTCAACGACGGCTAGAGAAAGAGGAAGAGAGAGGGAGGAACAGGGAGAGAAGCAGGTCGAGAAGGAAAAGGAATTGGGTTGAGGGAGAGTAGGGGGGGGGGGGGAGAGAGAGAGAGAACAGCCGCGAGGGAAACCAAGCAGAAAGAAGAAAGAGAGGAAAAGATTTAACGTTAATCCATTTCCCGGGCTGTTTCTTGGCGTCGCTCCCTTCCTATTTCACCGGTGCCGTTTCCACAAGAAGAATCGAGATATTAACGACGCGGGTGCTTACAAGCAGCGAACCGACGCTGTGTGGCGCGTTTTGGATGCGAGCAAACCCCTTGTTGTCTTGACCGTTCGCCGGCATCTACCTTCGTCATTCCTTCGACCGACAGTTTTATCCGCGCGTCGGCGACTCTCGCTCGACTAAAAACGATTCGGGAAAGAAAGTGGCGCGCCCACGCCGCGACGAGGCTGCGGGGCGCCGCTTAAAGCGAAAGACTCTACAAATCTACTCAAGTGAAATCCGTTAACGAAGTTTGCCGTGAAACTGTACGCAGTAAGATACGGGCTAGCAAACTCTTGAAGAAGAAAGTGCAAGCCGAAGAAAAAAGAGAGAAAAAAGAGAGGAAAAAAAGAGAAAAAATGTTCGGTGGCGCGCGCTCGCGCAAGGGCCGAAGAAAGGAGACGACCGTACCGAGGAAGTGGAGTAGCGTGTAAATATTCCTTCTTCGCGCTACGGATCCACCATTTTGACACGACCCGTTAATGACACTGCGAGAGAGCTAAATTTTTCAGACCGTGATTCCTCCGACGATACAGGTTCTCCTTCTTTTCTCCCGAGCTTTCTCGCGCATTTCGTAACCTGACCTCGTTCCCGCCATACTCGTTTGCCTCGACGCCAAATTTAACCTAATCGTTAAACTCTGAATACAACTTGGGAAAATACGCTTCTTCGTGTAATTCTTTCACGCAAGTAATTCTCCCTCTCCAAATACTCAAAGACGAATTACCTAAAGAATTATCTATTTGATCGTGCAGTTAAGTTTGTTCGAAGGGAAGATCTCTCTTGAAGAACAATTGTATTGAGAAAGCCACGTACCTTTCATGAGCGTCATGGTTCGAGATCCTTCCATAGGGCTGAACAGACCGTTGCAAGTGGCGTCACCGCTCTGTGCCACCCGGTAGATCTCGGCCGCACCCTCGGGCACCGGTCCACTCTGTAAACCGACATCGTGATCCATGGCTCCTATGCCCATGGCAGCTCTGTGTAGATTACTCTGCACTGTCTGGCCGGCCTTCTCGTAGACGAAGCATCGGTATCGATCTTCGTTACTGGACGCGTGTCCGTGATGTAAACGGCCCACCAGGTAACGGCTGCTGCCCTCCTTCCAGGTGGCCAGGCATTCCAGTTCCTCCACTGAAACGGGCAAAATAACCGATTTCATCGTAAATCATCGACGACCGACGGGAGTGTAGACACGATCGGTCGCGCGTCATCCGTCGTTTCGCACTCTCCGATTTTGGAAGTTTCGTTCGACGCGATTTCGCAAGCACCAGTTTCTTTCGCTGACTCTCAGTTCGGGATGATTTACACGCGGAACGATCGTCCGTGGAACAGATTTTCACCTAGGATATCGATGAAATTGGAGATCCGCGAGAAATCGTACGTTGGACCGGCAAAGGTATATCGTCGTGTCTCGTATTTCTGACACGAATCACGAGAATGAATTTCGATTCGGTAAGGCGAATGCCTAACGAGTTACGCGTCCGTTTTCATAAAATTTTGCCGGCTGACGGAGAACCGACGAATATTTTCCCATGTTCAACATTTTCCCCGGACTCGCTGTAATTTACAGGATATTCCACAATAAAAGTCACGTTTGAACGAAGCAATACACGCTCGTGTAGCACTCTCGTACTACTTGTATAGCAACTATTGGCCGAACGTATCGTTCAATTTGTAGAGAATTAATACTAACGTTAAGTGAGTTTTAATCCCACAGAAGCCCAATAACAGGGTATGTAATTCCATTGTCCAGTGATTTGATTAAACCAACAAAAGCCATCTCGAAACCAATCATATGCAAATCAAATTCTTCGAAACATGCCGTAAATTCATTGTGATAAACTTTTGCGCTTTTCGATGTAAAACCTATAGCTTTATCTCTCTTCCAATAAATACAGTTTTTAACCCGAAGCTTATTCCTATAAATCCTTTGATTTCTAAATTTTATAACGTTTGTTTCCGAGTACTATTTGTTAACGTCGTAATCCGCGACGTGCTAGCTACACTCTTATTTGATATCTGCAGAGAAAGCTTCGCACTCCAAGTACCTTCTATCGAGTGACTATTCCTTCGCTTGGGTTTAAAAGCAGCCCCGCGTTACTTAGGACAGTCCACCGGCGCTATTCTCATCCGGCGGCAGCGTTGCAAAGCTCGAGTCTAATCCGAGAAAAACGATCCGCCGTTCATCACGACGAGCAGCGAGTAATTTTCGCCGGAGGGTTCGTGCTGACGAGCTGCGGAGGCTGCTAGACGCGGAAAGGCGGCAGGATTCGCGCGAGATCTCTGCATCTATCGGCGGGGATCAAATTCGACGCGGGAACTCGTGGAAACGAGACTGAGCCGTATGCGCCGGAATCTGGGCCGGCTGACGAGCAAAAGAGCGAGGACCGCCACCGGGGGAACGAGCTTTTTCGTTCGAATCCTCGCAAATTGCTCGCGGCGTCCTCGCCCCGAAGGATCAGGGATCAAAAAAGGAAGCCGGCTGTGGAGGAGGAACGAAGAGAAATAAGGCAGGAGGAAAAAGTACGGAGGAAGAGCGAAAGAGGAGCGTAGCGAAAGAGGAATGGTCGGGGATGGGGATGGGGATAAAGGGCCGAGATCCGAGGGGTTGCACCGGCGGGAAGGAGGGGACAGGAGAAAGAAACGTCAGGAAAAAGTGGTAGCCGACTCTTCCGCGAGATGTGATTTAGATACGCGTCTATGAGATTTTGGCTGGCTGCTTCTCTCTGGAAAACCTCGTCGCATAGACGCTGGTTAAGGAGAGAGAGAGAGAGAGGAAGAAGGTGCCAGTCGAGCAGATGCGCCGATAACATCGTGTTCTTTAGCCGTGACCTCTCGAAAGTCGCGTTTTCGCCACACCGAACCGATAATTGTTGGTTTCTTCGTGTCGACGATCCTTCTTTGCTAACCTTGCTCGCCTTCTACGCCTCTCGAAGAGCTAGCTGCACACCCTGTCCTCTTCTGCACGGAAATCTCGGTCTCCGATGTACGCCCCGCCCTTTTTTATTCGTCGCATCGAGCATTGGACCTTGAGTTTTTTTTTCTTCGCACATTTGTCCTTTTTTCCGTCGATCGGGGTTAGCTTGTTTTCGATATCGATCGAACGTGATAACGTTATCCGTGGAAAAGCAACTGCTGACGATCGAGCTTCCCTTTACCGCGGTTTCTACATGTTTATGATTCATTATTCCGTTTATTACCCGTTTAGGATTTGGTTCGATGGTATTCTACGCCGTGCTATAGAAAAAAAAAAAAAAACACCGGCTGCGCTAGAATGGATTTAAGATATGTAGGAAAATAAAACAGCGAGTGGCGTGATCGTAGGGAGAATAGAATTAAACCGTGATAAAGGTTAATCCGCGTCAGGGTGTAAAAGCGAAATCGCACGGGGGAGTCATCGGTAGATTCACTGTGTGACTTTCTACAATTCATTTGAACTAAGCTCTCGCCTCTTTGATTAATGTTTTTCACGCTTCGTTTCGACGTTTTTATGCGACTTTTCACTTGATATACTGTATTCACCGGATGATATATTGTTTCATCTGTATCGCGGTAATCACTAGGAACGTTGTTTTGATTTTATACGCTTTCTCATGTTCTTCCGTTTATCGAGTCGTAAATCTAAAATGGTAATTCATCAGGAGCAACTATCTCGTGGGTGTGTGCGTGTGTGTGTGCGTACGCGCGCGCGCGCGAGTGCGCGTTAAAAGAGAGGATCGTTTAAACGCTTTTGGCGCGACCTAATACGAAAAAACGTATAATGTTCTTCGACGCTGCTAAGTACTGTCCGAAACTACGTTGCACGGGGTATAAAGCTACATTTTTTAGTGTACTCGAGCGATACGGTGCTCTATGAAAAAACAGTTTCGGTGCACTTTGCACCGCTATATGCAAACGCGAGAATCATAGCGTGGTAAAAAGAAAAAATTCCGCTCGTTCTACGAGGCAAGGTTTAAAGCCGCTACGTTTTTCTGCGCCATCTTATGTACCACCATATGCCCCTTATTTATTTACCACGCCGATTTGACGCGACGCAGATACTTCTCGCGGAGTTTCACGAATGAAGAGAGGGAAATATCGGCCGTTAGAAAATTTCTTGTCGTGACAGAGGCAAATCGATCGGCTTCAAATAAATTCCGCGGTTTCATTCACCACGGACCATCAGAGGCTGGATTTCTCACTCGCTTTGGGACGAGCGTGACTTAATTAAGTTTGAATTATGCTGAATTCGCATCGGCTAACACTCCACAAAGGGATTAAGCGGCATCGACGCACAGTTTACTTCTCTCCTTTCCCGGATGCGCGTTCAATTTAATATCGGGCCAGGGTTATAGCCAGCGAGGCATTTGGCTCTCCCCAGCAAATCATCGCGCTCAAAGCCGGGATATTACGCGAACAATTTCGTGAAATTACATTACGCACCATTTAAGTGCACGTGAACGGGTTCCTATTCGGCCGGTTCGGTTATCCAGTCGATCTTATTAATTACCGCAACAATCGATCGCCTTTGAGGTCACTAGGACTTGTTATACGCACGTCGTCGTTTTGACGTAATTTGGTAAAAACGATTCTTTTCGTTGTTTACGATTATGCCACATCCGATACGCGTGTACGGTCATCGAACGCGTCAATACAAAGATCACGCGAGCGAGATGCACCTAAAAGAGCATCGCCACGCTCGCTTGTTCTACGTTGTTTACTGTGCTTTTTTTATATGTTTGCCTGTGTGTTTCGCATCAGGGGTTAATTCGATTTAACAGCGATACGCCATGGTGCAGCGTTTTCTGCTAAAATGTCCATCAAAATAAAAACAATTTCGGTCGGTTGTAACCGACGAGACGAATCTTCCTCTGGCAGCTGGGACCCAGTCGATCACGCGGCGAATTTTCCAAAGTTAAATCGATACGCGATACCCTATGCTTTGTGCAGTGTCGCGATCGCATTTTCCAAAATACGCTCCCGTTGCTCGTGCATCGTTGCTCTTCGATGTTTTTCCAGAGCATTATATGGAGCGTACGGACAAAAGATTCGAATGATTTGTAGAATTTCGTTCAGACTCCTCGTTTCAACAACTGCTCGAATTGTCCCGAGAAAATCGGAACATCGAATCGTCGACATTTCGCAGGCGTGTCACTGGCAAACTTTTTGGCCAACTGCTGAGAAAGACAGCGAGCTGTGAAACTTCTCTTCTTTGTTACCTGGTTCGTTTGTTCGTACGTTCGTCCATTAAGATTGCGCGGTACTTCAACTGCAAAAACGACGAAAGCCCTTCGAAAATAGGGAAACTGTTCGTTCGCGCCTGGCTCTCGATCGAGAACTCCTGCTGCGTTCAATCCGCCACGGAAGTTTAACGAAGTCCAAACGGAGCAAAACGAGTCCGGTGGTTTTGCGAGCGGGGACCTTCGTTAGGAAGCGAAAGGGATGATTCTCGGCTCGTTCGGCCATTTAACCCTGTACCGCGTTTCGCTCCAACGACGTACAGGTTCTTTCATAAAAGGCATTTTGTTCAAAATATCCTGTTGTATTTTCGTATTTCGAGAAACAGAATATTCTTCGACCGAAGAAGCGCTTCAACACGAATATTATTTAGAATATTCTGATAGATTGTTCTCTTTCACTTTCCTTCGTTCATTTTTTTCCCCCTCTACGTTTCGTTATTTCGAAATATTCGCAAGCATTTGTTCCGAATCCTCCTTCGAATCGGCAGCGTTCTTAAAACATTAATACATCAAGGACGACGACACGTAAACGTCGTGGTTTCCGAATCGTTCTGCAGCCATCTTCGATAAGAGGGACGCGACAGGTTCGACATGGCGGCGACTTATCGTTTTTCCTGACCGTCCTTCCGTTTAATTTTCCACCGCAGAAATCGTTAGCTCGGCAAACCCCTTATCGGATGTGCGTCTAATGGCAAACGTTCGCTCCCTTCTCCGGAAATCGAGCTCTCCCTCGTGTCGGGCCGCGACTAACGAATGCACGGACGAAAATCACATCTAATCGTTGCCCGACCCCTGACCCTTTGAACCATTAATCGAGCGTACGGCCTGGAGGAGACTTTGTCGAAAGTTTGGAGCGTCTGTCGCCGAACGTGCTCCCGAAATTATGGTTTCTTAAGTGTGACGATTTCGAACGGGGTAGGACTATAAATGTCGTTAACCCTCCGAGTCATTTGGTATTCATCTCTAACGTTATGATATCTAACATGAATATCGTCGGGGGCTCATTCGATTCCCATGAATCCATCGATACAGTGGAAAAGATTAACCGCGAGTCGTAATGGTTCAATTCCGAGATCGCCATTAGAACTATAATAAGTGTGCCGTTCACAGGCTAGACTGTTTGTTAACTTCACTTTCCGAAATATTCTAAATTTTTTAACGCCACGGCACTTAATTTATACGCCCCATCTTATATAATTTCCTGCAAATAAACGATTCAAACAGGGATATAACAAGTCATTAAAGCTGTAACGAATCCGTAGGTTATTACCTAACGCTCTCGATCTGATTTATCGATTTGTTAACTCCGCTAATCGTTTTCTTAACCACTTCGACTTGTTCGGTGAACTCTGTCTCTTTACCGAAAATACCTTGTACAAATTTTTAACGTCAAATAGAAACCCGGTACGATTTGCGTACTTTTCGCTTCCTCGCGCGTCTCTCTTTTCTCACATATACCGTGCATCGGCCCATCAATAAAATATAATAATAAGAATAATAATATAAGTAGGTAAACGAGCGAAACGAGGTATTTCAAGATAGAGAAATCTTAAGAAAAGAAAAGCTTACCTGCGCTCTCGGATGCAGATATATCGGGACACGCCTGGTATCTGAACAACAATCTACTATCGTCGGTGCAGGTGTCGACGTTGCTGACGGGTACCGAGCAAGTTCCGTGACCGCGGTTATAGGAGAAGGTCATGGGTCCTCGAAAAGGGCACGGCACAGGTGTAGCCTCCTCCCGGAACATCGAATAGAGCAGGGCATCTCCCGTGATGTACGAGCACAGCGATGACAATGAATTTCTGCTGTGACAGTAAGCTGAAACAATATCGATGGGAACGTTTCAATTTCGATCTCGTATTTGGGAGCTAGATTCATCCACGTTCATGCAGGAAAGTAATAATATTCGCGATGAATTTTCGATCCTATCGCTTATTTCGAAACTGCAATTGTACATTAACGACTGTTCGTTATTCTTACTGTAACGGAAATAGATGTCGATTATTCCGCGATAGAACCTTCTTCATTTAAACTCTATTTGTTGGAATGGTATCTTAGTCAGTGACCGATTAATTGTACTCCTGTCAATTGAATCGACTTGTCTATACGTGGACGCCCATTATCTGAACGAATAGTAATGGACAGCGGGAAACATTTATAAACTCTTATGAACACGGTTTTGCTAAAAAAGAAAGAACATTAAGCTGATATAAATAATTCAGCTTGAAAAAGGAGACGGACGCAAGTTAGATTTCCTTCCAAATACTGAGTTATTCCTTCCAGAGATATTTTGTCATTCGTATTCTCCGGCATTGTACTGTACACTCTGACTAGGGAACTACATCTCGTCGTGGAATTCGTAACTATGTACAAATTATCGTTCGCGCAGTTGCGCAACAATTCGAAGTAACATCTTACCCGCGGCACATGAACGTGACACACGCACACTAGGATGCATTAACTTTCGTCGAACAGCTGTAAGTTTTTTCCATGTACAGGCCGAGGTTGACAGGAAGTCGGGCCTCGTGGGAAGGGCAAATGGCGCGGGTGGTGTACGAGGTAAGCAGACGATGACGAATCTTCTTGAGTAGGAAGTTCATAGACGGGAGTAACTTTAACCCCAAGGATATTCTCCGCGATTTCTTTCTCTTCGGCTGGAAAAGTGGCGAGACGCTAGGCGTTGGGACTCGGACAACTTTTCCACGAGCAGGTGTTGCCATAGTTCGAGAAAAGTAGAACGGCCAACGACGTTTTTTCCTCTGACAACGCTTAGATAATAAATCTGCTTCTCTCAGACAGTCGTACCAGACAACACTTTGTTATTCACCGAGCGCGAATCGGTTGTTTCGATCGGCCATGCGTAACATGGTATTATACGTTCATCGAGAAAGCAAAACGGGCAATGGCAGGGAAAGCTTTTCCTTGGCAAAAATTATCCGCGAGGGTTAAAAATCATCAAATCGTTGCCAATGATCGTTTCGGTGTCTCCTCTCCTCGCTTCGACGTCGTTTATCTTCGAATCCGCTCGCGTTTCGTCTTCGCGGTAGTTTACGGCGGCATCGGATTATTGTATTTTCAAGAGTCATATCGTAAGTTTCTATCAACGTGATTCGAATAGCGACTTTCGGCTATTTCGTACGTTCGTTTTCCGTTTACTTCACGATAACCGGAAATTTAGTGAGAAGAATTTCGAGCGTCCTTTCGCGCGTATACGCGACGCGACGAAGCTTCTACTGCTGGGCGAGAAAAATTATTCGAACGAGGGAATATTTATTTACACGAACAGCTGTGCGAACTATCATCGAGGAAAAGGGATAGGAAACGAGAAGAGCGAAGAAGAAAAGAGAAAGGAAAGCAAGCCGATGGGAAGAAGGTAGGCAGATGTAATTTTCAAAGCGCGGAAATGGAAAAAGTGCAATGTCGTGTTCTTCCCCCGTTTCCAAGTTTCCCTCGCTATTTTTCCCGTTGGCTCATTTATTTATTTATTTATTCTCGCGTGAACGTTGGCTTCGTATCATCCTTTTGTTTCTGTGCTCGGCCCGGCCCGGCCAGGCCGGCTTTTCAAATTTTCATTGTCATTTATTCGTTATTAGGACCGACTCCCTCTGCCGACCCCGCTGCGTCGCGCCACGCGCCCCACGAAATTGCGTCCAACCGTCGTTTCAACATAATTAATTTGCCCTTCCGAAAGTATGTCCCACTGATTAATTAGTCGCGCTTTACTTTCGTCAGTCACGAATGACAAACCCGAACGAAGAGAGTATCGCGAGAGAGGGTGGCGTTAGCGAAATTAAAATGAATTCGATCAAGCCTCTCCCTTCTCTCCAATTTCCACACCTTCGCGGACAGTCCGCCTATCGAAAAATGTTCAGCCGATAAAGTTTTCTCTAGATTCACGGATTAATAGGATTTTCGATTGAGCAACGTCGGACCCCGTGCCCCCCCCCCCCCCTCGAATCGGTCACACGCGAGCGAAATAATTCGAGAATTATAAAGCGGCAAAAGGCGCAATCTCGTGTTTCGTCCGGCGAATAAGTTAAAGTCCGGATTCTTCTTTATCCGGTCGCGCTCGCGGTCAATTAAATTTAAAGCGCGCTCTGCGCCGCTGGCGGTAATTCCGTCTCTTAAACTTTCCGGCGAACCGGCTGCCAGCAAACGCTGACGAACCGAGTGCTTGTTAAAATCTTTCCTCCGTTCGGTGGACTCTGGCGCGAGCGAACAGCAACTTACGCTTTTATTTGGCGGCCCCGTATGTGTGGTTAATGAGCGGGGACGGAACACGGGACAGGAAAGTTAATTTTTCTAACGAACGGCAGGGGACGGTAGCCGGAGGAAAATAGGCCGCGTTCTGGAGGACGAATCCGACGACGTTCTTTGTATAATCCCTCTTCTTTTCCTTCTTCTGTTTTTTGTTCTTTATCGGAACGATGTCATATTCCTTTCAAAAACTTCACCGCTACTCTCTAGAATCGAGAGGTAGGTCGAAATGGAGGGAGTAACAATCGCGCGAGTTTTCAAAACCGCGTGCGAACTCCTTCAGGGTAGATATTGTTCCCGACACACCGTAATCCGTCCTACTTTCGTCCCAAGATTTCACAAACGTAATCAGACTTTTCGAGTCGCGGAGAACGTCCGCAGCTGGGCAAATAAGCGAATGATCGATAACGAACCAGCTACGGGAATCGTATTTCGTTCGGAAAGTCGTGGCGCCTCTCGGATGTATCAGAATGATCGAGAAACTTGGAGTTTCCATTCGTTTAGTTGCCCGAAGCGTGATGACGTGCCTTTTCCTCGGTTCACCTTGTCGTTGTCTGACTCTCTCTTCCTGATTTTTCTCTTTTTCTATTCCGCAAAACGACCCACATTTTCCCGCCAGTTGTCGGTCCGAATGCAGCCTGCAGGCAACGGTATCTCCGGTGTGACACTATGCAGATTAAAATCCGATAAAAAAAAAAAAAAAAAAAAGAGAGAGCGACGGTGGGTGGACGAGAGAGTGAGAGAGAAAGAGGGGCCCGAGGGACTTTGACAAATCGTCGAAAAATGCGAACGCGAAACAGCAGGGGGGCGGTACCAGAGGTCGGTGTTCTTCTTTTTTAACCTCTATATAACGGATCCACCCTCTTCTTTCCTCTTCAGGTTGGCTCGAGTGCCAAACTCCACCTGTCTCGCATTGTTGTCTCTCTCTTGAGTCTCGCTCGCCCCTATACAGGTCGTTTCACATTCGTTTATCCGTTTTAGGAGTCAGGTAATCACGAGTCGGTGTTTTGCGATCGTTGACAATGGTCGACGTTAGAGGTTCGAGTGTTCAGACGTGTGGAAAAATATCCGAGTTTTCGAATGGGCGAGTCCCGGATGGAGGAAGTTGTAGGAATTCATAATCTTTGGACAAGCTGGTGAACCCGGTCGACTTACCCGGTTAGAATGAAAGTCAATAATTCCCGCGGGATCTATAGCGATTATCGAACTTTTCGAGATCTTGTTCCGAGCGTATGAACCCGTTAAAACAATTCGCAATTTGTGAAAAAAAAAAAAAAAAAAAAGAAAAGGAATCTCTGTGGTGAATAAAATACGTCGAACGTTAGATTTATCGTTTATAGATCTGTGCAACGTCGATCCAAGTAACGTAACGTGTTTGTTTAAAAAAGCGAGTAGAGATTGAGACAATCCGAAACATTTACATATTCGCCAAGGTGAAAACACATGAAAATTAAAGATTTAAAGATGAACCATCAAGAATTATTATAAATTGAAGGAGAATCATCTCCATTGCTGTATCTCCATTCCAGGTTTTCTCGTTTGAACGAGCCAGTACGTATGCGACCGTGCACACGCTTTTCATCCACGCCTAACCCATTTTTTATCCGGATCCATATTTACTACCCTGGTCTCGTGAGCCCCTCCACCGCTCCGGCCGGCTCGTTTCCCCTGTCCGCGAAGCGCATCACTTACGACCACAGTCGGAGGATCAAAGTGTCGTTAGCGGGTTTGAAAAAAAGAGGCTGCCATCGTCTATGAGCTACGTTGGGGCGAATAGAATTATCAGGAAACTTCGTTGCGCGATCCTAGGTAAAAGCGCCTTTCGAGCGAGCACACCGCTTCAAAGCGGACCCTGACTGGTTCGAGATTCAACGACTTTCAGGAAAATCCTTCGTAACCACGCGAAATTTTGAGCGTGTACCGACTTTGCAAGCACTTCGAGTCCGCAAACAACAGGACGTTGATATATCCTTTCTGGTCGGTCCATGAAATCTACGTGGAACGAAGTACAAATCTGAAAGTTCGTAGGACTCGAGTTCAATGTTCTATCCTTTCCGCTTAAATATATCCCTGTACGTGATAAATCACACGAAGAAAGCTTCAGCCCCAGGTATCCGAATAGACGGAAAAATAGCCAGCAAAGATATTCAGAACCTTTCTCGGTTCTGTCACGGTTTCCGTTTACCTTGGCCTCGATACGAGAACACAGACGCCTTAGACGAATAGACCGCGCGATAGCCACGATACCGGTAGTCGCGTTAATGGAAAGCAAAGCGTTGGAAACGCGACAGAGAGCCGGACGTACCGCACAGCGGAGGCCATGTTTCGGTGCCGAGCAGCGGAACCGATGTCGCGCAATAATCTGCAACGATCTACATAACGATCCTCGATAAATATCCGGCAACGAGAACCATTATCACGTCCCAGAAACTTCGCTATCCATTCGGTTGTCGGTGTATTAACGAGACACGGGGCTGATTGCACAATAGAATCCGGCAAAGTGCTCTCGATTTCTTTTCCATCGTAAACGAGGTTCAGCGGCCCCGGCTCGGAATTAGCAGAACCATCGGCCCGGTGTTTCGTTCCGTCTCTTATGTCGTCGTTTCTCTCGTTCCTATCCTCGTTCTGCCGTTTGCACAACGAACGAAAGTCGTTAAGTTCTTCCCCGAGAATTGTTCCGGCAACTACGCCTTGCTATCCGCTTCTCACCCCCCTTTTCGTTGTCCACCTTCTCGTCATCTTCGAGCTTTTAATTACCGATCGGCATTCTAATTAATGAATGGATTTGCCCGGGGCACCGGGCAAATCGTTATCGATCGTGCGAAACAACGGCTATTAGGAGGTCGCTGAGGACGAAGACAACGACGGCCAGGAGGAGAAGACAGCGGAGGACCCCGGACAACGAGTACTACTACCGAAGAAAACGGAGAAAGGGGAATGGCATCTTCCAATGTTCTTTGAGAATTGTACTTACTTTCTTTGTACTGGAGAACGTTCGAGTGCTTCTCGTGAATGACGACGCAACGGTAGCAGGATTTTCTGTAACAGAACGGAAACGGGGTTTTCTCTTATTCAAGCCTTTCATTCGATATCGCTCGCTGGAATTAGAACGCTTTCCCCTATTCCCGATTCTTTTCTCCCTCCCCCCCCCGTCCTCTTCCACCACCCGTTATTCCTTGTTTTCTCTTTCGTTTCTCGTTAGGCGACGACGCGAACTCATCCTCGAGATTAACGGAGGACTCTCGGCCATCTTAATGAGAACCGCCTCGACGAGCTTCGAAATTCGCGAGATCGAACCGAACAATTGACCGAATTAACGCGACCTCGTGGCGTGGAATGAAATCCCTTTTTCGTCTGTGCGTACTGTTTTTCTAGAAAATCCGATTCGCGTAATCGCGTGTCGTAACAAGAACTCTTTTTATAGGAAATTAACCGCGCCTCTTTTTAACGGCGTAAGCTATAGGGAAAGTTTTTATTTCGTACTGTCTTCGATTAGAAAAATTCATTCGATAACCGTTCTTCCGCGCCGTGTAACTTTTATTAAAGAAATTTCCTTCAGGATTCTAACTTTTGCGGTTGCTCTTATGATACCTGCAGGACTATCTCTTTTTACGACAGGTTTTACTTCTTTCGCTGTCGTTAACCATTCCCTACTTTCAAAAAGAAAAAAAAAAAAAAAAAAAACTATGCTCCATACATACGAATAAAGTACCACAGAATTTTTCTTTCTTTATATCTTGGAAAAAACTAACATTTAATTTGATACCTAGATAAAAAGTACGATACGTGTAGTACAAGTTTCTCTGATTTCCTGATTTTTACCTTAATTATTGGTTGAGACGACGCGTTCTAACATAAGATAGCTAGAAAGCGGAACAATTTGTCCGATCCCCCCCCCCCCCCGCCCAAAATATAAACCTTTTAGCATTAGATGGCAAGTCCACAAAGTTTTGCGAGAAAATTAGGGTCACACGTAATACCAGTACGTTGTCGATCAATCTCTATCTCAACTAATCTTTACCAAAATTATTCCCCTCTCTGACCTTTACTAATGCGTATCAGTAGACGCGTTATTTCGCTCTCTCATAAATTTTGAAGACATTGTTTGTTTATCATAATGTTAAAAAAATCGCTTGTCCTAATGCTCGTACCTTCGCTAAAGCTTCACAAAGCTTCGTCAATTTTGTTGGCTAATTTTTAAAGACTCGTACGTTTGAACCTAACAAGATGCCTTCATTTTCAACTATGTCGTGTAAAAATCCTACGTACTTCTTAGTCGTAGAGCAACATGAAAATCAGAAAATCTGAGACGTATTTACCATATTTCTCTTCCATGATCTTCGCACGGAAAGCGAGAGATGCGACTGGTCGTATCTTTTCCCCGTGCTCTTCGTATTCGAATCGAAATGAAACCGCGATTGCCGTTTAAACTTCACCGAATCAACCGGAAACCACGATACCTCAGTCCCAGTGCCATTTCCGCGGGTTTTTTTTTTTTTATCTCGCTCGACGCTGTATCGATCGGACACTTTGCAGGCGAGCCCGATAGAAATCTCTACGAAAACTTCGGTCAGCTCGTGTGACACGAACATTACGCGGCGAATCGACGCGGTTCCCTCTTTCCTCCGCTCGCGTGTACCTCTCTTGCGAAGAAACAACTGCAACCCCCTCTGGTAATACCGCTTTTAATCCCCTTCTGGCTCGGGGGCGAAACTCGCTTCCAATCGTATTGCCTCGAATCTGTACGTCGCGTCGCGTCGCCTCTTTCTAACGAGTTGACATTCCACGAAACTTTCGTTTCTGGATTTAACATTTCGTTTCGTGATTTTCGACGAGATTCGGAGGATGATTGGCCTTCCGCGTTCCGAATTTGCCTCTGACGTGATCCGATACCAGGAAACGTTATCGTTTCTGGTACCAGGATATTATTGCACAAGCAGAGTGGCATTGATAACGAAATTTTTATAATAATATTCATTCAAATTTCACGAATTATAGATAAAAAATAAATAAATAATTATCCGTCCTAACGGTAGCACGTGCTCTGTTTGAGTAAACGAGACCGCCGAACTATTCTTTAAAAATTCATATTGAACAGGAAGAATAAGAACGTTTTAATAAAAACGTAACAATTTACAACGGAAGATTACAACTAATAATCTCCAGCTTCGTAATGCACTGTGCAATAATATTAATCATGAAATTATTGTACGGGAGGGTCCAGATATCACCAAACCAATACATTTTACAAGGTACAAAGCAAAACAGCGTGTACTCACTGATCAACCAGGAGAAACTTGTCGCCCTCGTTGTGCAGGCACCTACCCTTGCTGGACAATTCATTCCTGGAGATCACGATCGGCTGTCTGACTCCGCTTTGAAACCACGTGCCTTCCCATTTCAGTGGAAACGTGCATTCTGAAACAAATATCGCAAACATCCACGTGAACAGACTCGATCGGTCGACGCCATCTGCGAAAAATGTCATATCGCGGCGTGTCCATTTCTGGACGCAATCTTCGTTCGATGCCGCGTCGCCGTCGAACGCGATACGTTCCCTTCGCCGAACGAAGAAGAGGCAACGTAATATTCTCGTGGAAGTAATATGAGACAAATCGCGGCGATGTTCGAAGACAAAAGGGCCAAGAACCGTGGAGACGGCGATGATACGCCGACGAAAGTAAGGGTTGAACGGAGCGCGGTAACGGGGAAGGGCGCATAACCATGGCGCCGAGATGGGAATTCCCCGGACGGGATAATCCTAGGGGCGAAGCGAATTTCCGGAAACTACAGCCATAGCACGGAAGGGATACATCCAGCCGAGTTATCGACGATAATCGAAACCCGGCGATGTCCCTCGTGCATCGTTCCTTTCTCTCCGCGCGACCAACCCCTCAGTGAACACCTGACTGTGCACACGCAGCGAAAGCGATCCATTTTCGCGACAACGCGATGTATCGTTTTCTTCCGTTCGACCGATAGATTCGTTCTCCTAAGTGCGCAATTAGTTTATTGGATTACAAGCTGGTTGAATAATTTTCGATGGGGGATGGGCCGCACGGCGAGAACATTACGGGGAAAAGTAATAGAATTATTCGAGTCAGGCCAACTGCGATCGATTCTCCTTCCAATTTGTTAAATTGGATTGTGAACAATTTTTAAACGATCCACGTTTGAAAACAGATTATCTGACTCAATGGCGTCAATAGCGTCAATGGCGTCAATGGCGTCAATGGCGTCAATGGCGTGATAAATAGCGAAATGTATCGGGTAAAATATCGTTGACAGCTCGATAGCCATAGTTTTCTACGAGAATAGAACTTTTACTCGTGAAAAAGAGGCAGGCAAGTTTGTTCGATCGAACAAGTTCGATTATTATTTTAGTCCAACTTGATCGAAATTAATGTCCGCAAACGAGCAAAAAACAATCAACATTGTTTAATGGTTCGAGAAGGGATGTGCAGGCACGAAATTGGTTGCAACATATCCAATTTTAAAATCGCTATTCTACGACAGACAAGAAGTGTGATTTATCGTGCTGTTCACCCCTTCGTGTACTAAGAAGAGAACGCATATAGAAAGCATAGCAGCTACGTACGTAATCCTATTTCCAATTTCCACCTGGTAATTCCAGAGTCGAATGCAATTTGTAAATCGCATGGTATAATACGATAGTTCCACTTGCTACTTCAAGCGGCTAACAATAAGAAAGAAAGAATGAGATTGTAGAGCAGTGTCGCGTGACCGAATGACGTCTGGCAAAAAGTAGACAAGTCTCGACAACTGATAAATAAGTCAATCCTTCTTACTCGTTGAACCTCGCTTTGCCTCTCTCTCTCTCTAGGAGAAACACAACGGTGCAATTGCCGTGATGGTAAAAAGGAAACGACAGGGTAAATAAACAAAGCCCGTGGACGGGCTTTTCGTTGCGCGATTCTTAATGAGGGGTTAATTAAATCTCATTCCGGGCCTGAACGAGGGAGAGCGGGAAAAATATTATTGCAGGGAGGGTCGCGGAACGAAAGTAACAGGCGAGTACAAGCGACGTTTTCCAGTCGTGTCTTTAAGTAAAAGCTTCGTAAATAAAAGCTGTTATTGTCGTCTGCCGTCAGCGTGTCGGAATGTTGATTCATCTAATTGTGGCAATCGTTTTCGCGTCTCTGTTAAGATCGAGCCCGGCACGCTCGGAACGAACAGCGTCGCATCGGAGAGAGAATAATCGAATTGGATTCTTCTTTGACGACGCGCCTCTTCCTATCATTCCTCCCTTCTCCCTCCGTCTTTCTCCTTTCCTTCCTCTTTTCTAGCCGTGTGCCATTTTTTCTTCTTTTTCCCTCTTAATAGGACGTTTCGCGACGCGTCTTCGGTCGATAGAACAGATGTCTGTCCGCTTTTAATGTGGAATAAAAAAATTTATTCTCCCCGGAGAGCAGCCACTTTCCCCGGAGGGTTTGATAGAATAATAAAGCGCGAAGGAAGCGCTTTAAGAGTTCCCGCTGTTATACTTATCTCGAAGGGGACGCTCGCTGATATTGACGCCTGTCATTTTCGAAAGTTTTTTCACCGACGCGTTCCATGGAAAACACACTTCCAGCCTTTCGTTACATCCACAGAGTGTCAAATCGTGTTTCTTCTCGCGTAGGAAAAACAATTTCCCCCTCGATATACGAAACGCTGTACGAAATGCTCCTGCTGCACATGAAAAATTGAATTCAATTCCTAGAATGGGGAATAACAATGGAACACACGCATTCGTTAACGGGGATCCTCTGTTTTCTCATTCGAGAAGTTAACTATGACCATCGAATAAACAACGATGGTGCGGCCGTAACTCAGCGACCGCAAAGTGTCGTACTTCTTCGGCTGTCGCCGTTTCTTCGGCCAAAGAATTAAACCGCAAAGAAAAAGGAGAAGCTGGCTGCCGACGTTTACGCGCAATGCCAAGTTCTTATCGCTAACAGTATCGGCGAGGCGCGGCAACAGGGCAAATAGAGAACGAGAGAGAAAGGGATCGAGGAGATTCGATTTCGCGACAGGATGGGTAGGAAAGAGCCACCGCGAAACATTCGACCGTTTTTTCCCCTCTCGTTCCATTCCGATGCTCTGGTTAGCCGGTCTCGCCCCTTCTACCCTGGGGGCGAGATTCTCCATCGCGACCGGGCCGCTGGGCCGCTGCGCCGCGCTGGTGCGAACTGTGATTACGGATTTCGAGTCTCGCCCGCGGATTTTACGAGCCCGCCGTGAATCGCGCGTGGCTCACAATCTCTCCCTCCTCTCTTTACCCTCTCCGCCCTCGAAATCCACCCTCTATCCACCCTCTCCCTTTCTCTCGATGTTCCCTTCTCCTTTCTGTTCCGGGCACGTCGAAAAGCAGGAGAGGCAACCCGCGGCGTTCGAACCGCATGAAAATAAATAAATGCCCGAGGGTGGCCGGCGCCGGTGAGATGCGAGGATGAAGGGGTAAAGGGGCGTAGAGGTAGCGGATTCGCTCCGGGGACTCACCGCCACCACCTGCTATCGATTTCACCCTCGAAACTCAGCCGCGCCGATCCGACGAATCGCTTCTTTTCGGCCGATTTTCTTCCACCTTTTCACCGATTGTTCGCTTCTTCTCTATCTCCGGTCTGGTTCGATCTTTCGGTCAACGTTAGACACACTCGGACGAGGTTTCGGTCATTCAGCTGGTAGAATTCGAATTTGTTGGAATTAAGGTTCATGCATTTATTCGTACGCAAATATGTTATCCGCCGAGGTCGTGTGCTCGACTATAAAACGTTTCCAATGACGGAATGAAAAGAGGTAGTCGCGTCGTAAAAGAGACTCGAGCAAATAAAGGCGATAGCCACGGGGCTTGGTACATTTAGAACCGGGTAAATTGAAATACTACGATCAGCAATCTTCTGCAATGGCTGATTCGGTTACAAGATTTCGTTCGTTGTCGGCTAATGTGGAAACGGGTACAGGTTGGAAATCGAGATTTAAACGTTGTAGCATTGCTCGATATTTACAGATTTCACAATATCCTTTTCTTTATTGATTTCACGTGTACGACAAAATCCCATTAACGTGCAGCGTATAACGTACGTACATAAAAAGACGTGTCATCACCTGCGATTCGCGAAAGTCAAAAAATCATAGAAAACGTCTAATACAACGCCAAAAATATTTGCAAAATTACACAGGAGATTGATAGAGTATTTCAGTTACTCGTTGCTGTAGCATTAAACGACGCACAGGACTCTCGGATAAAACATTCCTCGGTGTTAGAAATTCTTCCGTGTTTCGATTGAAAGTTGAATCGAATTCGAGAAAAATATCGGACAGTAGCGTACTTACGTCGAGCGAAACAGGTGTATGATAAAGGAAACCGCAAAGATCGAGCAGCCTTACTTGCCCTTATTTCGTTAATGAAACGAGCGTGGGCACGTGTTCGGGAATTTGAGATGCGCAAAACTACGCAACGTTTACTCTCACGAACGAGTCGTTACTTCTCTACGACCGGCTTCTTACCGGCGTATCCAGCCCATTCCTCGTACGAACAACGATCCCCCGGTGGCCGTACGTCTCCCCGGAAATGGGCCGCGTTCTCCAATTGGACAATGATAATAAGGATAATAGCGACAAGAATAATAAGGACGATGATTAGAAAAATTGCACGGACGACCCCCTTGGGATCTACTGTCTACCACGGCGTTCGTTTCTTTGCTTTCGCCTCCTGCTGAACGTTACGCCAATTAAAATTAATTGCCGCGAGGAAGAGTACACGAGCTGCCTGAAATCGTGTCGTTTTGTTGTAACGCGAAAGCGATGCACGTTCGTTAAACACACGGCAAAGAAGACGGTACAGAAGATTTTCCGTGAAAGAACTTCAGTTCGCTTTCGCGTATAATTGCGAACGTCGGTGAGGTTCAAAAATTCTCGTAAATCAAACAAGATTTACGATTCGCTACGATTCGTATCGTTTCCGAGTAAGAACAAAGAAGAAAATCTTTCTCCGTTCTCAATCGTAAAATATTTTATATCTTTTACGAAGGAAAGAAATGGAAGGGCGCAACATTAGCATTTATAAAACGGGAATAAACTATCAATCGGCGATAATAAACGACAGATTTTAATCACGGCGGTAACGTAGCGCGAGCGTTAACGAAAAATGGAATTTTCCGTTTATTTTGCCGTGGGCTGTTTTTTTTTTTTTTTTTTTCAGAAAACCGTCGGACAATACACGCGATATAACGGTAGCGGCAATTTTTCATTCTTTATCCCCGGCACGATCCATTTCACCGGTATTCAAGCAGCCGTAACGACTCCTGCGTGGCTGTAATTTACCCCAGAAATGGCCCACGACAAAATACACCCTGCTCGTAGCGACGGAGAGGGCGCGTCGGGGCTCGAGTCACGTGGCCGGCCCCGAAATTTCTTGATTAAGACGACGACACGCGATCTTCCGTGGCCGCGTGCGCTCATTTTTCTTCCCGCCGCTCGATCAATCTTTGACCAACACCGCCCCGTTTTCCGGATTCGTAGAAAACCCTCGCGAAAAATCGCTGGTTCACCGCGACTGGCTGACGCCGCGTAAAAAGACGCCACCCTCGCAATCCCATTATCGACCAGGAGAAATCGATCGTTCGCCCCCTCCGATCGTATCGAACGTTGATTTCTTTAGAAAATTAGAGGCTGGCCGATGATATTTCGTCGAATATAAATTTGATCCCGCGGGATCGATGAGAGGTCGAGCGAACGAAGTAAAATCAGCGCCCGCTCGAAAGCCGGCAGATTGAATATTTATTTAATTTCGAATCTGCTACGAGACATAATCGCCTTTCGCTTGGTACACGGAGGAATTTTAATAGAATCCAGACATACGAGATTCTATTGTTCGATCGAAACGTAATTTACAGGAAAAGAGGGAAACCTTGGAATTCTCTAGTGCCGGTTTCTAAATCTCTGGATCGTGATTGCGTTCGCCCGCTGGGGAACAATGGCGCTTTGAAGAAGCGAACACGCGGCTCGCATCATTCCGTCGATAAATTGTTTTCAATATCACGGCGGACACGGTATTATCGGCGCTTCATCAGGTGCAAACAATCATCAGCGGCAACATCGTTAGTTCGTAAGTTCGAGATTACAATAGAGGCCTGTCGCGTCCCGCGAGAGGGATTCGACCAGAGAGCTGCACAGATCTAAATAGTGCAGATCGAATCGCGGAGATAGTATACAATCTCTCGGATGAATTCCCGTTTGCAGAAGGTATGACGGCTGTGCTTTCAGCTCTACGGATTGAAATCGAACTAATGGCAGAAATTTCACGCGCGTCGAAATCGCTCCGCTATTAAACTGTAAAAAAAAAAAAAAGAGAGGCGAACGAACTGTGGCGTGAGATCCGATCGAGCGCCAGTGTACACTTCGATTACTCGAATATTCGCTGTGATAAGAAAGAACGTTCCTCGAAACATGGAACGACAGGCGGCGCAAGTAATTTTCTAATTCGAACAGCTCGACTTCTCGTTTGCCGTTGAATTTGATTATCCTCGCTATCGAGGGAATTCGAGCTTAGCAGCTATCGTTTGATTAACTTCAAGACCGCGGCACAAGCGCGCTAACCGTGCACAGAACGCAAATCGTGTTACACCGATTGATTAATAAATCTTCATATCGAGATTAGGCGAATTATCGTATAAACGCCATCGCAAAATGGAAATACTGGTCTGTCGTTCGCGGCATGACGCGGTGAATTTTCACGTCTAACATTATCGCCGGACGCGCGACCGGCAGCTTGTACCGTGTTTTCTGCGCGACCGAAAGTCGCTGAATTCGAACTGTGTCACGAAGTCGTAATACCAGTCGAGTAGGTGGCTAGATAAATCGTGCTTTTCGATACCACGTTCGTAATCGTTCGTAATAGCACGCGTGGTGCGCGTGACGAGTTTAAATGCCAGTCACGCGAACGAATTGAGCTGATTATAAATTATTTGATACATACGCTGTCACATTACTACTCGCTTCTTATCGTCGCTATTAAATGGTGAAAGACGACCTTTTTTTTTTTATGTTTCCCTACGTCATTAAGATAGAAGGACACGGAGTAGTTCCGAAATAATTACGAGGATCTTTACGTGCCGCGTTTCCTTTCATTTGTAAGCTGTTACCTTGGATTCGTGTCAAATGTTCGTTAAAAACGAGATTAATTAAAAAGAAAGCCAATTTCTCTACCCGTAAAAAAAAAAAAGAAAAAGAAAAAAAAGAAAAAAATAAAAAGAAATAGCGGTTTCGATCCAGATAGCGAAGCGTCGAATTACTTGATCAACGGTGAAATACAAAATCGCCTGGGAAAATACATACGAGTTACTACCAGAGGGAGAACAGGAAATGAAGATTTAAAGCGAGCGAATGAAATATTTGCCAATACGGATGTGGTTGGATGAGATTAAGTAGCTGGATCATCTCCCAGTGGGAATAGCGTTGATACGGAGGACCGAAACTTTGGCTATAAACCGTGCACGGGCCTAATATATATCACTTATCAGAACGAAAAGTGGCGTGAGCCGGGGTCCTGCGGGTGCCGTTTCCAACAAGCCGATTTACAGAAAGAATTTCGTCTTGCGTAAATTTCCCTAAACGTAAACGCACCTCGGAGAACGCTTATCGTAGGTGTCGTAAGCGACGATGTTGCCCGTGTGTCGAATACATTTGGCAAGAACGATTCTCGGTTGCGAGAAACATCGGCCGTGGTGGCAAACGCGATAGAAACGATATAAAGTTCTAGAGCCACGTAGAACGAAATGAAAATCCCCAGGCGGAGGGAAAAAGCGAGAGTCCATTTCACGGATGTAAACTTGTCGAAAGATTACAAAGAACGGCGGTGGATCGAGAATTAAACTTTAGCCAAATTTCGAGCGTTACGAGACCGACCGGTCCCCCTACTTGAAATCTGGAAACGCTTCTTCGTTCAAACGTTTAAACAATCCCCGGTGCTCGCGTTAGATCAAATATCGCGTGTCTCTCTTTTATCCGACGAACAAAAGCTCTTTTCAGTGGAAACGCGTTGCAACGAGGCGAAACGACTGGTTCGAAGCCGGCTCGAAATACTCGTACAAGTAACTATTAACCATTACAACCGGCCGCCGACTCGTCGGCACTTTTATTCTCGGCGTCGACGCACGCGGCGCGACTCGAACAACCGGAACACTGCGGAGGGACTAGGAACACGTTGAGAGGTAGCGGAGGTGGCAGGGGCGGGCGAGAGAAGAGACGCGCAACAACACACGGCAAACCTGCAACATTGTACACCACCGTGTCGCGTCCCTTTACTTCCTGTTTCCCTTCGCCGACTCTCTCGCCGACCTCTAGCCGTGCTTTTCAAAAGAGTTAACGAATTCGGCAATCAGCGGGTATCGGTTTCGATCGGTCGCCGATTTTACGCGCGTTTTTCGCCACTCCCTTTCCCCTCGCACTTTCAGTCCATCTCGCTCTACGTTCTCGTTGTTCTTCGTTGTTCTCCGTTGTTCTCCGTTGTTCTCCGTTGCTCCCTGTCACTCCGGCAACCACGAATCTCGTTGATTTTGTGAAATCATGCGTTGCATGACGTTTTCAGAGCTATGGGATATAGTCACAAGCTGAAAACGGGGACGAATGAAAACGATGGGTATAAAAGACAAAGAGAGATTACAAGATTTGTCTTGAAAGCGCTCACAATTTACAACGTAAAGGCTAACGGAATTGTCTTCGCGTTTCGAAAACGTTACATCGGATTTTCAAGATTTTTGCCGACCTTTATCTAGCTTCCTTTTGAAGCATGTAGGTCAAATGAAATCAATGTTTCCCGAATGGGCAAAACAATATCGGATTGACAACCGAATGGAAACGTTGTCCAAACGATTCGAAATAAAAAGTTTTCAAACGCGATCGATAAACAAGTATCGTTCTGTAAAACATTGACGGAAAAGCGAATCAATTTCATGCTATACGTATTTTATAAACATAACCGCTTAAACAGAAACGGAATAAACTTTTTTTTTTTTTTTTTTTAAGTAGAAAGCCAAGAGCTTAGAAGAGACAAGCGGAATAAAATAGTTTTCTCTGTTAACGAATGGAGGGATGCGTCGTCTTCCTCGGTTACCAGATCAATCTGAAATATCTTAATTCTCGTTTCTTGAAATCCAAGTACACAGAAAGCACAGGCGATTCCATTGAACCAGCTTGGTTCGTAATTTCTTGCAGACCTCTCGAAGAACCAAGGACATGGTCGATTCATTCTCTCGGGACGTCTTTTCCGTGGGCCAAAGGACGTTCCGAGCAGACCGCGGCAATTGCTTCGCAGCTGCGTCCTCTGGAGGTTAAAACGAGCCAGGCTACCGGTGCTCGTTCTTCTTCCGTGTGACACCGGATCGCGGCGATCCATTATCTTTTTATCAGCGGGCCATGCCGCGACGACGACGACGACGACGACGACGACGACGACGACGACGACGACGGCGATAGGGACGGCGATAGGGACGGCGATAGGGACGGCGATGGGGACGACGACGACGATGGGGCGGCGATGGAGACGACGGCGGTGGACGAACGGAAGCGAACACGGGCGTCGTGTGCGGGCCTACGTCGAATCTTGGGGACGCCAAGTGAATTATCGTCAGTCGGGCGAGAGAAGAATAGCGCCGCGGATCCCTGACACTTTGACAGTCGTCAGGCGACGTAGACGTGCAGGGACCGGGACTCTGGCTGCCAGAATAAGTGGAGAAGGGTGGAAACCGCGACCAGCCTCGTCCTCCTCCACCTCTGCTCTTCCTCGCGCTTCTGCTCGCCCTCGCTTTCGCCCGTCATTGACAGCTGTCAGCCGTCAGCGCTGGAAAGTTTTACGAGGACGAAAGTTGATATTGCTGCGCTTGCAGTTTTGCCCCTTCACCCGATCCCTCTCGACCCATCGCGACCCGTCCTTGTATCTCCCAGCCTCGAGCTCCAACTCGGCGATTTTTTCCCTTTCCGTCTCTTTGTGTCCTTTCTTCTCTCCGATTTTTCCACGAATTCTTCTCGTCCTACGCTCTGCTGCTCTCTTCCTCTGTTCTCTCTTAATCCATTTTGTCACCCGCTATATATGTATACGCGTATTGCCCGTTTTGCTTCGATTCAGCTCCTCTTCCCGCCGCAACGTCCCTTGTCCTTCAATATCTCGTTGTTCCGCTCACCGGTCCTTTGTTCCTGTTTTTGTTACCCCATGCATTGTATTCTTTCGCTTCCAACATCGGCACTGTTGCCATCCACTCGTCTCCTCATCTTCTCGGCCGATACCTAACGACACGCCCTCGATTCCTAACCGTTCTGCGTACACCCCTAAGTCTTCCCACGTTCCCACACCCCTTATCTCAACCCCTATTTCTAACTTTACCAATTTTCTAATCGTTTTCCCTTTCCCTGTCTGGCAATCCATTATGCCCTTTCTTTCCTCACGCCCACGTACTACGCCCCAACTTTCTCACTGATTTGTACAGACGAGATATTCGATTTTCTAGATTCAAGGGCAAAAATTGCCGTCGAAGATTTAACTTTGTTCATCGGTCGCGTTTCGCCGTTAGATTTCGTCCACCAGTTAATGCATAGCCCGGTGACAGCGTTATCGGTTTCGATATCCAACGATAATAGAACCTAACGATTTTCAACCGTTCCACCTGTCCTCGTTTCGCAGTCCCATTTACGCCACGGAATAAACGCGATCAGTTTCGACCTGGTTTAGAAACCGTACCCTCTCGTTTCACTTTTGAACCGACTTCCATTTAACTCGCGAATCGTAATCCTCGATTTCATTTTAAGATCGCCGCGTCATTCTCGGTTTACCTTCGGGGATGTCGTTCGAGCATCGATTTCGACTCGACGTCGTCTTCTCGCGCGACTATAAAACTGATACATCGCGCGGTAAGCATGTATCAGGATCGACAAACAGAACACGATCTTCACGGCCGGGGGTCGATAATCGACGTTTCGATATCCGAATGAAAAACGAGCATGAAGATTGGAAGGCCGGGCAAAGGGTGGAAGGAGTTAGGGTATGAAAAAAATCGAAAATGTTCCCAGTCGTTTGGGAGCGAGAGTGTGTTCGTTGTCGATGACGACGTCACGGATTGAAATGGCGCGTAAAATGGCCACTGCTCCCAAGGGCGAAATATTCCACGTCTCCAATTTTATTCATTCCCAGCGCTTTCGCGTTTCCTCCCTTCCTCCCTGCCTCTCTCTCTCTCTCTCTCTCTCTCTCTTATTTGCCTTTTGCTGTTTTTTCTCTCATGCCGTTGCACGCACAGAAATGTGCTCGTGAGGAGAAGAAATGTACGTGTCGGTACGGTCGAAAGCATTTGTTATTCAGGGGAACAGGTTCTTGGTCCAATAACCGAGGACCCGGTTACGAGGAGATCGAGTGGAGGCTGTACAACCGACCGGAATGGGAAAATAATATCGATGAAGTGGCACTCCATTCTCGGTGAAACCTCCGTGTTTCTGTGGCGGGGAATTGATCAACCGAATGAATCATAGTACTTGAGCCCGATTTCTCGTGCTCGGTCTAGACTAGTTACAATCGTTCGCAAGTATTTCACGAGCTGCTTACCAAAAGCACCATCGTATCCACAACGAAGCTCACGAGTATGACTTTCGACGTACACCGTCGTCCATCAGTCACGGGCCGCTTACGAATTTACGCTTGAAAATACTACACACTAAACGATATAAAGTTCTTGGATCTAGTTAGTCGGTATGTAAATACTATGATAAATGTGTCGGTATGTAAATACGTTTCGTGATCACTGTATATTACATTTTTACGACCGTATAATAAAACGTATTTCATTGAAGCTCATATTTGAATCTAGGAGACGTGTAGGAGAGACGCGTGTAAAGTATCCATGATTTACCGTAAACTCGATGTTATTCGATTTTGTAGCTCAATTTTTTGTTTCCAGTCGTAACGTTCGATTTGACAATCGTTTGTTACTGTATCTGAAAACACGAGAAGTCGGAACAACGTCCTCCGGATGAGAGAAAAGAGCAGAAATTCCGAAAAAGAGATCGAGATAGAGCGCGATCAACGTGACGAAAGACGCAGAACCAGAAACTAGATGGCGAACAAAGGAGGTAAGAGAAAAAATGGCCTCGTCTCTTTCATTCGCTATACATAATTGATTGGCGCTTCAAAGGGCCTGGGAATAGTACGGGGCACGGTATAACGTTGATACGGTGCTTTTTCATTCTCGACGCAAAGCTCGTCCGTGTCGATAAAAGTCCAGCGCGGGCATTGCCATTGATCCGGATCACAATAGCCGGCGATCTGACGTGCCGGATGTTCTTGCACTTTTTCCCTTGCCAATGGCAAAGAGAGGATGCGAACAAAACGCGTTGCGGCTCGATTCCAACTACCTAGACGCTCGATGTTAAATAATAAACCCAAACGTGGACGAAGATGCCTCGATTTGCTTTTCATTGAATTTCTTTAGAATCAAACGTAGAAACGCGCAAAACTAATCGGATGCCTCGAACGTTTGCTATTGGCGCAAGCTGCACGGTGTCTTTAATGTTTGTTGCAATGCACCGAAACGAATCGGTGTACGGAAATCAAATTAAAGAGCCAAGCGATTAAAAGTACACATCCGTTCAGAGAACTCGAGACACTTGCTAACGTTAGATACGATCTACCTTAAGTATAACAAGAGTCTCAAGTGTTTCGTGCCTAGCGAACACTAGTATACGAGCTGTCACGTGCGAAGAAACAAAAGAAAACGAACGTGTATCTCGATTTTCTCATGAACGAACGCCGATGATCATTTTACTCTAACCCGCGTTCAGTGAAAATATCATAAACTCGAACGCGATCAACCGTGGAATCGAAGCGGGAAAGATTTTATAAACGACAGAAAATGGAAGGGGAAATTCGCGCCGTTTATAATCGTTCGTCGCGTATTATTCCGTATATCGAGCAAAGGTGAAACTAAGGGGCGCGCGTCCAATTTCCATTGGGGAAATAACTTTAGTCGAGAGAGGTTGGAACACCGCGCGAATAAAAGGCTCGTTTGTTACGAGATTCGTAATCCTCGTCACGAAACTCTAGCCTTCGGCATAATCGCCGGCTGCCCGTGGCTCTTGCGGCCTTACAGTTCAATTTGCAAAACACCGATTCGAGTGGCTCGACGCCGCCGTCGAGGCATTAACAGAAACAAGTTTCGCGATTTACTCGGTAAAGGGTACGAAAGGGTCGGTGAAGAGTCGTGCTTGCTCGTGTCGGCGTAGAGCTAGAGAGAGAAAGAGAGAAAGAGAGAAAGAGAGAAAGAGAGAAAGAGGGTAAGAGGTCGCGAGGGAAACGAGAAGAGCGAACTAGAGGGAACGAGAAGGAGGTGGGAGGTCCTTTATTGACCCTCGAAACGAGTTTAAACCGAGGGTGAAGCAACCTGATTGCCGCACCGATTGTATTTGGTGTGGCATAATGAAAATTCTTCTTGCGTCATCTGCCCTTGAGGGGGACGATAGTTTAACGGCATACTGAAATCCTTTGCCCTATAGTTGGCCGCTGGTTGATCGCGATCGACTTCCATCGGCAAAGACCTGTACGATCTTCTTCGACACTCGCTATCGACAGACACGTTGTATCGACGAAATTATCTAGGACTGCGGTTACATTTCGCTTGAAATGGTAGGCTGTAAAGGGTTCGTTCTATATTATCATAATAAACTCGTCAGTTTGATATAACAAAATCAGTTCTGCCCTTCGACCTAGCTGCGACTGACGCAATTCTTTCGTCTCTATTTTGGCTGCGCTCTGATAAAGTTCATTGGACAGTCAAACAAAGCAGTGGACGATGACGTATTAGAACGATGACTATCGTTTAAAACGAAGGTAAAATAAATATGGAATTTCAAAGGCGGAAGATCTGCAGTTCGGTAGCAGCGGATACGTAGGTTAATCTGACCGCGTCCATCGACGCTGCCGGTTAAAAAGAAATTCTAATAATTGAAAGCTGTTATCATGTTATGTCCGCGATGCGACAAGCGTATTGCGTTCGTGCGACGAGCGTCGCGAAACACCATCGCGTATTCTCGTTTCAGAGTCAATCGATCGGTGAGGTTCGACTCGTGGGAAAAGTGGTTTTTGATGGTAAAATTCGGTGATTCGAAGTCGGGAAGCGTTCGCGGTTGATCCGAGCTAAAGCTCCCTCTCCCACGGTTTTTCAGCTAAAAAGCATAAGTAGCGATTCGACGGGGAGAATGTAATACAATTCGGAGCGCGCCGGGCTAAGCCAACATCATTAATTCCTCAAAATCAACTGGGAACCATCCACGTTCCATTCGGTCCCTCTCCTATGTCAACAAATTGCAAATTTAACTATTTTAAGCACGACGATGCAATCGTGAGAAACTGTTCAACTCCGACAAAACATATTTACCCGGTTCCGGTTAAATCTATACAATTAACACCACCGACTCCGTTCCCGTGTTCCGCTCAAATTCCCTGACAATACCGAACCCTAACAAAATATCGCTCCTATCGATTCGTTTCACCCATTGTCTTCGCCACTGGGACTTACGATTTCAGCAAATAACTTTATCGAATGATTTGTCGGATCAAAGCGCGTTTTTAAGAGCAAACAACAACGAGAGGGTAAAAAAAAAAAAAAAAAAAAGAAAGCAACGGTTATGCCGGTGAACTGGTAACGAAATTGAAGCGACTGAAAGATCGAAACGAGATGATAGCGGCATCGAGTCTGGCCAGACGACGTTCATCCGTTATTCATTCGTCGAAATCGCTCCTGGATCCGCGGCTGTGTCTATACACGGGCCAGCTCACGAAATCACCATAAAACCCGTGGAAATCCGCGACACGGGAAAGACATTGCACAATTCATAGAGTTCCAGAGCGGGCCGTAACGAGAACGCGGAAGCGGCGTGGAAACGCCAGAGGAGAAAATTGCGTTTCCGCGTCGCCACAGCCGGAAAGAGGGTGGAAGCGGCACCGTTCCGAGCTTCTTTTCTCCGCTATCGCGACGCGCTTCGTGTTTTCTCGTCGAAAATGGATTCGTGACTGTCTCGAAAGGCTAACTTTTACTTTCCACCCCTATTTTGCAACTCGTGCTCGTCCGACGCGAAAAATTGTATCGTCCGCGAGATCTTTAATAAATCCATGCGCGCAAAAATCCCCGTTTCGTACTACACAAAAGAAGGTGCAGGCGCTCTGAAAAATTGCTAGTTTCATGCTGAAAGATCGCTAAAAACGATTGAAATACGACAAGATTGGATCGTCGAAGCTCCTGTCGTACAGCTTCGCGAATCCAAGATCTGCATGAATACGGAATATAAATGAGAAATGAATTGTACCCCGCTTCTTGCTCCACTGCTTATCTTAGGTTTATAAAATATTCTCCAGCGACTTGAAATTACGACCTATAAATCAAATTGCCGAGCACTTTCATGCGATGTACGTGTCGATGTTTCCAGCGTGGAAACGTATGTGCGTTATCAGAGTATACATTTCTGGATATTCGGCAAGCGGATATTCGGTTCAATTTTCAAATTGCCAAAGAGAAACAGGGAAAGCAACTAGTTCGCGAACGGAAGATAAACTTGCCACCGTCTAATCGATAAATATACAAATATATGTGTATATAGAACAACGTATGGGCGATTATCAATTTACGTAGAAGTACGTAGAACGATATACCGCGGATGTTTGCGAATGTATATTTTGAAAAATAGAAAACATTCATCCAATAAATAATATAACGAATAACTATATTTTGGACACAAGTACATTGTACATTTCTCATAAGTACATACAAAATTCGCAGACTAATTGTATGTTATATCTTGTGCAAGTTATATCTTATTAAATATATATATATATTTATATAAGCGCAGATAGATTGTTCGAAGCTAAATCTAAAAATCCATCGGAAAGTACAGCGAAGTTTATAAGAAAAAAAAAAAAGAAAAAAAAAAGAAAAAAACGGACTCTCCTACGATCATCGAATCTATCTAAGCCCTTTTGTAGCCAGCTGAAAATGTCACCGAAACGCGCCCCGAAAAAGCTGCCTCAAAGGTCTAAAAGTAGCCAAGTTTTCATCCGTCTCACGGGTGGAACGATGAGAAGGGATTTCGTTATAGAATCCGAGAAAGCAGCTCGAATTTACACCCACACGAATACGTCCACCGCAACAGCTGAAGGGGGACACAGAGAAAAGGGAGACATTCCTATGGTTGACGATACAAGTAGCGACGAAACTTGGCAGAATTCCGATATTGCGGCGCTGTCACGCCAGACAATTCGAATCTATTGATTATGCTCCACGGCCAGGCTTTAATCTGACCCTGCCTGCCCGTAAATATATCGCGGGCTATATTTTACCTTTTATTTAACGTTTCTCGCCGTTAGATTTATGCCTTTGACGGTTTCGCGAAATGCTTTCAATTTTCAGCTTACATAGAGAGAACGAACCATTCCAGTTCTGCCCATCCTTTTTTCCTTTAACGATCCTTTGCCCACTTTGTGCACTTCGTCGAGCCGAGTACCGCTTTCAATTTGAAGGCATCAATACTCTCGAATATTAGATATATTTACTCGAGTTCTTGGAGTAGCGAGCTAAATGTATCGCATAAATGAACGAAGAACGCAAACAGAAGCATGGGAGAAGTAAACATATATATATATTTTGACTGTCTAAGTAAAGAAACAAAGTGAACGTACAACGATGCTCGACAGGCAAACAGAAAAAGGCACTGATTCTCTTTAGCATATATGTGAGGGATGAAAATGTGATTTAAAGGATGGTTTCAAGAAAGAGACTGGATTATAAGTGGCTGTACTTGGAGGTTGATACGAACAGGTGCGCGTGATCCTACTACAGCTTTAGCTGGCAGGAAGTCCGACGATAAGAAGTTTCCCGTGGAATCCACGGGACCACAGCCGGGAAATGTCTAATATTGTATTCATGAAGCGACGAGCGGCGTTCGAAGCGTCCTGAATAAATAAATAAATAAGCAAACACGCGAAACTCGACGTGTGTACAGGCTCGCGGCTTCGAAACGTACAACGTGACACTAAATCATCAGGCTCTTTGAGATCTCGTATTCTTTTAGCGATATCGGGTACCCGATCATTCAGTTTAACACGTACACCAGGTATCGTCCAAAACGACGCGTATTTTTAGGATATCCGTGAGAGATAGAACGTGAGATGCGAAGTAGAAATCGCGAAATTACGAAGGAATTTTCGTAATAATTTGAATTATTTGTCATCGTACGGTTAAACGAAGAAAAAGAATTATAAAAAATTTTATCAAAAATTGAAGATCCATTTCTGCGAAAGAAAAGAAATGGAAAAGATAGTAAAGTTCCGATCGGGTGGAAATCATATCGCGTGTATTTATATAGAACGTGAAAACGAAAAAGGAAAGAGAGAAAAGTGAGAAATGAAAAGAAAGAATGAAAGCTGGAATAAAAGAGAGAGAGAGAGAGAGAAAAGGCGAAGCGGGGTGACCAGCGGTGGAGGTTGACAACTTCGAGAGCTCTTTCAATTTATCTCATCCCCTGAAGCATCCTTTTCCTCCCTCTTTTCCAGCCGCACATTTCTATTCTTCCTACCGTTCACCTCTTTGTCTTTGTGTATCCGCCTCTCGCCGCTCTCTTGCCGTGGTCTTACGACGATAGGTATTTATTAAAGCACTGTCATGTCGCATAAACGAGGTACCTCGCGGCGAACGGCCGAAAGCTGTCGGATCGCGGCGTAAACTCGATCCGATATCCTCATAAACGGCACGGATACTTCTCAAAAAGCAAGTCTATCGATAGTACTCTTCGCTCGTGATTTGCCGAATTTAACACGTTTACTGGCGCGAATCCGAGTAGACGCGTACTCTTAGGTCACGTGTATGATGCCAATTTGAGCATAAGAAATTGTGAAAAAACAAAAAAGAAAAGAAAAACGCTTCATAATAACGTTAGATTCTGCAAAGAGTATTAGGAAGTTAATGGTAAATTGAATATATTATATCTTTTATTCTTTCTCAAGATAAAACTCGCTCTGAAGATTGGGGGAAAGTTCCAGAAACGAAGGTGAAAGATGAAAGGCGATGATGGTGGTAGTGGTAGAAGAAACGTTCAGTCTCAAGGATTACTTTTTTAAATAGCTTTACGATACAGAGACAAGCATTGTATGAAAATGATCTGTTAGCATATAGCGTTATATGACATCAGACTCAGATTTACAACGAACGCGTCAACATTTCCCACCGATCGAAATAATTCGTTTCATCGCTTGTTATACTGATAATACTGGCTTACCAGAATATTCTGTATTACCGTGTTATTTACGGAAAACGTCATATTTCAGCGGGCAGAGCAGAGACTTTCCGTGTAAATGTAACTCGCGACGACCTAAACGCGAAAATGGACCGGCTGAAAGCGTGAACGATCGGCCTGGATACTCGGATACGAATGTTGCGGTGCAAATGGTCGAATTTGCATCGCTGGAAGCAGTCGCCTTCGTCGTTGCCTTTCATATTTCTCCGGCAGTTCGTTACCCGACACGAATCGTTCCCCTCTTTGTCTTTCTGCTCGCATTGCGCGCGAGAAATTAAGCGGTCGATGAATCGTTGGCGATCGGCATCCCAGGAACGGAATTTAATCTCCATCGATCCGAACGAAAGTAGGAATTGCGCGGCGTGCCACTGATACGAGCTCCATTAATATGGGCCGTATCGACATCCGTAGTTTACTTAAAAACGACGAATTAAAAATGGTAGCTGAATGCCGCATCGATCGCGATTGACAATGGCTTCAGGGTTTCGCGTGGATTTAATTGTATTGCAAGGATTGCAGCGCTGGAGGGATAGCGTTTGAAATTAAAGAAAGAGAGAAGAAAGAGGGTGGAAAGGCGGGTCGTCAATTATCGACGCGACGGGTCACGTGCCATCGAAGCCGCGGCTGCAATTGTTGCCACGGTTTGCGGCCCTGAAATCGTATAATTATATGGCCGCACCGCTCCATGCCGCGATTATTATACGCGTTTGACCCCTCCGCGAAATAATCGTAATAACAATAACAATAATTATGATAATGATAACAATAATGATAACGGTAACAGAATTACGAAACGTCCAATTTAGCGGGCAAAACGTTGTCCACCGTACGCGCGTATTAATAATTACGCCGCCGTAATAATATCCTCGTAATAACAGCAACAATAATAATTAGGTGAACGTTCGTTCACGAACTCGCGTTCGGTTTTCGAAACCCGTCGAAATGAGCGCCACTTATTTCCTTTCATCGCTCTTCCGTTCCACTTTACCCCTATTCAACGTATAATTCTTTAATCGATCATTTATCTTTGTTGTTAATCAGCCGTCTCGTTCGGAAGAGCTTGCGCGTGCTCAGATATGTCGTATGCAATTCTATCGATAACAGATAAAGAAAATAGAAGAGATAATGGAAAAGTTCTGGTCGACATTCAAAGGAAAATGGCATACCTAGTCTTATAATGTCTCAAAGGTTTTACAAAGGATCGCGATTTCAAAATTTACGTTCACTCTGTGCCTCTATCTTCTGTATCTCTACACCCTTGAAAATACTCTCGATGTCGTCGTATCAAATCCCTGCCGCACGCGTGCGTCAGCTTTCCCCCTATCACTTTCTCTTTTTTTTTTTTTTGGTTCTTTATTTTTTTCTTTTTTTTAACAAAATACGTCGTTCCAGCGTCTTTCGCGAAATCCTTTCATCCGAAATGCCGGGACAGCGAAAGCTTCGGATTACCGTTAACGAAACAATACAAGGGTTGCGACCAGAACGGACAGCCTCCCTTTGTCCGAATCCCGAAAAGCTCATCCTCCTCCTTGTTCCATCAGTTTCCCCGCGTTTATCCTGCTCTCGGCATCGACTAGTTTGTAATAAAATACCGTGCGAGCCCTCCGACGGATTATATTGCCCTTCACGAACCCCTCCGACCATCCCCCACAGGAATATCTGGATTCCTTCAAGGACTGAAAGAACGTTCCTATCTCGTGTCAAACTCGAGGGACCCTCTAAGTATACGGATATCGAGTTATGAAGGCAATCGATCGCGAATTACACCGGTTAATTACTGTCATTAATCGTGAGGATTCGAAAGGATGAAAGTTGCGGTAAGAAAGCTCGAAAAGTTTTCGAATGTATGAATTCGTTGTTCTGTCTCAACACTGCAAGTACCAAAATATGATAGATTTGCAACAACATACTAATTCCGAGAAATATTTTAGTGTCAAACTTTCTCCATTAGTCGATTCAATTATCACGACTCTACGAGATCGATTTGTGGTTTCGGCTGAAATTAAAATAGGGAAAGTAGTCCAGCAAATACAGAGACAATCTGTGCCAAATTTGCTTAACATACCACGAATTGTAATTGTAGAAGTTTGTTGCAACGGTAACTTAACGGCGCAAGCCGCTCGCAAAATATTTAGGTGTTAAATGGCGGGCTGTGGAGACTTTAGAAAACGAGGAAGCTTTAAGGTGCACTCAGCCTCGTTATCGCATGGTTCGTTTACGAGAAACTTAAATATTTCATGGAACCCCAGTCTCGAAATAAAGAACCCTATCTGCTTTGCTTGTTTTTATACCATTCTACCAGGCGCTCGTTCTTGAAATACCAGGTCGTTTGTAAATTGCGGCGACCTCTCGCAAGTTTTCAAGCTACACCCTTTCGCGTTCTCTTAAATATCGCGAGAAATCGCGCGTAGATCGCATTGCGATATTAGACAACGCTACCTACCCTCGTTCTGCAGTCACGTTTCTGAACTTATGTACGGTAAACCCCCGCAATTTCCGTTTCCACTGTTCATCGGATACCGGAAGGTGAAATTTTCAGAAATCGACGATACGCGGACGTTTTACTAGCAACGGATATTTAGAAATTTAAGGAATTCTTATCCTACAACAAAGACGACACGTGATGAAAGTTATCAACTTATTAAAAGAAAAAAAAACCTTCACTATATATACATACAAAAGAAAGCAAACCTGGTACAATCAGTGACGATTCACGTTGCGATGAAAATAAAAGAAAGATAAATTTCTTTATCATGTTTGAATGTTGAACGATCATCTCTCTTCGAAGCCAAATCAATATCGTAAGTGAAGAAGATACGTCATATTCCCCCCCATGTTTACAGGAAAACAACGTCAAAACTCGATACGTTATCGATTAATCTTATGTTTTCAAAATTATTTTTCATTTGATTCGGATGCAAAGCACGTATTTTTAATAAATCAAGAAATACCAATCGTAATATTGAGATAATTTAAGAACTGCTAGTCACAATATTGAGACGAATATTGAACGACATTCAAACGTCGAAGATAATAAACTGTGCTGTGCGACTTGAAAATTATGTTTTTAGCTTGACCTGACGACAGGCTCCTTCCATCTTTAGCTACACATTCTATAAAATAAAACATAGCTTTCGAGACATAAGACGACATTAAAATAAACAGATCGACGAACGTTCATAAAAGGTTTTTGCAAGCGTTCAAACGCTTTCGCGAGCCAGCAGCGTATATGGTAGTATCGAAACATCGTCGATGAGTTGGAAAATTAGCGGATGGCGGGACGCGTCCAGCCAGGGCGACCTTTACCGCGTAAAATCGCACGACTCGATAGATTTTTGCGAAGGACGGGAGAGGAAACCCGGGGGCGATCGAACGACGGCAACCTTCGACGCCCGATAAAATACGACGCAACCGTTTGGGAATAATTAAAGGCCGTAGCGAATGCGGCGCGATGCGGTGAGGCCTCGATAGGCAATTTTACGGGCCGTGAATGCGGGCTTAAAGACTCCATGGCGACGCAGCCCTGTCGGCACGTTGAAGGTCAATAACGAGAGGGTTTTACGCGGATGACACAAGGCTTGACAAATTGCCGCCTTAAGGTTGCGCGCCGTCGTTCTCGGCGACGACTTCCGTTAAACCGAATTCCGATGGAACCTATCGACTCGCTGGAAATCCGCCCCGGCATGCAGATATTACTTGGAAAAGTGGGTTACTCGACCGAAATTTATCACGCGTCTAAGCTTGCCGGTGTGTAAATTAGAGGGCCCGTAAGATCTTGATCGTATTATACGCGGAAAGGTAGATTCCAGCGAACCGTTCGTTGTTCGATTTTCGGCTTTCGAGAACTAACTTCGTTACGAAACGAATTTGCGGTTAGATCGCGCCGAGGACGAACAAAATCTTATTTGTCGGAATTCGCGAGGAGAACGTCAATGGGGATAAGAAAAGTTCCACGCTGAATTTCCGTGAATCAGAGACGAGACGCTACACAGAGAAGCACGGTAAATAAGAAGGGCGATTCTATATCGTCGCTTAATTTAAGATTCATCGATAGACACCGTGGCTGCGTTGGGATATCGTTCGCGTGTATATTACCTGCAAAGGTAATCTGGAGCTGAAAGTTTCGCACGAATCGACGCAACCTGGCACGCGACGCGTTATTATTTATAGTTCTATTAACCGGCTGTGACACGGACGAGCAGACGCAAAGCAAAAAGTGTCTCGTTGCTTCGGCTTTAAAAATTCGCGTGTCGCATCGGACGACGTCGATGCAAGCTGTACGCCGGCAGACGCGCATGCGTCCACGTTTCTTTCTTAACCGCGATTGATTCGAAAAACATTTCGATAAAATTTCAACAATCATACCTATATAACGATACAACAATCTGTTTCTTCAAACGCGTCCGTGCATCTCAGTTTCTCGAAAAGCGTGCACCGAGGCTACACCGACTGTCAGCGAACCCAGTTTGCACGAGTTAGCGCGTATCGGGCGTCCGGAAGACCGAAGAAAATAGACAACGCAAGAGACGAAATGGTCGACGGGAAATCACAGGTACGCGGTTAAATTCGAGAGAAGAACGGCGACCGCGAGGGACCGCCGTACCGGCAAATCTTTATTTCACCGTGGGCGTCATCCTCGCGTAATTAGTCGTGACGCGCGTTCCAATTACGAGACGCGACATCGGCCCTAATGAGGCACTTGCAAGTAAGCTGGCAAGGGCTTTGACTAATTAAGTCCCAGCAGGGCTCGCCATCGGCGACCCCTTCTCAGCCGCTCTCACAGCGGGCGCGTTCCATCCACCTTTTTCCACCATTCCGCGTTCTCCGGGGCTAACTCTCGTCGCCGCGTCGTTCGTCGACTCGGCGAGTCGAGATTCTCCACCTGACGGACGGCGTGCGTCGAGCAACTTTTATCTGTCGACGATGTATCGATTACGAGATGCCGGGACGTGCACGCTGTGTGCATTGTTTCGGAGGAAATAATGGATCGTGCATCGTCAGCTAATAAGGTACGACAACGCTCGGCCAATTTGTATACCGGCGAGAGTCATCTTGTCGACGAGTGGATCCACGTCGAACGACAGGACAACAGGTAGCGTGGCTGAATAGCTACCGGCCTCCAGCAACTCGCTTCATCGGAATTGTTCGTTACACGTTCCCTTCGTTTCTATGGAGGGAACAATGATATCTCTATGGTCAAGGAAAGTTTCTCTTATTCTGAACGTTTCGCGTCGCAGCTTCCAACCATTGCGGAATAAACCATTACGATTACGATGATTAGGATCGCCGAGCAGAATGCTTATATAGACGACGTTGCTCGTTTGGATCGGTTCGTTTTCGGACCAAAGATATTTGAGAAAGACACCATAAACTGTAGCAGCGGAGAACTTCTTAAGCGAACGTCCTGGATGCCAGGTGTAATAGAATTTTACGATAATACACCACGTCAAAGGCTCCACGTTGATTACGTTAAGAACCGCTATCGTTGAAAACGACGCGACACCGTTACGCGGTAAAATTGATTAAAACTCATTCCTATCGTCGACGAAAGCGATACGAAATAGCGAGTCGAAACGTCCAATTAATTTAGGAGCAAACGTTGCCGAGTAAATAAAATGTTCCTTTAGCTTGGAGCAGCCTATCCGCGTACATAGAGGAGTATCAAAGTATGATCGCGGTCGAGCAACGAGGCGGATTCATTTCCTTATTACCACTGCGGAGGAGGTCAAACCAAGTTGCGAAATGCGCAACGGGAACGGGCAAGAAATAAAAGCGAGACGAGTCGGTCGAGAAAAACGCGATTCGCGCGTGTACTCGATTCGAATTCCGAACGAGAAAGCGGAGAGCGGCTACGTTTGCTCAGGGATCGAGGGGCAAAGAATGACGGAATGGAGCGTTTCTTGCCTGCGAAACCGGGAACGGGAACGGGAACGGGAACGAACCACGCCGTTGCTCCGAACGTTTCGCATCGTGGTACGGGGTCATCTGCATGCAAGACACGGCAAGATGTTTGCCGAGCAATTTCGTACGCGCGCCTCGATCGCCTCGATACGCGATCGAACGTCAACCTCGCCTCTTGATTAGCCACGGAATATGAGCGTTCAAGGTAACGAGGAAGCAAGGACGTGAATCGATAGATAGATTGCAGTTCGATGGGTTGATATTCAATTTTGTGCTGTCGTGTGCGGGTCGATGCTGCAAATGCCGATCGTATGCGTTACGAAATCGAAATTCAATACGTCTATACTGGCGAGATTTCACGTACCGTGCATGCAAGCAACATCTTTCCAAACAGTTTTCAATTTCATTATCTTCGATTTGAATCTTCGAAGGCTATTCGAGCAACGAGCCGCGACAAATTTCGTCGCCCTTACCGCGTACGTGTCCACGTCGTTGGAGACTGCGGAAACAACAACGGAGAGTCGTGCTCATTTCGCGGCTCCAACCGCGGTATTGTTGTCGCAATTACGCTTCGAAAATCCACCTTCTGCCGGCTCTAACGAACTTTCGGCAAACGCGATTCCCCAGGTTCCGCAAATATTTGCACGGCTCCGCGGCTGTTATACCAGCGTCGCGACGATTCACCGCTTCCCCGTTCCTCCTTCCCGTCCGACCGAGTCTATCTACAACCTACGTGAAAAATTTCGCGCGATTATGATTTTTTTTCAAGTTGCCTCCAAACGTGACCTGGAAAAGATTCGGTTCCTTGCTCGCCACGGAATCCCGCGAGATAGTTCGCCTCTGATTCGTTTGCGTCGAGCTGGCGATCGTTGCTATTTCTCCCGGTTTCGTTTTACCGTAGATTTCGCGAGAAAGCGTGGTTTGTCGCGCGTATCTGCTCGTAAAATATGCACGTGGAACGACGCGTAAAAATATTGGATAATTTCTCTAATTGATACAGCGAAAGTAACGCCATTAAGAAGCATCGACGTTACGTAAGGGATGCAAAGTATAAATAAGTTGAGGCGAGCAATTAATTATAGCCATGGAAGATGGAAGGTTGATGGAGGCGGAGTGAGAATCGACCGGTTTCCCTTTTTTCCCGCGAAATATTTCCGAGGCAGGCAATTACGTTCAACGTAATTCACAGAGTGGCACGTACGTACATTCATCGCTTTCGAATTTTTGGTCGTAGCTTGAATACCTTCTATTCATTTCTCGACCCTTCGCTTCATCTTCCACCGCCTTCTTTCTCCACAGAGGGCATGTATTCCATCTTTCATCTCGCGCCATCGCATCGCCTCTCTCCTCTTTCAACTGCGAAACCGTGAAATAGTTCCATTTGGAAAATGAAGTCCCGGCCGGTTTTTAGCGATGCGGTCTACGAAACGGCGGCGACGAACATTGGTCGGCAACATGGAAATGTTAATTGACGCGTACATCGTGCCCCAGCGTGATCGATGAGCAAATATTTGCAAAATCACGCGAAACGATAACCCGCTTAGCATGGTCATTTGAATCGACGGCGTCGGCCTGTCGAAATCCATTTTTATCGGTTCTCCCGTTAAATAGCGTCGATGTCCCGCGTCGATTCTCTCCCCGACGATCGATGCCGCGCGTCGCTCCGAGCTCCGAGGATTAAAAGGATGGCAGAGCGGAATGTTTGAAATTTCTTCGCGCGTCGCTCCTCCTTTTCTTCCCCTCCTTTTTCCTTTTTCCGAGAATCGAATCGAGGTCGAAGCGTAGACGCGACGCAGCAAGAAGATGCTCGAACTGGCGTGCTTCCGTTGAAGGGTGCATTGAAATCAGTGCGAAAAGCGCGTCCAAATGGCATTTAAATTCGGTAGCATCCACTCAACGCCGCTATCGGGCCAAGCCGGCTCGAAAGGGTAATTAAATAGCATTCGACGACCATTTAGCGAGCATTCGTAATACTTGTCCCCTGCGAGGCATAAAGGAAGCAGCGGCTCGTTCAGCCGTACCGGAAACAGAGAAATAAGCGAAGAAGCGCGAAATGAAAGAGGAACGATGATCCCGGCTAGGGGACGAGTTAGAGCCGAGAAGGATACCTGATACACGCGATTATTCCACCGAAATAAAAGTTCCGCTGGAAAAAAAGGAAGTCCTTCAACGGAACTCTCGTTTCCGCGTGATACATCGCGAGAGCCGCCAGTTCATCTCGGTGATATATTCTGGCCTGACATTGACCCGCGGAGGTACTTTCTGCGAGAAGACGTTTCGCGTTTCTCGCTAGAAATTCGTAACTTGCCTCATAAATAATAAACGAGTCCTCGAACAAGATCTTGTATTATACAGCATCGAGCGTTCCATTTGCCCCGCGAGAAGAAAGGAGAGTTAGCCACGACAACCGATAATTCATCGGGAAAGAAATAAACGCATGAATATTCTATAACGAAACGCGCGTCGAACGATTACCCTTCGTTCTTCGATTTCTAGCTCGTTAATCAACCTTTCTCGATTCATACGTCTCTGGGAGCTTTCGTTCCATCGTTCTGTCTCTGTTCCTTCCAACAGCCCACATTCACCTCTTTATCCCATTCTCCCCGTCTCTCATCTTCCGGTCGACCGGACCCCTTTCGCCTCTCTCCACCGAGTACAGAAACTCGTAACTACCGGAACTGATATCTGGCCAGAGAACTGGACTCTGACCCTCGATGGCGGACTCTCGCACCCTTTGGGATCGGTGCGGCGCGTACACCCGCTCCCCCACATCCAAGCCAGGTTGTTCGAAATTGCAGCCACTTTCGGAGTTATTCGTACGCGCCAGGGGAGGGGGGAGGGAGTAGTTCGCGTTCTGTTTCCGCGAAGGGCGATTCCGCCACGCGGATCCGAAAAAGAGGGAAGCTTCATTTTCAAAATGCAAATCGATACAGATGGTATTGTACAAAAACATCGCGGCTGCGCTCCGCTCTCGAAATTTCAGAACGCGCGTGCACTTTAATCAACATGCTGATTATTAAAGGATAGTATTGCGCGGTGGTTTCTTTCCTCTTTTTTTTCTGTTTTTTTCTTTTTTTTTTTTTTGGACAAAAATTGTTCGAGTTTGACGTTTGGAAGAACAAGAGCGAAAGAACGATAGGAAGACCTATGAAAACGAATTTTCATTTTGCAACAGGTACCGTATTTTTTCGATTACTCACGGCGATTGCCAGCTGGCAGTCAGCGTTACGGTTATTTTTCCGCAGCACGACCAAATTTACGCTCTAACGCTTCGGCAAATGCGGAAAAATGTGAATCGGTTGTTTTGGGTTTCGAAACGGATGCTTCGACGCTCGGTCGACGCCCAAAATTTCGAAAAAAAAGTACGATCTCGAATTTTACTCTGGAAACAGGCCTGAAAGAATCCATTCTCCTCTCCGAAAAACAGATCTTTCTCCAAATGAACCGCGCAACTTCCTTCCGTCAATGTAAACTGTATCGTATTCTATTGTAACGAGAAACAAATGCCATTCCGCCGCACAGACGGTACACCGTCCTTCTGTTTGATCAGCCAAGTTAAACCGTGTTCGACGCGTTTGGTGCTTAGACGACCAACTATCTGGCCAGAGCGATGCTGGTATTGCCGGTTCAAAGCCCACCCGAAACCTTTGAATCGACGGATAAATATCCACGCTATTGGATGCTGGTTTACGTTGAAAAAGGAACGACCGACGTCTTGCTCACGGATCTATTTCGTACAAGGACTACGGGGGAAAGAGCACTCGTTCCCTCGAAAACGCGCAGTTTTTCACACGTGAATAAAGAAAAAATAGTTTCCTTCCAGCGCCCTATTAATCCCTGCAGCCTGGAAACCGCACTCACTTTCCCAGTTATTCGTACGCTCTCCAAGAGCGAATTCGTGTTTCGTCGTTTTTGCGGTTGCGCGTCTACGTGTAGCTGTACGTAGACGTGTGTGCGGCGGAGGCTAAAAATGGACCGGTTCGTTTTCGAAACGCGACTCTTTTCGTCGCCAAATGGATATGAATCACTTCGAGCCACCCGCCGCGCCGCTGCGAATAAACTTTGCCATTTATGCGAACACGCGATTCGTTCAACTAATAATTAGATCTGTCATTGATTCATCAGTTAAGTCGTTGTTGATCGATCGAAAATGGAAGTGACACGGTGTTATGGTAAAATATTTCTCTATATTGCTAATTGCGCGGTTACGAACGAATCAAATGTTAAACTCTGCGAGAAGAGACTCGCGAAAAAAGGGGGGGGCAAGGTCTCGTTTGCCTGGTCGAAGATTCTGAAATTGCTCTTCCATGTGCCACCAAGAGGATTAAAAAGTCACCTATTGCTCCAGATACGACAACAGCGCACATCGTGCGGCTGTTACGGTTGTATGAAATCGTATGGTGAATCGCGTAAACTCTTGCCACACGAAAATAGATATCCTCGGTCTTTAGGGCATATTCGTCCGAGCGTTTTCTAATATTTCATCAGCGGCAATGTTTTACGTTGCGACTTTTTTCTATACTTTTGTACCGTTATATACGTTAATTTGTTTCATCGAAGGGTTCATCCCGTAAACGAATAAATAAATAAGTAAATAGATCCTATAGAAATGTTGTCGGTCTGATTACGCTTTCGTTGAATAGCAATGATCCAAGTCATCCGGAAAGACAATTTTCCAACTAGATCGCAAGCATGGAAATGGAGACAGAGTGAAAAATCGCGCACCGCCCCGAAGTTACTGCGAACTGTCTAACAAACGAGCAGACAGGGCAACAAGTTCGCCGATTCAAAATTCAGCACTCGTTCCGCCGCGATATCTGTCCGTGGAACTTTGTTCTCGAAACAGGTGGGATCACGTTTTCGATATCGAAATTGCCGAACGCTTCGCGGTGACGGGAGAAATTTATTCGTGCGTTATTAATAAAGGTACTGACGGAGTGACAGCGGCCCGAAAACTCCAGGACGGCTCCCCGCCATTTGCATACGCCGACGCTTACCCCTCGAGATTAGCCGAAAGGGTTCGTTTACGCGAATCAGACGCCTCGAATAATTTCAAACTTAGTCTCCTTCTCTCTGTTCGTGTGGACAGCGTTCGAGAGTCACGAGCCACCGGGACGAACCAGTCGTCCGGATGGAAATCGGATGACTTTGGAAAACTACCCTCTCCAAGTCTATCCTCTGGTTGCCGGGCTACTTCGAGTCGATGGCGTCTACCACACCTGGGACACGATTTCGACGACGGGCAATTGCGAAACGAAGTCTCGCTCCTCGAACTTGCTCTCTATCTCTTCCGGGCCACTTCTTACTCAGCTTCGAGTCAACGTGAAATCTACTACGTGAGTTTCGCAGTTGATACAATATTTCCACCAGTTTTTCGTAAAATCCAGTCCCGTGGTCGCGGACATTTCTTTTGCCAACGAAATAATTCAGCGTAGAAGAAACAATTTTCGCTGCTCGACGTTCAATTCGCGAGACCGCGGCACGGTGCTTAGCTCGAGATCTGACGCGACGGCTAAATTCGTGCACGCGATAGCGAACGTTCTTTACACGATCGCACCGATGCAGTGTTCTAAGTTGAAAATTACTCCGGATGGGACGACGTGCCAGATAGAGAGAAATCGATGGGGAGAGAGCCTTCCGACCGCGAAGGAAAAATTCCCGAGTGAGCAAAGAGCCGTCTAATACGCGTCAATTAATATTCTCGTTTCGTTTAATGCATCTCTGTTCGCTGATAATAGCCGGCCACGTATCGGTAATTGCGCTACTTTTTCACGTTTTCTTTCCCGCAGCAACATCCGTGCTACTCGAGCGACGCATGAATAATGCGTCGCGATTAATTGCGAGTCGCCCACGGCGTTCATGGCCGCAGATACTACGGCCTCCTGGTCTCCAAATTTTCTGCTCGTCAGAATCGCTTATGAGCGCGCATTTTAAAAACTTACAGTCGTACGTGTAATACGCGTAATACGTATTTGGACTGGGTTCCTTTCTTGAAATATTTTTAATACATTCCAATAACCACGAACTTTTGATGCACGCGGCAACAAAGTTTCTGTTTCTTTCAAGTGGATTTTTCAAGTGGATGTCAGACTGAATGCCACATTTCTATGACTCTAGTAGCAATTTAATCGCGACGAAAACAAGGATTTTACTTTTAAAGTTATTCGCTACTGTCCGATCCATGGAAACATGGAAGACTCGAAACTTTTAAAATCTTCGAATCGTTGGACATCATTAGTCGGTAAACGAACGAGTGCTTGAAAATTTGCAAGCAGGGAGATCGCGGAGACGAGTTCGGCCAACTTATAAACGCTCGTTAATAACTGGGAAGCAAACAAGCTTGCCGAATCGTCGAAAGGTTAATAACGAATCGCTAAGCGATTCGTTTCTGTTGCTAATTGCTTGACCGAAATAGAAACGAAAGAGATTTGGAATTATTAAAATGCACACAAATTAATTACGTCTGTCAGTTTGTTAATTACAGCCGATTCGTAATTTGGTGAAACGCGTCGTGCTCGCGTTCCCCAAAGCAATATTTCAATACGAAATGATAATTAAATTCTTATCGCCTTTAGCGATCGCGGATCATTCTATATGATGCCGCGCTCCGCTAAAGGGAATATTAAGTTCTCCCGGACGTTCCTTCGACTCCGAGAAGACGAACATCCTGATAATTGGCCAGTTTCCCTCCGAGACCGAGGAGCTTATTAATTTAAGTGGTTTGTTCAATTTCGAAGCCGTGGCCAAGCGTTGAATAGTTTCAACCGAGTCTTTCTGATTTTTCAGTTTTTAGTTAAAAGCCCGAATTTCTCTGCCCTCCTTTTTCGCTAGTTTACCGGTGGTTCTTCGTTCGCCAGAAATTTTCCAGGAACAGGATCTCCAAAGCAATTAACAGTAAGTACTTGTTATCTGGAAAAAGATTCGGCGAAGACAAAGTCAGTCGCTTGGAAATAGGTATTCAAAGTATCCTCGGCAACCCTCCACACGGCAACTCGCTATTATTTGTAAATACAATGGCAATCTTGTCGAAACTTTGCTGCGCCAACATGCCGCGCAAACTACATACCCCTCTTACAATATCAATACACCGAGAGACTAGTTACTTAATTATCTTGAGTGGCAAGTTTGAAGAAAACACAATAGAATCTAGCACACTATTCTCACACCTGACCTATTACAATCTCATTAATATTATCGGTTATTAGGAAGAAGATTAGCAGAAGGAACGCAGACCTGCTTAATTTATTATAGATTTTATAACGTAATATAATCACCTTCCTCCGGAACCATCTTAAAATTAGGATACATATATTTCCGTCATTGGCTGAGATAGTCGCATGTAGAAATTTGTCATCTACAGCGACCAAGTAAATGGAAATATTTTGTTTCCCAAACTCGACTGCTGAATTATTATGCCATGCAGTGAAATATTCACAATATTTTAACGAATATTCAAACAATACGCAACATTTCAGACAGAAATATATCCGAAATGTGCAGACACATAACATAACATTGGTTAAATTGTCAGAAATACTTGTGCTTATTTATTTATATGGAATTGTACATCTTTGCTGAAAAGTTTTAGAACAGTTATATTATAATATATTAACTTGAAAGTTGGAAAAACTGAACCGCATAATGATGATACCAAGAAATGGGATTTGTATGATAAAGAAAGTATACGTTACTAATACACAAACGACTTCGTTAAAGTTTCTATGTGACATTTAAAATTCATAACCTGCGTCAAATATCAATGTCTTATTAAAAATGGATGTCTTAGCGTTTCCGGGCAAAAATGTATATGTATAAATTGGAGTAGGAACGAGCAGAATATCTACATCTTTTGCAGCTATACTCTCCTACCATCATCTTCCCGATGACGAGCATTATAAATAATTCAAAAATCCAGAGAATAAAATACCTTCACGCTTCGACAAATGGTATCGATCGATCGGAAGCCATCGAAAAAGCTAAACAAAGGTAATCTCGCTCAAAAAGTATCGACGCCCTATTCCCGAGGGTGGCGGCGGTTCAGGAAGGCTGTCCAAACCGTGTTCGGAATATTTCACGAGACGCATCCCTTGTCCGACCTTTTTGCAGCGTTCCAACGTCGTTTGCTGATTGAAACGTGATGTTACATGCGATATCGATTATACGGCCAGGACGGACCTAGCCGGTCGGTCCCGTATAAAGGGACTGCTACAAAGAGAGAAAGAAAGAAAGAAAGAAAGGGAACGAGATCCACGAACGGGGGATGATGGCCGACGCCTTCCCCTGGGACCAACCGTCTTTTCGTTTCCCTCGTCGACGCACCGCTCTTCGCAATTTTTTTCCTGGCTGGCCGGTTTCAAGCCGCGAGATAAAAAGCGATTCGAACGGCTGCCTTTTACCTCTTCCATCGCTTTTTTTTTCCCCGCTTTTCACGGTCGCATTGATTTTTTGCGCGCGCGGATTCACCAACGCGCCACCGCTTTGCGCAAAACGCGGCGATACGATGAACGAACGCGACGTGCGTTTGACGCGCTGCATCTCCAGCCGATTCTCTTTCGTTGGAATTTGTTTATTGTCCGCTCCCGTGCCTTTGGTTTTGCTTTGTCGTCCAACCTTCTGTCTGGCTTTCGCTCTCGATTCGAGTACGTTTCGTTCAGATTTGGACCGATTACGAAGTTCTGTTCCGATGGCTTCCGCTGTTGAGGTTAGCGAAGTAAGGATCACGATCGTACAGGTGGACCGTATTAGACAATTGGAATTTCTACAGTATAATTATCACTGTACTGTACTGTATTGCGGCTGCTTATGCGTTTACGGGAAATTTAAGTGCACGCATATATACGGATCAAGCGTTTCTGACAATGTAAAATAAAAGGTAGAGTTTCTCAATAAAAGTGACGAGTAGACGTGGTAATTTTTATCGCCAGCGGTACTGACATGTATTCATAAAAATTTGAATTTACGTAACACGTCCACGGTCTGATATCATCGCATGTACCTTCGACTAATTGCTTCGTACACTCTTCGAAGTGCATGAATCGATGCTCGATATAATTATTCAATTGGAGAGCTTGCGATGGTAATCCGATTCTTGGCCATCTATCACGCGCTACATAGAAATTTCCAAGTCTCGTCGAGCAGTTACGACGCAAACTCGTCGTTAGGTAACAGGCGGTTAAGTAGGTCGACGATGAAATTTTCTTGGAAAGATCTCATTGAATGGATAATTTTAATGGCTGGTGGAAGGTCGGTTAACACTGTTCGCACACGACGTGCCCGTCTACCGCATTCGTCCGTGAATTTACTGCGATGGTTTATATTCCCGCGACACGCACGGAGAAAAGTGGATACAATGTGCAAAATGTGTAAATTCATGTCACGGGGAATGCGCGGCAGAGAATAATGACCGGGACCACTTCACGTGTTTCCCGCGGTCTACGTGTTTATTATTTATTATTCGATTTAAAACGCGAAGGAGCACGATATTTCACCGCAAGAAATTTCGCCAGTGTTTCGTTGTCCTTTAAATTCTCGAGTATACCGCACGAGCGTACCGTTCTCGAGTAGAGAACGAGTAGATACTCGAAACGGGGAAGTATGATTAAATAATAACGAAACTAAAGCAACAAGAAAACAGAACGCAGAGTAGAATCGATTTTCGATACGCGTCCTAAGGACCTACATGTGTATTCTCCTTTCTAAGATAAATCTATAATGCTATAAATCTGCTGTAAGTCTAATCCTAAATAATAAGATACTACGGTGGTACAGGCACGGTCGTTCAGAGTTTTCTGGCTCAGACCACTCGCCAATAAAATTTACGACAGTACGGGTATTACACGTATACAGATCGACCAAGCTGCACAGCTACGTTAGTCGACTATTTATCTCGTAACGAAATATTTTTCATCGTGATTTATAGCCATCCGTCTTTCTTCTCGTAGTCGAGACTACGATGCTTCTTCGGAATCGAAAAAGTTACGCATGACACACGTTAAAAACGCATTTACCACTTGCGTTCCGATATTCGAGACGAAAGATCAAAGACGATGTCCGTCAAAAATTTTCTGTCCGCGAAGAAAGCGAAGCCACCGAAAGACAAACGACGAATCAAGGGCTTCGATAACAGGATAGTAGATGAAAGTTCATGGGATTGTTCCGCTTTCAAACCGCCTTCGATCCTGATGTGTACTTGCTTAGGCTCTCGGTCGGTTGAACCGACGTGAAAGACCAGAAGCGACATTTGAGAAACCATTAACTCGTAATTTATTGCGGGACATTGGTTTCTACGTTTAACAACGGTTTCGAGTACTATCAACTGGACCGATCGTGATCCAAAAATATAACACTCGGCCAACTAAATGTTCAGTCAGCTAGATTCACACGTCTGTCGCTTTATAGACACGTCATAGTTTTAAGCATATATGTTACACTAAACTACACACACACACGTGTGTTCGGTTGAAAATTCACGAAACGGCTGGAACGATTCGGAGGATATTAGACTCGAGACAAGCACGATCAAAGCACGGCGAGGTAGGATTTTAATCCTGCAATTAGAGAAAGCGAGAACGAGCAACAGCAGAGCGTCTCGATTGAACAACAGCCTGTCTGTTTGACTTGGTTTTCGCGAGCTTGTTTCGCTGAATTTATACGCGTAACGCTGGGTGTATCAAAGATGGTTTACTCTCAGCGAGCGAGAGAGAGAGAGAAAAGACAAGGGGGTCGTGTAACAAGTTAATAAACAGTGTTTCGCGAGTAAAGCAGGAATTTCACGGACGTTTCGCTTGTTTCTAAAAGAAAAAGGTCATAAAAGTAAAAATGTGTCTCGCGAAAGTTTCATCGATTGGCGCGGGGCCTGTCTCCTATAAGCCGTGGGATATATCTGTTGAAACTTTAGTGTTTGCTGGTCGCGTCGAGTATTCGCGAAATCGGCGGCAAATTAAAAAGCAAATATTTACCCGACTTTTACGCGGCGACCTCGGATCTCTATTCGATTAATCTCCGCCGGCAGGTTGAAAAAACGCATCGCGGGGCAAACGCGACAGGTCAGTTTTGTAATTAATTGCGGAACGTCGTGGCGCGCGACCAATGAAGCCCGATGTGGCGAATATTGCTCGGTCGGAGCATGGAAGTCGCGAACAATGCCGCGACATTCGTATAAACGTGAAAACATACGTTACATAGGCAGAGGGAAAACAAGAGACGGAAGGGTGGAAAACTGGAGAAAAAACGAGATTGCAATTATCGGTCCTTTTGAGATCAAGGTAGCCGACATTTTCAGCGTAAATTTCATAGCGGTAAGGTACTCGTCGTCACCCTCCGACGGAGTTTCTTCAGCTCACGGGGAAAACGTTATTGCTTGGCGTGTATGTATATAGTCCGTGAACCTCTCCCCCGGCCTCTCCTTTTCTCTTGGTACCGCGTTAGCTTTCGTTAATTTTCTCTGTTTCAGAGTTCGACCGAAATTGGTTAGCGCAAAGGCTTCAATTTTCATCACTTCCGTTTGGAAATATTTTTCCCACCGAGCTGAACTAAACTTTTGGATAAATTTAAGTTATAACGTCGCAGGAGCCACTTTCCAGGCCGCGTAATTAATTAAAACGCTCTGCGATATTGCTTGTGGACCGGCCAGCACGGTACGAGACGGTCGGAATCGAAACGTTTTCGCTATTTCGTTGGAAACAAATTGAACTCGCGAGATATAAAGAAACAACAATAACTGGTTTAATAACAATATAATAATTCAGATACGTTATATCTCTCGCCGTGTTCGATTAAAATCTCCGACAAAGGCTAGCTATCAAAAGCGTCCAACTTCCCATGCACGCATTTTTCATCATTTATCCTTGCACCTGCACATTCTATCTATCTATCTATTTACTTTGCCACACCATCCAGACATTTTCAGGAAATATTCAAACACGTTCATCCATAACCATCTTTCTTTTTCACGCTTTTAATATCGAACCGAATACTCGTCGTTCGTTGTACGTGTATTATAAGGAAGGAACATCTTCAACATTGGCACTATCCACGTGGAACAGGCTGCAATAAATGTACTAAGGGTGGATAACTGAATACATCGACATTTGTCCAATCGATACGAGTATATCTTAATTTTCGAGTCGTGAATGATCAAAGGAAATGTTTAAAGTGCTTGCCTCGTGCTTCAATGTACACCGCCGCAAGATCCGGCAGCGACTGCGACTGCCAAAGTACCGACATACATTCGCGAATCACTCGGTACGACTATATCTCTGTGTCGACAAAAGTCACGATTAATTTTATCAAAAAGCACCTGTGTATTTTCAGTAAGCGCAATAACAAAAGGATCCGTTTCGGCGTTAAATCGCTGAACGAAAGTTCCGTCGCTTCCATATATAATAATGATCATGTCGACTTAATATTTTAAAAGAGATTTCGAACTGTTCGGTGATCAAAAAGCTGGATAAAGTATAGCTCGAAGGTCTTAAGCGATCATCGTCTGAGGAACTAAATCCACCAAGTGGCTGGCTGGTTCTGGCACATATTTCAAGTTTAACGTCCCTCCGGTTGTGGAAACGTTCGCCGAAGGTCGAGGAATATTCCGCGGCGAAATTTCAACAGGCGCGATATTACGGCTGTGCGGAAATGCGGCTGGCGGAATTAGGGGGAGCAATTTTCTTAAAGAACGCGTCGCGATGTAAATTCGCGTTGCAGCTTCTCGCGCGGCGGCTATCAATCTTACCGCTTTCGAGAGAGAGAGAAACGTCTAAATACTTGGTGATTAAATCTCTCGATGCGGCGTTTTAGCGGCCGCCGGAAACCGCGTCCCGTTCCCCTTCCTACACGCTGATAAAGTCATTAACAACCGCATATTTTTCTCCTTTAATGAGCTTGAACGTTATCGCGATGGGAAAGAAGCCGGTAATATCAATTTCGTGCCTCGGATTATTCGTGTACCTTTCTCGATTGTATTTCGTCTCGTTCGCGATATCTTCCCTCGCTGTTTCAAAAATTGTTAACTCTCGAGTCTCCGAAATTTTTTGCGCAAAAAGATCGAGGTCTGGAAACAGGCAAGATAAGAATATTTTCGTTGATTTGTCTCACTGAGAACGAATATTTTCACACAAAGTAGCTAACAGCGGTAGAAAGAACCTGTTACGTTCAACTATGTAGCGGCCGAATTTTTCCAAAGACCAGAAGATACGAAATATTTCAATATCATTAGCAACAGTTTCAAAGTTATGAAAAGGGTAGGATCAAATAAGATGTCTATATTGGTAACAGGGGGTTAATCGACGCAGTGAATTTTAAAATTGCTTCTCCGTGAAAAATGGAAAATGTCAGTAAACGAGTCGCGTAAAAAGTTTTATGTCGTTCGATAATAAAATCGTCAACTACTACATTGTTTGCGATTAATACGATTCTCGACGATAAGAGACGGTCAACAGGAATCGTACGAAATGAACGAAATGTGCCTGTTTTATCGGATCTTTTTGATCGAGCTAGCTGTCTTCTAATCGACTCATTAACGTTCGTGGCCGTTCCTCTATCGGAACGCGCCACCAGTGAACATCGACGCAGGAAGTAACGTTCATTTTGCCGAGCGAGGAAAAAAGATACGTCCCTTTGCCGGTGCTCGAGTAATATCCGGCCCGCTATTAAATTTCGGCAAACCTTTGGCCGTCACTGCACCCGACTTTATTAACGCGAATGTACGTTATTTACCCGTGATTCTACGATGCTGCTTGTCTTCCGCTCGCGTATCAACGCCATGCTTTCCAGCCGCCATTCTACTATACCCTTTATTTAAAATTACCTATCGAAACATTTCTACGATCGTCCGACAGATCCCCGCAGTTTCCCGTTGGATTGAAATCCTCCACGAATATTTGAGTCTTGATTTTTGATTTTAGATCGCACGTTGTTGCCCTGGTTTACTGACTGGGTTCCGGTAATCTAATCACGAACGTTCATTGATATACCGTATTTCCACGATAAATTAATCGCACGTATCTCACATCTTACAATAATATCGTATGTACCGTTGTACCGACGCGTTATTGGAAATTGATCGATTGTTCGGCTAATTAGCGGCTGTCAAATTAATTTTGGGGAAACAATATGAAATTTTGTCTGAAAATGTGATCGAGCTTCGATAATTAAAAAAGACATTAAGATATATCTGGGAGATATCTAGGCGAGGAAATTTTATTCCATGACCACAATTGTTTTACAAATATTTTTACAACGTAGCAAGCACGATACCATAAATTTAATACCTAATAAATTTATTCGAACGTTATTACGTGTAAATATTAATATTTATTTCCTATAAAAATCTACAAGCGTATATATTCTTCTTGTATCCGATATCGAAGATGCAAGGAATTTTTAATAATACAGAAATAATTATTCTGTAAATCGTTCATTCTAAATTTTTCATTAATCAATCAGAAGAACAGTCGCAACAATTGTGGCCAGATGATTTCCAACTACGTTAGCCTCTTTATAATTCTCTCGGCCACGAAATTCGCGCGGTGCCAGGGAAATAACGTTAATTTGGGATAACGCCGGGCACCGATGAGACCTACGCGAAACGACCCGATTATACCTGTGATTATCGTAATTGCGACGATCGGGTTGCCTCCGGTGTTAAGGCTCTCGTTGTTCCCCGAAACTAAAGGTGAAAACATGGACAAATCGATCGCGCCTCGAGCACCCCCAAAGGACCCTTGCACGCAGCTGATCCTGTCGTACCAGCGCTTGTATTGTACTACTGAATTAACTGTCCTATACGGAGGTATAATGTTTATTGTCTACCGACAATGTAGTCGAGATATCTAGTCTCAAGGATAGCCTGCGCCTCCCTTTAGCTCTGTTTCGTGGAAATCGATCTGCATGTGCGCTGTGTTGAGCTAAATTAACTATATTCGACGCGTATATTATATCGCTCAAAGGTATTTTAAAAATACTTCTCTATTCTCGACAGAATGTAATTTAGCGAGAAAATTACAAAAAGAGATACAGATAGAGAGAGAGAGAGAGAGAGAATTAAGACGATTTGATTCGTTGTTAGAAATATCGTAGAACATTATGAATAATTTTGTTATTTAAAGAGTTCATTACCTTCGGCTCGTTTCGTTGACACAGAGGAGATTAATTCCTGCAGTGATATTTAAAATCAGTTAACGCTACGATAAATCACACATTAGATAGCACACGACGTTTTAACGCGCATTTTACATCCATTTTAAGTTTTAACGTCTTACGATCTAATCCGAGCGTCTTAGATGTATAATATAACGCGTTCGAACGACTCTGCTACTCTCGACTTGAAGATGTCATATTAGATAATTATTTCTAATTATATTACTTTCAATAAGGCAAGATAAGTATCTTTACAATAATTAGGAAAGTTTGCAGTACGATAGCGAACCTGACCTCCTCTCTTTAAGATGTTCTTAAGGGAGACGTCTTTAAGACGTTTGTAGAACATTACCAAACTTCTTTAACGCGTTCAAAGATGTCTCTGTGCTGTCTGGGACGCTACTTGGAATATTCTTTCGCTAGAACGTCAAACGCTCTTTTTGTGTCAAGTAGTGCCGTAGTTAATACGTGACAGTGCTTTGTTCTTCGTCTATCTGTCAAGTTTCTTGTAAATTAGGTCGCAACCCTTATCTAATCCCACTGCAGCATACCCAAACCTCCTCCTTTTGTTCTTGTACACGAATATATAGATGCTTACGAAATTATCCGAACACTTGTGCACACTTTTTGTGAATGTATTATGTGTATCGCATGAAACATTTTGAAATTTTGCTAGCACTGTGACGGGAGCCGTCATCGTTACGATTACAGCGGTAAATTTGAAAACAAATCTGAAAACACTTCTAGAAATTACAAGATATTTAATACAAGTATATATTTCACAGAGATCAGAAAAGTACTCGAAACAATCAATTATCCGTTCCGTTAATAAGCCTCGATATTCAATGCGGCCGTCTCCGATACTTATCATACGTTGAAAATGACTGCTCGTGCTGTATGCTGATACTTTACTAAATATACATTTGCAATAAATATTTTATCACTTCTACGTACATTTCCAGATTTCAAATTTCAAATTTTACCAATGTAATCACGCCGATCGTATCTCGTCACAGCGTTAATCTCAAGATATTGAAAAATTTGACGATATTCTGTAAAACACACAATATGTACATAACACTTTTCTACGGTAAATTACCTTACTTACGAATTTAAATATCTAGACAAGTTTGAAATACTTTCGTGTGCCACTGTACATCCGGAACGACTCCCAATAACGCACGCATCGCGCGGATTGTCCCGACTGAAACGAATAAAGAAACGGGTTCATCAGCCCTGGGAATCAAGAAACGATGAATGAATAAAGTTCCGCGAATCGATCGGCTCGCTTCATTCTAGTTTACCACCGTTGAAAACCGAGCCCCTCGCTAACGGGCAGACTCGCACAATGGGCTGGCACGGCGCAAATAATTTCGAAGGCTCTTCAATAAACAGAAATAAATGCGCGATAGATTAAGGGCCATAGTGAACAGGCCGCGCGGCGTGCAATTTGATCGAATGGATAAATGCCGTTTTGAAAACGAACGACTTCATTTGTTCGTTCGTATCTACGAGCCGTTCCGACCGTGGACAAGAGTCCTGCACACAGATTCCATCCGACACATCCACGTGGAAACGAGCGTCGGTGCGCGTCGAGGATCGCATGCCCGGTCCAGTTTAACGAGCTTTCAGATAAAACACTGAAAACGTCGTCGGGATTAATTAAATAATTAAAGCGGCTAATTATCTCGACTTAGCCATCTGCCTACGTGACCCGACACGCTAATACAATCATCAGGCTGGTGGAACGTATCGTTCCTAGACCCCTGCATTTCCAGCAATTCGATACACCAACGTTTTACACAAGGATTCCTTCTCTTTTCTATTTTTCAAGACGATGCACGGTCTAGGAGTCGAACTGGCCTACTCTGCCGGTTTTCTTATCTTATACCTTATCTTATACGCTAGAATATACGATTAATTAATCCTATTAAGTTCGATGGAGCTGGTAAGTTTGATTTCTCAACGACTTAGGAAATTTCACGAGTCACAAGTTGCGAGTTATTAAGTTACGCGAGTAGTGAATTCTCTTACATAACGAGAAGTCTGGCACAGTAACATAAACGAGCTACTATAGATACATTTCATAGATTGCAAAGCGGTTGGTTAGTCTTTAAAATTCTAAAGGTATAAAAGAGAAGCGCGTAATCCGTAACTTGGAACTTTTCGATTCTCTAATATTATGAATTGATAAATAATTGTATAGAAGAGTGAAACTTTGTTTTCGCTTCAATTTTCTCAAATTATTTTCTTATAAATTCGTTATTTCGTACATTAAACGTAACAAATAAATGTCCGAATGATTATGACCAGCAGCGTATACATGTTGTCCACGATTTCCCTCCCTTATTTTGCCTATTCATCCGGCACCAGCAAAAAGTCGAAGCCGTCGTTGAGGCGAAATTCAAGCGGAAGGACCGAACACGGCAATTCATCATCGACCGCGTGGGTTTCGCGCACAACGCGTTTGTTAACCTTATCGCAGCTAAACGCTCGAAATTTGTTACACGGAGCACAATCTAAATAGCCGGTCTCGCGCCAGCTTCTTGCACCGCCGTTACGGTACTAATTAATCGTACAGAGAAACAAGTATATCTCGAGATAAGATCTGGCAAAACATTCTGCAGTTCGGAAACCTGCGCCGGACGGAAACTAAATTAGCGCTAGGTTGGAATATCGACGACAGACCAAGTGGAAACGGTGGAACGACTAAAGATTTGCAAGATAGTAATTACTTGTCGCTTGCTCGTTCAAGTTATCGTTACAAGGCAGACGACAAGTTGACCGAAATCTACGAATCGCATCGATATCGCCGAACCTGATCGCGTCGGGCACGAGATTTAAAGCGATTGCCCATCTTGCTCGCGCAGGCCGACATCGTCCCTCCGGCCACTCGGATGCTCCCTTATTTACAGTTACACAAGTAGAGGGTGCAATCGAAACCAGTAATAACCTCGTTAACGTCCGACTTGCCCTTTCTTTCGTTCCGCCCGTCCCTTTTCACTTGTCGACTCTATCGCCGTGACTCCCCGGGGGTAGTATGGAGAACTTCGATGCTGGTTACCGTTCGATGCAATTGATATATCGACTGAACGAGGCAGTCGTCCAGAAAAAGGGATACATCTGTTCTTCCTCTACGTTGTGTCTCGATATGCAGCGCCGCTCTACGTTTATCGCGGATTCTATCCGTCTATTCATTTTCCATCTCTACGGAATTTTTTGACTCGACTCTAACGATTCACGAACGACTAATCTTCTCGTTTCTCGACAAAAATTAAAAAGATTAAAACGTCGATTTTCATTTGGTTTTCATTTATTTTAACCTTCCTGTTCCCCTCGTGTCTATATTACCCGAAATAAAGATTGTATTTCACTAGATATCGTACGATATATATATGTATATTCGTAAAAGATGTGTACACAAGATAGTACAATAAGATAATAAAAGAGCTATATATATATAGTATAGTATAGTATAGTATATATATAGATAGTAAAAAAAGGTACATGTACACTGCCTTGCGTAGACATCTTTTACGAATACAATATTCCAGTGAACGATAGGAAAGGTTGTACAATGCAGAAGAATTTCTCGACGAAGCTTTCGAAAAATCAAAATATTAATTACCATACAAATTGAACGTAACGAAGAATGAAAAATTCCGAGTTCCCTTTACCGTAATATTTCGAATTACAAAAAGTTTTTAGTCTACGGGAGGAGACTCTATTGACCCAACAAAATTTGACCCAACGAAGGCAAAGAGAAGATAGGAGACGCGGAGGCGAAAGTCTCGAGTCCCGCGGGTGGAACAGAGCTAGTAGAGAAATCAATTAGCGAACAGGCGCGGCAGAATTCGGTGACACACCGTGTACAGTTTTCCGGAGCGAAGCTGTAGAGTTTTTCCCACGGGATGTCGCGGCGACTGGCCTTCCCCTCCGGGGAACGAGAATTCCCTTCGTGTATGTACAGTCACTCCAATCACGAGCCATACATCAGTTTGCGTCGTTGACGAGAAGAAACGGGGAGGACGGAGAAAAATGTCCCGATTGTGAAAGTCCCGAGGGGATGAAACAGTGACATGCCACGTACCTCGCCAACGTACCTCGTTCCCTCTCGCTCGCGCTACTAAGTGATAGATCGCGAGCCGGCTTGCCGTCCGGGCGACTCTCACAATTTTTATATACTTTTTTCACCTGTTTTTTCCCCCGGTTTTTCTAACAGTTTATTGTTATCTTTCACGATTTTACGAATGCGTTCATGGCGGATTCTGAAACAATTGCAACATGGAGTCACGAAACAATACCGTCGAAATTTAACGTTTTCGAAATGACAAATTGGTCGATTATTATTAGACTGAGCAATAAATTTGTTTGAGCAAAAAATATTAGAAGAATATTATGTTATTATGAATATTTATCTTTGGTGAGACATATATATTTGCCTACTCGATTATACAGATGAATCCTGTATGAAAATAAACATATAAACATATAAAACATATTTAAACATATAAAATTTTGATCCATCCAAGTCCGCGTAAATTTCCTCCAAACGTTTTGCAGAAGTTAGCTGCCCTGTTTTTCCAGACAACTTCCATGCAACCGATTTTTATTCCTTTGACAGAATGATCAACGAGAGTTGAGGATGCATTGCGAAACAAAATTAAAAAGTTGGAGAGATTTTCGAAGAGCGAAGTCGGTAACGAGCAAAGACAGCGCACGAAAGTGTCTTCGCGTCGAGTCCCAAAGGGAGTTCGCTAAGTGATAGATCACGAGGAATAATGCGACCGTCCTGTCGCGCTTCTTCCAAAGGAGCGTCCTAATGAAAATTTCGTGATTCGGGTCTCTGGTGTATTTTTTCTCATTAGGCGTGCCACGAACATTACCGGCCAAGGAATCGAGGGGATCAAACTGTACTTCCGAAGCAAAGAAGATCGTGAAATGCGACTCTATGCGGTTTTCTGGATTCTATCTATTCGAAGATAAAGTTTCTAAGTTTGTGAACTTGATAATTTCACAGCGTTTAGTGATTTCTAGGTTTCATTCCATACGATGAGACGCGGTCGCGTATATTCGTATAAAGAAAAGTGAAAAACGACAGGGGCCAGAAGATTTAAAGCTTCATCTTCGTTACTTTAACAAATGGAACAATTGATAGGAGGAGACAGTGCAATTTATGCTGTTAGTTTCACTTTGTAGCTTAGATGAAAACTTGGGTTATTCATGGGTCAATTCGGAAGTTTTGACCGAAGCTGAGACTGTTCCAGTTACTCGTCGGCAATCTAAAAAATCATGTTGTTGCCGTAATTGCTCTCGTTACCTCAGGCCGATTCTCATTTTTTCGTTCATCGTTACCTGGACAAAATTAAAGTCCAACGGATCGATACACGACAGTTTGTCGCATTAATTCGTTGCGCTTAACTCTGTGAAAAAGTGACGCACGCCGCTGTACAGTCGCCTTCTAATTAATTATACACGACGCTGAAATTATTTTCCGTCTGAAATGATCTTTCCGCCATTGTGATTACGAATTTCCGAACACCGCATCGCACCGATATTTTGTAATACAAAATGCCAATCGATAGTGTTTCAAGAAGAGAAACCAAAATGCGTTTATCTCGCTTTAAATATCTTTCACCTTGTATGCCAAGAGCAACGCCCAAAAGGATCTCAACTGATGTTGGACATAAGCAAACACCGTTATCGGAAGGTAAATAAGAAAACATTATTTTTAAATACCCGGAGAAATTTCAAAACGAAATTCAACCCTTCCAATATCGCAGTGTGCGTGCCGTTAAGAAGATGTGTACGAAAAGCGCGATTCTATCGCTTTGATGCTTGAAAATATTCAGAAGACAACGGTAAAAGAACTTTAGTGGTTGCTGTACATCTCTATAGCACGACATCGTCGTACGTCACGATCGCAAAGAATTAAGAAGAAACAAAGTCGCGTATTCGGTTACCACCGCTGAAACGTAGTTCAGTATGGAACGTTCAATATGGAACTACACACGCGCGCCTAGACATCCAACAACGTTCACGGTGGTCTCGGGTGAACGCGCGCGTCGTTCGAAACAGACAGCTTCTAATCGAGTTCACCATCCAGAACGATCGAACGACTGCCGCTTGGGGGTAATCGCGCAGTTGCTAGATCGCGAATGGAGCACAGTGAAATTAGCAACGCAGCTAGACCCGCGGCTCGCACTCTCGTCAGATATTCCCACAGGTTCCGGGATCCAGAACCCGGGCCGTGTATACGTTCGATTAAGGCCGATGACGAGGGCATGCACGAGGGGCGCGCGTTTTACAGGCGAAACGCGTTAACGCACGCTAAGTAATGGATGATCCAGCCCGGCCACGGTTTATTTTCACTCGAGACTTTTGCTAAATAATTCAGCTCGCGCTGGATGTGTATCGCCACCTAATTGCTCTGAAATATTAAGCAACAGCTCGTGTGCGACAGCTCGACCCGGCTTAACAAAATTTCGACGAAATTTAAGGCAGCTGACAGCGAAACCGTGAGGGAAGCGAGGCGAGAGTCTTTCGACGTTTTCAAACGTATCGACGATCCTTAGGCTTACATCTCTTTAACAATTACTCATGATTACCGAATAACGGTCGTTGGTCGCTTCTATATTTCTCTCAACAAACGTTTATTTCTCTTTAGCGAAAACATCATTCTTTGGAATTGACGAGCTCTTCACGATCTCTAATCGATAGGTCGCCTCTTCTTTTATTTTTACGTTGAAATTACGTTCGGGTGATACTAAATATCAGAGCTTTGATATTATCTATGCAGTCGTTGGATAACTACAGAATTTTGTTTGTCTGTACAAGGAATCAAAGAAAACACGACCGATTTCCTATTGCGATTTAACGCTTCGTTGATTCCAAACTACGTAAGACTGCTCCGGTATACGGGAAGCTTTGTTTTATATCTGGCATGACTTTGTTCTGTACGCGATACTTGTTTGTTTTCGATAACTGGTTCTTCTACTTCCTAATTGTGTCGAGCGATGGAACACGACGCGAAGCTGCGATCGATACGATGGCCAAGGATCGTTCGAGACCGCGGCAGCATCCGAAAGGAAACGCAGGAAAAGACGGCGCAAGGAAAAAAAAAGATCCCAGCGTCTGTTGCCTCGATTTCTCAGTGTTTCGAGGGATAAAGTGCAATTACCGCGGAAAGAAGGTTCGGAATATGCGGGACAAGTGGCTGCCGAGTGGCCGACAAAATTCTGGGAACGGGTTAAAAGTGGTTTGTGCCTCTCCGGACGGGTGAAAAAGCGGATCCTCTCGAGTGGGACGCTTGTCGCGTAATTTGGAACACACTTCGCGAACGTGGATACGCTCTATGGACGCAGAATGCTACTCTGCCGACCACTTGTCACAACCTTTTCCCCTTTCCTCGATGCTGTTGAACTCGCGACCGAGCAATGGAGTCGCGCGCACAATGCAACCGTTCACGTCGATACTTCTAAACACGAGATTTCCTGTAAACGTCCGGGCGTACGCGTTCGTTATTTTCGACTAGACGCAGTGTCCGTTAAACAGATAGAATTTTCTGTAAGCGTCAAACGCGAACATCCAAATGAGAGATCCGGACCGACTTCTCGTCGAAACGAGAGAACCGAGGGACGCGCGAAATCGATGATATTAAAAAAAAAAAAAAAAAAAAAAAAGAGTTTGACACAGAGCAAGCAAGAGGGGCAGAGACGAGTGGAAAAATTGGAATCTGTCATCTGATCATGGTCGCTCGAACGCAGCATCGCGCGAAATTGAATGTTCCAAGCACTATTATCAAAGTCGGGAACCAACAGCAGCGTAGGTACTTTGACACAGAGAAAAATTCGTGTCAATGAATTATTTTCGAGTGGCATGTGTGGCCATCCGATGCGATCGACCGCCCCGTAAATTTCGGTCATCGCCAGCGTCTATTTCGAAGAATCAACTTCCACCGAGCGCGTCATCTAGTTTCGTTTCTCGCGTCGTACGAAACAGCGCTGAAGGCTTCTGCCAGCTGCTAGCTGTCGTAGGTCATCGTATTATTATTAAATCTCTGGCCGCTTCTAAGAAGATAGGAGGAAGCAATGCGGAAAATAACTTGGTAGAATGACGTCGAAAGGAGTATCTCGCCGTCCGACTCTAGGAATTAGCGGTATATGCGTCGTTAATTTCTATTTCGTAAATCGTTTCGCGATTCGTCACGGTGGCGGACACCATTGTCGTCCGGGAACACATCCGCGTCTTTCGAGAGGGAATTTCGACAAAGCTCTTAGCGTCGGAGCGAACGTAAACACGCTCCCTCGAGGATCAGGTGTAGATCGGAACCCGGCGCGACGGCTTCTTCGCTTGGCGAAGGGTCGCGAGACGCGGCGAAGAAATATTTTTCATTAATCTGATTATTTATCACCCGTCGAGCTTTCACGAGGGCTTCCCAGCCACCCTCTTACACGCTGTAATCCCGTGTAGCGGCTACGTCGCGTTGTGGTTAGGCGTTTAACGGAGAAGGGCGGAAGAAGAACATGGGGAGCGACGACTCGCAGCCCGAAATCTATCGTTATGAGACACGGGGACACGCGGGTCCCGTCCCCTTCGTCTTCCGCCCCGTCTTCTCATTTACATATTGAACGTCTGCTCGCATAAGCTGTTTGAAAATTGTTCGTTCCCGAATTAGGCCCAGCCTCCGTCGTCCGAGACCCTTCCCGAAGGATTCCAATAAGACTTTCGGCTATCCGCTAACAATGAAACACAATGTAACAAAGCGGCCCGTCACGTTATACACAAAGCAAAAATATCACAAGCACGTCGACTTGAGGGCAGTAAAATTGAAAAAGCCACGGGAGATGGTGGTCGTAACGCGACTGAAAGAAGGATCGCTCGTCGGATTGAAGCCTCGTGTTGGTCGGCGTTGAAGTTATATTTAGCCGGCTTTCGGACTTTCTGCCTCCTTTATGTGCCTTTTTAACAAAGGGAAACGTCATTAACCTTAAGAGGGTTCGCTAAACCAAATGAACCTCCATCTAGACTCGGTGCGGTACGCACTTGCTCCACGATCGAAGGTACTGCCGTACCGTAAGGAAAGCTCGTGTCGTAGACGTAGAGGAAACGCGATACGCCAACACACGTTCGGAGGCTGCAGCGTAATCGTTGCGACGTCCTGTGCACGTGTGCAGTTATCGGTATTCGCGTGGCGGCTCCACGAACGTTCGTGAGCGTTTTCGCGCGTACGCGTATCTATTTCCGCGGTCGCGTGCACGGAATGCTCACCGGCACGCGTAAGTTATCCGCCCGCCCTTATTAGACCGCCGCTCGCCCTCCCATTAAATTTCCACGAAAGCGGTGCTGGCGGCGAACCGTGAAACGGAGCCGCGTAAATCATGCAACGATAATGTCGGATTCGCGGTGTGTCCACGACGACGTTCCGTCGGTACGCAGAGACTGTCGCGCGACACCTACACCGGCGCCAACGACGCCGTTCGAAATTATCACGGGTTCAAGAAGAGCTGGTTTCGATGACGAATCGCTCGTGCGAGGGACGGAAGGGAGGAGAGAGGCAACGAGAACGTGCCGGATACGAGATTCGCGACGGGGATGTCGCGGTCTCGTCGCTTCCAGATTAATAATTGTGTTTTGCCCAAGCAGATTCGACTTGGCCGGGCGTGGCACCTAGACTAATCCGAAGACGCGAGAAATTGCAATGCCTCCGCTCCTGCCAGGATAACGATACGCGGGAATAATTTAAATCGTGATTTGTGACCCCGAACTACGAGATAATGGAAAGTAGGAGTCAATACTCGGGGATATCGAGGTTTTTCTTATTAAGGTCGGGGATCGATTACGTACGTCGATAATCTCGATAGCGTTAAACACGCTTTTATTCGCCCCTCGAAGGTTCTCGCGCTTTATCGATGTCGGCTTTTGCTATCGTTTCGTCCAGTAAAACGATTTCTCGGTGATTGTCGCAGAGGTTTTCTAAGCGATTGTGGGAGATTCAAATGTAAGGCGTAAAATCTCGCGTTCGACTGTTTTCAAGGAATAATCGCGTTTCGCTCGATTATTCGACCAGTCGATCGTAGATCGGGAAATATGACGTGGACCGAATGCCTATTTTACATGGAATTTACTTTACAAACGATTTCTCGGGCATTGTCTCACGGTTCACAGAGTGAAGAAAGGACGCTGAATAATACCGTGGCACTTACTTAATACAGGCACTTATTAAGGCCGACGTTTCTCGTTTCCACGATTTATAACCTCATATCCGCTAATTAAATCAAATATAACTTCGCGAAATTCTTGGTAGGACGCTTGGTAATGCCGATCATCATTACGAGGGACGACTTCTACTTTATGCAAAGCACTTTCAAAGAACACCGAGACGCTTTAATGGAGTTAGGAATACGTCGAGAAACCCCGATCGACGTTAACGCGACACGGCACTTTAACGAAATATTTCGCGGCCTATCCCGTACGATCTATGTAAATATCTCCAAGATATAATAGAATAGTTTTTGCCTACGTATACGTATCAATCTTCACAAAATGCTATTATTAAATTAATAACTGTCGATTTCGAATTCTATCGTAGATCGCATTAATCGCTAGAGATTATCACAGGTGAAAATTTATCGCGCCATAGCCATTATAAATTCAAAACTTAACCAAATTCCCACTAAAATTTTTCCTTACCAGGTGTGGAAAATTCTTGCTCGCAGTGGCAACAAATAACAGTAACATTCCCACCATTGCGTTATCACAGGTCCGTTGAAACAAAATTCGCACGAGGTCAAACATCATCTGCGAGAGGCTCCAACTATTAAAAATTGCTAATGCCCGATTCAAGATTACGTTTGGAGAATGAACAGGTTAAATTCTCTGGGATCTCCGTGCGCGTCTTTAAGTTTACGGCGTTTCATCGGTATTTCACGGAGGGTGCTCGCGGCCCGATTTATTAGAGCCCGGAGCGTAGTTATTTCTCTCGCAGTCCTCCTCCTTGAAACGGTCGTTCCGGGCGGCACTGCGAACAAGAGAGCAGCGCGGCGAGGTATTCCCTGTGACATACGGTCTATTAGGACTAATAATAGTGACTCGGAGAGGCGCGGACGCCCGTATAGTCCTGCTCGACCCACGTCGTACGTCTTTCTAGCCGGTAGCCCAGGCTCCGCATGTGGACCACCGTGAAAAACACGATCGCCTGTCTTGGAACAACGCTAACAACGCAATCTCCGCCGTGAAGTCTCACGTTCGATCCATGCATCAATTAGAAACGCTCCCGTCCGCTGAATTATCGATCTCCGACGTACGTTGACGAGCCAGATACACAGCTCGTCTCTTATTTTGTTACATCTTATGGCGACGATGAATTCGAGTGAACTGGTATAGGAAAATCAGATTAAACGGAGGTTCGCTTTATTCGAAGTTGATTAACGTAACGATAAATACGCGTTATTAATTATTAATGCAACGTTGACACTGGAAACGCCCGAAACTAGCTGGTACGGTGAGAAACAAAAGGAAGTTGGTCTGTTTTGTGAAGCTGTGTACGACGAACGTTATCTGCAAGTCTGAACTTCAACGTATCTGCATTTTTATTTGTATTCGAAGATATAATAAAAGTGAACGGGAAAATATGTACAGACAAAGTCGACGCAAATAAGGAAGGGGAATTGCAATGAAAGCGCTCATCGTCAAACGCACGATTATGTACGTACGTGAGTCAAGTATCATCGGGAAACCGTGAAACACGGTCGGCATAGTAAGAAAATCTTTGGCTGAAAGTTGGCGCGATTCGGCAATTTAAGGTAGACCGTTTGTAAACGAAGAGCACGAGAGCGCGCGGCTGGCAAGTGGCTGGCGCTTCGACAGTGAAACTTGGTTTCGCGTTTTAAGCAGGCATCTTCGCATGTTCTTCATCGTTGATCACGTAACAGCCTAATTAAAGCGCTCGTTCCCACCGGCGCCCTCGTCGAATCGATACTCGAGACCCGGTCGAGAGGGCAGCTTGAAAAGCGACGAGCTCTCCCCCTTCCCTGCAGCGGCCCCGGCGGGGCGGCACGTCCTCTGAATTTTTAAAATTCCTTCAGGAACGCGTACACGGATCGCACGGTAAATCGAGGCGAAGGATATTCGGTATTCGATTGAAATATTCACCGGCCGTGTTCGAATTTCCAGATAGCCTCCCGATAACGCCCGACCACCTCGTGATTCTTGTGCCGTGCCGTCCGTGAATGTTTCAATCCTCTCGCACCATCGATACATAAACTGTTCTCTCGCGCGAGAAACCATCTTCCATGCTCTAACCGTTCCATAGGCCGAATTTTGTTTTCCATTCCTATCATCTGGTTACATTCTTTCGAAACTTCTTCCTTCTCTCACTCCCTCGACGTCGATAAATCTTAGTTGAGAAAACTAGAGGCATTCGTAGGCGGCGATTGTTTGGATTATTAGGCCCAGGGAGGAAGAATCCCTCGTGAGGAAGCAACGCCCATAACTCAAGCGATTAGAGCAATCTCCTGGTAAACTACAATTCTCAGTTAGCCATTCGGCTAATTCCATTCCTCTCTGTGTGTACCAAATACAAGCACAAGCGGTATAACTAGGACAAAGATTCTTTCTGTTCAAAAAAAAAGAAAAAAAAAAAAGAAAAGAAAAAAAAAGAAAAAACAAGAAATCTGCGAACAATCCATCGACAGATCGATCGATCGATCGTTTGGAAACGTCACGTTCATTTCTCACAACGTTGAGACGGAAAATACGATTTATCGCTGGTCGTTGCTTATGCCAAATTCCAACGGTCACAGTAAAAGCAAGATGCACGGAAGAGAAAAAGACGCGTCTGAGAATTCGAAACGTGTCTCGGCGCCTGACGATACGATAAATCGCATTGTTTTTGGCGGCCAGAAATAGCAGGGGGGAAAACGCCGCGGCGACGAATACTCGAGTCACTGTGTTAAAGCTACGAAAACGACCAGCTCGCCTCCTGTTAACCGGTGGAGATATGTTCCACCATCTTGTTCCGATTTCGCCACGAAGGGGCCATTTTAGCCCCGACTATCTCGTTCGCCTGGGCGCCATCGCGATCTTCCTTTCCCGGTTAACGTTCTTCTTCCGAACTTTAGTAGCTTTTGTACTTGATTGTGTTGTAAACGCGTTCTACGGATCGTCCAATAATCTCAAAGCATCGCGCTATCGTAACGTTCGAGTGCCAGATTTTACTGCATTCCCACGATTAGCTAAATATAATCATCGCTACTTCCTTTATTTTCTTACGTCGATCTCGTTTCAAGAGCAAGTAAGTTTCTTCTATTTTATGTATCCGATCGGTATTCGATTCGTGATTTTTCAACGTTTTTTTTTTTTCACACCAACAAAGTGTGCACCAGAGGGCCGTGATTTCGCAATTCGAGAACGACTGCGGCGTTTACTTTTGCGGACTTTTACAGCGTACCAGCGTCTCGTGCAATTTTCGCGTTTGTACGCGACGAGGAAACGCAAAGAGGAAAAAGTACAATGTTGGTTAGCTGAACCGAACGTAGACGGCGCACGTACACGAGTTTTAAGTAGAACGAAAAATGGGATGTTGTTTCGAAGCAGGGAGAGAGTTACGGTTGTTAAGGGGTGGCAGGACCAAAGTGCTCAAAAGCAGTGATCGCACGAGGTAGCAACTACCGAGAATGGAAATAAAGAGCAAAAAGTAATGGAGAAATGGGACATTGAAAAACAGAAGGGGAAGATTACGTTGCGTTGGAGATCTATTTCACGTACAGACTCTTTCGAACTATTTCTTCGCCTTGAAACGTGACTTTTCTTCCAACGTTTGCGTGCGGTAGGTTAAGCCTAATTGAGAAAGAATAACAAGCCTTTCAGGAGCGGCAAGAATAACTGTTAAATCACTAACGCTCGGAGAGAAGGACTGGAATACGGTGATTAAGGATTTAAATTATACGAAATATTACCATTGGTAGAGTGACTCAAACAGAGAAATGAACACTCCCGAGAATAAATCCCGCATGGTATTTTAAACACGGTTCGACGTTTAAAATTAAGGTTCCCTAAACGAAAAACGGTCAACGCTGGTTATTGTTACCGAGGCTAAAAATACCGGCTGTCCGAAAAACCACGACGAAAGGAAGACGAACGATTGGTAAATTTAGTGAGCGGCAGCGGGACGTTCACCGGCTGCTTGGAAAACAGAATTAATCGCACGTCACCATTCTTATTTCGAGGAGGGTCGTTGGAAGTGCCGGATAACGGTTAAATATATCCCACGTCAAATTAAATGCGAACGGAAAGATTTGCATGAAACAAAGACCTGCTATCGCAAATCGATTTAAAAACTCGCGGCGGCCGAAGAAACGATGTGATTATCACGCGTCGTTTAAATTTCGAATACTGCGACTAGGAAACAAGTATAATCCATCTGATCGTTAACCAAATTAATCCTTGGAAATCGAATTGCTTTCTAACCCGCGAGAAGAATTAATTATTATTTATTATTATTAATTATTATTTTCGAAAGGAAATGACAAATGACAGCGCGTCATCGAAGAAATACAGAGACATGGAAAAAGCGTTAATTCCACAGTTTTGAAGCAACTGTTGCGGCACTCACTCGTCGAAAGTTTGTTTAGCCGAGGAAATTCGTCGCGTTTAAGAAACTCGGGCTGACCGGTTGCACCTTCTTCGAAACGGAGTTGCACAATTCGTTGCAATTTGTCGATCTCGCTCGACGTCGTAACTTGGGTTACCGGGGAGCCTTCAACCGGCGAGAAATATCGCTGGATTTCTAGGTGAACGAAACTGACAAAGCTGACAAGGTGAAGGATTTCGGTGGCTTATGAGTTCCCTTGGACTCGGCGCAATCGTGAGTTCGCAGCGATCGAAGAGCGGAAATGCGCGCGAGCAATGCGAACAAACGCGCGCCACGGATACGACCATGTAAGTACTTTCTCCAACGAAGACCAAGTAGACACTAGACATTGATGCTAAGTTCTTCGGCTGTTCGCAATTACTTGTCGCGACGTAAATTGCGGCCCGAGCGAAGAATCGTTCTCTCAACGGCGACGCCTTTGTACGATTCTTGAGACTTGCGCCGCGTTTCGAGCATTAGGTTTCTGTTGATCGAGGGGAAAAAGAGAGAGACTAAGAGAGAGAGAGAGAGAGAGAGAGAGAGAGAGAGAAGGATGCAGAAAAGATAAGAGGAGGAGGAGGAGAGAGTAGGCGAAGAATGAAACGAGAGTGAAATAAGGAGGCAGAAAGGCGAACTGAGCGGTAAAGGGAGAAGAGGAGAATCGCTGGTGACGAGTCACTCTGTCATTTCGTTATGAGTTACCGGGAAGAAACGAGGCAGAAGGAGGAACGGGAGACGAGCAATTCCTTCTGGAATTTCGGGAACGCTCGAGGGCCTAAATCGCTCTGCTGTTCTGGAAGAAGAAAGGACGTCTCCGTTCTGCGATCAAAGGCTCCGTCGAATCGTCGGGCGTCCTACGGAAAATTCAAAGTCGGCCGCCTCGCGCGTCTTATTTCGCGTATCGTGCTGGCTGCACCGGAGCACCCGTTTCACGGTAAACCTTGTGATTTCCTAACTTGGAATTTTTTCCCTTCTTATCTTATCGCGTTAAGAAATTCGGATAAGGGATTCGCGTAGCCGTGTCGTTCGTTCCAGCTCCGAGTTAAATAAATTCCAAGATCACAGAAATAATTTTTAAGCGAACATTTGGCTCACTATGCTTGCCATCGTCGATCTATTTAGGTGTCAAGATGCAGCGACCGCTGCGATAACTCGTTTATCAATGTATAATCAAAGCAGGGTTCACTCCCCCCTCGCTAGAAGCTTGTCGACATGCCGTTCTTCTGTCACGGTCGAACTCACACCAATCGTGCTGTGTTTCGTGTTCGCTGAAACTATTGAACGCGTCTACACGCGAGAACGTTACCTCGCGATAATTAAAATAAGAAATCGCAAGGAAACGTTGTTGCTACGAAGGCGGACGCGTTCGATTTCCGGTTAATATCCGATTCATCGTGCGCCTCGGCTTCTTCGCCTTCGGTTTCGACCGGCCGCCTTCGGTTAATTGAAAAATTCATCGGACTAAAACGAGGATAGGCAAAAGAAAACAAAAAAATAGAAAAAAATAAGAAGAAGAAGAAAAGAGCTTGCCTTGAAATATAAACACGCTGTTGCGTGTAATTTGGGAGGAGAAGGCAAACAGAGAACGTGTTAGAAAAGCGTAATAGAAAGGAAGAAACGTTGTTTGCTTAGTTTCATTCGTTGAGTGACATTCGTTAATTATCGATATTTTTGTCTTATCTTGGTAGTATCGACGAAAACTAGATCACTTTTATCTCAAATTACAACTGCATCGAACAATCAAAATACGAATGACTTTGCGTCTTGTCTAGATTCGATTATCGGACAGAGGTAAGAACGTTCGGCCTTCGCTGTAAAATAAAGTATTTTCCAGTCCCAACCGAGCTGAAGAGTTAAACAAAAAAAAAAAAAAAATGCTCTGTATCTAAAAGCGACGAAACTATCTATCAACAGTTACGCATAGGTAAAGGTAAATTTACGCGAGTATAAAGTTCTTCGAACAAGAAAATTCTGCCGTTAAATACCACTGTCGCTGTCGGATGGAAACGCGACATAACCGACACGGAACGCGTACTCCTTTCCTCTATGGTTTTGCCTCTTACGCATTTATAGACGGTTGCAGCAGTATAAGCTTGCCACGAACGATAAACACGGCCGCTCTGACGATGGCGCCGCGAAACTGTACATGTCGCGGCGCCTGATGGCGAAAATACCGCGACACGGCAGCCTAACAGGAAACGGGGAAAGAGCGCGTGTGCTCGGCGAGGCGATGCTGCAAAAGTTCACCAACTACCGGTGTCCCGCCGCGGAATCCGATTTGTCTCGGTTTCAAAGGAGCACTTGAAGCCCGCGGAAGCGGAGTCGGAGGAGGCGGATACGGAGGCGAAGACGACGTCGGAGGCGGAGAAGGGCGTTCGAAACTAGAACGGTCGAATTAATGAAGTAAACCGGGACAACGCGGCCGCGGGAAGCGGAGGTAGCCGAATCGATGAACGCGAGAGCGCGAGAACGAGCTCCCGTTGAGAACGATGGACGCGGAGGCTCGGTTCCGAGCTAATAAACCGGAAACCTAATGCGGTTCGGCCTAATAAACCGGAATTACCCGTATTAGGTGTCGGATCGTACGGTGTATCGCACCTAGCTTCTCGGCAATAATGCGAATTTAGATTGATCCGGCCACGTGGAACGTAGCGTTCCCTGTAACCTGCGAATTCCCACTTCCCTCGCCTTTGCCGAGGCCTCCGACGACCTCGACCGACCTGGGATCGATATAAATTTATTAGCGGCTGCAACAACGCTGCCTTAAGAGGGATGAATATAAATAAACGAGCCAACCGTGCCGAATATAAACAGCGGAATTAAGCGCGCTCCACTAAAGGAACCGGGGCGTTTTCCCATCCAATTCGAGATCTGCTTCGTGGTTAGTTAATAGTAGATAAGAAATATTGATAGAACAGGCAAGCACAATTATTTCTAATAATTATTACCGAAGGATAACAGTTAAATTCGATTGCACGATATCTCTACGGATTTCCTCTTTCCTGGCGTATTTTCCTCCTACCTAAAGTACACGATATTTTCTCATTCTTTTATTACCGTATTAGAACCTAACAGTGTCTCTCAATGCACGAAATAAATTCAATTGCTCCGTGCAAACTTTAACGTCGAGGTTCATTTGACTGAAATAGCCCTGTGTCACTCTTCTTCAAACAACTACGCTTATCTCTGTGAAAGAAGGATAATAAGAAGATATCGATACAATATTTTTGACGCGGAGCGATATTAATTGACAAAAATGAATATTATATCGGAGTGGCGCGAGTTAATTGGAAAGCCGATCCTGGTCAGAGAAAAACACGGGGCAAGCAGAGGCAACTGCGAGGCTCGGCCGCGTTCTCGCGTTCCCGAAACAGGCAAGCGGAGTTTTTCAGTGGGCCGTGGAAAAACGCGTGGCTGAGGCGACGAACGGAAAACGCGGAAAGCGCGGAAAGGAAGAGAGACCGGAGCGACGCGGATCAGAGAGATTTTCGCTGTGCGAGCATCGTTGGCGGGGCGATGGCAAAATAATCGAGAGCCGCCTGTCGCACCGCCAGGACAAAAGAGATATTTCACCGTCCGACAAATTTCCTCGCTAAATGGCCGTGCATAAAAATAGCAGGGCAAAGAGAGCGACCGGGGGAAGGGAAACAAAAACAAAAATCCCAACCACGGAGCCAGTGCCGTGGCGAACACAATGCCGGTGAATCGGATGCGCGAATTAAAAACTCGTCGTCCGGCCAAGCTGCGCGATAAATATAATAATAATCAGAAGCCCCGTCTGTCAAACGATTAACGAACGACCGGTTGTCCCGCGCTCCTGGAAATTGCCGCTCGAAATTGGAATTAGATTTAATAAACAGAATATTCACGTCGATTTTCAAACCTTTCACTCTGAAAGTTTGCAAATTTGCGGCATGAAATTATCGATATGTATTTTTCGATTAGAAATATTCAACTTTCCACCTGGAATCTGAAATATTTATATAAATTGAAAGATCTTTGGAAATCTCGGAAATGTTTCCCTCTAACATTTCTTGAGATAGCTTGAAATAGCTTGAAATAGCTTGAAATAGCTTGAAATTCTAACATACTAAATCCTTGATCACTTCTTTCAGCGAAGATAAGGATTTCTTTAGAAATTCTAACCAAACTAAGATTAAAGTGTCTTGTAAAGTGCAAGTTGAACCATGTAATCAAGAAACATTGCAACAAATTGGCTTGGTTATTAGGCTTTAAGGGTTTAACAGACATTGTTTCTTTGTGAAACACGTATTTCGTGATAGGCGTTAGCTGTACACGATCGCTGTTGCGCCAACTCTGATATTTAATGACGTGTAACGACTAATTCGGTCACCGGGCTTTTCAACGCTTTTCCAACGAACGATTAACCCTCTTCGGCCATTGAATGCTACATCGTTTAGAAGCGAATGCGTGAAATTCGCGTGTATCCTGCACGATAATAATAAAATTACAATTCCGCTCGTAGAAACGGTTAATTCTGACACACGATTGTTCAATTCTACTTCTATGCAGATCGTTCTAAACATTATACCATAAATCTTTCAATGAATCGAAGGAGGAAACGGATCACTATGTTCAATTTAACAGTCAGGATATTACGAATAACAGCCCGTCGCGTTTTGTGAAAACGTAACGAAGAACGTAGCAAAAACGTGAAAATGTAACGAACGTTGTCGTTCGTGGAAAATTGCCATCAGTGAAACAAAATCACCGGTACTCATCGACTGCATCCCTCTGCTTGAAAACATCATGCGATTCACTCTGCTTCCATTTGTCGCTTCGAAAACCACTGTGCCTGGCATGTCAAGCATAATTCTTATAGATTGGATCGTAAATTGTTTTTGAATCTCTATGATGTTTTATTTAGTTTCATATTGAGTAGACCCTTTCCCCTAATTCGATTTTACGCGAACAGACGAACAATAGAGATTGTTAAGCTCTTCGCGTTGATAATCCGATACGCTATACCGTCACTGTAGTAATAGTGGTTTCGAATAATCTTTACGAGTAATTATTTATAATAGCACTCGATAGGAGATAAAAATGGAAAACCGAGGATTTTAACAGAAGATCAAACTATGATTGATTTATCCGAGAACGCTGAGGACGACTGGATGTATCCTAGTTGAAAACTAAAATTTCTCTTTCTGGTAGTCAATAAGTTCGCTGTATGATATCCCGGTCTCACGGACTTCGTCTGCTTGCAATTCTCCTTCAGATATAATTAATGGAACATTGTCACCCGCGAAAGATTCGTAATCAAACTCTATACGAAACCAGAGAAACTTCATCATGCTTCAACGATATAAAAAATTATTAAAGTAGAAATAAAAATGGATAAACGATTGCCAATGGGATAAAGAGACTTTCTGCTTTTTCTCAACAGGCTAGTCGCTTCTAAACGGACGTTCTTTACACTGGAAAATGGTAGATACGGTTCCATCCTAATTCGCAATTCATCTTCGTTCCTCTCGTGCGACAGGGAATCAAAGGGACCAACAAACTACATGTCGATAATGAGCGAGAAATCAGAGATCCTCGAAGGATAAGCACGTAGCTCGGTTCCTTTCCGTCCTCCTGGCATCGTACCAAAATACTTTGTCTCGACCGTTTGAAAAATGGCCGAGCACGAAAGAACAGCCGAGTCCCGCGGAATATTCATGAACCGACCACATCTTCTTCCTTTTCCCTACCACGCCTGCCTGCATCGATGTAAACGCGCACAACACGCCGCGAAATTGTTTGCGTTTCGAACGATCTGCTCGTGATCGCCGAGCATCAGACTACGATTATCGCCGCTAGTCGAAACGATCCGATTAGCGTAATTTTTTTTATATTGGATAATTAATCCCCCAGAGAAAATTAGAACACCGTGCAGTTCAGAATATTCGAAAGTAGTCGCATCTATCTCTTTATGGATAATCGAGATCTGGATTACTTACTCCAAGAAATTGTTACTCGATGTTAATAATGTCCACCTACCTGAAACAAAGATAATTATACGCTTCAGTATAAATTTCAAATAGATAAAAATTCCAATCGCGTATACTAAACCGCATATAAACTAAATCATAGATGTTTATGCAAAGTTATATTTTTATGAATACGACTAAATGAATGGAATATAGATGGAGATTTGTTTCATCTACTAAATATTACAAGGGCTAGATTATATATTTTGAGTATTTCAATTTCTCATAAACACACGAATATCCGCGCTCTCCTTACGAAAAAAACAGAGAACCCTATCTTTCAAAATCGGATGAAACATTAGACACGGCACAAAACCCAAGGACCATCATCTGATGTATCTAACCGTGATCAGATAGCGGTAGTAATCTAACGGGAGAAAAAAAAAAAAATAGTGCGAGCGTCAGCAATATCGAAGTAATGAAATTCTCATTTACTCCGGCACGTTGGCCGTCGTCGTCGTCGTCGTCGTCGTCGTCGTCGAACGTTGCCGTCACGTTCTCCTCTTCGTTCTCATCCTGGCAATCCGCAAGGGTTTAAACCACGGCGCGGAAGCCCGACGACGACTCGGCATTCCGCGGAGCACAATTTACGAACAACGCTACACTCTCTTTCTCTTTCGCCCTGTACGGGGTTCGGTTGGGTCTGTCGTTGTCGCAAGTTGCGGGTTTCGGTATGAGGCCACGTTTCCACCGAGTCCTCTCCCACTGTGTATATGCGGAGTAGTTTGTCACAGTCAAGTGCTCGCTAAGTATGCGCGACCATTTGTCTCCGATCTTCTATTCTGGCACCAGCGTTATTCTACGCTCGCCGCAAACAGAATTAAATGTTTCTGCCGCGTGCTCTCTCTTCGCCGAACGCATCTATACATGGTACGCACACGTATACACGTACATTGTACGTTTCATCAGAGTGCATCGCCGCGGTCAGTATCATTTTATACGGCGATCGCCATAGCCGCGAGAACTTGGTGCGCAGCCACGTTTTTCTCCGGAACGAGAGCGTCGCTCGTTGTTTCGGCCAGCTCCCAGGAATTTTTGTCAACCAGCTCTTTCTATTATTTACGCGCCGCGATCGTTTATCCGTGGTGCAGTAGACACGACCGTACTGGGGAGACAGATCTGACGCGCGAAACTCTGTCATTCTCGCCCGAGAGCTACTTTCGTTATTGTCTCAGTTAGCAGTGAGTCGTCAAAATAGCAAGATTATATTTTTTACTTCACAATCCTATATCTTTCTTAGTTAAAACGTTGTCCTGGTTACCATCTTGAAATTCAAGAAAACTGAAATTCCTCTTACCTACCACTTGCCTTGCGTCGTCTTTGTTTCTCCTCGTCTAATCGCAACAGACTGTCTGTTCGATGTAACCTTACTTAAAAGGTAAAAATATCACGAGTATAACTTTCGATATTTCAATCGACGTGCCTTGAAAAGTGTACAAATGCTAGATAGGACACTTTAAAGGGGACGGGAATATTGTATTGCTTTAATCAGATTCCTTGAGATCCATGGATTTAGAGATAATAGCCGGCAATTCTCGGAATATCTGCGTCGTTAATAGTCGTAGCCCCAGAACATACGTCTATTAACGAGGTAATACTCTCCAAGTATTTCGTTTCCACCACGATTTCACTAGAAAGGCAAGGCAATATCCGAATTAATCGATCCCGCGTTTTACACGATTCCTGGAGTAGCGCGTCTAGATAAGGAATAAATTTGTGCGACTGTTGGCCCGAGCTCGTGATAGAATCGCTAGTCGATGCGTTCTCATTGACCCGATAGACAGAGCTTAAATATGGAGGATTACCAGCGTACGTAGAGGGGGTTGAAAAACCTCGGCCACCAAATTATTTATAGCTTATAGCCCTCATAGTGGGAATAAAGCGATTTATATCACGGTGATATAAAAAGAGCGTTGCTTTTACTGAAAGTCCATTAATAACGATTCGCATGGCGGCCTCGTAAATGATCACACTTATTATTTATACTCGCCGCCAAAGAAGATGGATCAGTTCAATTTTTTAACGGCGCGATTACGCGCATTGAAAAATTAATCAACGTCTGTGTATGGGCGCGCCATCAATAGTCCGAAATTATATTTATTCGAAATCAATTAAATAAAATAAAGGAGGGAGACTGAAAAGAGTCAATGGCCATTTCTCGTAGCAGTTCGTACTCGCGCTACGTTTCTTTAAACAAAGAGCTTCTCGACAGTTTTTCAGCTTTCTCCTGAAACGTTCGCAATCGTGACGGCGCTAGATCCGCGCTGGTGAAGCGCGGACCGACAAATTTTTATTAGGAAAATTTATTCCGTGGCCTGCGCGGCTCTGCCTCTCGTTATCTTTCATTCGCCACGGCTCCTCTCGCGTACCCGCGTAAAGCAAATGGATGCTCGACATGCCGGGTAAAAGCAGGATCTCGAAATGCACTAGCTTTTAAGGAATTAAATCTGCTCGATCCGACCGGGTTCGCGTTGCCATTCGCGTTATTGTTTTTCTACGTATGAAATATTAATTCTGTCGGCCTCTGTATTTCTCTCCGTCCCGATATTTCGTCCTTGCACAGTCGCGACTGCCCATAATGCTTCGCCACGATTTTCCTCTTTGCCAATCGCGAATTTTCCGTTAGATTCTACAGTCGAGCAACACGCCTGACTCTTTATTTCTGTCAAACGTTAGCGAGTGTCGATAGTTAAGTGCCACCACGAGCATAAAGTAATTCGCTTTGCGAAGATTGGAAAACAGTTCCTGGGAAACTACTCCTCTTTCTCACTTATCGTCACGCGTTACTAATATAATGTGATCCTATTTGCAGGGGTGAGTTTAGGTATGAAACTTTCGACCGATAGTCGTGGCTATGATTATAATTGTAGCGTGTCTACGAGAAATAAGATAAAGCCACATTCGCCTGCTTATCCATCTTCTACTCTCACTGCGCACTATCTCCGAATGTAGCTAATATTGCACGATGGATAAGTTTGCACCGGTAAATGGAAAGTGACAGATCCCTTTTCCATTATTCGTATTCGTTTTCTAGACGGTATACTTACGAAGGCAGTTCGACCCGCAAGCACGGGTATTACGTATAACCGCAGCAAATTGGCCCAGTTCTAGCAGAGGATTTGCTTAACGGTACCTTTCACGGCGGAAAGTTTCCGCCGCAAATTTCTTCTTCTTTTTTTCGAGGAAACTGGAACGGAGTTTCTCGACCAAACGACACGGTCGCGGCTGTCCGACGCGGGAGAAAAAGAGCATCGCGCCGGTCATTATGATGTCGCCAAGAGACAAGGGGATGGCGAGGTCACTTTGAAACTTTTCCTGGACGAGTAAACAATTTATCAGACTGAAACTAAAACATAAAGGGAAAACGCACGGTGCTCGCGCGCCGTCTCGCAGCCTTGTGGAATTTTCACGCCGCGCGACCCTTATCGCTCCTCTAGACTTCTCGCCAGAAGTTACCGTGTCCGGGGACTTCAGTTCGACGAGTTTTATCTGACGGCCACTTGCGCGAACAGCGACAGCAAGTTGTTGGAAGAGCGGCCAGAGAAGCGAGGAACAAGAAGTCGAAAACGAAACGCAGAAGAAGCCCTGTAGCCCGTGAGATCGCTAGAGATCGCTTCGAGACGTGTTGCCAGAAGCGACTTCGTGTTTTCTTTTTCTCTTTTTTATTCTCGCCACTCGGCACTTTAAAATTCGACACGGATAACTTTGTAATCGAACTTTGTTCAAGGTATATGTAGCGGAATTATAGAAACTGCGTAGAGCACATGGAACGAATAATATTGATTCGATGTTTCAAGCGTCTTTCCTCTTTGTTAAGAAGAAATAATAATTTTAACACGTATAAAACCGTGTACTTAATGTTTATACCGCTCAACTGCGAAGAGATGCAATATTCGACAAAGAACCAACTCTTGGTAACTTTATTATAGTATGGTAGCCATTATTTCAAACGATAATACTTCGGAATACAGTTTATTAAGTTGTACAGTTAATTAAGACAGTAAATCTGTGTTGCTGACTTTCTGGACAATATTTACGCTTAATGAAAATGATAAATTGCACGTAATATATTTATTACGAACAGTAGCGGAACGGTATAATTTTTTAAATTACTAAAGAAATTGCGTATAGAGAACGCAATATAATGAAAATAGAATTGAAGGGTCCAAACATAGGAATCAAATTGGCATTAAAACAAACACTTCTTTTTCCAATTTTAGCCCATGGAGTGGATAAAACCGTACATACATACATATACATACGTACGCTATATTGCACATTGATGGCACGTACAGTACTACATTGGTCGTTTGATACTTGAAACCGGTGCTGCGTGGAGGTTGAGTATTTTCCGGATTTGCCGGCTAAGCGGGCGCGTTTTCGGCCGTGGTCGGTCGATATGCGCGAAAAGGAATTATGCGGGGAATAAACGCGATCTCTCGACAGGGTGCGTCTCGCGCGTCGTGAGTCAAGATCAAAGCGCGAACAAACGGCGGACGACGCGTCGTGACGCGTGGACAACCGTCCTACTCCGCTTAATTACGAATCCTTTTCGAACGAGGCCACTTCTGTGACTCGGCCCGACACGTCCGTCTGTCCTCCGTTCTCTCTTTTTCGCTCCTCGCCGGGTTTACCTCGCAGTACGTCGCGATTATACTTCGCTTTATTAAAGCGTGCGCCGACGTAAACGAGCGTGGTAATTGCAAGCCTCGGCTCGTTTCATTGTGTCGCCTTTCGCGTCCCGAGTTCTTGCAGCTTAAACGGTTTAAATTGACAAAAGCCGGTCCCCACGGCTTAGAACGGTTTCGCACTGTGTCTTGACTTTCAGACAAGGCATCGTCCAGATTAGAACCGTGGAAACTTTTGTCGATGTATTTCTAACCTGTCGTTATTTTATTTGCGACCCGGTGCCGTTTAACGCATCACGACTATGGAGAAACGCGCGATTCACGTACAATCCTCGAGCAACAAATTACGTACTCGTTTTCGTAAATCTATTCATTGTAAACGATGGTAAGTTCTAAAGCAAATTTATTTATTAGCATCAACACTTTTCCGTACACCTCGATTTATGAAATCGATTAATGTGGTTTCTGAACGGTACATGTATAGTCGTTAACTCTATTTCGTAGAGCGCCTCCTATTTAACGAACGCGTGAATAGGGCCCCGAACCAAGACATCAAAAACCTTGATATGTTTCACGATCGCAACACGAATCGCACGCGACAACTTTCCAATAAATGCACCCGCCGAGTGTCGATACTGGCAAGTTTTATCGTCGCCGAAACTCGATAAAAACTTTATTTGTCACCAAAACGAATCTCGAAGCGAACTCGTTCTCGCGAATCAATCGTTCCAATCGGTACCTGTTCGTTCTCGATGTCAGATCAAAGTGCTACTTAATCATTTTTTCGGGATTTTGTAAACAGATTCTGAGAATACCTTCGCCTATTCTCAACGCTGTCGCTGTTTGTTCTCACCAAACGCAAGGGACCGTTAAACTCTGGTCATCGTCGTGCATATATTCTTTGGAAATTCCGAGGTTAATAACTCTATTAACTACTATTGACCCTCGTTCAGCGGCGGCTGGATCATCGTTATCGCGAGCATCGAATACTCTATTACATATTTTATAGCGGTGAAGTCAAATGTCGCCTGAAAAGGCTCTTCTACCATTGTGCGATAATTAAATGTATTAAAAAATATAGCAAACGATAGCGAAGACGATGAAATTTGGTCACCGATTTGGTCAGGGCGTTGAATTCCGTTTCTCAAAACTAACCGACTATTCCCCATAATATCATAAACGTGATCTAATAGCAGACTCTAACACCGTTTTCAAGTACATAACGTTATTACACTCGGCGGAAATTTAGCAGACAAACGCGACAAATTTTCACGGAATGGCGTGGAGAGCATGTCGGCACGATAGAGCAATCCGCGAGGTTCATTGTTCCACAATCCTGTTTCTCGGTAATTGCCTTAATCGGCCAGCATAATACGGGATTTACGATACGCAAACGGTATCGCGATCAACAGAAACGCGGCCTTATTGCCGTTTAGCACGTGTCGCCAGGCATCGGTCTAACTTTTCCGCGCGTTTCCATTTCCCGCCTTTTTTCGACGCTCCACCGGAATTCAAGGGATCTCCGCCCCCGCGACCCGATCGAGGCCGAGTCGATAAATCGAAACCGCTCGTTCAACCGTTTCGCACATGACAGCCCTGAATTTAAACGGGAACGTTGATTAGCACTCAAACAGGGAGACGCTGCGTTTCGAGAGGGATCGCTTTATGACCCATGCCAATTCATCGCGTCGTTTCGGCCGTATTTTTGCTTTCGTTCGATGCTTTCGAACCAGTAAGATATCCGTACGACATTTTCGTTACGACGACGGGGACGTTTCATTTTTTTTTCAGTGGGAAATCGGTTCGCATTTTACTGTAAGGCAACATTACTACGAGAAATTTGGATGTGTTTGGTGATAAGGGACATTTCCTGCAAAATCGTCTTAAACAGTACTCTAAGATCGTAAACACTTTTTTCTTCCTTTCAATACGTATCGCGATATTATAATCTGTATGAAAATAAATACAGCGATCCATCCGCGTTATGATTTTCAAGTGACCGCGAGTAGATATATACAAAAAAAAAAAAAAAAAAAAAAAAAAAAAAAAAAAAAAGGATGAGTGGATCACGGGAACATATGTATTTACATACTTCTATTGTGCGAAAAGCGGTGTAACGCGATCGCCCACTAACATCAAATACGAAACGGGTAATGAATTCGGTTTACTTTCGAAGCTTAAAGCTGCACTATATGTACTCCGATATGAATTACGCGCCAGCTATTTACGGTGATATATTAGTTTAATAAATCGATAGCGATATAAGTATTCAATTAGTTGAACGTTCTAGTATAACGGTAAAATTATGGTGGCAGAATCCGATTTTTCCAATAAAGTATGAAAACGCATAAAAGATGAAAACAGATTCAAAATGAAAAGAGTAAATAACTTTTCAACGTGGGTTTTATTTATTATCGTATCCGATTCTCGACCATCACCGATCTCTCTGTGTAATTTAACAATCATCAACCGATCAAAAATACCGTAACGAGCGACCATCCCTGAAACCGCCGCTCAATGGAAATTTATTCTGCAGTATCACCCAATACATTTATAAAAAAAAAAAAAAAAAAAAAAAAAAAGGAAAAAAAGAAAATCAATTTAAACTGGTTTTTTTTTCGGATCGAACTCGGGTCATTGACTATCTCTGCGACGAATTTCGCTAGATTCGTCGATTTTCTCAGCCCTTAAGTACGGGTGAATTTTTGTAAATTTCCTGTGCCAAATAGAAAGAAGATCTGCGAAGCTAAATACAACGTCATCGATCGTCGGAATCATCGATAAACTATTCTCGTGTCTCAAATAAAAGTCTCCACGTACATATATCGCTGATTGACGACAGCTGTGCTAGAATTATGCTAAATTGCGCTAATATTTCGTTCCATCGTCTTTCACGCAATGTGTTCCTCCTAGTCTGCTTCGAGATTTCGTTTCTGTTTGCATTGGATCTTAACGTTTGTTGTACATTTTTTCTTCTTCTTCTTTTTTCCTTTTTTTCTTTTTTTTTTTCTTTTTTTCAAATAGAAGCTACGCGAATATCTTTGGCTCCAACGACATTTGCACACACTATTCCGCAGCAAGGGTTAATGCTCGTGTCTTCGTTCGTGCAATTTGGCAGACGCAGTACAAGTGAACAGGATTAAAGGAAAACGAAAACCTCCCAACTACGCGTCGGGAGTCATCGCGCCACTAGCTCTCGAAACAACGACTCGCTGAACCGAGTATTCCTGGTATATCCATTGTCGGTTCTATATTAGACGCCGAGGACAGCTCGCAACCTCGCAGATGGCACTGAACCTCTTATTGTTAGCTCGTAAAAATCTTTCCCTTTTGTTTCTAAAATTTCTCCCTTTGTTCGTCGAATATACATGCTCGAAATCGTCTACTCGTCGTATAATGTGTATTTTCAAATATAGAACGGCGATCGATAACGTCACAATTTCCACGTAAGAATTCGTTTTACGATTTAGGTAAAAGGTAATGGAACATACGGGAGTATGGATTTTCTCGCCGCGTTAAAGATTAAAATTATTATGCGATTGAATTCACCGGGGGAAAATTAAGGGTGGATATGCCGTTCTTTACGATTGCTTTAAGATTTATAATTTGTAAACATTGATCGTAAAGTTTCCTTCCATTTCTTTATCAAACTTGTTACTATCACTTTGAGAAAATATAAGAAGAAAAAACCAATAAATTCTTGATTTGTGACTTATAAAATTTCGCTAATGATATCGGTCCAATCGTGCAAGAGAGCCCTAATAACGTTATTTGCCCCGCGATTAGGCCGATCGTTTTACTCTATTGGATATCTGGCGATCTCCCAACCTTCTAACGTCGAGTCACGAGAGAAACGCGGATGCAAATTTAGAGTCGATCAACCATCGACTTTCCTCAAGTATAGTCGAAGAAAAAGGTTTCGAGCGTGACTGAAAAACGTTACCACCCTTTTCAACGACCCTAATTCACGAAGGGGTCGAGGTCTTGCCCCGGCGAGAATTTTTTCGCGAAATTCCGCTCGTGCACCGCTGGGGATCTGGGTCAATGGGCGGCTGCAACTGCCATCTCCTAGTAGAGTCTAAAGGGTTACGGTAGTGGCATCGTTTTCGGGCGAGCCGCATGCGGAAATAAAATCACGACGAGGCAGCGGGCGCAGCTGTAATCCGGCAACGGTACGAATTGCACGTTGCGATTGAAAGATATTTTCAGATGCGGGGAAAATTGTGAAGAAAATTGTGAAGAAAATTGTGAAAATTGTCACCGAGGGAGCTTGGGCGATAGTTAACTGTGAGGGACACGTACACCGGTCGCTCGCGATTTTCTTGTTCCTCTGTTTCCACGCTCGTTCCGATACAGGAAAATATAACGAAAAACTCGCTTATCGCTCGTGTACGATACTACGAGGGTCATTGCGCGGAATACTCGAGAGAAAAGCTGGAACGTAACATAAAAGTTCTCATTGAGAAGTTTAGATCCTTTTTTAAATCGTAGTTTAAGCACTTACTTCGAAGGACGCGCTACCAAAAGGATGTTGGATGCTATTATGAAATTTATTTATTTCGATATAAAGGTATTTATGGAAATACCTTTGTGATGCGTAAGTGCAGTAGCATCGCACTCTCGGTGACCTGCACTCTTATTGCACTGCTAGCTGACCTAAGGACAGAACGGAAGAAAAATCGCCATCAACTCATTCACCTACGCTCCTCACGGTTCTGGACAGTCTCGCGGTTCTAAATAGATAGAGTTCCGGAAATAATCTCATATACACACTTCCATCACATACTCAATTTTCTCCTGTCGTTCAAACGTTAGCGATATAGACTTCCATTGTAACAAACATGTTCCTGTTCTTTATATAAATACAATAAAGAGATCCAACAGAATCAATCTGAATTGGAAATGCTTTTAAATGGAGAGGAGATCCAAACATGACCGAATTTGTCTGCGGGCAGAAACGGGCATTCGCGATGCCAGAAAACGTATCTCACCCTCATTTCGAAAGCTGACACCGACAAAGGGAGAGAGAAGGAGGAAAGCGAATAGAGTACAAAGAAGAGAGAGAAGGAAAACAATGAGGTTTACGTCGAGAGGGAGGTGGCAGAAATTCCCGGTTGCCTGGACGCGAGAGAAGCCGCATCTCTTCGGTATCTCTGAAATGCGATGGTGTTTCGCGCGTAGTTTTCCACACGTACACACGTACACGGGTTTATACAGCGGAAGTTGAACGTTCGCCGGAACTACGAGTTCCTCTTTCTACCTCTAACAACTATTTGCTCTCCAGGTGACCTTAATCTAGGAAATGGTCACTAAGAGGTGTTCTCTCTGCGAGAGTAAGCAAAGCGAAACGCGGACAAACGACTGGGGAGACAGAGGATAACACCGGTCACGCGACAGGACGAAGAAGTCAGACAGAGGGGCAGCAAAAGGAAATAGAGAACGAACGGAGAGGGAGCGGATGAAAAGGGATCGCGAATAGCAGAAGACACGGTAACGTTGCACGGAGGTGCGTGGAGCACGCGCGCGTTCCGTTAATGTACTTTATCAGAGAGGAGGCACGCGTTGCGCGAGCTTTTCCGAAATAAGGTCGTGTAAATTCAGCAGCGGATCCGTCCCTCGGTAATTCCGAGAAAGGGCGCCACTTTGCATTAAGGCTGCGCGCCACCGTTGTCTTGCGAATCGGTTATGAAACGGTTATGCGTCCGCCGGATTCTACTTAGTTTCGCGTAGGCGACAGCGAATTAAAATGTAGCTCGCTTCTACGCGTTTCGAAATTTTCGTTCGCGGGTCTGCGTGAATCTTTCACGTTCCAGAGATCTTGCATTTAGGACAGAAGTTGCCGATAAGTCGTCGAAATTTTCCTCTACGACGAGAAGGAAAGAAAAGCGTTAGAACAGACGGAGGAAACAGCACGTAACAGATTCGCTCGATATTTGCACGAGCATTTTAACGACAAGAAAATTGACGACAAACGAATGGTTCTGCGAGGTAAACTTGGATTGTCATTCTTTTAACAGTCGCGACTTGGTTGCGCGAATATTTATTGCGCGGTAAGAGGTCGTCGCCTAGGGTTAACGCAACAGGAAACGGCAGACGTCCATTATTCTGAGAACTTGGCTCGACAGTCGTCGTCCTTTTGCCTCGAATAATTTAAAAACGAGAGTAACTGGGTCGTCATCCAACAGGTTCTCGATCTTCGTTCCAAGTATCCCGGTTGGACGGTTGCGAAACGTTCAACGACGCCGGGACGGTTGAACGCCTAGAATTCGAGCGAGATGAGAACGACGACTGCTTCGTCGAAACGAGGATAGCCGGTCCACGGGGAAACTCGGTCAACGACTTAACCAGATTTACCCGGGAAACTTTCAGAAAATTGACGAAGGACGAAGGACGCGGGACGTCGTCGTCGTCGTCGTCGTCGTCCTCGTTCCCGTCGTCGTCGTCGTCCCCGTCGTCGTCGTCGTCGTCGTCGCCGTCGCCGTCGCAATCGCTGTTGCGTTTCAGGACAAAACATCTTCCAACGGAGTTTTCTTACCTCCTTGTCGGGAGCTGAAGGCACCGATGCTTCCAGCGATGATTAGAAGCAGCAGCGGGCTTAATAAAGCTCTCGAGGAAGGCAGCATCTTTCCTGTACTCCTACCGGCGCCTGCGCGACACAGGGTCCTTTAACCGGCTTCCCTCATCACAGCCTCCCTGGAAAAAGAAAAAAAATATGAGGGGAAGATGAATGATAAAAAATTGTCGACGAGAATTGGTCGGACGACTCGTTGCGTCGTTTAAGCGGATCCGATGTATACCTACTGAAAAATCAAACAATAACGATGTAAAGACTTCTGTACCGATAGACGATATTAAGATAACAATCGCTTATGCAATTGCAAATTAGATTAGATATTCTAAATTACAGCTACTACCAGGGTGGATTAAATGATAAATATTCGATACTCTCTAACTCGTCGATCATGGTTATAAAACCATTACACCTCTTGATTTTGTTACGATGCATTGAGCGAAATGTATTTCGGATGGTCCTGAAAGCTGCGATTTCGAAAATGAGATCCTCTTTTATTCAAACACCACCGGGCGATACCATCGACGAATTTATCAAGTTTCTGTGTGTTGATTAAATCCTAAATTGAGTAAAATAGAACGCCAACATCATTCTCGATTTAATCTCATTTCCAAATAAAGGATACTATCTTTGGTTTATTTTGCACGCGTTCTTATTTCGCTGCGCAACCAATCTAAACTATTTCACTCTAACGGGATTGTAATTGTTGCTCGATCAAACCCACGATGATAACTACGTATCTACAGGTATACAGCCATTTTCCTGGTAATGGAAGCGAGTTATCGAAACAAATTTCAGTGCATTATGCGCCGTGCTTTCTCGACGCCGACAAAGCGAAAGTTAACCCTTTGTGCCGTTCGTCAATTGCAATTATCCGGGCTGCAAGGTGATTACCCGTGTAATTCTTTTTCAGCCGGCAATATCCTACGGGCGAGACGGCCAGCTCTTTTTCTTCGCTTTTCGCGCCGATCCGCCGAGTTAATGAGGCCGGAACATTTAATCCGGCGTTCATTAAGGCGTCAAAATTTGTTATCTTGGTCGCGCTGCAGAATAAAGCATTCCGCTTTTAACTGCGTATCGTTGGGAGATCCCGGCAATCGTCGCCAATAAATGGCCAACGAACGCGACCAATATACTTCGTTTCTTCGTGAAATATCAAGAAACCCGTTCTCTCCGCCGATCGATGAATCGTTTCGTCTCTTTGAACGCGGACCATTCATAGCGTAGACCTCACCAGTGTGTTATCTGTCATAGAACTTCCTGTCTCCCCAACAAACCCCGAAAAAAATTAAAGGATATGTCACTTAGAAGTTAGGGGTTTGGTCTAATTGCTCTGACTAACTCCAATTAACGATTCTGTTACTTTCCTTTGCTTGCAAAAGAGAGATACATATATGGATGTACCGCGTCGTACGAAAACAAGAA